>CM050516.1:68755641-69955641 GCA_027563665.1 Antrozous pallidus | reverse complement strand
AGGAATTTCCTATTACTTCCAAGGCCACTAGTCCTTCACATCCTTTGGTAGCAAGGAAGAAACAGTTGCTTCAGTATTTTACTAATCTTTCGTGCAAATTCTTCTCTGTGGTACTATAGCCTTGGTGCAAGAAATTTATGTGCGGGTATGGTCCCTAGGCCTGCGATCAGAGCCATCTTCCCCAGCTGCCTGCAGCCAGATTCGCCCCCTGCCCCCAGCCACCCTTGGTTCCCTGTTCACCATTGGATGATTGGTGCCTGACAGCCAGGGGGAGGGACTGAGAGGCCAGCTGTTCCTACACACTCATTGGTCACCATTTGTGTGGGGGGCAACTGGTGGGGCAGGGGCCTTGGCCCGACACCATCCACATCTCTCACCACCCACCCTCTATTCCCCATTCACCATCAAACAGAGCCAGCCAGCTAGAGAAAGAGACCAAGAGGTGGTTAGTGCATTTCATAGTGACTGGTCCAGCAGTCATTCTGGTCATTCTGTTGTTAGGGTCCATATGCATATTATCCTTTTATTATATAGGATAGAGGCCTGGTGCACGGGTGGGGCCAGCTGGCCTGCCTTACTGGGGGCCCTGGATTGGAGGGGGGTTCCTCACTGGCCTGGATGAGGGACTGTGGGCAGTTTGCAGGCCAGCCACACCCCTGATCAGGGTGGGGCGGGGAGTCCCCACTGGGGGCCAGGGCCAGCCTAGATGAGGGGTCGAGGTCCTTCTGGTCTCTGGTCGTTTTGGTCATTCAGCTATTTTGGTCACTGGGCTTTAATTATATAGGATTACCAGTCATGCAAGGCAGACCCTTCCAGGCCTGCCCTGTGGTTAGGTTAGAAGCTGTCCTAGGACAGGACCCAGTGTTCCATGAAGGGCCTAGCCAGTGTAAGAGACTGCCTATTTCACAGAGATCTGGTGATAGACTTGGGCCCCTGACATTTCTCAACCCGGAAAGTGCCCAAATGGAGCTTTACAGACAAAGCCTGAAGGAAGTCTAGGGCTGTCTGATGGTTTGAAAGTCACATTCAAATCCCTGTTAAAGCAACAAGTAATAATCTCAAAGAGAATTATGAGGGACTGTGGGCAGTTTGCAGGCCAGCCACACCCCTGATCAGGGTGGGGCGGGGAGTCCCCACTGGGGGGCAGGGCCAGCCTAGATAAGGGGTCGAGGTCATTCTGGTCTCTGGTCGTTTTGGTCATTCAGCTATTTTGGTCACTGGGCTTTTATTATATAGGATTACCAGTCATGCAAGCCTCTATGGGTTTTGGGATGAACTCACACACAGCACCCATGAAACTGTGACACTTTTACTTGTTAACTTGTGTGTAGAGTAAAATCTCAGACCCTTATAGTCATTCACAGTTATTGACAGTTTTGGCAATGCGGATAGGATGCCTAAGAAAACATGGTTTCTAGAAATGTAGAGGATTAGTCCATGAGAATTAATAGCAAACACAGTGACTAAATTGTGTGCTCAATAGGGTAATAATGCTCCACCATTTTGTTATGTGTCAGTGAGGAAGAATTAGGGAGGGAGAGACATGCCAACTATCAGAAACTAGAGGCCCGGTGCATGAAATTTATGCATAGGCTGGAGGGGTGTCCCTCAGCCCAGCCTGCACCCTCTCCAATCTGGGAACCTTCAAGGGATATCTGACTGCTGATTTAGGCTCTATCCCACTGGCAGTCAGACATCCCTCTCACAATCTGGGACTGCTGGCTCCTAACCACTCACCTGCCTGCCTGCCTGATTGCTCTTAACAACTCTTACTACCAGCCTGATAGCCCCTTAACCACTCCCCAACTGCCTTTACCTGCAGGACTGAGGGAACTGGGGACTCCGGCTGGATGAGGCAGGGTTGAGGAAACTGGGCGACTGAGGCTGGATGAGGCTGGATGCTGCAGGGACTGAGTGAAGCAGGGATGAGGGGACTGGAAGACTTGGCTGCATGAGGCAGGGCTAAGGGGACTGGGTACAGCCATCTTGTGGCTGTGGGCACTGCCATCTTGTAAGGTCATGGCAGTCAATTAGGATATTCTCTCTTTAAATAGATAGGATGAGGTTCAAAGTCACTGCCTGAACAGTGGCTTAATTGTTGCTAACATTTCTTTGGGTTAAAAGACTTTCTTCCCACTCAAGCTGCCAGTATTAAATCTACCTCATTGTCATAACTCATACAAAGAACAGTCTTGAGTTAGAGGAAGATTCTGATCTTTTTAAGACAATAGTTACAGAGATATATGTTTACCCTCAATGCCAACAAAACCTGCATGTCCTATGAGCAGAAACCAGGTGAATTATTAGAATATTAGCTAGTCCACTTGGGAGATGAGCATGGCAAATGCATAATGCTTGGTAAGGAAGAATTGCAATAGCTGGGCAGTGTTAAGGCTTAGCCCTTCCAGTAGTCTTTCATGCCAACCTTAGATCCTTTTAGAGATGACAGTCTCGGAATTTTTTTCAGTAGTTCTTGCTGCAATATGGGAATTTGGCTCTTTTCCAGAGATTTTCCTGATGTCAGCAAAGTTCCATGGAAACCATAGATAAAACATTACTATGGGTAAAATTGTGTCACCTCAAAACTCATATGTTAAAGTCCTAGTTCCCAGTACCTCCTAATGTGACCTTATTTGGAAATAGGATTATAGCATATGTAATTATTTAAGATAAGGTAATACTAAAGTAGATAAACCCCTAATCTAATATACCCAGTGTCCTTATTTTTAAAAAGGAAATTTTGGACACAGAAACACACAGGGAGAATGCAATGTGAAGATGAAGGTGGAGATTGAGGTGGTGCTTCTACAAGTCAGGCAATATGAATTACTAGAGGCCCAATGCACGAAATTCGTGCACGAGGGGGCGGGGTGCAGAGCCGGGGTGGTGTCCCTCAGCCCAGCCTGCAAAGACGCCAGCATCCTTCACCCTGGCCTCTAGCCAGAGGTTCCTTTCCTCTCAAACAGCCTCTGGGGAGATGCTTGTCCTGAGGCCTCATCAGAGTCCCTGCACACAACACCCTGTTGGGTACTCAGGGGCTTGGGAATTCAGGTCTGGCTTCCCCACCTGGCATGGTATACATTTGTTGCCATGGGAACGGCACCTCAGGAGTTGGCCCCTTGGGCCATACAACTTGCGAATGTGTGTGTGTGTGGGGGGGTGAGGGTGTAGGGGAGAGGCAGCTTTGACGGCAGTGATTTGATGCCTGTAGTGTGCCCACCGGACACCTTCCTGCTGTGGGCCATGTTGGTCGCATCTGGACTGCCAACAGGGGTCTGCTGGGCTGCGACTGGGGGCTGCAAGTGGAGGAGCCCAGTACCCATAGGGCTCCTTTGGAATCAGGAACTGGAAAGACCCATTTTTCTGGTTCTTCCCCTCCCTCTGCACAGCCGGCCCGTTCCCTCTCTCCATGCCCATGTGGCCTGGCCCACCCATTCTCTCACTGGCTTCAGCCATCTTTGTTGGAGTTTATTTGCTCCTGATTGGCTGGTAGGCGTGGCTTGATTGGAGTATGGTCAATTTGTATATTACTCTTTTATTAGATAAGATTGCCAAGAAACAACCAGAAGCTAGGTGAGAGGCATGGGACAGATTCTTCTCTCAACCCTCAGAAGTTAACCTACTTAACACCTTGATCTTAGGTTTCAAGTTTCCTATAATGGAAGACAATACATTGCTTTGGTCTGAGCTACCCAAATACTTTGTTTCATCATACAAGAGGCAAACATTTTTATTTCCTTCTCTCTCCCGACAATCTCTCTCCCACCCCCATATAAAGATAAGTGCTTAAGACCTTTGATTTCCTACGAGGGCAAAGAGAACTTGGCCAGCCTTGTTGGCTGATGGATAGGCAACTTCTGGCTCTGTCCTCACATAGCAGACTCCATGTCTTCTTATAAGGACATAAATTCCATCATAGGGACCCTATCCTCTATCACATCCAAACCTAATTACCTTCCAACGACTCTAGTTCTTTCTAATACTATCACATTGAAGACTTGATAGAGCTTTAACACATGAATCTTGGAGGACACATACATTCAGTCTCTATCAAGGTTTCTGAGAGACCTCAGAATTTGATTCAGAAAAGATACTCAGTCCATAGTATTAGTATCCTATTGTTGCCGTAACAAATTACCAGAAACAGAGGCAAAAGAACACAAATTTATTACCTTACTCTTCTAGAGGTCAGAAGTCCTAAAATTAAGGTTAACAGAGTTGCATTCCTTCTAGAGGCTCTAGGGAAGAATCCTTTTTCTTGCCCTTTCCAGCATCTACAGGCCTTCTGCATTCTTTGGCTCATGATGCCTTCCTCATACCACTCCCACCTTTGCTTCTAATATTACACCTTCTGTAACTTTGACACCCCTGCCTCTCTCTTATAATCTCCTTTGTGATTATCAGAAAATCCAGGATAACTCACGCCATATCCATATCTTTGGCTTGACCACATGTACAAAGTCCCCTTTGCCAAGTACGGTAACATATTCACAGGTTCTGGGGATTAGGGTGTGGACATATTCGGTTGGGGAGAAGACTTATTCTGTCTACCAAAGCATACCTAATGTTATATATGAAAGAAGATCCACCTCACAGCTCAGGATTTTCTAATGCAATTCACTCTACTATACCATTTTTTTTTTTCATGTGGGAAAACTCTTGGTTATACTGGAAAAACCACAGATTTCCATACTAGACCCAAAATGTAGATCTGAGTAAACTTGGGAATGATGGCCAATTATTTGTGGTGTTTCTTATTGGTTTCTTGCCAGGGATAAAAATGAAAGCAACAGAATACAAGGAAGAAAAAATAAGAGCAGTTCAGTCAAATGCATGTGCATTACTTTAGTTGGTGGAACAAAAAAACAACCCAGGGTGGTTTGATGTTCATTCAATTAGGATAATAGAATGGAACAAATCAAGAGATGTTTCATTCTGCTGAGTTTGGCTCCAAACTGTGGGTCTGGACTGATAATAAAGGAAGGAATTGGGAAACCATGACTTATGTTATCTGCATTGTCAGTATAGGATAAGACAAGCATTATCTTAATTCAAACTCAGCACCATGGTCTGTTTATATTATGATAGACACATTTCTTAAATGGATTATCAAGTTCACATTTGGTGAGCATTTACCATGTGTCAAGAAGTGTAATACATCATGGACATACATCATCATATTTCATCTTCATGATTGCCTTATTTTAAGAGGTTTAAATAGGCTTAATAACTTGTCCACTGTAGGACAAAAGGCCAGAAGTGTTATGAAACATATTGTCTTATCTCCCTCATGCTATTTTCTCACATGAAGAATATTAAAAATTTACATAATTCAGACAGAGAATCATATAATAAATAATAGTGGCCCAGTGCATGAAATTTGTGCACAGGAGGGGGGGGGTGTCCCTCAGCCCAGCCTATACCCTCTCCAATCTGAGACACCTCTTCAATCTGATCCCACTGGGATCAGGCCTAAATGGGCAGTCAGATATCCCTCTCATAATCCAGGACTGCTGGCTCTAAACTGCTCACCTGCCTTCCTTCCTAATTGTCCCTAACTGCTTCTGTCTGCCAGCCTGATCATCCCCTACCCACTCCCCTGCCAGCCTGATTGGTGTTTAACTGCTCCCCTGCCAGCCTGTTTGCTCCCAACTTCCCTCCTCTGCCAGCCAGGTCACCCCTAACTACCCTCCCTTGTAGGCTTGGTCCCTCCCAACTGCCCTCCCCTGCTGGTGATCTTGTGGTGGCCATCTTGTGTACAAATGGGGGTAGGAGCTTTAACCATATGGGGGAAACCCTCTTGTGTGTTGGAGTGATGGTCAATCTGCATATTACTCTTTTATTAGATAGGATAGAAGCCTGGTTCACAGGTGGGGGCCAGCTGGTTTGCCCTGAAGGGTGTCCCAGATCAGGGTGGGGGCTCTCTTGGAGTGTGGAGTATCCTGGGCAAGGGGCTTGTGATGGTTTGCAGGATTGCCATGCCCCCCAGTGACCCAAGCAGAGGCCCTGGTATCTGGGATCTATTTATCTTCTACAATTGAAACTTTGCAGCCTGGAGTGGAGGCAAGCCTTCTGCTCCCTCCATGGCAGCAGCCATTTCTGTTGGGAATTATGTATCACCTATCATTGAAACTTTGTAGCTTTAATTGGAGGCCTGGGCTGGCAAGGGTGTGTGGAAAGCTTGGCTTCTTTGATTGTGGGGAAACCCAAGCCTCCTACTCTCTCCAGCTCCATGGCTGCCACCATTTTTGTTGGAATTTATTTATTTTCTATAATTGAAACTTTGTAGGATTGAGTGGAGGTCTGGGCCAGCCAGGGTGAGCAGAAAGCCTGGCTTCCTCCATCACCAGGGAAATCCAAGCCTTCCTCCTGCTCTCTGTGGTTGCAACCATCTTGGTCAGGGTTAATTTGTATACTTGCTCCTGATTGGCTAGTGGGCATGGCTGGTGGGTGTGGCTTATTGGTGTAGCAAATGTATGGTCAATTTGCATATTACTCTTTTATTAGATAGGATAGTAAAACCAATGTTCAATAAATTGTACTATATGTAAAATACATACATATATGTTAACTCATTCGATCCTTACCAAAATCCTATAGAAGCTATAAAAGTTACTATTTGTAATGTCCCTGTCTTACAGGAGGTATAAAAATTACTATATATTTATAATATCTTTGTTCTACAGACACGAAAAGTGAAATCTTGGGAAATCATATGTTCCCCCCACCCCCAATTTACATAGCTATCAAATTTTAGATGACTATTCTTTTGATTTCTGTCTATTCTATTTGGCATTAAACACAAACTGTCAGACACATAAAGAGAAAGAATTATATTTAAGGAAAGAGTTATGGGTTTGGGATCAAAGATCTGCAATAGGGTCAATGCGTCAAAGAGTGGCCCTTAGTAATGTGTGAGGAATCCCTCAGTCCTCTGGACCTCAGGTCCTCACATTCAAGATGAGCAAAACACTATCTTTCTCATAACCAATGAGATAATGACAAGGGGACAAAGTATGTGAAAGAACTTGGTAAATTGCAAATGTTATTTAGAAATAAGGCATTAAAATACACTAAATAGCATTAGAATTATTCCAATAGAGTAATTATTGTTTTATCCTCTAATCTTTTCAGTAGGGTATTGATGATTCTCAAATGAAGCATTATTAAAGGCTCATTGAATCTGGTTTAACCAGTTTAGATCTTTTTGTTTCTGTATTTCAGTTTGATGTTCTTTGTCATGTGGGAGAACTATCATACAGAGACACTAGAAATCATAGTTAAAGATTCTTCAAAATGCATTCTAAGTTAGATATTATTAAATATGTATTTAATACTTAAACCACCCAACTAATTTACTTTAATATGTTTTTATTGACTTCAGAGAGAGGAAGGTTGAGGGAGAGAGAAATAGAAACCTCAATGATAAGAGAGAATTATCGATGGCCTGCCTCTTGCATACTCCCCACTGGGGACTGAGCCTGCAACCAGGGCATGTACCCTGACCAGAAAGAACCATGATCTTCTGGTCCATGAGTCAATGTTCAACTACTGAACCACACTGGCCAGCTACTAATTTATTTATTATTATTATTATTATTATTATTATTATTTAGTTTTGAAACAAGTTATATATTTATTTCAAGTAAATTGTCCTCTCTGATTATGATTGCTTGAGAATCAGACTTTGGAGAAATAAAAAGTAAAAGATCTCAGGAGGATTCCATGCAATGCAACCAGATTTTAATCCACTAATTATGCTGTTCAGGGAAGGAAACACAAATGCAATAGCAGTACATTCCCAGATATTTCAATCTTTGTACAACCATTATTTTCAGTGTTTTTTTTTAATAATTAACTTTTTTATTGTTTAAAGTATTACAAATAGTAGTACATAAGTCTCCTATTTTTCCCCATTAACCTCCCCCTCACTTCCCCTAACCCCCTCACTACATGCCCTCACCTGCCCCCCACTATCTTGTATCCATTGGTTATGCTTATATGCATGCACACAAGTCCTTCAGTTGATTTCTTTCAGCATCCCAACCCCCAACCTCCTCTGCCGTCCGCTGTAGTTAGACAGTCTGTTCAATACTTCTTTTCCTCTGTATCTATTTTTTCCCATTTCTTTTCTTTAAAAAAAAAATCTTGCCTCTGCAGACTAGAAATAAACATAATAATAACAACAAAAATGTCTGAGTCCCAGTTTCAATGTCCAACAGTTCTGAGTCCCAGTTTCAATGTCAAACAGTTCCTTATGTGTACATGTCAGCTAATTTATTTTTATTAGCTGAAAAATATGTGTCATTTCAGCAGACATTTCTGAAAGCCATTGATTTATTTAATTTTTATGCATTGGACTGATTTTCAAATAGTTAGAGTTGATACTATGGCTGGCTAAGCCATTCCCTAAGCTTCTTTTCCTCCCTAATTCTCTTCAGCTTGGGCCATAGAGAGACAAGGGCAATGTATTGTTTCTGAGAATACGCTATAACCTACTTATGTCCTGATTTCTATGCTCCATTGTCAGCAGTAAGGACCATGGATAGGGCATTTACAGAAGCATAGTGACCTATTTTGGGTTCTTTCATGGCTGGTGGCCTCCCTCTCTCCCTGATCAGCAGATTCTTTGTAGTATCTTGTGGGCAAAACAAAAATTGGCAAAGTTTTAGTGAACAGACCTTCCTTGAGATTCAGAGTGAATATAAGACAGAAAAAAACACACACAGTATAACATTTTTACAAATGCAAATAGGTGTTGGACAAAAGGGCAATACGCTCAAAGAGTTACTGGTCAAAAAGAACAGTGACAGTGGAAGTTAGAGCCTCAGAGATAGAAACAAAGTTGGCAGGGTGTCATTCTTCATTTTCGCTCTCATCTTTCTCAATATAAACTTTCTTCATTTTCATCACTAGAGAGCAATTTTCTTCCCTGTTTTTACCTATCAAGAGTCTAAAGTTCAGGACACCACAGCTCACTGTACTGCTGTTCAAAGGAAGCCAGGTCAAGAAATGAGAAAAAGCCTTTTTAACAAGTTAAACAATTATTACATGTGAATAGAAAACGATCAAAAGATCCAGAAATTCATAATACAAAAAGTAAAAGCTTTGGTCCCTTCAGCCACTGTTTTTTTTTTTAATTTTTTATTTCACATATTTTTATTGAGTTCAGAGAGAAGAATGGAGAGGAAGAAATAGAAACATCAATGTTGCAAGAGAATCATTGATCAGCTGCTTCCTGCATGCCCCCTACAGGGGAGCGAGCCTGCAACCAGGGCATGTGCCCTGGACCAGAATCAAACCAGAAACTCTTCAGTCTGCAGGCTGATGGTCTATCCACTGAGTCAAACAAACTAGGGCAGACACTGGTTTTAATTACAGACAATAGAGATAAAAAATTTCCTATTCATCTTTATGGCAATGTGTATGTATATGTGTTCTTGTTATCCAAATAACACCTTATTCTGTACAACCATTAAAAAATTGAAGGGTTGCCCTGGTGCATGTGACTCAGTTGGTTGAAGTGTCTCTCCTACACTGAAAGGTAAGGGGCTCAGTTCCCTGACAGGACAGATACTTAGGTTATAGGTATGAGAGCAATCAATTGATGTTTCTTCTCTCTCTCTCTCTCTCTCTCTCTCTCTCTCTCTCTCTCTCCCCCTTCTCTCTCTAAAATCAATAAATATATCCTTGGGTGAGGTTTAAAAATATTGAAGGTGATTACATTCAGATGCCATTCATTTATTTAACTATTTATCTTCCTCTATTATTTTGTATCTAGTTTTTTCATGGCTGTATAGAGCAATGGACTATTATAACAGGTTAAATTAACAGCTAATATTCATAATGGTTTAATATTTTAATATTTGTATAAAGTAAGGTCTTCTATGTTATGAAGAGATTCTAATTTATTTTATAATTTCACCACTGATAGACATTAATCCTTTTATTATTTTCCATTGTTTTCTTTGTTTCCTATGTAATTACTTCTGTACCAATTATGACTCCCTGAGTATGGATGCTAGTAGTTTTATAGTTTTGACATTTCCTCTCACCATGTTGAAATTGCTGTCACAGCAAATTACCCATAGCACAGAATATCATCTTTTCTTCTCACATCCACTTGACCCTTGTGATTGGAAGCAATGCTTGCCTTTCCTCCCTCACTTTTCACCAAACCCTATCAATCATGTCCATGTATCCCAAGAACAGAGTTTTAATCATAGACAGTTCCTTCTTATCCCTGTGGTGGGGCTCAGAGCATTACCTAATCCAAATGCCTCCTAGATTATTGACTGGAGTTAGATGAATTAAAAGTCTACTTATTTTGTACTGGGCCTTTTACAGTTCATCAGTTAGCTCCGAGACACAACAACAGAGACCAAATTCTGGACAGTCAAACTTCGGATTCATGGTTCCTGGCCATGATATGGGATCAGGCATCCCACCAGGAGCAAGCACAGGTCATGACTGGATCTGTAGAGAAGCTTAGTAAGGGGCAGAGCTTGTTTTGACACCATGCTCACCAAACTACATTGCTGAAAATTTTAGCTGACCCACTCAACTAGCCTCACTGACTGAAAGCAAAATGTGTGAAGCTCAGAATTATTAGCTTTCAGTTTACCATAGTTGCAGGACCAAGCCACAAAGGAAACATTTATCTGCAAGATGACATTAAACGAGAAGGATGCTGACCATGAGGGCTTTTTATTCCTTTTAAGGCTTGTGCATTGCAAGACACACACACACACACACACACACACACACACACACACACACACACCTCTAATCAGTTTTTACTACCTCGGAGGGTAGATCTTTGGATACGAACATGATTTGGGGGGAATACCATAGTTGCATTCTTCCTGCCCCAAAATTCATGCAAGGAACAAAACTGGAGCTTCTCCATCATCATTGTTGTGGCCTCGAATGAAAGCCTAGTCACTAGGGCGGGGGGCGGGAAGGACCTGGGGCGCAGCAGTAGTGACAGCATCTGAATTCCCTCCTCTGCCGTCGATTGGTTGAAAACTCGGAGGCAACGGCCAGCCCCCTGCGGCTCGACTCGCTATTGGCTGGGAAGAGGTGGCAATCAAGGCAGACCTAGACCACTGCGCTCATTCCAGTTCTATGCTGCCGCTGGGGTCCTGTTGCGCTGTCGCCTCTGTAGCCTGGGTCCCTCCGGCCGTGCCTCTCCGCGGGGGCATCCTCCCCCACCCCGGGCGCAGACACCATGGTGAGTTCTCTCAGCCGGGTCAGGCTGAACCCACACCGCAGCTGAACCGGGCCTGGAAGCCCAAGCGAACCGAACGCGCCACCGGAGCTTGGCGCTGGAGCCCGGGGAGCGCACCGCTTGTCGGAGGAGCACCCTCGCAGTTTGCCCGCGTCTGGAGCAGAGGGGATGGGAACGCGGGGGGGAGGGGGGGGGGTCTCGGCGGGGGCCATGGGGGTCCCCCGCGCTGCGCCGCGCCGCGCTGCGCTTTCCCGAGCTCGGGAAGGGGACGTGCAGCCGAGACGCGGGGCTTTCCCCGTTCTGGCGGGCCCTCGGGTAAGGGAGGATGAGAGCCGTGGTGTGGGAGGTCCACAGGGTCCGTCCCCTCGGCCGTCTTTCCGGCTGCCTAGCCTGCCTCCTGGCCGTGACAGGTGAGCGGGGGTCAGAAGGTGGCCCGGGTGTGGGGTGGGCAGTGTGGAGAGGATCTGCCCTCTATTGGTGGCGTGGGTGGGGACCCAGAGAGACCCCTTTTTAGCGGCGAGCACCCCGAATCGATCGGACCCCAAATTCCAGCAGCGCAGTGGCGGTGCGCCCAGCCTCGCCCTCACGCCGCTTCCCGTCTGCAGCTGCCCTGACGCTCGGGCTCCCCCCTGTCCCCACAGTACGGGTTTGTGAACCACGCGCTGGAGCTGCTGGTGATCCGCAACTACGGCCCGGAGGTGTGGGAAGACATCAAGTAAGTGACGGCTCCTGCAGCTTGGGCCCGGCTCTGGCGCCGCGCGTGGCGGGTCCCCCGCCCCCGTCCCCCCGGAGCTGTCCCCGCTCCTCGATTCATTCTCCGCCTCCTGCCCCCGTCGCGGCCGCGCCGCTCAGAGATGCCTCCGCCCGCCGCTCTCGGCCGCAGCTGCGCTCCCACGCTCCGGAGCCGGGACCCCGGGAGGAGGAGGGGCCGCACGGGGCGGGGAGAGGCTGGGCGGGCGAGAGCCAGGGGAAGAGGGGAAGGAGCCTCTGGGTCAGCGCGGCCTCCGGGCCCGCCCGAGCGTGGGAACGCGCCGCCCGCGCCGGGCGCTCCCAGGCTCTGCAGGCCCCGCGGCTCCCACGCGAAGATGGGCCCCGGGGACCACAGAGGCCTCCGCCGCGTTCCCGTTCCCTTAGGAACGAACGGAAGACCCGGCTCGGTTAGCAAGGCCGCCGCCCCTCGCAGACATAAACAGAGTGAAGCCTTCTCACTGGGCTAAAACTTGACACTGTTTCTTGAGCAACTGTGACGATCACATGCACTTATTCATTTTGAAATAAAGTGGAATTGGAATGTTTGCCCTTTCCTTTCACCTAAATTACACTCCCCCCTCACCCACCACCGCACACACACCCCCTTTCTGCTTGGAGTACGGTGGAGGCTGACAGTTGCAGGAGAGCATCCGAGTTTCAGGCTGGAATTGTGAGCCCAGGACTCCTGATGCGACAGAAATACCAGACACCTGAGAGTTAAAACCTGCTCGAAAGATGGGTCGTCTCTATGGCTGTATTGGGCATTTCAGTGTAACAGAGGCCTTTCCCTTTGTTCTAGTGAAATATGCATTTCACTTATTGCATGGACGGCCAAAACCCACTAGCTGCATCAAAACCGTATTTACGGATTTTCATATTGGAACAGCAATGTAATCTGTCACATTAAATGGAGGCGGAAGGCGTGGTTACCTGGGTGGGCAAAGGAGAACATATTGGTATTATATATTTCTCCGTAATTTTAGTATATCAAGTAGGTGATGCTTTCATGCTGTTCCTCCCGAAATATATTATAGTTATTAGCAATTAGGCTTAGTATACAGTTACACGATAGAGATTTTTTATAGATATGTTTCCATGGAAATGACCAGGGTTAAGTATGAAATACTAAAATGCAACTTTTCCTTCTCTTGGGTCGGTATCAGTGAGCACTGTTTCACAAGCCATAAGCCGTATTTATGTGACCCAGAGAGCACACCTACAGATTATAAAGAGAAGTGGAGGTTTGGCAATTATGCAGTTAAATCAAATGAGAATTTTGACACTAAAGCTTCCTTTGAGATTTGAATTTTCTGTGAATCTTATTAATGCCTTCAGAATTTTTATTTTGCTTAGTGGACAGGTATATGGAAGATATCTAGAGCAAGATTTTAAACAATGTAACAATATAGGAGTTAAAAAGCCATTTTCTTTGTAAATTTATGAAATATGTTGTTTTCTCATGTGTAAGTTACAAATTCCCAATTTTTCTGGTGGATATGCTATGACAATGAATATGGCTATATGGTTAAACGGTTGTTGTGCATTTTAACCAAATTTAGAATGTGTCCTACCCATTATCAATTTAGATTACTGTTAAATACAGAGATGGAAAATTATACATCATAGAGAAATGTATCAAAAATTTAAAAAAAATTAAATAATCAAGTTATTTGCTTGTATTGGCTATGTTTTCCCCAGAGAAGGTCAAAATATCTAAAAATATACAAGTACACTTATGTGAAAACTTAATTCTGCCAAATCACTAAGAATATTAGTACATTCTACTTTGAAAAACTATTGATTTTAAATTAAACATCAATATTTTAATGCCCTAATGCAGTGGTTGGCAAATTGCGGCTTGAGAGCCACATGCAGCTCTTTGGCCCCTTGAGTGTGGCTCTTCCACAAAATTAGGAGTACCCTAATTAAGTTAATAACAATATATCTACCTATATAGTTTAAGTTTAAAAAATTTGGCTCTCAAAAGAAATTTCAATCGTTGTACTATTGATATTTGGCTCTGTTGACTAATGAGTTTGCCGACCGCTGCCCCAATGTATCTCTAAATAACTTTAAACAGTGTTCTTAAATGTTGACAATTTAAATTATTCCAATACCTTTTTATGATAAAATGAAACAAATCATATGGGTGTTTAAAAAAATATATATATACTTTTATCAGTTTCAAAGAGGAAGGGAGAGGGAGTGAGATAGAAACATGAATGATGAGATTCATCGGCTGCATGCTGCATGCAGGATGGAGATCACCGGCTCAGGTTCCCTGATGGGGGATCTAACCGTGACCTACTGATTCACAAGTAGATGTTCAGCCACTAAGCCACACCTGGCTGTTTCTTTTTTTAAATAAAATTATCTCAAGGATTATGTGCCCTTAAAAGGGAAATACTATTAGTTAAACTAGCCTTTGCAATCCAAGTGTTCATTTTTATTCTTTTTTCCCAAACATGCTTTTTGATGGAGCCCATCTTGTCTTGGGTATAGTTTAGTATCTGGACCAGAGCACTTAGTTCAGGGCACTGAAGCAGGTCATTGGTTTCCAGCCCAGTTAGTGCCACTGAAGGATTATTACTCAGAGCTCCCCAGAAGGACGTAGGCCCTATCTAAACAGATTCTCACCGCCTATGGACAGGTGAGCAGTTGGAGGAATTTAATTTTAAAATGCTCCTTGGGGAGATTCTGATTCCCTCCTCCAGGCCTCACCCTCAGCTCTAAGGAGGATCACTGTAGTCAGTGGTGCAAGATACTTACAGTTTCAACTTCTTATGAAAAACTGAATATATGAAAAAATATTGTTTTATCTCATTAAGTACCAAACTCTTCTATCTTCATTTTTGGTCTGTGAGAAACTGTCTACATTGATGTTTATAAAATTTACATCATACTTTTTTAATTTAGTATGAAATAGCCATCCATTCTTCATGAGAAAGTGTGCCAAACATTTAATGGCAAATAAAACCCTAAGTAACAGATTCCAGACAGAAATTTCTAAGTGGATAAGAGCCAAAAATGCTTCATTGTAAACTCAGCATCTACTTACACTCCCAACAATGTAACTATTTCCCAAGAACTTTAAATTCTCCCTTTTAAGAAAAAGATAAATAGTCTAGATTGAGGGTAGATAGTGAAAGGTCTGATAGTAAATATTTTAGGTGCTGGAGGCCTAAGTCAATATGGAGGATATTATGTAGGTGTCTATATAATTATTAAGATGTAAAGATTTTAAAATGTAAAAAACAAAAACAAAAACATATTTTGTTCTAAGGCCAGACAAAAACAGGTAACGGGCTGAATTTGACCTACTGACTATAGTTTTTCCACTTCTGATCTAGACCATAAATACATGTTATAAAGCAGAAGAGATCTCTGAATCTACTTCAAATATTTTGTTGGTTTCCATTCACTTTTCAGATGGTCCTTTTCGGAAGTCATGGTTCCTAAGGGAAGAGAAAAACCAATCTTTATTTCAGAAAAAAACATGAAGTCAAGATATACATATTAGAACAGTACCTAAATACTTGATTTAATCAGCTATGTTACCTTTTCATTTGCCCTGGCAAACTAATCATTGGATCAAATTACTGGATTTGATTTTCGTATTTGAACTTCACTGGAACATAAAGATGGATTCAAATAAGAAAAAAAATCTAGGATGATTAAATGTCTATTGAAAACAAACAAAAACACTTTTGTAAAAACTATTTTGCCTAAAGTCGAGCAGACTAAGGAACAAAAACTGATGTGAAATGCATAAGTGCTACACAGTGTATTCATTAGCCCTTCTCTGTTTTACTGAAAGATCAGACATAAACATTGGGATCAAAATTCTGGTATAAGATTTGAAACTGATATAATGACATTGATAAATACTGGAGTAATTTCCTCTAGAATCTGTCAATCATCATCTTTGTATAAAGATTACATATATATTTAGTATGCTTATATCTAATTTACCTATAATAAGACAGGCTTTCATTGGTTTATTCATTGATTCATTCATTCTTTCATTATCTAGTTAATCTTATTTTTAAAGAGCATAATCTGTGGGTTGGATCTGGAAGATGGAAAAGTGAATGGTATAATCATGTGGGAGCATTTGGTCCTCAAACCCACACACACTTCTGAAACCTGCACACAGCGCCAAGTGTCAGAGCAAGTTGCTCCTCCAACTCTGCTCACTGTATCGTTGTCAGGTCCACAGGTCCTGCTCCTGCCTGACTATGCCAACTGTCAGGTCTGAGCCCCTCTGCCATGACTGGACTTTCTTGGATGCCAGGTGACAGATGAAGAAACTGCGACAAGTTGTGGATGTGTAAGAGAGTCTTTATTGTAGGAGCTAGTGGCCGTGTAACCATTGCTAAGGAGAAGCCATTAGACAAAACAGTTCTTCAAAGCAAACTCACATTTAGGAGGTAGCCACACACTGACTCGGTAACAATACATCTTTCCCACATAGCAGTAGCAGCCTCTCTCTGCACACACAGCAGCAGCCTGCCTTACATAGGAACAGCCTCACCAATCAGCGGCACTGGCTGGTCAATCACAACTCTATACTACTTAGACAACAGAGGCTTCTTTCCAAATAGTGACCTCAGTCTTTTGGGTTATAGGAGGGTACACTCGCG
This sequence comes from Antrozous pallidus, assembly GCA_027563665.1. NCBI lineage: Eukaryota > Metazoa > Chordata > Mammalia > Chiroptera > Vespertilionidae > Antrozous > Antrozous pallidus. Next base: position 69,939,018 of record CM050516.1, on the reverse strand, counting down.
CAGCGTACATACAGATTACCGTGGCTTTGCTCTTGCACCTGTGTATAGTCCTTGGACACCCTGATTAAGATTCCCACACTCAGTGGCCTTGAATACCCGGTATACTCTGAATAGGGTCCCTACAAATCATTACCTTCAAAAAAGTCTAGAAACATATGAATATTTTTAGTTTTATTTTTTCTTGATTTTCCTGTTTGTGACTCAAACATGATAACATTTGACTGTTGGATAGCATATGCTGATCTTCTGGTTTTGACATCATTGTGTGTACTTGAGTATGCTAATGACAAATGAGTTGTTGTGGTTCATGTAAGCAAACATTTTGCTATAAGCTAATTATGTGATATTCAAAGTTTCTTAATCTTTCCAAACCTCAACTGTATAAGGAGTAGATAATACCTACTTTATAATGTTGTAATATATTGAATAGTGCTAACCACAGATCTTGAAAAATAACATTGGTAAGTGGTATCTATTATTTTTTATTTTATTCTTGAATCAAAGTGTTTCAACTCTTCCCTTCCCCAGATCACATGAAAGATATGAAGCTCTCCTTTAAATATCAGTAGCTCATTGAAGTGTATGTTCTACACCAGTATAAATGTTCCTTCATCACTCTAGGAAAAGTAGCAAGTTCATTGTTATTTTCACTCTTTTATTTCCCTCAACTCCTCTATTTGTTGTTTGAAAATGCAGCATATGTTCTTAGCATTGATTTTATCAAAATGAATGAATGCAAACAAAATAGTATACTGTGTTTTAACCAGATTTTCATATTCACGAGACTAAGTGAATTGCTATACCCTTGCACATGTAGGTTTTAATATATTAGTGTTACTTTATAGAATAAATGCTATTCAACTTTTCCAAAATTCTTTTCTCTGTCACTTCAGTTGAGTACTACAATGTCCATTTGAAATAGGAAGGGCCTTTCTAGCACAGTACCCCACCCTCACCAGCTTAGTTTAAAGTGCATCATGTGTAGATTTGATGCATTCATACATTGTGAATGACTGCCACCATGGCATTAACTGCCACCACCATCATGCCACATAGTGACCATTTCCTTTTAAGGGTGGGAACATTTAAGATCTACGTTCTTAGCAACATTCAAGCATATGACACAGTATTATTAGGTACTAGAAGCCAAAATTTGTGCATGGTGGGGTGGGGTGGAGCCTTCAGCCCGGCCTGTGCTCTTTTGCAGTCTGGGAGCCCTTGAGGGATGTCCTACTGACAGCATAGGCCTGCTCCCCATGGGCAGTCAGCTATCAGTGCTGCCGCAGAGGCCGAAGAGGCACCTGCCATCTCCACTGTGCACTGTGCTCCTCAGCCGTGAGTCGGGCTTCTGGCTTAGTGGCACCCCCCCCCCCCCCCCCCCCCCGGAAATGCACTGACTACCAGGGGGCAGCATCTGCATTGAGCGTCTGCCCCCTGATGGTCAGTGTGCATCATAGGTACTGGTTGTTCCCCAGTTCCGTCAATTTGTATATTAGCCTTTTATTATATAGGATAATCAACTTGGTAATCTTATAACTGGTTGTCTGTATCCTTTGAGCAATAGCTGCTCATTCTTCCCACACCCAAGCCTTGGTCACTGTCACTCTCTGTTTTTCTGAGTTTATTCTTATTAGATTCCACATACAAGTGAGCAGCTCAGTGTGTTTTATTTTATTCAACTTTATTTATTAAATATTTATTAACTTTAGAGAGAGAGCAAGGGAAAGGGATAGAGAGATAGGACCATGGATGAGAGAGATACATTCATCAGCTGACTCCTGTACACCCCCTCCTGAGGATCAAGCCCACAACCTGGGCATGTGGGCTTGGTTCTCTGGTTTATGGGTCGACACTCAACCACTGAACCACACTGGCTGGGCTCAATTTTTTTTTTTTTAATGATAAAGTCAGCTTTATCATTGAAGTCAGTACTTCAATCCAACTCTTTTGGTGTCATTTACTGCTCCTTTTAAGGTAGAAATAGGAGCTAATGTAGTATACATACAAAAATGAAACCATATTAATTTTTGTACCCCAGAACTTCCTCAATACAAATAAACAAATCAATATTGAGATTTTTAAAAATAGGCAAACTGGGTAATTGTTAGGATCAAGACCATTTTTCCATAAAAAGATAGGCCAGTTAGCCTGAAAGATGAAAGAAGGCATGGTACATTAGCTAATAATTACATCACAGGTACATCACCAACATTTGAAGTTATTTTTTAGGCAAAATTAAATATATGACTGTAAATCCTTCACATACCCACCAGTGAGCACTTGCAGAGGACTCTCTCAGAGTCTGAGCCATGTCTGGTGAGAAGTATGAAGCCCAGGTGATAAACCTGGTCTTATCTCAGGGTTTTACTTGGATGGTCTGAGGCAACCATGGAATGCAAGCTGGGTCTTTGTTTTTCTAGCATTCTGCAATTTTTGAAAATTAAAAAAAAATCATAGATGCATGTTATTGGGTGCATCATTAAAATGAGCACCAGAGGATAAATCAGAAAATCTATAGTCTCCTTAATATACGCAGACCTAATTATGGTCAACATTAACCAGAAATCAGTGTAGTTTGCAAGGAAGAAATGTCCTTTCGATTCTTTCCATAGCAAATGTTTCTCTTCATGGTGTTGGAAAGTGATAGTTCTGGGTGGATACTCTATGGACATCGACAGGAAAACACTTCAAGAGATCTGTGTTGCTGGCCCAGGTCAGAGGCTGACAACACAGGAGACCTGAGTACTTGCAGCTTTTCCATTTGCTACTTTGACACTTTATTCATTAAAAAGGAAACACTGAGAGAAATGGTGCCTTTGTTTATGCCGAGCAAAACTGAATGCTTTTTTTTTCCATATCAAAGATATTGAGGTTAAAGAAGTTTCTACTCCAATAAAGGTAAACACTCAGAAGTATTTATTACTTGTTACTGCAGCTTTGCTTTTATCGTATATTCTGATCTACTTACCCATCATTATTGAATCATGAAATATGAAATTGTTGCTTTATTGAAATTATTTATGGTCAATCTTAAAGTCACTCAAACCTTTCAGTCCTTATGGGTGAGTTCTCTGTTTCTTCTGCACACTGAGTTTTTACGTGTGTTAGGATAACAAGAGCCTGAGCTTAGAAGGGTCTCCTTTTCTTCACTCTCCCCACCCTTCTCACTAACTTAAATACAGCTCAGCTTTGAGATCGCAAAACTCATGTTATTTCTTAAGGGAAGCCTCTTTCCCCTCCAAAACTGTACTTATGTTTCACTGTACATATATAATTAGGTTATTTCTACTACTTGATTATCTGTCTTGTCTCACTAGACTCTAGCCTTTCTATAACTATTATAACTATTGCCTAGGAGAGCGGATTTGCAACCTTTTGCATCTCATGGCACATATAAACTAATTACTAAAATTCTGAGGCACACCAAAAGACATATTTTTTGGCGATTAAAAAAAATAGGTATAATTTTCACTCATTCACACCAGATGGCTGTTGTTGTGTTGGCTGTTGTTATTTTTTATTGACAATCTAAGAGAAAAGAGGTCTGTGTCCCTGATTAAATAATCAGGTGTTGCATGTGTTAAAAATACTTGTGGTACACTGTTTGAAAATTGATGGCCTAGGGGAAAGCCTCTCTCTCTCTCTCTCTCTCTCTCTCTCTCTCTCTCTCTCTCTCTATATATGTGTCTGTGTGTATATATATATGTATTTATATATATGAATGTATATATGTATATGTATATATACACACAAACATATAATATAATGAATGTACATGTGTTCTATTCTCTGGAAATTACAATGTGAAAGATAATTCATATATACCTTTTATAATTCATATATATATATGTGTGTGTGTGTGTATACAGACACATACACACATATATATGACACTTACCATATGGTTCTACACTTAATTCTCACAATAACCACCATAGAAAATAGATGTCTATTATTCTCATTTTCTAAATAGGGGAAGTGAAGCTTTAGTACTTTAAAACTGTCTCAAACTACTCAGCTATTAATTATCAGAGCAGGAATGTGGACACAGATAGGCTTGTAATGGTCCTATTATGTGCTTTCTCCCAAAGAGCAGGACCTATGACTTTCTCCTTTCCAAAGACAACCAGTTGAGCATGGAGATGGACAACAAAGATGTGTGTTGGTACCGTCCGTTTTGGTTTTTGTCTCCCCTGAACTTTTCAAGAACTTGCACACGTTATTTTGCTTGTCCTGTTTATTTATTTTATTGATTTCAGAGAAGGAAGAGGGAAAGAAACACCAATGAGAGTATATTGATCTGCTGCCTCCTACACGTTCTATAGTGGGGATCAAACCCACAACCTGGGCATATGCCTTGATTGGGAATCCCACTGCGACCTCCTGATTCATAGCTGAGCCTCAACAGCCAGGCTGATTATCATTTTTTAAAGGTGGTTTTATTCACCAACTGGCACATCTGCTACAGGAAATCAGAGCCTCAGAAAATTTGAGCAATTTGTTTTATTTTTAGAAGAGCTGTGACCGGATGTACTCCGGAGGTGAGTTGACGATGAAATGGGTGGCTAATAAGCAAATTCATTTGTCTGCTGAAGCTACTGAAGAGGGCTAATTTGAAATGTTTGTGCATATGGTTTCAAAATCAAGCCATTACTAATGAAACTCTCATGTGGTAAGCTGAACACACAATCAGAAAAAATGCAATTATATATCAAGAGTAATGTTACTCTGCCAAAACCCATGTCACTCATGCAAGCATTTACTGTTACTGTTTACAGTTCTTGGATGAGCAAACACATTGAATTGAAAGGACTGACCTTTACCAACTGAAATAGGACCGAAGCAGGAAGCCATTGTTGCATGTGCGGAGAGCCTTGCTTCTTGGCAGCTCTCTCAAGCCAGAGTCTGCCCTCCAGGGATTCAGACTCATTGGAAATCATTGGATTGGGTTATTGAAAATTAAGAGCCATTAATGCTTTATACCCACTCACAAATATATATATATACATTTTAAATTAAGATGTTGTATATAGTTATTATCTGTGTTTTATATTGGTAGATTTTAATTTTAATATTGGTCAGACACAAATCAGCATTCATGCTGTCCTTTACAGCTTACTACAATGGAACATCCTAGGATTTATTAACAAGATGACACCTACATACTGTCTTTTGTAGGATATGCTCTGTGATAAGGGTTTTTAAAGGATAAGGACCCCTTTGAACTATCATTGGTGATTGTGTGATGTCTGTTGACCTTTTCTGCCCGAGACCACACCCTGTTCTGAGCCTCTCTCAGATGCCTGTATTCAGGATATCCCACTGCAGAATAATCATTTTTTTTCATACTTTCAAAGGAAATGTATTTACCTTAAAGCCAGCAACCCTTGCAGAATACTAAACTTACTTGGAAGATCTATAATAGCTGGAACTCAGGTTCAGAATATTAATTCAATTTTTATATATTCACATTTTGGAATTGGATATCTCTTTAAGTAAAGAGTTGTTAGAAATGTTGCTTGGATATTTCCAATAAATTGTTATATCTTTTCTAAATCTTTTATATGTATTTATTGATTTCAGAGAGAGGAAGGAAGAGGTAGAGAGAAATAGAGACATCAAGGATGAGAGAGAATCACTGATCAGCTGCCTCCTGACCAGGATCAAAATGTGATCTCTTGCTTCATGGGTTGATGCTCAACTACTGAGCTACACCAGTCAGACTATACCTTGTTATTTAAAAAAATAAATACATAATAGAACAATATTTTGATTGATTTCTAGTAGGGACTTTGGAAACTCATGGGGGAAATATTTGTAATGAATTCATTCCTTCACTTATTTTAAAAAATGCATGCATTTATTGTAAAAGTGATTAAAAAACCAAATATCAAAAATCATAAATCAAAATCACAAATACTACCACACACATACACACACACTCACACACACACAACCCTTTTGGGAAAAGGTAAGTGGTACAAATAAATGATCAGTTTAAACTATAACAAATAACGATCTCTAAAAGTAATTAGGAAATGAATTTCTACTTGGAAATATTTTCATGTATAAATAGTTTTTAAACAGTTATTGTAGATACAAATGTCTAGAATGCAATTATTTGTTGTTTTTCCCCAGGTGAGAGTTTGTCTTCAATGACCATGTGGCCTGGAATTCTATGGTTTATTATTCCTTTTGCACTGTAAATTCTGTTCAGCTTAATGTATTAAATCAAGTATCATTAAACTGTTTATTATAATATCTCAAATTAGCTTTTCCTGTGATAAGGGAAAAAGATGAAGAATGGGCTACAGAAAGAAGGGAAATGTGTCCCAAAAGATTATCAAGTCATAGAAATCAATTTTACCCCCTGAAGTCTTTGCTCGGATGCTAACTTCTCCAGGTAGCCTCCGTGCTGACTCCATCTAGCATTGCATCCTGCCCCTTTCTCCTGGATCCTGCTCTCACCCCTTTATCCTCATCTACTTTCTTTTGTAGCATCTATCACCTTATCGTAGGTTATAAAATTTGAGCATGCTTATTGCTTATTGCTTGTGTCTGCCAGCTAAAATGTAAGCTCTATGAGGACAGGGAAATTTATTTTGTCCATTGGTGTATTTACAGTGCTTAGAAAAGGCATACTAGATGCTCAAATATTTTTGACAAAACTCCTTTCCCTTAGGTGGGGTATTGAGTGGGAGTGGTGGAGGGCTTTGGTGGGAAAGAATTAAGAGTGACCCAAAGCTCCCAAAGATTTTAAAGATAAATATAATAAACGAGGAATCCTAAATATTTTGAATAAATCATTGGAATTCAGTGTGAAAGTTTTAATGGAAGTGATTATTTCCTTTCATGTTCTACTGTTTAATTTATGTTTCAGCCTCCCTCCTGGGAGCATGTTGGGTTGATCAGTTCAGGAAGCAAAGCTTAAAAGATAAGGGAGCTTATTTTATTAAAAGGAAAGCTAGGAAAGAAAGGGTGCCTTGACTCATGGCTAGGGGGATTCTAAGGAAGCGGCCTTTTCTCTTAGAGGGGTTTTATATTCTGTTTGTGCGACATTCACGTAGGGCGTGCCATGGATTGGTGCTTCCAAGAAACTGAGACTGTTAACAGAAATTTGTGTCATTTGATTTATCCCAACTGGAAGAAACAGAATAGGGCACAGTGAAAGCATGAGCTAATTTGTACTTTATTACATATTTAGTTAAAATAAATTTATATTTTATTAGGATGCCCTAAATCAGAGGCTTTGAAATTTCAGTATGCAGAGCAACACTATTTCATAACAAGATATTAGTGACAACTTGAGAAAAATTGGTCTGTCCATGTCCTTCAGGTCGGCAACTCCATTTCCAGGCATTTATCCTATTTTACACAGAAATATAAATTGTTAGCTACAAAACATTCATTAAGACATTGTTTGCACTTGTGAAAAATAAGAGCAATCTAAATATCTACTAAAACTTTAAATGTGTATAGAATACAATTTTATGCAGTCATAGTATAGAAATATATTTAAAATTGAACAGCTGTCTTTCAATAGTAAGTCAAGAAAGGGGGTTTGAAATCAGTATTATCTAGTATGTATTATTTCCACAAGTATATTTAAGCAGGAACAAGTTTGGATATAATACCAACAGTGGGTATCTCAGGATAGTGGAAGATTTTTAAAAAGTTTTTTCTTACACAAATGGACCCTGATTTACCATGGTCTGACTTAAGATTTTTTGACTTTGTGATGGAAGGAAAGAGATATGCATTCAGTAGCAACCACACTTCAACTTTTGAATTTTGATCTTTTCCCAGGCTAATGATGCTGAGCAGTGGCAGTGAGCTCAGCCAGCTACGCGGTGGCGAGGATGAGTAGCTGGCACTCTACAGTGCACTGTGTGTCCAGCATTTTCCAGATGCTGTAGCCCATAAATTAAATGCGATATTCAACACTTTATTATAAAATAGGCTTTGGGTTAGATGATTTTTGTCCAAATGTAGGCTAATATAAGTATTCTGAGCACATTTAAGGTGGCCTAGGTTAAGTGTGTTGAATGCATTTTCAACTTAAATATTTCAACTGATATTTTAACTTATGATGTTTATTGGGACACAAGCCCATCATAAGTCAAGGCGCATCAGTGTTTTTCTACAAATAGAAATTAAATGCATAAGGTATATAATAGCATTTATCAAAAGATAAGTCAGTGTTTGTAGATTATATTGTTAGATTTGCGGATATTTCACTGACTTTGAGTATAAAAATATTTGAGGTTTTTGAAGGTGTGTTTGTGTATGTGCAGCAAAAGGGAGAAGGATTTCACATCAAATGTTTGAATATATAGATATGGGAAGCACTCTGGTTATTAGTAATACATATAATTTTTCAAATGCTTAGAACATACTTTTGCACTTTATCTCTTTGCACTTGTGGAAGGTGGGTTATATTGCTCCCATTTTATAAAAGAGGCTTTTGAATGCTCAGGCGCTTTATTTTATTTGTTCAAGTTCATTTGGATTGTGGGCTCTGAAATTGAAATTTCTGAGCCTACAAAATTATGCCGTTTTGTTGTCTCCCCTCCCCCCCTCCCCCCACATATACTGCTATGCATAACTGCCAGCAAATAAATGGTATGCTCTGAAGGACACAGAGTTTTTCAAAACCATCTCCATCCCACTTGGACCTAAGACGTGCCATTATTTGGAACTTGTCCCTTGAGCAGACATTGGTAAAGCCACGAGCAGCAGCTGTGAGAGCACAGCTCCTGAGGAAGAGAAAGTGGTTGTGACTCCATGTGGCCGGCCTTGGCAGCATTTAAGGAGCTATTTCGAGCTACTGTGTTGAAAGTTTACCTAATAATAGTGGCTAGTTTCTCTCGTATTCTCCTGGCAGTGTACAAGGATTTAGAAAATTTGGACTGAGAGTCAGAGATTGATATCCAAGCTCCACGTATTTTTGTGAATTTAACATTGGAAACGGTATCTGGGAACTTGTCATTTCTCTTCTATGGCTGGCAATATTTTGGACAATAGATTTTCCTTCCACTTTGAATACTCGTTTGAGAAAAATAATCCAAATCCTATCAAAATAGATATATGTATACACTCATGACAACTATTCACAGTTACTATAAAGCCCTTTCATTAATACTGTATATTTTGAGCTACTGTATATTAGATGTTTTCAGTACACTTGGCACTCAAACTTTAATATGTTTAAAGCACAGCTCTTTATCTTACCAACCCCTGTCCACCTCCAACAGTTTTTCCCAATTCAGCTACTATCTGAATTGGAACAACATCTATCCGTTGCTCAGGCCAAAACATCAGTGTCATCTTTGTGTCCTTTCCATCTCCCACACCCTCCATCCAATCTCTCAGCAGATCATGTTGAATTCAGAATATATCCAAACATGGACCACTTCTCACTCCCTTTTCTGGTTCTGCTCTAAAGTAAGTCAGCAGCATTTCTTGCTAGAATGTTGGCAGTAGCCTTCTAACTGGTCTCCTTTCACTGTTCTAGACCCTTTGGTTCATTCTCAACGCAATAGCAGGATTGACCCCTTTAACCAGGTCTGCTAGTCTCAGTGCTCATATCAGAAATGCTAGGACCCTCCATCTCTTTCAAGTAAATGTCAGAGTCATTCCAATGCCCAACCTCATGTTACCTCTCTGATCCGTCCCTTACAGCTGCTCTGCCCTGCCTTGTTCCAGCCCCAGCCTCTGCTGCTCCCACAAGCCCCCAGGCTGCTCCTGGATAGTCCTTTGCATGTATGCCTCCCTCTGCCCAGAACACACTTCCCCGCTGGCTCATGGCTCACTCTCAGAGCTCCTGCAGACTCCATTCAATTTCCGACCTCGCAATGAGCTTCCAGTTATTGTACTTGAATTCCTTATTCCACTATCCGGCTTTATTTTTCTACAAACTTACCATTATATTTGTCATGTATGAGTTTTATGCCCCTTCTGTCTTCTCTCCTTTGGATATGAATGTTCCAGATAATCAGGTATTTTTTTTTTAATAAACACGATATCCCAGTGTCTAGAACAGTACCTGATATATATAGGGATAAACAAATATTTGCTAACTATTTATTAAACCAAAAGTTATTTCTTGGTTATATTTAATATCAGGTATTGGATTGAGTGTTAAAGTACTATAGAAATGTTAGCCCTGCTAAAATATATTTACCTATGTCCTTTTAATTTGGAGAGGGGGATGTGAAATAATTTCCTCTTCACCACCAGACACATTGATTTAAACAAATTTGCCCAAAAGATGTTATATTTCAAGTACAAAACCATTATTTATACAGTCATTGTAACTACAGCACCTATTCTTTTATTCCAGCTTTTCCCCCTGTCTCTCTCATTTTTGTTTTCCAGAAAAGAGGCACAGTTAGATGAAGAAGGACAGTTTCTTGTCAGAATAATATATGATGATTCTAAAACTTATGATTTGGTTGCTGCTGCAAGCAAAGTCCTCAGTAAGTTGAATATGACTTTCCTTTGGCCAAGTTACACATACAAGTGAAAAGGAATCTATGGTCCATTATATAGTGGCTAGAGGCCTAGTGCACAAATTCGTGCACCAGTGGGTTCACTTGGCCTGGCCTGTGGGATAGGGCCTAAACCAGCTCTCTGACATCCCCCGAGGGGTACCAGATTGCAAGAGGGTGCAGGGTGCATGATTAGGGCGGGGGAGAGATGTGAAAGGTTAGCCAGCTGGGAAGAACAGTGGGAGGGCTCCAGGACATGTCTGGCCTATTTCGCTCAGTCTGGATCTGCCGGACCCCAGCAACAAGCTAACCTACTGGTGGGAGCGTCTGCCCCCTGATGGTCAATGCACATCATAGCAAGTGGTTGAGTGGCCTTAGGATATCATTAGCATATTACATTTTGATTGGTTGAATAGCTGACTGGTCATCCAGACACTTAGCATATTAGGCTGTTACTGGTATTATATAAGATGAACAGAGATGTAGGTTATGCATTGCACAACCCTGAAGGGGAAGACATCCTATCTAATAAAAGAGTAATATGCAAATTGACCATACCTCCAATACACCCACCAGTCATGCCCTCCAGCCAATCAGGAGCAAATAAACTCAAACCAAGATGCCTGCGGCCACTGAGAGCAGGAGGGAGGCTTGGGTTTTCCCAGCAATGGAGGAAGCCAAGCTTTCCACCTGCCCTTGCCAGCCTAGGCCTCCACTCAATTCTAAAAGTTTCAATTATAGAAGATACATATCCCAGTAGAAATGGCGGCAGCCGTGGAGCTGAAGAGAGCAGAGGCTAGGGTTGCCTGGGTGATGGCGAAAGCCAAGCTTCTGTAGCCCTAGCACTTAGGCCTCCAATCTAGGCTACAGTTTCAATTATAGAATTTAAATAAACCCAACAGAAATGGCTGTCGCCACGGCATGAGCAGAAGGCTTGGCTTCGCTCCAGGCTACAAAGTTTAAATTGTAGAACATAAATTAATTCCAGATCCTAGGGCCTCCACTTGGGATTCTGGGGGGCATGGCTGGCCTGCAAAACACCATAGGTCCCTTGCCTAGGCCACCCCATGCCCCAGGAGAACCCCCACCCTGATCCAGGACACCCTTCAGGGCAAACCAGCTGGCCCCCACCCATGCACCAGGTCTCTATCATATCTAATAAAAGAGTAATACACAGATTGACCATCACTTCAACACACAAGAAGGCTGCCCGATGTGGTCAAAGATCTTGCCTGCAGGTGGACACAAGATGGCCACCACAAGATGACCAGCAAGGGAAGGCCATTGGGAGGTTCTAGACCTGCAAAGGAGGGGCGTTGTGGATGATCGGGCCAGCAGGAGAGGGCTGTTGGGAGGGACCAGGCCTGTAAGGGAAGGCAGTTGGGGGTGATCAAACCTGCAGGGGAGGGCAGTTAGGGGTGACTAGGCTGACAGAGGAGGGAAGTTGGGGTCAAACAGGCTGGCAGGGTAGTGGTTAGGGGATGATCAGGCTGGCAGGCACAAGAGGTTAGGGGCAATAAGGGAGGCAGGCAGGCGAGCAGTTTGGAGCCAGTAGTCCTGGATTGTGAGAAGGATGTCTGCCTGTCCTTTTAGACCTGATCCTTATAGGCAGTTGGACATCCCTTGAGGGGTCCCAGATTGGAGAGGGTGCAGCTGGGCTGAGGGACATCCCCCATCCCCCATGCACCAATTTCATGCACTGAGCCTCTAGTTTATTTATAATGTTAGGCTCGGGCTATGCTCGGTCTATTTCTCCTTTTATGAACTCTTTAGAAAATAGAGGCACTCTCTGCCCCTCCCCACAGAAAGACATATATTGGGGAAGAAAAATCAAATTATTGCTTCTTAATGTAGTAAGTTCAATAATGTAATAACAGGTTACTATGTCAACAGCACAGAATTACACAAGTGTAATAATTACATTGTGGAATGCAGAAAATATGATTCCCAAATCTTTTTTATAATAATTTTTGTTAGCTATTAGCTATTGGTTAAAGAAACAGGAAATAGATCTATGTCAGACAAGACTTATGCAATGAAGGTAAAGTTAAAAAAATATCTTTATAAAAATGTCTTTCTAAAGGTAGTGTCTCTTATTCTCAGAATACTTGGATAGAATAGAAAGAAGCTTTTAGCTTTGGCAAATATAACTAGTAGAGCAAATACTATCTATTGCAGAATATAAGAATTACAAAGAAAAATGGTAAATTGTTAATAATAAGAAAATATCCAATATCATTTGTAATAAAAATTGAAACAAGTATGATTTTTTTCATAAAAATGTGTCAATTTTTGAAAATTAAATATCTAGTGTAGTCAGGATATAGTTTAAAAATAAAACACTTAAAATATTTAAACCCTTTAATAATTTTTGAAGGAAATTATTAGTTTTATTTGCATTAAGATTTATGTGCTTTCACTTCAGAGTTACTTATAGTATCAAAAATTAGAAAACCCTACATTTTGAATAAGGGGATTGATTAAATAAAATGTTGCATATATATGTTGGGAGAGGCAGTGATTGAAATTACAGAAAAAAAATCTTAATTTTTTAAGAAATAATAATTGGATATAAACAAAAAAGCAGGACATTAGAGTACATAATATGCAACCAACTTATTAATATGTGTATTTAGATTTAAAAATCCTTTTATACCAAAATGTTATCATGTGCATTCTGGATGCTTTTCCGGATCTTCCTGTATTTTTTCAGAAAAAAATAAGTTTATACATTTAAAAATGTTTAAAATTAATTAACTTATTTGTCATGGAAGCTGAGAAACTGATTGCTTTGCTATTAAGTACAAATGTACAGTGTTAGCATGGTAATATATTCTCTTCTCGGATTTCATTGTATTGTCCTGGCCAGAAGTTTTTCGTGTGATGTATATTCACTAGGCACAAAAATTGAGGATCTTTAACATTTTGTTATTATGCACTTATCTTCCTTCTTCCCATTAATAATAGTCTGTGTATAATATGTTTTGTTTTTATTATTCTTTCAAACCTATAAAATAGATCTCAATGCTGGAGAAATCCTCCAAATGTTTGGGAAGATGTTTTTTGTCTTTTGTCAAGAATCTGGTTATGATACAATCTTGCGTGTCCTGGGATCTAATGTCAGAGAATTTCTACAGGTAAGTGATTTGAGATCTTGTTAAAAGCGCTGAATTTGTGATTCTTAAATATAGATTCTAGCATCCTGTTGTTCAGCCAGCTGCATGAGAGTGTCTTGCTGCTGAAATGGAATCATTTTTTTCTAATTCAATAAAATAATAGTTATTTGGTCTTGAATACATTTTTAGCATTTTTGCTTCATATTTTTTTCTTTAACTTTTGCTTGCTATAAATACACAAGTTGTGAATTAATGTTCTTTGAAAAACTCATTATGGCCTATTGTGGTATATCCAACTGCTTTTTAAAAAATATTTCTATTGATTTCAGAGAGGAAAGGAAAGAGGGAGAGAGATAAAGAGAAACATCAATGATGAGAGTTATTGTTAGGCTGTCCCTTGTACATCCCCTACTGGGGATGGAGCCTGCAACCCAGGCAAGTGCCCTGATTGGGATTAAACCCGACCTCCTGACTTACAGGTTGACTGACACTCAACAACTGAGCCACACTGGGAGTCCCAACTGCCTTTTTTTTTTAATGTTCATTTTTGATACTAGTTTTGGTTTTCTGTTTGGCTGTATAACATGGTCTTATTTTTTTGCAAAGCATTCCTAGTTTGGGTAGCATAATTAAATAGTATGTCAGTAACTCTGACTTTCTACTGGGAGCTTGTTGTTTAGGAAAAATCACCCTGGCTTTTATGTGCTGCTCTGCCACCAAAGCAAATTTGAGAACCATAACTCTGAGTTACATATTAATTAATCTACTAGAGAAAGGGAAGTAAGAGATCTTACAAAGGCAATTTCAGGTGCAGGACAAGATATATCATGTCACCAAAGGCCTCCGTCTTATACTCTTGTTAAAATTACCTTACAAGATTTTTACTAGTGAAGCACACATTTGATGAAAGACTATTTTTGGATTGTCTGTACTATTTTAAGCAGAGGCCATTTGTGAGACCTCCTTCTTGATGTGTTAATGTTGAAAATTATGTGGTTGTTTGTAAAAGATTATTTCCAAACTGGCTGCCGAGAGCCACCAGATTTTGCTGGAAAATGATGTCAGTGCGATAGTAGCTAAACCGAAGCCCAGTTTTGTGGGAATGTAAACGACTTCCAGTCCAGCTGCATTATTGATTTAACAGCCAAAATAAGAACTTCAGTGCTTAATCAAAATGTCTGTTGTTTACACAGTGACATTTTTCTTATAAACTTAAAACTGCAATAAATCAAGATGGAAACTGATTTGCGATCTCCTGCCACGGGTTTACCTAACTACTGGTGTCCAAAAACGCTGCCTCTTCCAAATGGAGTGGCTGCCAGGAGATGTGTAAATTAAATGAGAACAGGCTGTGTTTCAATGAATTATGTTAAATGGATTTAAGGGTGATATTTGAAAGTATTTTAAGACTTTGGATTTTGGAATACATCTTCCATTTTTTTAATACTGTCACCTTATCAACAAAGTCTGAACTTGCATTTTCTCCATCTTAATTCTATCTTTCTCTCAATGGCCACATTTACATAGCACAACAAATGTTCTAGTTGTTTTTGTTTTACTTTGGCTCCTGGTGGCTGCCTGCTCAGGTTGTCAGGGTGCATGAGAGAGCAAGCACCTCAGGTGTGTTCCTCTCTGTTCCAGGGCTGCACTGTTCCCACAGGCTGCACTGTTCCAGGGCTGCACTGTTCCATGGAGCTGGGTTTTGAGAGTTCTACCACTTTTCTTTTCTTCATTTCCCTGTCTCTCTCATGACTCCTCCAATCTCTTCTCCACTCTATGACTGGAGTGACTTTTCTGAAATACAAATATATCTTATCATCATCATACCATTAATTTTTTTTTTTTTTTTTTTTGCTTAAACTCTTCAGTGATTCCACATTGCTCATTGGGAAATGTCAAAAATTGTTAAAATGACTGAAACTACCTACATTCCCCTATACATTCTGCCTCTTCCTCTTCTGCAGCCCAGCCAAACATAACTTCTTCTTTTTTTTAAATCTTGCTCTCTTTATCCTCTGAGCTTTTGCATCTACTCTTTCCTTCCTCTGGAACACTGTTCATGCTTCTTTTCACCTCGATAAATTCTGTTTATCCTGCTGGTCAAATTACTTCTTCTAGGTCATTGGCATTTCTCATGTTTTTATAGTATATTTATTTTCCCAGCCATAGCTGTTCTCATACTGTATTATCACTTCCTGTTTGTTGGACTGGAATGTAAACTTCATGAAGCCAGAGACCATGGATAATCTCTTAATGATGGTATCTCCACAGATACAATCTGTCTATCTGGGAATGAATAGCTGTCTTTCTTTTCTTTTCTTTTTTTTTATGAAGATGTGCTCTTTATGTAAAAATAGGAAACAAATATGACCATAGCTCAAGATGAAATGTTTTATTAAGAGTAACTATACCCCTTTTTAGATGAAACTATGTAACTTTATTTAGAGAAAACTCATAGATTGAATATAGAGGACTAAACAGCCATACATTAGGCTAATTTCCTTGAGTTGGAAGCTTTGAGTATTGGCTATCATTGATAAGATAATATATGGCTTTTGGGAATGGAACCTGTCAGTCTACAGCAGAGTTACCAATTAATTTTTAGTGGTATTCTGTTATTATTCCATTATATTTTCTTTATCTACCCACCCATCCCCTCAATTCATATTTGTGGGGGTTCCTCTGGGAGGGCCTCTGTGCAGCCTGCAGTGGGATTTCCAGGGCAGGACAGCTCCAGGATTTTGGCCTTCAAAACACAACGCTGTGGCCAGCCCATCAGGAACAATCTGGGATTGATGACCAATCTAAACTCTTAAATGTTTGTCCAAAGTGTTATTTTGGGAAATGTGAGGATTTTTCTGAACAGC
Organism: Antrozous pallidus; assembly: GCA_027563665.1. Lineage (NCBI taxonomy): Eukaryota > Metazoa > Chordata > Mammalia > Chiroptera > Vespertilionidae > Antrozous > Antrozous pallidus. Next base: position 69,922,545 of record CM050516.1, on the reverse strand, counting down.
TGTGAAATTCGAATACTTCCCTAAATTATTATTACAGTGTTTCTTATTTAAAAAAAAAAATGCTCCATTCACTTTATTTTTAACTTTTGGATTTCCAAAGGCCCTGTTTTTTTCAACGTCCAAAATGTTAATTTCTGTAACCTGCAGTTTTTAAACGGTCAAGGGAGAACTTTAAAGGAAGATAAGTATTTGAGTAGCTGGTATATATTTTCATAATACTGATTGTTAAATATAGTATTATATAAGTGGGATTTTTAAATATATTTTATTGATTTTTCACAGAGAGGAAGAGAGAGGGATAGAAAGTCAGAAACATCCATGAGAGAGGAACATCGATCAGCTGCCTCTTGCACACCCCCTTCTGGGGATGTGCCCGCAGTCACGGTACATGCCCTTGACTGCAATCGAACCTGGGACCTTTCAGTCCACAGGCTGATGCTCTATCCACTGAGCCAAACTGGCTTAGGCATAAGTGTTTGTTTTTTTTTTTTAAAAAAACACATGAGTTTAAGAGCTATAGCATAAGTGAAATATTTTACACAGGCAATTCTATAATTACTTGCCCTTTTTCTTTAAATTATTTCTCTTGAGAAGATGGTAATGATAACTACATACAATTCAAAGTGTTATTATTTAAAAAATTTTAGTAACTGATATAATTTCTTTTTAAAATTTGGCCTTACATTATTTCTTAAAAGAAAAAAAAAGATTTTCTGTATATTTTCATTGGGAGGGCTATTTCTCAAGGAGCAGCTTCAAGGAGAAAAGGCAGGAACAGGAGTGTTCAAGTGTGAACTTCCTTACTCTGACCTCATGCTGCCCACACCCTTAAATTTCTCATGTTCAAATTCTAAGATGACGCCTTTCTTATAAAACTTAAAGTATTTGTCAAATTAAATGATGCTCAGAAGTAAATATTGGTGTTGATCTTGTTTTTCAGAAGTCTGAGGAATAAAAAGAAAGGAAATGTGTCCCATCCTTTTTTCCTTAAAAAAAAAAAAAAAAAAGAGGTTTCCAGATCTAAACACCAGTAATGTTCTCAAATAACAGATATCTCCCGCTTTCCCATCCTCTCAGATTCTTAGATACTGAAACATCTCTCTGTCTCACAGCTTTCAAAGTAAGGTCTTACTCTGCCCACTTATGTGGATTTTAGAGACTTTTAATTAAATGCCTTGGAAGCAGGAAAAAGAAGTAGCTAAGTTCTAGAAAATTTGCCTCTGTAATTATGTATGCACTCATTTTTGCCATGCATATTACAAAGAAAATTTGCATTTAGGTAGAAACATTCTGAGATCTTTGAAAATGTAGAACTTCAGTGTTTCTCAGTGGAAGGATATATTCTCTTTGGTTGCCTACATCCGTGCAATGTGCTTCATGGAGAACTCCATACAGTGTCCCAGGATGCCAACACTCGTTTTTTCTTCTGCAAATGATAAGTGCTAGGTGACAAGATGACCTGGACTCATGAATCTGGGAAAAAGTACATTTATTTTGCTTGTCAAAAAACCAGTAAAATGATATCAGGGCGTTAAGACATAAAATGAAAGCCTCAGAGTAACTTTTTGGCATGGTGAGGCAAAAAAGATAGTGGGCCTGCTCTCCAGCCCTTTCCTGTGTCCTAATTTCATAAAGTGAAGAATGAAGGGGAAGCACATTTGAAGTTTTCTTTATTGATTCTTGGGAATCTTCTTGTGCTGGAATATATGTGTTCACTTATTTTCCTTAGGAGTATACTTCCTTTTTAAAATTTTTATTTTTTCCATCACCATTTATCCTTCTATTGCCCTCTTCCACTTCCACCCCAACCATCACTGTTGTCCATGAGTTCTATTTTTTTTTCTCAATCTTCCCCCCCCCCCCAATAATCTATATACTTATTTGTAATGTGTATAGTTTTTTCTTTGTATACTTGCTTCCATGGTATATTTAAAAAACAAAACAAAACAAAAAACAACACACACATACCAGTTTTAATATGAAACTTATTCTCCAGAATACATTGCTACAGCCATGTGGATGAACCATTAGCTTTGTATAAATCATATTATAAAATATAGTCAAGGTTTTATCTAGGCTATTTAGAAAATCTTTTTTTGTGACCTTTGATGTGGCTACAAACGATTCTAGTCTAATTATGGCGAAGATACATTTTTAGCAATATAAGTGTACTCAAATGAAAATAATTTAATTTTTAATCACAAATTCCATTTCTCATGTTAGACAGGCTGTGGCAACCACTTCAATTTTGAAGGAGTAAAACCAAGTAAGGAAAGCTGTAACTTAAGAAACCCCAAGAGTGTTTTTATGTTAGATGCTATCTAAAGAAAATCAATATTGTATTAAGTGGTGGTAAAGCTTTCATGTTGCAGGAAAGCACTTCACTTGTCCATTTAATTAACAGTAAATTCAATAAAACAGTAAATCTCTGGAGAGTTGGTTACCGCAAAGACTAAAAGATGAACATTCTGATTTCAAATGTTTTGCTTTCCCACTTGTTTTGAAGCAATAAAATTAAGCAACATGATATTAGCAACATTTGTACCTTTATTTAAATAAAAATGTCTCAGCATTTAGGCTGAAGTGTTTTTTTAAAATTTAAATTTGTGAAAATTGATTTTTGAGAGAGAAAGAGAGAGAGAGAGAGAGAGAGAGAGAGAGAGAGAGAGAGAGAGAGAGAGAGAGACTGAATTATTGTTCCATTCATTGATGCATTCATTGGTTGCTTCCTGTATGTGCCCTGACAGGATGTCAAACCCACAACCTTGGCTTCTCAGAATGATGGATGCTCTAACCAACTGAGCCACCCCGGCCAGGACTGAAGTGTCTATCTCTTTGTGACTCATGACATAGCTGTATGTAGAAATGTGCCAATATAATATGAACAAGATGAAAATGGATGAGTATGAAAATGATATAGGCATATTAACCTATGATATAAATACTTTGAAGAGGGAAAATTGAAAAATATTATTAAAATACAGTTTTCAAATTATTGGCTGACTTATCCTTTTTTTTTTTGCCTTCAAAATGAGCCACAACACAGTAACTGTACCTGAGGACATTAAGTAATTACTTAAATGCAGCAACAACCTCAATTTTGACTTTGTGGGAGATAAGTATAAAACTCAGTCATTTTTTTTCCCTCACCAGATTTTCTCTCATAAAGTTTTGTTGTTGTTAATCCTCCCTGGAGGATATTTTTCCATTGATTTCCAGGGAGAATTGAAGGGAGAGGGAAAGAGAAACATTGATTTGAGAGAAACACATTGATTGATTGCTAGTACATTCACCCCAACCAGGACCCAGTCCGGGAGGAGCCTGCAACCAAGGTAGCATCCTTGACTAGAATTGAACCCGCGACCCTTTGGTCTGCAGGCCAACGCTCTACCCACTGAGCAAAACCAGCCAGGGCTCTCATAACCTTTTTGCAACATCAGCAGATGGGATCTGGAAGGGTTATGTGTTCAGGTCTTTCCTTCTCAGAAAAGAATTACCCTGAGAAGAACTTGTCATAGGAAGAACCCTTCCTACTACTTAACCAAGTAAAATAGTTTTGGGACTCAAGAGGCTTGTAGTTTATATATTAACTTCTAATGCTTAGTGTCTGTCATATTTTACATGACAATAGCAGCCCCTACAGGCAATGGGGATGAACTGATGTTTTTGTGGAGGTCTTGGAGGCCTCTCTCCATACTTGCACATAAATCTCCTACATGGCAGTACCTGGAACGAAGTATCATTCTCATGCCACCGTCTCTTTGACCTTCTGTCATTACACTTCTCTGTCCTTGTAACCAGGAAAGGGTCCTGGCTTTTAAGGTCTCAGTCACTCATATGATTAGCTGGGTCCACTAGGATCATGCTGAACCTTCTTCCCAATTCAAGATCCACAACCTTAATCCCACCTGCAAAATCTCTTTTGCCAGGAGAGGTATCATATTCAAAGAGATTATTAGGGCATGGAAATTTGGGGGAGCACTATTATTTTGCTTACTGCACCTGGGATGTGCTTAGTGTTTTATATGCATCATTTTAGTTATCTCCATTTTATCAGAAAAAATCAAGTCTTAGAAAAATTGGGTAAGCTGCTGTGTTAGCATGGAATGATAGTGTCATGCATATATAGCTGCCCCAAACCTATAAATACATGTATCTTCCCTTTAGCCCCAACTATATTTCTTTTTTCTGCTCATGCATCCTTTTTATATCCACCTTGTTTATTTATCTTTTCTTAAAATGTATTAACTATTAATAGCCACGGATGTTTATTTTAATTACTCTACTTGAGTTTCAAGTTCTCTGTGGTTCTTGCCTTACAGATGTCTCAGTGCAGCAAGGGAGGGGCGTGCTGTGTGAATGTTTACTCACTAAGCTCAGATTGAGCCTTCTTTATCTTGCTTTCCAGGAGTCAGCTGCCTTGTGGGAGCATTATTTATTCATCAGCATTTCCTCTTCATTGCAGAACCTCGATGCTCTGCATGACCACCTTGCTACTATCTACCCAGGCATGCGAGCACCTTCCTTTAGGTGCACTGATGCAGATAAGGGCAAAGGACTCATTCTGCACTACTACTCAGAGAGAGAAGGACTTCAAGATATTGTCATCGGAATCATTAAAACAGTAGCTCAACAAATACATGGTACAGAAATCGACATGAAGGTAATGATCAGACACCTCTAAATAGAGATGGCAAATATTAAAAGTGATGCTCAGTGAATTTACCTTTAATTCTTGGACCTCACCAGAGGCATATATAAAACCATAACACTGGCATCACCAGAAGTCTATGCTTGGCCTTGGAATGCAAGGATATATAGGAATGCAGGCTATTTTTTTCCCCTTTGTCTCAGCAGATTTTTTTTTTATACATTGCTTAATTTAGCTTGTATTCTCTGTGAGCACACAGTAGCTGAGAAGCAGGAGGATATGTGACTGGCTAAGCTGTGTCCTTCAGATTACAAAAAATAAAAATTAAAATTAAAAAAATACCCTCTGTAACACAGTCAAATTCTATGATGATATAAAATTAGATATTATATTACTGTGCATTGTTTCCTTTTTTTTTTGTCCCTGAAATGTCATTGGAATATCTTATTTTGTGAACTGAAAGTTTTGCTTAAAAGAAAATTAGATTACTTGTTGAAAGAAACCAGGTTTCATACTTTAAAAAGGTGTTGCTCTTTATAATACAGATTGTTAGTTTTAGGTGAGAATTTTGATATATGAACACAATCCTATATAATAAAGAGCAAATATATTAATTAGACTGGATGGTGAAATGACCTTCTGGATGACCTTCTGAAACAACCAGTAGGTGGGGCCTCAGGGTCATGAGGCAGCTGGCCTGCCAGGGCCGAGCCCCTTGCACGAATTTCTTGCATCAGGCCTCTCGTTATGCAATAAAGAGAACCATCATTTTTCTATATTAAATCCAGACAGTCTCTCCCAGTGAGCTGCTTTTTGTGTGCTCAGCATATTCAGCCCCAAGAGCCATTTTTCAGTGGCCCCAAATTTGAGAAAATTGGGGAGAGGAATACCTTATTTCAGCCTTATTTTTTAATATATCTTAACCAACTTGGAATTATAATTTTATATACTTGCCATTTGATGGGTAAAAAAATGACATTGCATGTATTTTTAAATATGTGCTTCTATTATTTTATTTTTGACTGCAAATATTGTTTTTAACATGTTAAGTAATACTACATGTATAGTTTGTAGGTCATTCATTAGCGTCTAAGTGCATCAGGATAAGAGATTGCTTTTCCTCTAATTCTTCCAGAGTCTGTACAGGTTAATAAGGGCCTGGTAACAGATTCGCAATTTTACTGTGAATTTCAGTCTTCTGAATTTACTATGAAATTCAGTCTTCGAATTTCATAAATAAGTGCCCAGACAATGTTTTCTAATTTAGGCACATCTAGCATTTGCACACATTAAATTTTTAAAACTAACTGTCTAAATGCAATTCTCAAAACCAGTTTCTTAGGTACTTAGGCCTTTTTAAGTAAATTGAAATGCAAACAATTAAGACTATTGTTCCCTTTGACATCCAGGTTATTCAGCAAAGAAATGAAGAATGTGATCATACTCAATTTTTAATTGAAGAAAAAGAGTCTAAAGAAGAGGATTTTTATGAAGATCTTGACAGATTTGAAGAAAATGGTACCCAGGACTCACGTATCAGCCCCTATACCTTCTGCAAAGCTTTTCCTTTCCACATAATATTTGACCGGGACCTAGTGGTCACTCAGTGTGGCAATGCCATATACAGAGTGCTTCCCCAGGTAAATGACATCCCACTTCTTTGGGGACTGAGACAAAAGGCATTAAGGTGCTATTGTTACCTGTGAACATTTATTTATGTACCTTTCTATTGTGTATTAGGTGATGTGCAGCACATCATATATTATATAAATTGTTTCAATGTGAGCATAGTATATTCAAACATAATGTTACCTTTCCTACAACAGGCTTTTTCTCTTATTTTTCTGTTAAAAGCAGGGCAAGTGCTGCCCTGGCTGGTTTTTCTCACTGGTTAGAGTCTCAGCTGGTAGACTAAAGAGTGAAAGGTCTTGGGTTCGATTTCTGGTCAAGGACACATACCTTAGTTGTAATTTCATCCCCACCCCAGTCACGGCGTGTGCAGGAGGCAACCAAGTGATTTATCTTTCACATGAATGTTTCTCTCTCTCTCTCTCTCTCTCTCTCTCTCTCTCTCTCTCTCTCTCTCTCTCTCTCTCTCTCTCTCTCTCTCTCTCTCTCTCTCTCTCTCTGTGTGTGTGTTTTTCTCTCTCTCCTTTCCTCCCTCCCTTCTACTCTTTCTAAAAATCAAAGGAGGAAATATCCTTACATGAGGATTAAAAAATAAAGACAGGGCAAGTAAGAATGCTAGACTTTTTTTGAATGTCTGCTATCTGAAAATAGTTTTCAAAATCAACCTTTGGCATTTTTAGGGAAAATAAGAGAATTAAAAAAACATTAAAATGACAGAGCTTATCATGGGACTTGGTAGAAAAATTGTCAAAGGACAACAGTTGAGGCAATGATGAGAGTCCGTTTGATTGACCTTATTCTGACCCATTTGTAAAATCCTTTATTTCGACCCTACCAGCTTTTGGAGATGTACATGACATGTATCCAGAAATATTTTTTTACTTGTAATCAAAGAGCCTTGATAGTCCAGTATTAGCCCGAATGGAATCAGGCATAACCCTATAAATCCAAAAGCCTGGATTCTTACGCTGGCTCTGGCTCTCCCTCATGATGAGCTGAGGTGTGTTGTGTGGCCTGTCTCTGCCCTAGTCTTTAGAAGCAATCAATAACTGTTTCCTATTATTATTAACCATTTCTTGATAAACTGTGTAATGATGGTCTTGATATTTAAATTTCATTTTAAGCCACTGACATTTAATAGGTCATGCTACATTTTCAAAGAGAAAGTTCCATTCTCCATTGAAAATACTTCTCTCACTGAGACCGGTTTGGCTCAGTGGATAGAGCGTTGGCTGTGGACTGAGAGGTCACAGGTTCAATTCCGGTCAAGGGCATGTACCTTGGTTGTGGCACATTCACAGTAGGGGGTGTGCAAGAGGCAGCTGATTGATGTTTCTCTCTTATCAATGTTCCTGGCTTTCCATCCCTCTCCCTTCCTCTCTGTAAAAAATCAATAAAATATATTTAAGAAAAATAGAAAAGAAAATACTTCTCTTATTTCTATAAGCTTATATCAGAATATTAGTCATCTGAATCCATATTAGGTTTTATGTTCATGAAACTATTTGATGTCCATTTAATCAATGAGTTGCATAGGTCAAGATATGAGTCTATAATATATTTCTGTGCTTATATGTAATTGAGCTGATTAACCGGATAATATAAAATAAGCATTGTTTTAAATAAGTGTTCTTTTTCTTTATATCTACATTTTAGCTCCAGCCTGGCACTTGCAGCCTTTTGTCTGTCTTCTCTCTGGTCCGTCCTCATATTGACATTAGTTTCCATGGGATCCTTTCACACATCAATACGGTTTTCGTATTGAGAAGCAAGGTAAGCAAGATATTGTTTTATTAAATGTGAATAAGTAAGCTGTGTTACATACTAGAACTGTTCTGTAGGTGGGGGTGAAGAAGTAGCTACTATGCCATTTTAGAAGTTGGAGGAGGTATAGTAAGATCAGAAGCCAACCTCAAAAAGAGTCCTATTTCAAAGGCGGCACTTGGTTTTTTATTTTCCCAAGGAGCAATGGGACTCTGTCACCTGGTCAGAATTAACAAAAGTAAGTGTTGAGAATGCCTCGATGGGACAACCCCACTTCACATATTAAACCAACATCTTTTAGTCCCAGTATAGCTACGAAGTCCTATTTTAGAAGTCAGAAGAACTGATAAAGACTTTTTTTTTTAAACTTTACCCACTTTCTTAAAGTGTCTGTTAGTCTTGGTTCCATTTGTGTGATGGAAAAAGGAGTAATAAAATATTCACTCAATTGATACTTTGGGATTGATAGAGCAAAGGTGTCCTAAAGTACACACTTCATCCTTATTTACAGCCTTCCCAAAGGTCCTGTGTGCACATACTTTATGTATTTGAAACTATTCCTAGTTGCTCTGTGAATGCAGGAGTGAGAGGCTTTTTTTTTTTTTTTGGACAGGGTATTATGTTTTAGCCATACTGGAAAACCAGAAATAATCATGGAGCTTTAAATAAATATGTGAACAATAGTATACCTACTGGCTTTCTGTGCTCAGAGAGAACTCAGTTTTTTGCAGTGTTTGTAAGGGAACCCCTCTGTTTATGCCCTGGCAGAACTCTGGTGAAATCCCTCCCTTGTTCTAATTGGTGTACTTATTCTCTGTTAGGATCTGGTGGGAAATAAGGTTTATGTGTTCTTCCTTTTGCTGAATTGTTAGATAGGGAGAAAGACACTAGTTAACGGTTATGTCTTGCCTTTTCAAGGAAGGATTGTTGGATGTAGAGAAATTAGAATGTGAAGATGAACTGACTGGGACTGAGATTAGCTGCTTACGTCTCAAGGGTCAAATGATCTACTTACCTGAAGCAGACAGCATACTTTTTCTGTGTTCACCAAGGTAATGCTTTTTAGATTAAATATAATGCATATACTGGTAAGAACCCATCTTTAGCTAATGAAGGATTTCAATAGCATTTTATTCAATCATGTCTACATATTCTGAAGTATAAGTCGATTTTATAGTGTACCTCTCAATAACAAAGGTAATGTCATTTAACATTTGTAATAACTCCGATGAAATCACGTATTCCATTTTATTTGCCATGTCTTAAACAATTTGCTGAATGTTTCTGCCATTAGATCATCCTACAGCTACTCTGCATTAGCTAATTCTATAGCTTTATGCCTTCTGAAGGGGCATCAAGAAGAAAAATAATTCCCAAAGCATCTAATATTATGGCATAAAAAGTGGGTATATTTGGTTCCAGAAATGCCTTTAAAATTGTTTTTGGGTTTGAACTATTTTATATTTAAAATATTTAGTTACTTTAATTGGGATAAACTACTGAAGCTACTATATTATTAAGTTGAAATTTTTATTATTTGCAATGAGCATCACAGGGAAGTAAACCTGTGGGTTGGTGTTTTCCTATTTTGATAAGGCATTTCACTAAAAGATGCATGGGAATTCAGAATACAAAGACAAATAAAAATTTGCTTTAAAACAATAGAAAAAGAACTGTAAAACTTTTCGTTAGGTTATATTCCTTGTATTTATAGCCTTAAGTGTATGCACATGGGTTAGTAATACATTCAAGGAAACATGTTTTGGTGGGTTGTTGGTTAAAACTTTTATTTAAAATCTACCATGATCATTTTGTAAATTTAAAGATACTGTCAAAATTTCTGAAAATTCTAATGAATTTTGTAACGATTTATTTTAATATTACTTAAAAAAATAGTAATATGCAAGTTAACCATCGCTCTGCCAACCCACAAGCCATGTCCACCAGCCAATCAGGAAAAAGTATGCGAATTAACCCAACCAAGATGGCTGCAGCCACAGAGTGAGCAGGAGCCTTGGGTTTCCCTGGCAATGGAGGAAACCAAGCTTTGCAGATACCCTGGCAGGCCCATGCCTCCACTCAAGGCTACAAAGTTTCAATTATAGAAGATAAATAAATCCCAGATACCAGGGTCTCTGCTTGGGTCACCGGGGGTCATGACTGGCCTGCAAACCACCACAGGGTGTCCAGGCTGTCCCATGCCACAAGAGAACCCCCAACCTGATTTGAGACATCTTTCAGGGCAAGCCAGCTGGCCCCCACCAATGTACCAGGATTCTTTTCTATCTAATAAAAAACTAATATGTAAATTGACCATCACTCCAGCATACAAGATGACTGTCCTCATGTGGTCAAAGATGGCTGCCCATATGTGGACACAAGATGGCCAGCAGGGGATGGCAGTTGGGAGGGACCAGGCTTGCAAGGGAGGGCAGTTGGGGGCAATCAAGCCTGCAAGAGCAGAGTTAGGGGTGATCAGCCAGCAGAGGAGGGAAGTAGGGGGCAACCTGGGCCTGCAGGGGCGGGCAGTTAGGGGCAAACAGGCTGACAGGGGAGAAGTTAGGCATCAGTCCGGCTGGTAGGGGAATGGTTAGGGGTTATCAGGCTGGCAGGTAGAAGCAGTTAGAGGCAATCAGGAAGGCAGGCAGGTGAGCAGTTGGGAGCCAGCAGTCCTGAATTGTGACAGTGATGTCTGACTACCTGGAAGGATCAGGTCTAAACAGGCAGTTGGACATCTCTTGAGGGGTCCTCAATTGGAGAGGGTGCAGACTGGTACAGAGAGGGACACCCCCCCCCCCGCATGCACAAATTTTGTGCACTGGGTCTCTAGTATATTAATATGGTATTGAAGGCTATGTAAGATGAATAATGATCTCCTCTCCCCCCTGAGAATATATACCATGAAAATAAAAAAGAATTTCTTGGCTGTGTGTCTCAGTGGTTGAGCATCAAGCCATGAACCAAGAGGTCACAGGGTTCATTCCTGGTCAGGGCACATGCTCGGTTTGTGAGTTTGATCCCCAGTAGGGGGCATATGGGAGGCACCCGATTATGTTTCTCATCCAAGTTTCTATTCCTCTATCCCTTTTCCTTCCTCTCCCTAAAATTATCAATAAAAACAGATTTTAAAAAAGACAAAACTAGAGAACATAAACTTTATCTTTTTATTAACAACTTTCATTGGTCTAATTATGTATTTATCTGCTCTCAATATCGTTTTTTTCTTCTGCTTCTTTCCAAGTAGAGCTTTCATCGTCTGAGAGCTTCTCAATAGGAACAGTTTCTATTCATGGTGATAAAGGTTTCTATGGAAACAGAAGCAGATAATATGGAGTCTATTTCTTAACTACCATCTGCAGAAATTTGTTGCATAGTGAACACATGCAGAGTGTTATGTGGTACTAGTCCCTATGTGAAGAAAGACATACTCACCTTGACTTTAAGAAAGAGATCAACTAAGAGCATTTTTACTTCTAAAATAATTTCAAAAGAATTAGTTGAAATTTAGAAAAAATGTTGATAGTTTGTCAAAATAAATATTTTTTAAAATAAATGAGACATAATTCAATTGCTTTTAACTCAGTCTGAACATTCATAACCATTCATTTTTTAAATATATTTTTATTTATTTCAGAAGAGAAAGGAGTGGTAGAGAGAGAGAGAAACATTAATGATGAGAAAATCATTGATCGGCTGCCCCTGAGCAGCCCCTTACTGGGATTGAGCCCGCAACCTGGGTGTGTGCCCTAGACCAGAATCAAAACAGGGCCCTTTCAGATTGCAAGCTGACACTTTATCCACTGAGCCAAACCAGCTAGGGCCATAACCATTCATTTTTATTTTAAGCTTATAATCTTTTTTTTTTCTCTGCTTATGGGCAGGCATTTACCAGTTATCAGATTATCTGGCCTCTTTCCAGAGAGGTCTAGTTCTGCAAGTGAGTTTCACTTACATATCCATTTTAACTAAATCTAAAGAGACCATGTGCTTCATTAGTAAACTTTTTGACCATTTTATATCTCTCTGTTGGCATGCTAATTTTTGCTTTTAAATATGGACATTTCTGCTAAAAATGTATTCTAGGGGGACATTTTAGCAATCCTTAATTCTTCAGTAAAATATTAATTATGTTATCTCAGATAAATTATTATTGTGAATTTCCAAAAGTAATTACTTTGCATTTAAAGAATTCAACCAATAATGTAACCATAAGACATTTTAACCAAACATTAAATTTTTTAAGAAAAAAATTTTAAAAGCTACTTCTCATTTATCAGATCTTCACTGAATCAATAAATATTATGTTGTTTCTAAAAATGACTTAAGTTGCAAAGATGCATAAAATTCAGCAACTTATATACTGATTCAAATAAATGAGAAAAATTAGTCAAAGAAAATAAGAGCAGCATAACAAATTAGAATCAGAAGTAAGAGTAGCATATAAAAATACATGCCAGAAAGCCATCCTATCTAATAAAAGAGTAATATGCAAATTAACCACACCTCTAATTAAGCCACACCCACAAGCCATGCCCAGCAGCCAATTAGGAGCAAATAAACCCCAACCAAGATGGCTGTGGCCACTGAGACCAGGAGGGAGGCTTGGGTTTCCTCAGCAATGGAGGAAGCCAAGCTTTCCATCTGCCCTTGCTGGCCTAGGCCTCCACTCAATGCTACAAAGTTTCAATTATAGAAGATATATCCCAACAGAAATGGCGGCAGCCACAAATGTCCCAACAGAAATGGCTGCTACCATGGAGCAAGGAGAAGGCTTGGCTCCACTCCAGGCTACAAAGTTTCAATTGTAGAACATAAATTAATCCCAGATCCCGGGGACTTCACTTGGGTAGCTGGGGGATGTGGCCAGCCTATGGAGCAAGCAGAAGGCTTGGCTCCACTCCAGGCTACAAAGTTTCAATTGTAGAACATAAATTAATCCCAGATCCCGGGGACTTCACTTGGGTAGCTGGGGGATGTGGCCAGCCTGCAAACCACCATAGGCCCCTCACCCAGGCTGCCCCATGCCCCAGGGGAACCCCAACCCTGATATGGAGCACCCTTCAGTGCAAACCAGCTGGACCCCACCCATGCAGCAGGCCTCTATCCTAATAAAAAGAGTAATATGCAGATTGACCATCACTCCAACATACAAGATGGCTGACCCTATGTGGTCAAAGATCCTGCCCGCATGTGAACACAAGATGGCCACCACAATATGGCCAGCAGGGCAGGACAGTTGAGAGGTACCAGGCCTACAAGGGAGGGCAATTGGGAGTGATCAAGTCTGCAGGGGAGGGCAGTTAGGGGTGACCAGACTGGCAGAGGAGGGAAGTTGGGGACAAACAGGCTGGCAGGGGAGCAGTTAGACATCAATCAGGCTGGCAGGGGAGTGGTTAGGGGGTGATCAGCCTGGCAGGCAGAAGCAGTAAGGAGCAATCAGGAAGGTAGGCAGGCGAGCAGTTTGGAGCCAGCAGTCCTAGATTGTGAGAAGGATGTCCACCATTGTGAGAAGCATGTCCCCCTGTGAGGGCAGCTGGACATCCCTCAGAGGGTCCCGGATTGGAGAGTGTACAGGCTGAGCTGAGGAACAACCCCCGCCCCCCAAACCCTGTGCACAGATTTTGTGCACCAGGCCTCTAGTCTATAATAATAAAGTGTAATATGTTAATTAGACCTGGTATCCTTCCAGATGAAGCCATAGTGGTGGGGGCCAAGCCCATTGCATGCATTTCATGCATCAGACCTTTAGTAAATACATAAAATACTTGTAGAAGATGGGTCATAAATCTGGTTGTAAACTTTTAATCATCATATCTGAAAGGGAAAAGCAACCAGTCACAGGAGTCACAGAATCCATAGGAAGAAACGAACATGTTTCTCAGAAGAAGCACACATATCCCAGTTGAAGAGAGTAAGGATCAATTTTTTTCATCTCTTGAAAATGAGAGAAAATATGATAATAAATCACAGCCTTTGTTATATACTTGCGCAGGTTGTGTAGGGCAAATGTCTACATTATCTCTCAATTTAGGCTAATGTCCCTCAGCATTAAAACTGCATTTTGGCAAAAGAGCATTTTAAATTCACTGCTCTGTGGTCGATTGTGAAATCTCTAGAAGAATGAATAACGATTCTTTGTATAATTTTCCAGTGTTTTTTTTTTTTTTTCCCTCTCAACCTGGCAAGCTTTAGAATGTTAGGAGATGGCAGGATTATCCTCCTTGACAGTAATCAACATTGGCATTGTCATGTGGGTGAGTTGGAATGATTGCGCCTCATTTCTCTGTGTAACAGTGTGATGAATCTGGATGATTTGACGAGGAGGGGCCTGTATCTCAGTGACATTCCTCTGCACGATGCCACACGGGACCTTGTTCTTTTGGGCGAACAATTCAGAGAGGAATACAAACTGACCCAGGAGCTGGAAATTCTGACAGACAGACTGCAGCTCACGTTAAGAGCACTGGAAGATGAAAAGAAAAAGACAGACACGTAAGTCTGTAACCTTGCACAACTGCTAGGTATACTGTGATTCTATTACAGTGAATATTAATAGTCAGACTAACAAGGCAGGCAAACCCTTATAGTAGTAGATAAGCTCTCCCACATCCCTTAAAATGAAATTATGCATTCAGAAATAAATCAGTCTAAACGGTGGTCAGAATATGTCTTCTGTTTTTACCATTCAAGCTGAAAGAATAAATGCCAGTACACCTCTCTGAAAATCATGACAATAATTCAGATGTTTAAAATCCAACTATTATTCATTCTTTCCTTTATATAAGAAATATGTTTTGAGCATCCTCTGTGTGCCAAGGGCTGGCCAATTTCTGAGGGTTACACTGCACACGAAACTTAGAATTGGCCATTATATTTTAAAAGATTTCTTTTATTGGACTGAATTATTCTAGAGCTTGGCTGAAATGAATCTGACAGATTGTAATGTCCTCTGTAATGACAACAATTATATCTGTAAAGGCAACCATTATCCCCCCCCCCCCCAAAAAAAAGGAGGTATAAAGCTATAATTATCTTTCTATGAATGGTAGATGAAATTAAGTAAATTTTGGGCAAGTAGCATTAAAGTAGTAGTTTGTTTTCAGTAATTCATTTAAATACACATCAGGCATACTACTTGGCCTTCCTTGCATATACTAATGGGCGGCACTAAGTCACTGATGTTCATAAGATATTTTACCCAGGGCCTTGTATGTTTATTTTTAATGTTTATTTAACAGGAAGATATCTTGTTGGAGAATTGAACTCCTCTGTTTTACTTCCATAAGAGCTGTTTTACTCTACTTGAGCACTTAGAATCTTGGTAACAGCATCACTTTCTATGCTTTTTTTTTTTTTGCATTGATAAATGTGTAGTTGCCTATGGACGGATGCTGTGCCCACACATAAAAACATCAGTTAGCTATGTTTATTCATAGCATGCATGAAACAGAGAATGACATTTAATGCTTGTATTTTTCCACA
This sequence comes from Antrozous pallidus, assembly GCA_027563665.1. Classification (NCBI taxonomy): domain Eukaryota; kingdom Metazoa; phylum Chordata; class Mammalia; order Chiroptera; family Vespertilionidae; genus Antrozous; species Antrozous pallidus. The sequence continues at coordinate 69,907,019 of CM050516.1, read as the reverse complement.
GCTCCTTAATTCATTGTCTTGGCCCTTGTATAATGCAGGTGAAAGCTGTGTTTATTATTATTTTTTAGACCACTTAACATCCTTACAGTCCTAAACCTTAATCTATTCAGGTATTTTGAAAAAATCAGAAAATATATGAGACAGACAGTTCACATTCCTTCCATTGCTTGAAAAACAACTCAAATTGTATGTTCTATTGGTCTGTGGTACAACTTTATCCATGAAAAACATCAAATTTTGTGGAGCACGTAAGACAATCCTTAGGGCAAAAACTCAAAGTCAAGTTATTATTCTGCTTTGGCTGTTATATTAGAAAACCATCCAAGTTCAGTGTTTTTAATTTTTATAGACATTTGTTTCTTAAGGTGATTTAATTATAAACCCTTTACTATTTCTTTTCTTTAAAGCCAAGTAGTTCTATTCACATTTTATATTCAAATATAGCTTTAAAAGTTTATGAAATTGTCTCTGTTTGAAAGTTAAAAATGAAAGACTGGGGAAATGCCACGTAAGCTGGGAAAAACAGCTCCATGCTGTACATTCAATGTAGCACATGTTGCCCTCTGACTACAGAGAAGAAAAAGCAAGGAGGCTTCCTTTTTCCCTCTGAGCCCTCATGCCGGGAGCCCCTAAACTCCCTGGTTTCTGTTTCTTTCCCTGTGAATTCATCAGAGATCATCCTTCTCCTGTTGTGTTTTCCCACATTTGTCCACTCAGCAGTGTCCCCCAGGCTATTGTCTCAGTTTCAGTATTGACTAGAGCAGTGGTTGGCAAACTCATTAGTCAACAGAGCCAAATATCAACAGTACAGTGATTTAAATTTCTTTTGAGAGCCAAATTTTTTAAACTTATTCTTCTAATGCCACTTCAATATAGACTCACCCAGGCCGTGGTATTTTGTGGAAGAGCCACACTCAAGGGGCCAAAGAGTCGCATGTGGCTCGTGAGCCTCAGTTTGCCAACCACGGGACTAGAGAAACAAAATATTTTCTTGTCTAGACCAAGGTTCACATGCATTGCCAGTTTCTTCCACAGAGGAGTAAGGGATGAAGGCGATTGGAGATAAAATCTGCTCCTCTCATATGGCTTGACAACAACGGAAATCAGTTTCTCATTCCAGAGAGAGAATCTGCTGTTGGTGTTGCAGTAGTCATACCGTGTTTTCAGAGCTGGTCCTGACAACTTCCATACGGTGACTATCCGAACAGCAGAGTCAGAACACAGAACTGGAAATGAAAACTGACTTTTCTTTGTTTGGTCGAGTGTTTGTACTAGATTTTTTTGATTTGTTTTGAATTGGTTTGGCCTTGGGGGATTTTATGTACTTAAAAATCAAATAAATGACTATCTGTATGTCTTGTTTTGACATAAAAACAGCTAACATTGATGCTAGTTGTAGAGGTTTCCCTATAAGAATCCAGGCCTTTACAGAGCAAATGATATCAATGTTCGATGAAATGGTCACTAGAAGCACTACACCTAGTCCCAGCATTCCTTATCACATCTTTTTCCTAATCCCACTGAACAGGTTGCTGTATTCCGTCCTTCCTCAATCTGTTGCCAATGAGCTGAGGCACAAGCGTCCTGTGCCTGCTAAAAGATATGACAATGTGACCATCCTCTTCAGTGGCATCGTGGGCTTCAACGCATTCTGTAGCAAGCATGCTTCTGGGGAAGGGGCCATGAAGATTGTCAACCTCCTCAATGATCTCTACACCAGATTTGACACACTGACTGATTCCCGGAAAAATCCGTTTGTATATAAGGCAAGTCCTGACCTTATGGTGATGCAGTGCTGTCAGACCCTGCCCTCTAAAGGCACTCCATTCAGTTTTCTGACTATAGCCTCTGTAGACAGGAAGCCTCCATGTGTCCCACACTTATCATTATCTTAAATAATCACCTCTTGCTACAAAGCAAGCATGGCAAACTCAAAGGCTAACACGGGCCAAGTAAACGAGGCCTGTGGCCCATGGGCCACGAGTTTGACATGCTTGCTATAAAGGATTCTATTTCTTGTAACCAAAATGCACAGAGCAGATGATTCCCTAGTTAAAACATAAAATTCAGCAGCTTTTTGGCATTCACATGAACAAATTTGAGCAGACGTGATATAAGCATAGCATTCATTTTCATGCTTTGTACGAGACATTCTTGCTGAAATGTATACTAATTAATGCTTTGTATGGAAAAGAAGTCCTGGAGCGTGAGAGGTGTGCTGAACGTTTAGGCAACATCAACCTGAAGATAAACATTCATGCGGTATTTCTGCCCTTGGTTTCAATGAGAAGCAATGATAATATTGGAAAAATGAAGTCAGTGGAATATTGCTTTGTAAGAGAAAGAATGTTAACTAAACCATCCATAGGCATCTGGAGTAATATAAGTGCCATGAGAACTATTTATTTTATACTCATTTTCTGAGCTTCAGTGCAACAGGTAGTGAGCAAATGATACAAATAAATGGTTAAGGACCGTGATAAATCATTGAATTTCAGGCAGTGGCTCTTGTGCCATTAAACTCTCACTGCTTGGGTGTGTTTGGGGAGAAGGCAAATAAGGCAACACGTTTTACTGAATTATGATGGTATCTGAGGCGGGACACTAGGACTTACAAGAGGAAAAAATAATGCTGTGGCTACACCTGCTTGTAATCAAATACCTCAAATGCCATGTGTGTAAATTTCAAATACTGACAAAGTTTCAGGTAGTTTTTGTTAAAGTTTTTACAGAACTAAGATGGAGGAGACTTTAAAGTTACTGATAGCCTTGGACCAGTAATGTTTTGTATAGGGATAGTAAATGAAACAGTCATATTTATGCTAACCAATAAACATCTGTCTGTGCTACATTAGGTGGAGACTGTTGGCGATAAGTATATGACAGTGAGTGGTTTACCAGAGCCGTGTATCCACCATGCAAGGTCCATTTGCCACCTGGCCTTGGACATGATGGAAATTGCTGGCCAGGTTCAAGTAGATGGTGAATCTGTTCAGGTTAGTAAATAAAAGATATATAACACTAGTGGTAATGGACCTCTGTAGACAACTGATTCATATTCTTTTTAAAAATATATTTTTTATTGATTTTTTTACAGAGAGGAAGGGAGAGAGATAGAGTTAGAAACATCATTGGAAGAGAAACATTGATCAACTGCCTCCTGCACATCTCCTACTGGGGATGTGCCCACAACCAAGGTACATGCCCTTGACTGGAATCAAACCTGGGACCTTTCAGTTCGCAGGCTGATGCTCTATCCACTGAGCAAAATCAGTTAGGGCTGATTCATATTCTTGACCCATCACAAATTATGTATGAGGATGGCTATCTTCACAGCAAAGACTGAAATATTTTAAAGAATCCATTGTATTACATTTTTTTTCCACAGAGATGGCAAATCTCTCCACTTATCTGAAATTATTTAGTCTACCCCATGTACTGACAGTTATAGAATGAGATAAAACCTCCTGTCCCTTCTGTTTTTTTTCTTTCTCATTTTTTCTTAAAATATCTTTCTGTGTCTCATAAGTTGCCAGAGTCACATCTTTGAAATCCTAAGTCTTTAGAAAGGGAATGTTTCTCTTGGAAGATGGATTTTGTAAGGGTTTTTATTTTTGTCTGCAGTACACTTGGAGTTTTTGTAGGGAATTCTTATGATTTTTGTACAGTGACTCTACATTTTTCTGTAATTCAAAATAAATAACTATTAGTGAGTTAGTGGTTAAAGTTACTGAAGCAAAGCTTTGATTTCTGCAGATAACAATAGGGATACACACTGGAGAGGTAGTCACAGGGGTCATAGGCCAGAGGATGCCTCGCTACTGTCTTTTTGGAAATACTGTCAACCTCACCAGCAGAACAGAAACCACTGGAGAAAAAGGAAAAATAAACGTGTCTGAATATACGTACAGGTAAGAGTACGCATCTGTGCATTTACTGATTTGAAAGGAAAATATCTGTTTGCATGTGGTTTCACTTTCTGAGTGAATTTTTCGCCTTTAAGCAGTTATCATATTCACTCTTAAGACTGTTTAATTTGTATTTGAGATTGCATCATTATTTCACTTTAAATGTTTTGTTATCATCTCCGAAATTCCAGATAGGATCATTGCTCATGAAATCGGAACTACCTTTAAGTACAGTTTAGTGTGTGGTCCTTGCTGTCTCTATAACTTTGGTACATGCCACTCCCTCTCTCCATGCACCTATATTTTCTAATTCTCTCCCTTCTCTATCCGCTGTCTTGCAGATGTCTTATGACACCAGAAAATTCAGACCCACAGTTCCTCTTGGAGCACAGAGGCCCAGTGTCCATGAAGGGCAAGAAAGAACCAATGCAAGTTTGGTTTCTATCCAGAAAAAATACAGGGACAGAGGTATGACTAATCAGAGGCTAATTATTTTTTTCCAAGACAGTTTATAAAAATGAGGAGATAAATCTAAATCACTGAAAACATGTTTTATTTGAAAAGAATTCTTGTTTCCAGAATTGAACTTCTAAGTAAAGCAGCCAACATACTGCACTATCAATGAGCCAGTTAGAAAATAAACACAGCATGTCCCCCCAAAATGTATATACACTTTAACAGCTGATGGCTCAGTTTTGAAAATGAAATGTTCTAATAAACACCATCTTTATAATTATTCAAAATCTATGTATACATTTTTGGAGACACCCTATACTTCTTAAGGGATACTTTGTGGTTGCTGGCTTTTGAACTTAAAACCAAAATCACTAAATAGAGAAAACCTGTTTTTTTTGTTGTTGTTGTTCTTCCTTTGTCATCTGGCTCAAACACAACTGAGGTGAGTGGGCTGTGAGGGGAATCCCCTGGCCTTGCTTCCTCAACTCAGAGAGAAAGGGAAAGGGAGAGAGAGAATCATTAATCGGCTGCCTCCTGAATGCCTCCCATTGGGGATGGAGACAGCAACGTGGGCATGTGCCCTAACGGTGAATTGAACAGTGACCTCCTGGTTCATAGGTCAATGCTCACCACTGAGCAACACCAACTGGGCAACCATGAGGTTTTATATCCTTTTAAGGGCCAAGGATCTCCCTGTGGAGTGTTTGGGGGGAATCTTTGGCAATTCTGGTCCCTTGGGTATTTTGCCTAAGGAGAAGAGTGATTTATACTTTTCCAGAATATAAATGATTTTTTAGGGAAGCTTCAGGTTTGTTTTAGTGTTGTGGTTGTCCTCCGGCCAGAACCCACGGGCTGGAGTGGACCTCAGAACACTGGCCCCATGACTGCCAGTGAGCTTGCACACATGCAGGTCAAGCCCAGCCTTTCCCACTCACAGTGTGTGGCCTCAGAAACTAGTTGGATACTCTGTTCCCCTATTGATGTATTGGTTCTCTAGAAGGGGTGAGACCATTTGATGACATTTCTTTTCCTGTATGTATACATCCCCTGAAAATGCTTTTAGATATAACAAGTCCTGAAAGGAATGGAATACCAAGTTTTAAAATATTTATCTTTATCTTCTTTCATCTGTTTTTACTTTAAATCATTTACTTCTGGGGTTGGCATGCTTACTGATGTTTTCTGATAAGTTTAATTGTACCTGAAGTGTTGTTGGTCCTTGCAGTTGGGTGGCCCTCTTTCATGCAGAATTATGGTGGGAAAGCTTAGAAAAACGGTAGACAGGAATGCAGGTCCCACTCTTATAGAAAACAATTTTTTTGAGGGGTAATGTCAGCTTTATCATCTCTGAAAATGAATCCCTCGTGTCTTCCACTTCCCAAGAAAACAAACCAGGATGACAACTGAATCTTGGACTGCGGGAGGAAGACTGGGATTAGGTTCCGGTTATGCCCTAACACATGGCACGCCTTGGAGCAGTTGTTACCTACGGATACAAATTCTTGTTTTGTCTTTCTCATTGATCCCAAGCCTTTATCTTAGGTATATCTTTCACTACTCCTTACTCAACTTTAGCTCTGCTTTGGATTCTTTTTAAGGTTTAATACATTATCTAAAGTTTGGCTTTAGATGTAGATGATGTGTGCTTCACGTGTCTAAAATCTACTACAAGTATTACTCAACATGGTAATTTGTAAGTAGTAAGCACCCAACACATATTTGTTGAATTTAGTTAAATGAAACTGAACAGTATTTGGCCTTGTATATATAGACCATGGTTGACCAAATCTGTTTCATGCTTCATATATAAGTATATGTATATTTTAATGACTATAACATATAATAAACTTTATATCATGATGGTGTATAGCATTATAAGAATCATTTTCGACAGGAGTGGATTGTATGTTTTAGGGAGAAAAAATGATTTATTTTCAGATTCCCAAAGTAAGGATTAGTAAGCATATCATGCTAAGAAAATAGGGACTATTTTGAACTGTGTCAATTTCCCTTCAGAAATATAGATAGAACACACATGTCTGTTGTTAAAATATTTGGTTGCTCATTCAAATCATGTGGCAATTACAATTCCTGTAAAATGTTGTTGTTTGTATTGTACGTCTCGTATTAAACCTCATGAAGTACACACAGTGGTCACAGGAAGCTGCACTCTTCCCCAGCCAGTGCTTGGGATACAGGTTCAGGACTCTACCCACTTCCAAGAATAAAGCTGGGACACTCAGTCAATCAGAGCCATTCCTGGCCTTTTATTCTCAGAAATGAACTTCTTTTTCTTAGTTTAGAAGGATGTGATTATATCTAGGGTATCATGTTCAGATAACTTAGTTTAATTACAACATAGAATGCATTCCTATTGGAATAATTGGCCTGTTCTTAAATGTCTCCATAATTTATTAATATCTATCTTTACAAATTATAATGCAACTACTTTTGTGTAAAAATGTTTGTCTTTAAATTTAGTATTTCATATCAACACATCGATATATGTATAGAGGTTCCATGTTAATGTGTAAAAGAATCTCCAATAAATTATTTTTCCCACTTGTCTCTTGCCAGTTTTTACATCAACAAACATGGTATGGATGTTGTCATTTTATTAATGCTATTTTTGTACATACATTTTATGATTTTACCCTAATTGATGTAAAATCAATTTAGACTCATTGCTCTTATAAAGTTTAACACTCCTCTTAGATAGGCATATTCTAAAACGCGATTTTTCTTTAGAACTGACAAAATGACAGAAATAAGACTAGATCAGGCAAGGGGGGTGAAGAAGGGAAGGAATATACAGATTAATATGCAATGACAGCAGCTCTTGAAGGGCTCACAGCCTTTTAGGAATGAAAGATACATATACAAATGATAATAAAATATGTGATATTCATAGTGATAAAACAGACTCAAGATAAAGAAAAGACTACAGAGAGAAGGAGAGAGGAGAGGGAGGACAGAGTGGGATGAGAATAGGAGAGGACAGGGAGGACAGATTTTATGGTGCTCTAGTTTAAAGATGAATTAGTGCCATGGAAGTAAGGACCTGCATCTCTTTGTAGCTGTGGATGAAAAAGGGGCCACATACTAAACTTGACCAGCTCAAGAAAGACATGTCAGACTTTATAATTTCAGAGGTTGAAATTAACCACATAGGATGGTCTGGACATAAAAATTTCTACCTAAAGGCAGGGCATGGAGAGTAGTCACGTCTTAGGCCTGTAGCTTCTTTGACAAAGGTCTGTCTTTATCTCAGTGAACCTGTATACTGTGTTTTGCATCTAAGATAACATACCTTTGAAATGTCAGAGTAATCTTTTCCTGATCCTTGGGACATACTCACTTCATCAGAGCAAGAGGCCACAGAACCCCTCCTTGTTACCTTGTTCCTAGAATATCACTCCCATGTGCTATAAATTTTCATTCTTAAGTATCCTATACCCACCATGTAAAAGAAGTATTTGTCTCTCCATTTTACTTTTCATCCAATCCCAGTGATTGCTTTGCTTTCTCCTGCCTCCCTAATCTACCACCAATGGATTTCATATATCCCTCCTAAATCTCCTCCTTTGATTCTAATCCTATATAATAAAGAGGGAATATGCAAATTGACTATCAGTCACAAAGATAGCTGCACCCACAGCTGAGGCCAAGTTCCCATAAGGAGTCTTAATCAGCAATCAGCAGGGACCTGAGGCTATGCCCTCTCCAACCCCTGTGGGGCTTGACAGAGGACCTCAGTGTTTGCTTCTTGTCCTGGTGCTGTGCTAGGGAACCTCAGGCTTCTCCCCCCTGCCCCAGTGCCAGGCTGTGGTACAACAGGCCGTGCCCCCATCCCCCAGGGCTTGATGGGGTACCTCAAGGTGAGCTTCCCATACTGGTGCTGACCTAGGGGACCTCAGGCTGAATACCCCACTTAGTGGGGCTTGACAGGGGACTTCAGGCCACACCCCCTCCCTCAAGGTGGGCTTCCCATCCTGATGCTGAGCTAGGCGACCTTAGACCACACCCTGTGCCCGGGCAGGGCTTGACAGGGGACCTCAAAGTGCATCCCCAGTGCTGGGTTGGGGGAACTCAGGCTATGCATCCCACCCCATGGGGCTTGATGGGGGACCTGAGACTAAGCCCCTCTCCTGGTGCTGGGCTGGAGGACCTGAGGCTATGCCCCCGCCCCCACCTGGTAAGGCTGGAAGGGGAACCTCAGGCCGTGTCCCCGACCTGGTAAGGCTTGACAGGGGACCTCAGGCCATGCCCCCCTGTCCTGGCACCAGACCAGAGGGCCTGAGGCTATGCCCCATGCCCAATGGGGCTTGACAAGGGTGGGACTGGCTGGGTATGGATCTAGCCCAATTGGGGGGGCAGCTGAGGTCTGAGTCTCACACGATTTTGAGGTGTATGTGGGTCGGCAGGGACTTGACTCTGGGTCCCATGGTGCACCCCAGACTGTGATAGGAGGAAGGTTTTCATATACATTTTACTAATTTTCTTTCATCTCTGACACTTCTATTATAGAGAAAGGGCAAATAGCAATATTAAATTATTTCTTCTAATTAATCCCTTTTTAGCGTGCATGAATTTCATGCACCAGACCATTAGTGTATAAAATAAGCTGCAAATGGCCATTCTCCAGAGTGTTTTCCCAATTCCTTGAGATTTTGCTTCCCAGCAATTGTGATAATTTTAGCTCAAATAAAGTCTTGTTAAAACATTTTCTTACACTGGATGTTCTTTGGTACACATGGCCTACATGCAGTGTCTCTAGTGTCCTACATAACTCTCATAAGCAGATGTATTCTATGCATCAGGTTGGCTTTGCATGAGGTCATCTTCCTAATTTCTAAGTTTAGTGAACATAGTCTGTTTAAATGGCCCCAATGACTACTGCATGCAGGCTTTTAAAAAGGTATTATTCTCTTTTTACTATTTTTGTGAAATTCTTTCCCAAACATTTTTGTGTGTGGATATTTTAAAAATAAAGTTAAAGGAATTGCACAGGGTACCACTAGATTTTATAATTCTTAAAAATTCACTGTATTTTGACAATTTCATTTTCTAGCTTTCTGCAGTCTGCTGGATTCAAACTTTTTTTGAGATACAGTTCAGATACTATATCTTTTTTAAGGTGTCCAATTCAATAGTTTTAGTATATTTAGTATATAGTACAACCACCTAATTACAAAATATTTGCATTACCTCAAAATGACATCCTGTACACATTACCAGTCCCTCCAAATTAACCACTTCCCTCAACCCCTGCACTTATTAATCTACTTTCTATTCCTAAGAATTTGCCTTTTCTAAACATTTTATATTGTGATATTGTCACTTGTAATAAATTACAATATATTTGATCTTCCTTTCTGTTCCAGTTTCTGACACAAGTTTCTAAAGCCCCTGGAGTTTCCTAAGTGATAAAAATGACCAACATTTCTTTTGTTATATTAATGATGACTTTGGAATGCACCGGAGGATGGGGGCTGGTTTCCAGTGGAGCCACTCTTGTGTTTAGAGGGTTGGAACTTTCAGTCCTGCCAAACCCCACCTCCAAACTCCAGGGAGGGGAGAGATGTTGGAGGCTAAAACCATTACCAATAAATAGTCAGTGATCTAATCAATCATATCTGTGCAATGATCATGCATAATAAAAGGCTAATATGCAAATCAAAAGACAGAATGACCAGTCCCTATGCTGCATACTGACCACCAGGGGGCAGATGCTCAATTTAGGAGCTGTCTCTGGTGGTCAATGCACTCCCACAGAGGGAGCACGACTCAGCTAGAAGCCAGGCGGTGGTGGGAACCTCTCCTGCCTCTACAACAATGGTAAGGGGGAAGTGGGCCTCAGCTGACAGTCAGACAGCCCCCTCAGATTGTGGGAGGATGCAGGCTGGGCTGGACTGAGGGAACCCCTCCCATCCTGAGTGCACAAATTCTGTGCACCTCGGCCTCTAGTACATTCATAAAAGCCTGAAAAGACCAAGCTGCAGAGCTTCCAGATTGATGTCAGTGAGGCTGCAGACAGAGTGGTGCCTGCAGAGGTGGGGGCACAGAGGCTCTACACCCTTTCCTCACATCTTGCCCCATGCATCTCTCTCATCCTGAGTTAAACAGGCTTTTAAGTAAGCAAACTGTTTCTCTGAACTTGTGTGCCATTGTAGCAGATTAATCAAGCCAAAATTGGGTATTGTGTTGAATCTTAGATTTGTAGCAGGTGGGTCAGAAGCACAGGAGATGACCTACACTTGCAACTGGCCCCTGAATTGGGGGCAGTCTTCTAGGGCTGAGCTCTTCAACTGTGGAATCTGATACTATCTCCTAGAACACCGATTTTCAGCCAGTGTGCGGCAAGAATTTTAAAACGTGCAATATGCCTGGAAGTGTGGCTCAGTGTTTGAAGATCGACCTATGAACTAGGAGGCAATTGTTCAATTTCTGGTCAGGGCTCATGCTTGAGTTGTGAGCTCAATCCGTAGTGTGGGACATGTGGGAGGCAGCCAATCAAGATCCTCTCTTATCATTGATGTTTCTATCTCTCTTTCCCTTTTTCTCTAAAATAAATAAAAATGTAATTAAAAAAACAACAACAACATGCAATACCTGACTATTTAATCAGGGACACTAACCTCTTTTCCCTTAGGTTGTCAAATAAAAAAAAAAAAATAACAGCCAAGGCAACAATAGCATTCCAGTGCGAATAAATAAAAATTACACTCCTTTTTGTCAGGTTGGTGTTTGGTGTGCTGCAGAATTTTAGGAATTAGTTTATGTGTTCCATGAGATGAAAAAGTTGAAACTTGCTATCCTAGAAAATAGTGTCAAAATTGAGTTGAATTGTAGGAAACCCAGCTCGTGGGAATGGGAAGTATTTGGTGGTGTGTCTGTGTCTGTGTGTGGTGGGGAGTGAGGGGGGGGGGGGAGGAAACCCGCATTGTAAATGGGTGCAGAAAAATTATTACTTATCTGCTTACCCTTAAGTACCTTTCTCCTTCTACAGACCTCACTAACAACTCATAGAACCTCTGGGGGGCAGCAGAGAGTGCTGTTTAGAATCAGCACATCTGGAAGGAACAGGGAAAGATACAGGAAGTCTCCTAGAAGTGCATTTCACCATCTCTGTTCCCAACTGACCGGCACTTCCTGTGTGCAACCTTGAATCCATCTCTTCCATCAGCTCTCAGGTTCAAAGGAATGTCATAAAAATAATTATCTCTACCCTCTTTTGTCCATTTGTGTAACATGAAATTCATTCACACATACCTAGTTCAGAATCTCACCCATTTATTTCCTCTAAAATCTTAGGAAGCCATATATACTTGTTAAAACAGGCACTTTGTAATAGAAACGATTTGGACAGAGTAATTTTCATGGAAGAGTAAGTTTCATGTAGTTCATGTTAGAAGCTATACTTACACATATGAGAGTACTGTTTATTTATAAGGAGAAAATTGGAAAACCCCTCATTTTGCATTAATAAACCAAATCAAAACAAAAAAAAAATACCGGGCAGAGAACCAAGAACCTCAGTCCAGTTCTGGCAAAGCCAGCCCCGAAGTCCTGACAAGTCATTTACCTTCTTAAGATTTAGTTTCTTAATATGTATAAGAGGAGCTGCCAAGAGGTTATCTAAACCTAATTCTTGCTTCAAAATTCTCTCCTCTCTCTCTCTCTCTCTCTCTCTCTCTCTCTCTCTCTCTCTCTCTCTCTCTCTCAAAATATATATATTTTGGTGCAAATCCCAGTGAAGGAATGGTATGACTTTGGCCTGGCCTTTTTGAGAATACTTAGAAAGACAAACTAAACTCTGAACCACACTCTTCGTAATTGTCCAGGGACAATGAGCAGATCAAGTGAGGAATTTAAAAGCTAACTTTGAAGAAATAAATCTGGGTGGGGCAAGCACCTAGTGAAGACTTTTGACTCTAAGCTAAAATCACAATGACTAATCTAGATTAGTAGATAAGAACATTAATGTATGTGTTTCTGTTAAAAATTGGCTGTATAATATTTATTTAATTGTTTCCTAAGTTTAAATTTCCTTATAAAGAGTTGTGTTCTTGATTCTCTAAAAATAAGGGGAGAAAATGTACCTCTATTTTAAGTAGCCATCTTTTCAAATAGAATATAACCTCTTAAATGAAAGACAGCAAATGTCAGTATTACAGAGATAATTTTTAAATTAGTACTAATATAATTTATTGCCCATTTTTTGTTAACTTACAAAACATCACCCTTTTGAAAAAAGAAATCCATAGTTAAGACTTGGAAACAATTTAATTGTCTATAGATGAATGGATAAAGAAAATGTGATACAAATATACAACAGGAGATTAGTCAGTTTTTAAAAAGAAGGGAAACTGTTATTTGCAACAACACTGGTAGACTTTGAGGGAATTATATTAACTGAAATAAGTCAGACAAGAAAGACAAATATTGAATGATCTCATGTGTAGAATCCAAGACAGTTGAACTCATAGAAACATCAATTAGAAGGTGGTTATCAGGGATGTAGGAAATAGGAAGATGTTGGTCAAAGGGTATAAACTTTTAGTTATAACATGAATGAGTTCTTGAGACCTAATTACAGCAAGATGACTTTAGTTAATAATAGTAATGTGTTATACACATGAAATTTGCTAAAAGGGTAGATCTTAGTGTTCTCATCACTCACATAGAAAAGGTAACTGTAAAGTGATAGATATGTGCATTAGCTTGAGTGAGGTAATCATTTCACAATATATACCATAGTAGAGGTCAGGTGCATGAAATTCATGCATGGTGTGTGTGTGTGTGTGTGTGTGTGTGTGTGTGTGTGTGTGTGTTTCCCTCAGCCCAGCCTGCACCCTCTCCAATCTGGGATCTCTCTCACAATCCAGGAGTGCTGGCTCCCAACAACTTGCCTGCCTGCCTGCCTGATTGCCCTAATCAATTCTGCCTGCCAGCCTGATCACCCCCTAACCACTCCTCTGCCAGCCTGATGGATGTTTAACTGCTCCCCTGTTGGCCCAATTGGCCCTAACTGCCCTCCCCTGCAGGCCTGGTCCCCCCTAATTGCCCTTCCTTGAAGGCCTGGGTCCCTTCCAACAACCCTTCGCTGCTGGCCTGATTGCCCACAACTGCCCTCCCCTGCCAGCTATCTTGTGGTGGCCATCTTGTGTCCACATGGGGGCAGCCATTTTTGACCACATGGGGGAGGCCATCTTGTGTTGGAGTGATAGTCAATTTTCAAATTACTCTTTTATTAGATAGTATGTCAAAACATCACATTGTACACCTTAAAAATATACAATTTTTGTCATTTATACCTAAATAAAGCTGGGGAAATTATTATAACAACTTAAAAAATAAATTAGAACACCTCCATAAACACTTTCTCTTTTGTGTTTTTCTGCATGACATAAACAATATTCAATATAATTTATATATACCCAAAAATATAATGCAATAATCATAAAGTTGGGCAACCACAGCACCAAAATCTGATGTTGTGAGTGTACACAGTCTTGAATGCACTAGTACAAAGAATATAACTAAAGGGATTTTGGTTGTTCATGTGCAAAATCATTACAGTCTAAGGCACGGGCTAAGACAGCTACTGATTTTTCTATTCCTGGGCAGTTGAGACTCTGAATGTGAGTAGATTGGTCCATGAGGAGCCAGGGGTTCATATTGTGGAACCTGAGACAAGGGGAAGGTAGGGCTCAAAAGAAGCATCATCGGTCTCAGGCAGTAGGTAGAAATCAAATTTATGAACTACAAGAAAGCCTAGTGGGCTGTCAAAACAAGCCAGTGACTGAGAGAATCAGCAGCAGGAAAGATTTGGGAGTTAAGTGTGTCTAGAGTCCAAGTCCTTGTGTAGGGTGCTCGTTTGTGGGTGGAAAAATGTTTTTGAAACATATTTGTGTAATGACTTTGTATCCTCAATTTTAAGCATAGAATAGGATATTCTATGGGGTGTTTATAATACTTTGGTCCATTGGGATAACTATGCTTTCCTCCAAAGCAATGCTTTTTAACTTTATTTAGAAAATTGCAAGGATGGTCTATCAGCATGGTTGAATAGAGATATAATGTCAGACGTAAATGCAAGTCACATGTGATGTAAATCTTTAAATTTAAAAGTGTCTAATAGCCAACTCTTTAAAAAGTAGAAATAGGTGAAATGGATTTTAATATGTTTTATTTAACCTAATGTATCTAAAATACTATAATTTCAACATGTAACCCACATAAATACTATTAGTGAGTCATTTTATATTCTCATTTTTAAAATATATTTTTATTGATTTCAGATCGGAAAGGAGAGGGAGAGAGAGATAGCAACATCAATGGTGAGAGAGAACCATTGGTTGGCTGACCTCCTAGTTCATAGGTTGATGGTCAACCACTTAGCCATGCCAGCCAGGTTCATTTTACATTCTTTACTTCATCCCAAGACTTTGAAATCCAGTGCATATTTTATACCTGAAGCACATCTTCATTCAGACTAATGTTATACGATAAACATTTTAAGAGTTTATTTGAGTGAAAATACATCCCAATCAGGCAGCACCATACAGGACGTGGTTCTACCAACAGGAGCTTAAGAGAGACTTTTAGAGTGAAGAAATTATTTATTGGCTATAATTTAAAAGCCTAGGCTGTTTGTCCTTGGTTATCTTGTTTCAGTCTCTGAACCTTGAGGCATTTACAAGCTTAGATTTGGGGTTGTTTATGTAAGTCACACTGGAAACTACAGCTACATTAGTCTAAGGGCTTTTTTGTTTAATGAATTTAACACCAGCCACTTTTCTAGTGCTCAGTGGTCACATGAAGCAGACGGCTATCATCGGGCAGTTCAGGTCTAGATATACGGGCAACTGATTAGATCTTACATAAACAATGAGGCATCTTAGATATTTTATTGTTTTATTTCCTCATTGACACATTGAATCACACCTTGCTATTTCTGAAAACAAAACAAGAAAGGTATCTGAATCGTTGAAAACGAAAATGGTCATTTGATAAAGAAATGAAAGTTATATGCTTATACTTTTTATTTGAATTTATATTGAACTAGAGGCCCAGTGCACAAAATTCGTGCATGGGTAGGGTCCCTAGCTGCTACTGGCCACTAGTCAGGGCCTCCCTTTCTCAGCTGCTGGCTACCAGCAGGGGCCTGCCTTCATCCCACACTGCCCCCTGGTGGTCAGTGCACATCATAGCAATCAATGGAACTCCTAGTCACTTGAACTCCTGAGGGGACACTTTGCATATTAGGCTTTTATATATAGACTAGAGACCTGGTGCACAACATTTGTGCACTGGGTGGGGGTTCCTCAATCCATCCTGTGCCTTAGCACTGCTGCAGACAGAGGTGGGAGAGGTTCTTGCAACCACTGATGTGCTTGCCAGCCCTGAGCCCAGCTTCTGGCTGAGTGGTGCTCCTCCTGTGGGAGTGCACTGACCACCAGGGGGCATCTCCTGCATTGAGCATCTGACCCCTGGTGGTCAGTGAGTGTCATAGCAACCAGCCATTCCACTGTTTGGCCGATTTGCATATTAGCCTTGTATTATACAAGATAGTTTTAAATAAAGCATTTTTTCTAAACTTAAATATCTTGTACATATATAGATGGTGATTAAGAAGAGTAATAAAAGAAAATGAATTCTCAGGGATTTTTAGGAAAATATTTAAGGAAAGAAAATTAGCCCTTTTTAAATGTTATTAACATTAGCAACTTAATGTCTTGAGATTATAAAGGACCTTGCATTTTCACTTGACAATTCTTTTGCAAATTATGCATAAAAAGCAATTATGAAGCTTTAAGCAGCTCTTATTATCTTTTGACAATGCTAAGAATCTTTATAAAGATTTAACTCATCATTCAGTAACCTCCCACCTTCCATTTCTCCTTTTCATTTGTATTTTTTTAAAGGTTGTTCTTTCTCTGTCAACCCAACTAGTATGTTTGCACTTGACAGGAATATTAGAAAAGCATTAAATAAAAAAGAATTATGCAAAAGATGACTACTAGAGATTTTGCATGCTTGTGTAACATGAATAATTATAACTTGATTTGTGCTTTACAGAATGTCCCAGAACTTAGTGGGAGGAAATGTTCCTATCGTACAACATGCTCTTCTCTGTGAGTTTACCAAAAGTTCCTTCAAATTTATGAATGTTTAAGATCTTAAATCCTTTAATATAGCTCTTTGCAGTTCTTAACATGTAAAAGCCTTTTAAAATAAGAATTCTTTAAAAAAAATAACGTTAACAACACTATCATAAAAATTACAAAACTCCTTTTTAAAGTGTACATCTCTTTATATGTACTTTATAGAGGAACGAAGATGATGGCATAGGTAAACACCTATCTTGCTTCCCCACAGCAATTTCAAAACTACAACTTAATGACAGAACAAACATCAGGAACACTGGAAACGACAGAAACACTGGAAAGCTGGCTGAGTGAAAATTCCACAAATAAAAGTAGAGAAGGGACACTGTGACTCAGAGGAGTGGCAGAGGGCAGAGTTGAAGATATGTGTGGAGTCTGAGGTTTGGAGCCATGCACACGCGTTAGCAGATAGGGCGGGCGGCTACAAACCCGGCTGCTTTTCTTGAACAGGGAGGGAGACAAAGACATCCCACTGCACTGATTCCCCAGTTCTGGGTGAAGTCCAGGGAACTCACACTCATACGGGGTGAAACTGGACAGTAGGGAAGCATGCTGAAACTTTGGCAAGGCAAAGTTCTGTGAGCTTGTGGAGAGTGTGTATAAACTTGGGAACAGCAGAGTTGTGTGAGCACACAGAGATGATTCGTGACTTGCTCTCTCTTTTGGGAAACCACCTGACTGCATTGTTTTACAACCCTGGGTGAGACTTTGGGTGTGCAGAATCATTTTTGCAGAGGCTGAATTGTCCAGCAGCAGGTAGAGCTCAGCAGCAGCTTTCTCCCAGAGGTGCTTGCAGCCATTACCACCCAGCACAGAGGCCCAGGTGCTGCATAGGCGGAGCTGATGGAAATTAAAGCTTCCTGCTCAGCCCAGAGACTCTGCCTATCCAACCTGAGCACACCTGACCCTCACAGCCAATTAGCCTGGAGGTCAAACCCTCCTAGTGCTAACAACAATAATCTAGGCTTAACTTCAACAAGACTGTGCAACCCATAAAGGGCTGCAGCAAGAGTATCCACCTCAGGTAACTGGGGAGGCTGAGCCACTGTCCCTTAGAAGACATCTACCACACAAAGCTAATCAACCAACTCAGGAAAGCAGCCACAATGCAGAGAAGTGGAAAGAAATCAGATGTGAAAGAAATGAAGGGGAAAAAAAATGACTGGACATAGAGTTCAAAACCATGGTTATAAGGTTTTTCAAGAGGCTCCTAGAAAAGGCCGATGAACTTAATGAGACCTACAAGAAAATGAACAAGACCTATGAGGAAATGAACGAGACCTACGAGGATATGAATGAGACGCTCAAGGATATGAAAAAAGACCAAGTAGAAATTAAACATACACTGACTGAAATAAAAAATATTATACGAAGACCTAAAAGCAGTCTAGAGGACCGCAAGAACCAAGTCAAAGATTTGAAATACAAAGAGGCAAAATCCACTCAGCCAGAAAAGCAAGAAGCCAAAAGAATCCAAAAAATTGAAGATAGTGTAAGGGGCCTCTGGGACAACCTCAAGCATACCAACATCCAAATTATAGGGGTGCCAGAAAAAGAGAGAGAACAAGATAATGAAAACCTATTTGAAGAAATAGTGACTTAAAACTTCCCCCACCTAGTGAAAGAAATTGACTTAGGAGTCCAAGAAGCACACAGAACCCCAAATTTATAGGAATTCAAAGAGATACATCATAATTAAAATGCCAAGAGCAAAATACAAAGAAAGAATATTAAAAGCAGCAAGAGAGAAATGGTTAGTTACCTATAAGGGAGCACCCATATGATTATCAGCTGAATTCTCAACAGAAACTATGCAGGCCAGACGGGAGTGGCAAGAAATATTCAAAGTGATGAATAGCAAGAATCTACAACCAAGATTACTCTATCCAGCAAAGCTATCATTCAGAATTGAAGGTCAGATAAAGTGCTTTGCAGATAAGAAAACACTAAAGGAGTTCATCACTGCCAAACCAATATTATATGAAATGCTGAAAGATATTCTTTAAGAAGAGGAAGAAGAAAAAGGTAAAAATAAAAATTATGAACAACAAATACACATTTATCAACAAATGAATCTAAAAATCAAGTGAATTAAAAATCCAATGAACAAGATAAACTGGTCAATATTACAGAATCATGGGCATAGAGATGGAATGGACTGACAATTCTTGGGGAGAAAAGGGGTGTGGGAGGTGCAGCAAGAGACTGGACAAAAATCATGCACCTATGCTAGAGGACAGTGGGGGGTGTGAAGGGGTGAAGGCAGAGGGTGGGATGGGTACCGGGTGGAGGGGAGCTATAGAGGGAAAAAAGGGGGAAACAATGTAGTTAATAAACTGAACAATAAAGATTAAAAAAATAAATAAACCATCCAAAAAAATAAATGTACTTTATAGTAACTGCTAATTGAACTTAGTGAGAATCGAAAACTCATGATAAAAGGTGACCACAACTTCTGCTGCCCTTCAAACTCCCAACAAAATCTCTATCACCAGAAGGCAACTGGGGAACAATACTAACATGACCCGGTGCCCCCATGTGCCCAACATTGTTTTAAACATACCACATATGATTAATTCTTGTAGCAATCCGTCTAGTAAATAAATACTCATTATCACCTCTATTTTACATAAAAGGTCAACTGCAGCACTTAAGTTTGGGTAACTTGCCAATCAAAGAGCCAGTAACTATCTATGCACACAACTAATGTCAGAGCCTGTGCTTCCAACCAGCATGATCTGATCTCTCAAATTACATGCAAACCAGCCATTTTCAACCCTTTTCATCTTATAACACATGCTAATTACAAAATTCTATGGCATGCCAAAATATATATATATATATATATATATATATATATATATATATATATATATATTTTTGCCTATGTGACAAAAAATATAGGTGTGATTTTAATTCACTCATATCAGATGGCTACTATTTTGTTGGCTGTTGTCATTTTTTGTTTTGCCAATCTAAGTGCAAAGATTTCAGTGATAAAATAGTAAGGTATTGAATGCTTTAAAAATTCTGTGGCACACCGATTGACAACCGCTGATGTAGGCAAAGCAGTTGGCAAGTGTGATTTGACATTAGTGATTGAGCTTCAGGAAACAAAGTTCTAGTTAGACAAATGGTCAAGGAGTATAAAAGAGATATAACAGGAGGTTTTGGCTGTAGGTCTCATGAGCCTGAGGTCCATAACAGATCTAGCAAGACGGATATGATAAAACTTCATGTGGGTCACAAAGTGGCAATCATAAGCAAAGAATAAGATGGCCCATATAGTGTTATAGTAGGAGAAATGTCTTAATAGTATTGCGCCCATCCTATAAAGGCTAATATGCAAATTGACCAAACAGAAGGCCACTATGATGCATACTGACCACCGGATTGCAGATGCTCAATGCAGGAGCTGTCCCCTGGTGGTAAGTGCATTCCCATAGGGGAGCACAGCTCAGCCAGAAGTCTTTAGCCAGGCTCATGGCTGGTGAGCACAGAGGTAGTGGTGGGAGCCTCTCTCACCTCCGTGGCAGCGCTAATATTATAACAGGATATTTGGAAAATAGTTGCCAAAATGTCTTGATCTCTGGGCTTTAAAAAAGAGAGAAAATGCAGGCGAATCTCTCCCTCAGGGTTGCCCAGGTGCTGGCTTTCAGTGTTAGAGCTCACCTGTGACACCGGCTGAAAGGCCTCTGGGAAGCAAACACAGAACCCTAGCAAACACCAGGTGCTTAGCAACTGTGGGGGTGCTGACTCAAAAACTTCCTCAATCTTTATTGTTTATTTTCTCTTTTTGTCTTAAAGGTATTTTAAATTAGGTAAAGTTTGTATCATACCCAAAATTTGTATTATATCTTATATTAAACATACGAAACAAGGGACAAAAAGGCAAAAACTTCAAAGTTCAAAAAAACCCAATAGACACTTTGCTAACGGATTAGCACTGTGTTAGTATGCTTCATATAAAAATATTTGCTTGTATCCAACCTTTTCTTTTTACCCAAAGGAAAACAAAACCCTGCTGATATTCATTCTAAAATTAGATTGTAAATTTTAGTTATCCATCATCTTTCTAAAAAATTTTAAAATCTAATGCCCTGAGTTTGCTATTTACTCTTTATCTTTCCTTGGTGATTTTTGCAAATGTGTGCCACGAGCAACCACCACTGTAAATGATAATATAAAGCATACTGCTCTTCTAGTTCTCACTCAGAAAATTAAGAATTATACATTATTTACCTGGGTTTGTATATATTTATTCACATTTTAATGAATGAATTTAAATGGACTTTTAAATTATAGTCTACATGTTTACAATTATGTTAATCATCAAAAATAATTTAAAAATATTTACCCTTTTTAAATTAAAGCACTAGTAAACTAGATAAAAACAAAAACAAAAATATCAACATTTTGACATCAATAACGTTAAATAATATTATTTTCATACCAAAAAAATCATCATTTTCCCCAGCATAAGTTATTTATGCTGTCAATAGACTGAAAACAAGCCCTAGTCAGCTTGGCTAGGTGGATGCAGCATTGGCCCTTGGAGTGAAGAGTCCCGGGTTTGATTCTGGTTAAGAGCATGTACTTCAGTTACAGGCCCTACTAGAAAGCATTGTTCCTTCTACCATGATAAGATAATGTCAATAAAAAATAATATGAAGGGATTAACTACTTGAGGAGAGAAGAAAATAATCTGCAGTGTCTGAGTAATAGATCTAAAGTAAAGTCAAGCTAACTAACAGATCCCTGGAATTAAACTATTCCATATTTTTAGCACAGAGATTCCCTTTATAAAAGTACTATAAAATATAGTTTGGAGTACTATGTTACCCTCTACTTAGTATAAGCTCAGTATGTTAGAAAATTTTCCCTTCCTCAAAATATGCTCAGGGGAAAACACTATATGAGTATAACATATTTTTCCATTTACATTTTTTGTATTAAATATTACACACTTTTGTATGCCCCCCTTTGTGGTCAATATCATATATAATCATTCTCCCATGTCTTTAAATTTTTTTTAATGCAGTGAATATATATTCTGTGCATGAAGTTCATCATATGGATGTACCATGATTTTTTCAACCAGATCAGCATAGTCAGGCTTTAGCGCTTGGAAGCTGGATGAATTGAGTAATGAGGTCCAGACCATTTTTCTGGTGTGCAGGTTACCTATCAAATGCAGCCTTGACTACGATATGAACTGGGATCTGTTTACTCAGTACATATTGACATACCAAGATGTGCCAGGCTCTGGTGTAAGAGCATGGGTTCAATCAATGAAAAATGGGCAGACTTTGTTTTTTTTCTGGGATCCCACATTTTAGTAGGAGAGAGAGACCATAAATTTAATATAAAAGTAAATTAAATGACAGAAGGTGATGGAGTCTATGGGGAAACAATAAAGAACAGAATAAGGGGATTCAGGAGAAAAGAAATGGAGTGGAGTGCTTGCAATTTGAAATTAAAGTTGAAGTCGGAATCAAAGTGAAGAGAGCGAACAAATAGCACTGAAGTGATGTGAGGAAATTGTGCAAATATTTGAAGGAAGAGCAGCCCACCAGGGCATGTAGTGTTTGAAATGTGGTAGGTTCACATGACATGTGTTTCAGAAACCAGAAATATAGTACACTGGGAGCCTTCTAGCACTGCCTATTTTCTTCAGCTGTGAAAAAAATGCATGTCCAAGGGACTCTGATACAGTTCATAATTATACTTTGACCCAATGAAGTAGACACATATTTAAAAATATCCATCATGCATTGTTACCCTCAAGCTTGGAAACTTTGCTTTTATGCAATTGCCTGTTCCCTGTCTCCTGGTCATGGCTTTTAATGATTATTATTTCATTAAATAGCTGATTCACAATTTATTTATAACTAGAGGCCCGGTACATGAAATTTGTGCACAGGGGTGGGGGGGGGGGTTGAGGGGGAGTGTCCCTCAGCCCAGCCTGCACCCTCTCCAATATGGGACTCCTTAAGGGATGTCTGACTGCCCATGTAGGACCAACAGACATCCTTCTCACAATCCAGGACTCCTGGTTCCCAACTGCTCACCTGCCTGCCTTCCTGATTGCCCCTAACCACTCTGCATGCCAGCCTGATCACCCCATAACCACTCCTCTGCCAGCCTGATTGATGCCTAATTGTTCCCCTGCCAGCCTGTTTGCCCTTAATTGCCCTCCTCTGCAGGCCTGGGTCCCCCCCCCCCCCACAACTGCCCATCCCCACAAGCCCGGTTACCAACTTCCCTCCTCTGCCAGCCTGGTCACCCCTGCAGGCTTGATTGTCCCAAACTTCTCTCCCTTGCAGGCCTGGTCCCTCCCAACTGTCCTCTCTGCTGGCCATCTCGTGTCCACATGGAGGCAGGATCTTTGACCACATGGGGGCAGCCATCTTGTGTGTTGAGTGATGGTAAGTTTGGATATTACTCTTTTATTAGATAGGATAGAGAGGCCTGGTGCATGGGGGCCCACTGGTTTGCCCTGAAGGGTGTCCTGGATCAGGGTGGGGGTTCCCTTGGGGCGTGGGGTTCCCTGGGTGAGGGGCCTGTGGTGATTTGCCAGCTGGCCACACCCCTAGTGACCCAAGTGGAGGCCCTGGTATCTAGTATTTATTTTTCTTTTACAATTGAAACTTTGTAGCCTGAATGGGAGCCAAGCCTTCTGCTTGCTCTGTGGGGACAGCCATTTCTGTTGGGATTTATTTACCTTCTATAACTGAAACTTTGTAGCCTTCAGCTATGACTTGGTCTGGCCAAGGCAAGTGGAAAACTTGACTTCCTCCATCTCTGGGTGCAATTCAAGCCTCCTGCTCTCTCCAGCTCTGTGGCTGCTGTCATTATCTTCTATAATTGAAACTTTGTAGCATTGAGTGGAGGCCTGAGCCGGCAAGGGCAGGCGGAAAGCTTGACTTTCTCCATTGCTGGAGAAACCCAAGCCTCACTCCTTCTCTCTGCGGCCAGCAGACATCTTGGCAAAGGTATATTTGCATATTTGCTCCTGATTGGCTGGTGGGCATGGCTTATGGGTGTGGTAGGGGTATGGTCAATTTGCATATTACTTTTTTATTAGATAGGATTCTTCTCTTGTTGGATATTTGGATTAATTCTAATTTTCTATGATTATAAATAATGCTATAATGGCATCTCCACTTATAAATTATTGGTTTCTTTGCTATATTTGTGGTAAATATTTTCCCAGTTTCTTGGTTGTTATTGAATGCTCTATCATATTTTTGCCATACAAAATTTTTATAATTCCAAATATATCACTTTTACTTCTACCATCTTAAAGCTGTATACATAGTTCCTTATATTGTCTTTTACATTTTATTGTTACTTTTTTGGATGCATCTTAATTTATGTTGAATTTATCATGTTATATGATAAGAAATAAGAATTGGAACTTGTAAAATCAAATAACTGCCTTCAATTCAAATAAATATGTATATTTATTTTTGGATATTTTTTATATATTTATTATAAATATACATAATATCAATATACAATATACTTCATTTTATATATATATATATATATATATATATATATATATATATATATATATATATATACTAGAGGCCCAATGCACTAAGATTTGTGCAAGAATGAGCTTTCTTTCCCCTGGCTACTGGCACTGCTTTTGCTCTGGCCGGAGCTGCCTTTCCATTTTCCCACACTGCCCAGAGGCCCATAGCTGCTGGGAAGGTACAGAATGTCTGTGTCGTTGCCATGGAAATGCAAGAGTCCTGACCTGCATTGGGCCACTTGTTGCATCCATATGCAAATTAACCCATCATCTTTTTGGGTTAATTTTCATACTCCACCCCTGCCCAGGAGTCCCCTGGCTCAGGTCTTCCCAGGTTGCTCAGGACCTGTGCAGGCCTACCTCGGAGTGACCTGGTGCCAAGAAAGTTCCTGGAACCCAGGCTACTGGGCACCTACATATGCAAATTAACTGCCATCTGTGTTGGGTTAATTTACATACTCACTCTGATTGGCTATGGGTGTAGTGGAGGTACAGTCAATTTACATGTTTATCTATTATTAGGTATGACTAGAAGCCCAGCACACAATTGAAATCTTGCAAGGAGGTGCCCCACCTCCCACCGTGTGAGGAGGCACCCAGAGGGCCACCCCGGGAGTCAGGCCTGACAGGCACTGCAGATGGCCGGGACCTACTCCAGTGCCTCCCTGCAACCCCTGCCTGTGTCCACTCTGGGGCTGCCTGAGCTGGCACAGTCACTCGGTCAGCCCCAGGCCCCCTGGCTCCCCTGCTTGTGTCCACTCCAGGCTGCCATGCTGGCTCTGGCAGCCCCTCTCCTCCCATCTCTGTCTCCGTTGCTGCTCCTGGCCTCATCTGTGCGTACAACCTCCTCCTGTCCGGTTGTGACCCATTACGACATCCCAGCTTAATTTGCATATTACCTCTTTATATATATATATATATATATATATATATATATATATAGAATATATACATACATACAGAGATAAAAATATGTGCAAAGAGATAGATATTTATAATGAGTTTTATTTAGTCCACAAAACTATAACAAGGTTACATAACAATGAGTTAGTCATGCATAAATCTGAAAATATTAGGAAGCAAAAAGCAAAAGTTTTTGTCCTAAGTGAACATCAGCATTCTTCTATGTTATTTTTATTCCCCAGCTGACTCTGAGGTGGATGAGGCCCTGGGGTCATTTCAGGTATCTTCAGCAAAAATAAAAGGCATATCCAGTAGAAATTGGTGAATATATATTCAATAATTTCTATAATTGTAATCATACTGGCCCCACAAAATAGGCCCAATTGGCCACCAACATCTGCTGTAATAAAACCAATAAATTGAACCAGTCATGTTTTATATTTAATAAAAAGGAAATTAAATATCATTAGAATTTAAATTTTTGAGGCTAACAAATTAATCATAATTATTATTAATATATGAAGATGAGTTAATTGCATTATTTTAAGTTTGGTATAAATAAAGTCATAGCAATTAATAGTTTAGAGATATGAATAAAATAATATCCATATAAATCTTTTCAAAAAGGAGAGAGAAAAAGCAAACATAAACCCTGTATTCAAAATATAACTCAAAGGCTTTGAAGGATGTTAATACAAACATAAAATATTCTCAAAAATTAGAAATTTATCTCCATGTATTGAATGAATAAAGAGCAGAAATGAGATATTCAGATGGCATCATTGAGCAATGATATTTTCCATCAATATAAATTTCTACACAGTTTGTGACTTCAAGTAACCAAATTACTTTTTTAAGCATTGATAATATTTATTTACACTAAAATATATTAACACAGCACTGCCATTTTCTTAAAAATACTATAGATCCATGTTTGTCTGTATTGCATGTGCTTTTTTTACTGTGATAAAAATCTACATCTTAGTAGCATAAATTTTACTATTTTAACCATTTTCAAGTGTACAGTTCTATGGCATTAAGGACATTCACACTGTTGTGCCACTGTCATCACCATCCATCTCCAGAACTTTTTCATCTGCTCAAGTGAAACTCTGTACCACTTAAACAATACACTCTTCATCCCAATTTTGTCTCTATGAATTTGACTTTTCTTTCTTTTTCAAATAAATTATGCCATTCATCTTTTCCTCATGGCCTGGGCCATTCTTAGGCTCATGCAATGTTTGTCAAGTGATATTGAAGTAAGTGTAGGCCCAGGAGCTTTAAGGGATTTCCTCCCTATTCAGGGGCTCTGCTGCCAGTGACTGACAGCTGTCATTTGACCTGACTCCCATAGCCTCTTTTTTCTCTTACCGACTTCCCTCCAATATGTAGCAAGATCTAGGAAATCAGCAATTCTGTTTGTTAAGGACTGTATGATGAAGGAGAGTGAGCAGACAGCGGTGGCAACTTAAATGTTCTATTTTACGAGTGCGGCATCTTCTTTTCATCTCACCCTGGGTAGGGTTCTATATGGAGGTGTGAGCTGCGTGACATTCTACCCTGATACTGGATTCTGAACACTACAATAGTCACTCGCTGAGGAAAGGGTGGGATGTCTGAAGGGAAAGAAAGATGCTGCGTGTGACTATGAGATAATGAACACCAGCCTTTCTCTGTGAAAGCCAAGGGGAGGTTTACAGGAGGTGTGTCCTGGGAGTGGAAAAGTGTTGGGTTTAAATGGTAGATGAATGACAAGCACTACTGATTTTTCTCCCATTGATAAGCTAAATCTTAAATACAAAAGAAAATAAATACTGATTAAAACAATTTTTTTATAATTTTTATTTAATAGCAATTAAATAACACTTACCAAGTAATTCAGATACACTCACTGCTTTTTGTTGCTGTGTTATCTTATAATTTAGGTCACTATAGTTTATTTCAATGTTGACAAGATTCTCCCTGGAGATATAAACAGAGTTAAGCTAGCTCAAGATTGTCAGCACTAATGTTAATTCCCGTTTGACAAAAGGAGTAACCTTTTTGGTTCAGATGCTATTTAATGTAGAAATTAGACACACTATCATGGCACTGAATACTAATCATAAGACCTTCATTTGGAAACCACTCATGTCAGGCGTGGTTTTTAGGGGAAGCATTCTTCCTCAGACCCAATAGTTTTTAATGCTTCATTCCTGAGAAACTGAAAAAAAACATTAAGTGTAAATATCTACCAAGTAGATTCGAGTATTTACCAACATTTAAGTGTGAGTCTAATTTTAATTCACATTTTGGTTCTGTCTTATGTTACTTATGTAATCCTAGAGAAACTGCATGGTTTTCCTGAGTCGTGGTTTCCTCGTCTGTAACCAAGATTTTAGGGTCAGGATTTTAGCGTTATGGGGAAGAGCAATTAAACACTGTAATGAAGTAAAGAGTTGACATACTGTATATTGGGTATATAGTGAATGGTAGTTATTTATTTTATCTCATTAATATGTTAGGGCAGAGACTGTGGGTTTTTGCTTTTTGTGTATGTGTGTTATGGATGGACACTAAATTGAAATAAATCAGTTGGAGATAGACAAATACCCATACGATCACACTCATATGTGGAAACTAAAGCACAATATAAATGAACAAACAAGGCAAGAACAGACTTATAGACACAGAGAACAGACTGATAGTTAGTTGCCAAAGGGTGCAGTGATTGGCAAACTCATTAGTCAACAGAGCCAAATCTCAACAGCACAACGATTGAAATTTCTTTTGAGAGCCAAATTTTTTTAAACTTAAACTTCTTCTAATGCCACATTATCAAATAGACTCGCCCAGGTCGTGGTATTTTGTGGAAGAGCCACACTCAAGGTGCCAAAGAGCCACATGTGGCTTGTGAGCCGTGGTTTGCAGACCATGGGGTTGGGGGACCAGATGAAAAAGATGAAAGAATTAAGAAGTACATATTGGTAGTTACAAAATAATCACTGGGATATAAAGTACAGCATAGGGAATATAGTCAATAATATTCTAATAACAATGTATGATGCCAAGTAGGTACTGGAAATATCAGGGGAACACTTTGCAAGTATAAGTGCATGATTGTCTAACCACTATGCTGTACCCCTGAAACGAATACAAAATAACATTGAATATATACTGTAATTAGAAAATAAATAAATAAAAATTTTATATGTGACCAGACTATCTGAACACTATTTTAAAATATCACTTCATGTAATCTTAGATACTGTCACACTCTCAATCTCCAGACAAGACTTCTATCTTGAACTTCAATATGTCCAATTGCCTCTTAATATTTCTATGTGGATGTTTAACTAGTATTTCATGTTCAACATATTCCAAGTCAAACCCTTGATTTTCCCCCATTTATAATTTAACTGGAGGCATATTGCCCAAAATCGTGCACTCGAGGGGATGGGGTGCCTCAGCCTGGCCTGCGCCCTTTGCAGTCCAGGAGCCCTTGGGGGATGTAAGCTGGCAGTAAGATATCCTTAGCGCTGCCACAGAGGCAGGAGAGGCTCCTGCCACTGCCACTGCACTGCCATGAGCCCTGCTCAGGGCTTCAGGCTGAGTGGCTGGAGTGCACTGACCACCAGGGGGCAGGCAGCTCCTGCATTGAGTATCTGCTCCCTGGTGGTAAGTGCATGTCATAGAGACCAGTCATTCTGCCATTCAGTTGATTTGCATATTAGCCTTTGATTATATAGGATGACATTGAAAACCAATCCAACAGTGAATTTGTTTTCCCTTTAACATATATTGAGAATCCAACCATCTCTTACTCTGCTTCCTGCCATACCAACCTTCATTCTATTTTCTCCATACACAAGAATGCTGTTGGCTTAGAATTTTTTTTCTTCTGCATTTAGTTTTCCCTCCTTCCAGAATGTTCTTCTGTCCTAGAATATCAAACTAGCTCACCCTGATAGGTGTGGCTCAGTTGGATAGGCATTACCGCAGCTCTGAAAGGTCAAAGGTTCAATTCCTGGTCAGGTGGTGAGCTTGATCTCCAATAGGGGGCATGTAGAAGGCAGCCAATCAATGTGTGCTCTCACATAAATGTTTCTGTCTCTCTCTAAAAATCAATAAAAATCTTATTAAAAAAAAAAGACTAGCTTTTGAATTTCCTTGAGGCCAGCAGTTTACAAAGTGTGGTCACAGACCCATAGGGGTCCCCAGTATCTTTTTTGGAACTTCATGAGACCAAAATTATCTTCATAGTATGTTATTATGTTTGACATTTTCACTCTGTTATTTCAAGAGAAATACAGTAGCCAGCTTATACATGAAACATCATTTTTATTTTTAAAAATTACTGATACACTATGACTATTCAGACTATGATATTTCACAGGCATTTTCACAAAAATGAACAAAATGAGGCTTTCTCCTCAGGAACAATAATTTAAGAAGATCTGCAGGCAATAATACATTTTAAGCTTTACTTTTATGCTAAAGTTAAAATTTTGAAAAAATTATGTCGTTTATGATGAGCTAGCTTGTCAACTCTCCATTTTTAAAAGATTTTTTTGATGAGATAAGTAATAACATTAAAATGAAATGTATATTATATATTTTGGAAGATCTGCATAACTCAGAGAATTTTCTTAATGACCAATAAGTGATGTTCAAAATCATGCATGGGTAAAAATATCAGTTCAAATTGTAGGTATACAGTTGATAAGTAGTAATATAATTGAGTATGAAAAATTCATTGACATGTTTTGATATTGCACTGCTAAGGCTTTCAAATGTCACCATTCCCTCTTCTTGTCCCATGAGAGCTGAGCTAAGCTAAATAAAAAGCCCATGCACTCTTTCCATTGGCTCTTGGGAAGGTTAAACCACATGACCCCTGGCCCACTTTTGGGATCTCATCCAAGTCCTATCTCCTAACCACAATGAAAGGCAAGTCAGTTCTTTTTATAAGTGCAAAGAGACTTGAGACCAAGAAGTTTGAGAAGCTGCTTTGTTCAACTTTCACTTTCCTAGGAAGATCTTATTTGAGCACAGTCCTCAACCCTAAGAACAATCTTTTCTGACTCTGGCTTTCCAAGCCCCCTTTGTTGCTTCCTTTTCCTCCACAGCACAGTGTCATCTGAGATGAAAATTTGTATTTATTGTCCCTCTCCACCTCAATGGAAATATATGCACTAATGTGGGGATTTTGTCTTTTGTACATAGGGTATCCCTAATATCTAGACTATCCCTGACTCTTGACACTCTATAGGTGTTCATTAAATGGACAAATAAGGAGACAAATTAAAAATGAAACCAATGAATGGATAAATATTAACCTGTCTGTCTTATAAGCTAAGGTGGAAAACAACCACCTGGTGATTATCAGTTGGCAATAATAATTGTCATTAAGAATGGATTCTATTAGCATTGTTTCCTGGGATTATATGGTGTTCTTTAATATATCTAAGAAAGATAACTATAAATTACTCCCCTTATTGTGTGCAGTTTTAGAAATCAATGTTCACAAATATACTTAATTCAAAAAATATATCACTAATATGTTTACTTACTTTCCATTGGTTTATCCCTGGGTAACTGGACAATGTACTATGTTTAAATCAATAATCAGAGATATTGTAATATTTACAAATAATAAAATAGTTTTCAAATTGAAGGAAATAGTAAAGTTGTCTTGGAAGTCTAGAAATTTTGGTAATATTGCAATCGTTTTGTCCTCCATTGTGTTCCTAATTTGCATGTACACTGATAATAATGTTTAATTTCCCAAGCACAACCTTTGTAGCCATTTCCAGACATTATTCATTCTGTGCTTTGAGAGAAGATAAATTCATTCCCTTAAAAAATATTGTGATATTTACTCAACTTCACTCAGGTAGGTGAGTTGCCCAGTAATTTGGTTCTCTCTGAACTTATGTCACATGATGATCATAAAATTGTTTGGGATTTAAGTCTAGGAATATTTGTTTATGTCAGTAGATGCATGATTATAAAACAAAATCTGGATTTTAATAAGAATTAGGAAATCAAAGAAAATTTGAGGATTTCTATTTAAAAAGCTCTAAAGAATGCTTCCAAGTACTTAAATATGAGTACTGTAGTAAGTGAAATAAAATGGTTTTGAACAAAGCAAACTATTTTATACAATATTTCCTTAAAATCTGTTAAACTAAAAAGTTAAATTACATAGCTCACTTGTTTTACTAACAGAATTGGCTTAAATTCAGCCATAATATACCCTTATATTTACTTCCACACTTCAGTCAGGATTAGCTTTTTATAATCTTCTCAATAGGGTTCATCAACTGCCACCGGAGGCCCATGGATGGGTCCAAGGCTGGGACATCTGTTCTCCTAACAAACTGCATTTCTGTATTCTGATGTATTACTCTTCGATTTCTTTTATCTGTTCACAAACAAATTTATTTTATATATTACTTCTAACCACCAACTCTAGAATTTGGATATCCAAGTTCAGCTGCATTTGTTCAGCTACTTGCCTTAGTCTTCATGGAAATGGTCTCCAATATTCACAACAATGTAAGGTCCTTACATGTCAATTATGTCATCAAATTAATTGTAGAACTACTTGTAATGAAGGGGAACAAATATGCCATCCCCAAATATGCCATTTCAGCATATTGATTACTTTGAATTAAAGTTACTTAAGAAGGAGCCAGTGCAAGAGAACATTCTGACCTTTATTTGACCCCTTGAAAGCAAAAAATAAACATTTCATATGAAAGGTGCCCTCTCTGTAACCGAAGGGTAAAAGGCCTCCTTATCAGAGATAGGGAGTTTAGGGCAAGGCGGTGGTATAAACAAACCTTATTTCTTCTTCACTACTACTACTCCAAGCTCAAATCCCCTTGTCTTGTATTATTTCTTTATCTAAAAGGTATAGAAGCTGCCTGCATTTGTCACTTCTTTGAGTCATATTTTTATGGGCACCCAAGAGTATAAAATTGAATTATTTTTCTCCTTTTAATCTGAGTTATGTCAATTTAAAATTAGATTCGCCAAATAAACTAGAAGGGATGAAAGGGAACATTTTTTTTCAACTACAACAATAATGTAAATTTTAGACAAAACAAAACATGCAATGTAGGATCATCTTGTTGATCCAATGGCTTCTTTTCTGATTCACCAATGTGTCTTCAAAATCATAGCTACATTCTCTGGATATTAAATAATTTTGAAACTCAGGAGATCTCTATTAGCCCAAGTGCTCTTTTCAGTCATGTTTAAGTAGATAAAAGGAGCAATACTGAGTAAGTCAGTTTTCCATTTTAAAATAGAGACATCTTTAGGAGACAGAAGCGCTAAAAATACAGTTGCAAATTTCTAGCTTTTCATGTATTTCTCTGCTAAATGTTTGAAGTCATAGGTTATCAATCCTGTCTTGATGAAAATACTACTTCTGCCTGATTTGTAAAGATCTCTTGATTATCTAGGCACTTATATGCGTAGAGCTTTTCTTATTACTCAAGCTAAAACTAGAATTTAAGAATGCTTTCAAAGTTTGATACTTGGTTATACAAGAATAAATCAGCTTTTAAATAGTTAATATGTTTTTATTATAAAAATGTAAATATAAATACCAATGAACTATATTGTCATTTCAGGTAATCTGACTATAAATATAAACAAAAGCAAACACAAATGTTAAGGTTGCTTCCTGATTTTTAAAAAAAGGAGTTCTTTATAAACTTTGACTTGTAAATTCTAAATGACAGCATGGGGTAGTGGAAATAGAACCAATTTAAACCTCAGTTAAATAAAATTGGAATGCTATATCTCTGTGGAAAAATATATAGAGACCAAAACCATAGGTCTTGGACATAATTCCTTTCTGTACCATTGAAAGAAATGTATTTCAGAAGACAGTTACCTGAAATACAGTGCTTCAGTTTCCTCATTGATAAAATAAGAATAATGATTCCTGCTCTATATACTTTATATAGTTATTAAAAGACTTAAACTATATAATATACAGGTAAAGGGTTTCCATATTTTAAAGCATTAATTGATATGATTAATGGGTATGAAAGCATTATTATTTTTCCAATTGGGCCAATAACAGTAAGGTCATGAGCAGATTAGTCAAGCAGGCCAAATTTTACTTTTCATACAATTAAATGAAGGAATTGAAATTCTAGTGTGTCATTGTTAATTCAGTGATGGAAGCCATTAACTCTGATTGATCAGAATTTCACTACCAGAGTCTTTGAAAGTTATGAGAAAAGAAAATATTCATGTTAATAACAAACCCTTTATAAGACTAAAAGATTACCTGATGTATTTTTGGCTTTTGTTCAACTTCTTGGAAAGATGTTTCAAAGCTTTTCGACTCGGAAAAGTCGAATAAGAAATAGTAGCGGGGTATTGTGTTTCTTCACAAGGAACAGGGCAGCTAGAATTATGTGTCCCCATTGTACACAATCCCTTCACTTCAATGTGGTCTAAAACAAAAATCAGGACAGGACATTCAGAAAAGGGGACAGAGCTTTAAAAAAAATATCATTTTACTTTTAATGCTTAAAAAAATGGTTTACAAGTCCTATCACTACTTTCTTTTTTGTTGTTAATCCTTACCCACGGATATTTTTCCATTGATTTTTAGAGAGGGTGGGAGGGGGAGCAACAAAGAGAGAGAAACATTGATGTGAGAAAGACACATCAATTGGTTGCCCTTTGCCCCCCTGAACAGGACCAGGGATCAAGTCTGCAACCTAGGTACGTGCCCTTGACTTGAATCAAACTCAGGAGGCTTAAGTCTGTGGGCCAATGCTCTATCCATTGAGCCAAACTGGCTAGGGCTATCTACTTTCTTAACAAAAGTAATTTATGTTTTATTTATTTTTTTCGTATAAATAAAGCAAAGGACACAAGATATAAAACATAAAAGTTCTTGTCCTTGAGTTAATTGAATCACTAAATTCAGATATGTTTCAGGAAAAAAAATTTATTTACAGAAAGTCTCTGGGATTATTTTAATAAAATATCAGATATCTGGACAGGAGAAAAATAGAAAAAGTGTTACTGTCACCTTTTCCAATGTAATTCTAAAAATCTGATTTACTCTAAAATTTTCCTGGGCTTGTTACAGTTTTTGTGAAATGCTGCCAAGTGTTAAGACTTTTATTTTCTTGGACCTAGTGACTTATGAATTAGCCACTGAGCTTCTCTGCCCTCTGCCCCTATATAGCATCTGGTCTGTCCAGGCATGTGTACTGGACAAAGCCCCGCAGGAAGTGGTGGGTACTTGTCTTCAGTTTTCTTTTGGACAACCGCCCAGTGCCCAGTCTCACTGCTACTCACTCTTGATAGATATTCCAGTTGTTGTTTTTCCTGTGGTTTTGTTATTGAAACTCTCTCTCTTTTATTTTTATTTTCAGGAATGCTTTGTTCCCATGACCTCTTGATTAAAGACCAACTTTTGGCTTTTTTTCCAGACTCTAACTTTGATACTCTTTTATGGTATGATTTCATTTACATCGTTTATTTTTTTAAAGAATACTAGTAATAACCACCATTCTTTTTCTATAGTCACCCAAATACATGCAGCCTCTCTCTCTCTCTCTCACTCTCTCTTTCCCCCTCCCCCCCACAACACTTCCACAACTTATTACCCGATAGAACTGCATGCACAATTTGTTGCCCCAAGCTTTCCCTCCAGCTTTCACTAGGGACAGGATGTCACAAGAAATTAGGCAATTTAACTTTCAATCCATTGGTCTCTTCTACCTATAACCATTCCATAAAATATTTTACAACCATTAAAAAGAACATGCTAATCTATTCCTGTTGTTCTAGGTATGTTTTTCCACAATGAATTAGAAAAGCAAGTTACATAAACAGAGGAGTATGTAATGTGGTTTCATTTATTAATAAAATAATCAATGACTTAACAACATCAATATGAAACTATATATATATAAAGAAAATTATGCTAGAATAAACTAGAGTATTGACATTGGTTAGGGTTAAGATAAGAAATATGTAAGCAAAAGTTTTTCTGTTTAATGAGAAATTGTCCGCAATAAATATCACATGTATGGTTATGATTGCATTTAGATAGAATTTAACCCATGCATTTATTTTATAATGTATATATAATGAAATTAATAAATGAAAGGGTGGTCACTTGCATTATGATGATGATTTTCAGAGTGCTGCAATTTCTACTAATATTGAAATGATTTTTTTCTATTCTATAATGTTTGAACAAGTCCCAACAAGTATGCTTTCTTTATGTAATGAGAAGAAAACAAATTTATTTTGATTATTTTTGATTATTTTGACTTGCTCCCTCGTTTGAGAGACCACTGGACTGCTTTGTTTTACAAACCTGGGCGAGATTTTGGGTGTGCAGACTCATTTGGGGGAGGCAGAGTTGTCTGGCAACGAATGGGGACCTGAGGCGGCTTTTTCTGGGAGGTGTGCAGCCGTTACCACCTGGCACAGAGACCCTTGAGCTGCATAGGGCGGAGCTGATGCTGCGTGCTCAGCCCAGAGACTCTGCCCATCCAACCTGAATACAGCATTCCTTCACAGCCAATTGGCCTGGAGGTCCAACCCTCTTAGTGCTAAAAACAATTAGCTGGGCTTAAATTCAACAATACTGTACAATCCATAAAGGATTGCAGTAAGAGTATCCACCTCAGGTAATTGGGGAGGCTGAGCCACTGTCCCTTAGAGGACATCTACCACACAAAGTTAATCAACCAGCTCAGGAAAGCAGCCACACTCCAGAGAAATGGAAACAAATCAGGTGTGAAAGAAATGGAGGAAAAAAGATTACTAGACATAGAATTCAAAACTACAGTAATAAGGTTTTTCAAGAGGCTCCTAGAAAAGGCCGATGAACTTAATGAGAACTATGAGTAAATGAACAAGACCTGCAAGGAAATGAACAAGACCTACGAGGTTATGAAAAAGGACCAACTAGAAATTAAGCATACACTGACTGAAATAAAAAATATTACACAAAGTCCTAAAAGCAATCCAGAGGACCGCAAGATCCAAGTAAAATTTGAAATACAAAGAAACAAAATCCACTCAGCCAGAAAAGCAAGAAGCAAAAAGAATCCAGATAATTGAAGATAGTGTAAGGGGCCTTTGGGACAACCTCAAGTATGCCAACATCCAAATTATGGGGGTGCAAGGAAAAGAGAGAGAGCAAGACAATGAAAACCTACTTGAAGAAATAGTGACTGAAAACTTCCCCCACCTGGCGAAAGAAATTGACTTAAAAGCCGAAGAAGTGCACAGAACCCCAAAATATAGGAATCTAAAGAGGACCACACCAAGACACATCATAATTAAAATGCCAAGAGCAAAAGATAAAGAGAGAATATTAAAAGCAGCAAGAGAAAAACAGTTACCTATAAGGGAAGCACCCATACGATTGTCAGTGGATTTATCAACAGAAACTATGCAGGCCAGACGGGAGTGACAGAAAATATTCAAAGTGATGAATAGCAAGAATCTACAACCAAGATTACTCTATCCAGCAAAGCTATCATTCAGAATTGAAGGTCAGATAAAGTACTTTGCTGATAAGAAAAAGCTAAAGGGGTTCATCACCACCAAACCAATATTATATGAAATGCTGAAAGATATTCTTTAAGAAGAGGAAGAAGGAAAAGGTAAAAATATAAATTATGAACAACAAATACACATCTATCAACAAATGAATCTAAAAATCAAGTAAATTAAAAATCTGATGAACAGGATAAACTGGTGAATGTAACAGAATCACGGACACAGAGAGGGAATGGACTGACAATTCTTAGGGAGAAAAGGGGTGTGGGAAGTGCAGCAAGAGACTGGACAAAAATCATGCAACTATGGGAGAGGGCAGTTGTGGGGGTGAGGGCGGAGGGTGGGATGAGTACTGGGTGGAGGGGAGCTATAGGAGGATAAAAAAGGGGGAACAATGTAATTAATAAACTGAACAATAAAGATAAAAAAATAAAAAATAAATGTTACTGAATGAAAAAAAATAAAGTGAATGAACTTGAAAAAAAGTATAAAATTTAAAAACATGCAAATTTAGGAATAACAATCAGAATCCTCTTACTATTATTTTGTCACTGCATCTTTAATTCAGCTGTATCTTGAAATCAGAGGATTTTTTGTTTGGTTTTACTATGTCTGAGTAAGCTAGTAATGTTCATTTTAAGAACATTAAGATTTCTTTATAGTCTCTCTTTTGTTTCACTTATAGACTATTAATAGTATAATTTAAAGTTTTGTGTTACTATGTACAACTTTTACATAAATCATGAAAATGAGAGAATATATTAAGCCACTTACCAAGTGTCGGAGAAACACAGTTGTAAAACGTTTGTAAGTCACACTCTATCCCTTTTCCTTAAAAAGAATAAATACAAATATAGACACTTTAATTTTATGCAATAAGTGACATAACAAAACTACCTTTTTCCCATCTATCCATCAAACAATTTATCCATCTGTCTTTACATTATAAAATTAGTTAAATAAATAATAATTTTAAAGTTGCTTTCACATTTATTGTTTCATTTGTTCCAACTCTCCTCCTGTAGTGTGGGACTCATCATTTTACCAATGAAGATATTAAGGTTCAGAATGTATCTTTCACAAGCAGTTGGAGAGCAGGTCATGACTGGTTCTCTTTACCTTCTGTCCTGCTCCCTTTATCCACTGATTTATATGTGTGTTGTGTGTGTGTTGGGGGGTTATGTGTGTGTGAGATCAAACCAAATATACATGTATATACACAGAGACACACAAACAAATGCCTTATGCTCCCTTTCAAGTAGTAGAATGGAACAGGTGAGTAACAATATTTGCTAAGCATGTGCTATTGACCTTGAAACAAATGGTGAAATTAGTATGTATCAGAGCTGGGTGTAATCTCAGGCTGATTCTCAAACTTTAATCTCTGCACTTTAGTACAATACTAGAGGCCCGGTGCACAAAATTTGTGCACTTGGGTGGTGGGGGGGGTCCCTCAGCCTGGCCTGTGCCTTTTCACAGTCCAGAGGCTTTTGGGGGATGTCTGACTGACAGCTCAGACCCACTACCCATGGGCCTAACATCCTTAGCACTGCTGTGGAGGCGGGAAAGGCTCCCACCACCACTGCTGTCCTCACCAGCTGTGAGCCCAGCTTCTGGCTGAGCAGCATTCCCCCTGTGGGAGTGCAGTGACCACCCGGGAGGCAACTCTTGCATTGAATATCTGTCCCTGGTGGTCAGTGTGTGTCATACCGAGGGGTCATTCTGTCATTCAGTCAATTTGCATATTAGCCTTTTATTTTATAGGATTTGTTTATTTGCTAAAATTTATGTGGTCTCTGAGGTTCACTTCAATGTTTAGTTAGTAGTCCTGAAAATAACCAAAAGAGATTGTACAACTACAATTTGTGGATAAGTTCAGGGCTAACCATTAGGAAGCATGCCTTGTGAAGAAACTAAAATAATTTTAAATAGCTACCGCCAACATTAAGTAAAACACCACTTTCTGAAGTATCTTACTTCTTGCAATAATAGTTCTCTCATTACAAAGAGAACAATGAAATTTTAGAAACAACCAATATCTGAAAAGCAGATTTTGAGGACTGTCTGGAAGTACTTTAGCTATTTAATTTAATGTCTATATATTTTTCCTCATCTATAGGTAGACGTGGAGGCCTCTGTGAAGATCAAACCAAATACAAAAATTATCCCCAAAGCACTTGGTATATCCTAAAGTTTGAGCAGATTCATCCTCTGTGTTTTATATTTCACCTTGCCTAGTTTCTGGCTCATATTAGTTATTCCGTTTGTAAGAAGTAATACATTTAAAAATTATAAATATTATCTTTCATTTATCAATTCAGACATTTTTCCAGTAACTCTGAAAAGATAACTAATAATCATAAATCAGAGCCAGAGCTAGAAGTTTTGTAGAACTATTTTTGGAGGGGTCAGAGGCCAGTAATTAGAATTCTAGAAAAAAGGAAGTGATGATACTCAAAATTACTGAGAAGCAGTTTGCCAAGTAGAGACAATTGTTATAAGAGCAGAGGCAGTATTAATATATCTCTGTATAGAAGTAGTGTGTGTGTGTGTGTGTGTGTGTGTGTGTGTGTGTGTGTGTGTGTGTGTGTGATGGGCCATAGTGGCAAACTTATAGAGCCAAAATGGTTTTGCTTTTAATACATCTGACATTTCTTTAAAATATGCTTGGAGAAGGGAGGTGAAGGACATCTGAATAAGAATAGCCAATACTTATATGGAATGTATTCGGTGCCACCTATATACTTGTTTCATCCTTATTTCAAACATAGAAGGTAGGACACTATTATTTTCAGAAAGGTTAAATCCAAGGTCACATAGATGAGAGGTTGTGGAGCCGAGAGGAGCAGCCTGAGTCAGAGTCCTGCTCTTATCCACCCTGCTCCTCCACCTTATTCAATGCTCTCCTCAGATATCTGTGGCTCTGGAAATGTTTCCAATTGTGTGCAAAGGGAGCATGGCATTTCTTTTCTAGCTACAAAGGTTTCCCTAGAGTGAAATATTCAGTGTCAGTAAATAATTGATCTAATTTTTCTTTGAAATTGAGAAAACTGTGATGAGCAATTTTAGATACATGAGAGCACCCAATTTTATGTTTTGAAAATAAGAATTGGCCACTGTCCCTGATAACGTATATTTTTTCTTTTCCAGAAAACTCTGCTGTGATTCCTTGAGTTAAAATCTATCCTTTGAGGTTATATTTGTCAAGTGGATGACTTTCCAGCACAGCATTTTACAAGAATGGAAAGCAATTGTATGACCTATTGATTTCTCATGTTTCAAATTAAGTAAATAAAATCAAATAAGGGAAGATTTTACCAGGAAGAAGAAAAGGTAAACATCCACATTGCTTTTCTATGTGCCGCGCTTTGCATTCCTTTAAGCAACCAGAAGTGCTGTAGGTACTAAAAGTCTGCAGCTTGATGTTGGGGTTGCATTCTCCCCATGGGTATTCTTGGTGAACTGTCTTGAGATAAAATAAATACCTGGTTCAGGAGATTTTCCTGAGCCAGTCCACCCCTTTCTATCCCAACAAGAGAGACTGATATATACATTTTTTACTTTTACTTTTTTTCCTTGTCATTGCATTTGTTGGGGTGACACTGGTTAACAAAATATTTTATTTTTCTTTCATATCTATTTGACTACATTAGCCAATTTTGCCTACTCTATTAACCTGAAAAAATATCTGAAGGTAAGTATAATAATGATCCTTTAACAGTATCCCAAATGCTCTGTACCTATGGTGAATTAATAAAATCAGATTAGGATAGTCTGATTGATCTAAACATTAAGTCATATAAAATATTATCATCTATGAAAAGTATATGTTAGCATATTAATCAGCTCACTCACAAAACAGCAACCAAAATCACAGCAAAAAAATCTTTTATTGAGCACCTATTATGTACCAGGTAATATGGGAAGTGCTTACTTTAAGTGATTCTAGTTAAACTATGGAATAAATGTTATTCACACACATTTCCCCAGTGTACAGAGAGGAGAAGGAAATTCAGGGAGTTGATTAAAGAAGCTACAGAGTAAATATCTGGCAAGTGGAAACCTAGAGACATGTCTGACTCCAACATTTCTGCTTTTCCCACTTATTTTTCTCCTTCACAGAATGTCCCATTGAGAAAGTGTACAGTTCAGCAACTTAAGTTTCTCCTCATACTTATTGAACCTTCCATCTCTAATGAGATTGAAAGTTACCTTGTATTTGTAGGCTTGCCAGCTTTCACTTACATTGTAAATGTGAATTCACTGTTTTTCCTATGTGTGTCTACTAGTAAAGGAAAATATTTGAAAGGAAACTGGAATTTCCAGGGGTGTTCTAATGGCATGGAAGAAAGGGTTTCTAGTGAAAAATGTTGTTTATGCATATATGCATTCACTACCCCCCCAATTCCCTCATGTTACACATTTTGCCAATATTTACCTTCACTTGGCGAATGGTTACCCGTGCATGCATTCCCACGGGTGATGACAAACCTAAACCATCCAACTGTGGCACCTTCTTTGGTGAATGGATGACAAAGATGATTCCCGCATCAACAAAACCAAGAGTGGGATCATCAGTGAATTCTTCCTGAAACAAAAATATACCCTCTCCCCAATTATAAATTGATATAAATTCTAAACAAGTTTGAGATTTAGTTTTAACATGACAGAATTTGATTTACTTAAAATAAAATATTTCTGATCAGTCCTTAATCTCTTTTTAAGCTATGAAAATTAAACACCTAACACATCCTTTCCAGGGTTGAATCACACTTCAAGACTTTGAGAGTTTTGCATGGATCATTTTTACCTAAGATGAAGTAGACATATTTGAATCATTTAATTTCTGGCTCTTTTTTCACCCAGTGGCCTTTTAGTTGTGTTGTCTTTGGCTGTTCTCTTTAATTTGTTTTAGAAAATTATTTGACTTCTTCTTTTCTTTGTAAATAAAATCTCTGGCTTTATTTAAAATTCAAATTCATCTTCCTGTAAGAGTAAAGACATACTCTTTCTCTAATCTCAGGGCTCTTCTTCTATCAACCTTTATCAAATGAATAAATTGAAGATTATACTTCTGGGGACATGGCTATTAGTTTCGGGCTATAGGGAGAAGGAATGGACTTGGGAATATAATGATTTTTCTTGTGAATGGGTCAATATATTATGGAATTACATTTAATAAACATGCTTAATATTCCATTTATAACTCAGAACCCCATTTCTCTGTGGCCTGTTATAACACTGTATGAAACACTCAACTGGCTCATATAAAGAAGTATTTCAGTGTCATTTATAATGGAATATATATATATATATATATATATATATATATATATATATATTTATTTATTTCTCTATTCAATAAGGTTTTACATATGTGTCCTTATTCCCTCATTCCACTCCCCCCAACTCATTCTCTCACTCCCCTGGTGTCTGTGTCCATTGGTTAGAATTATTTGCATGCATACAAGTCCTTTGGTTGATTTCTCCCCCTTACCCTTATTCCCACCTTCCCCTACCTTCCCTTTGAGGTTTGGTGGTCTGATCAATGTTTCCCTGTCTCTGTTTTGAATTGAATATTCAGATTTTAATGCATTTTAAAGTAGTTAGGCAATTGTAGCTCGTGAAATTTGTA
Source organism: Antrozous pallidus (assembly GCA_027563665.1). Taxonomy (NCBI): domain Eukaryota; kingdom Metazoa; phylum Chordata; class Mammalia; order Chiroptera; family Vespertilionidae; genus Antrozous; species Antrozous pallidus. The sequence goes on along the minus strand of CM050516.1, from coordinate 69,864,851 downwards.
ATAAAGAGTTTGAAATGACCATATGGTTTACATTTGAATGACTTGAAAATATTAATCAGATAGCTATACAAACATGGGTTCATGCATTGAAATGTACAGTATTGTGTTTAAACATTAAAAAAAAAACACAAGAGGAAGTTATCCTATCAAATAAAATAGTAATATGCAAATTGACTGTACCTTTGATCAAGCCACACCCACAAGCCATGCCCACAAGCCAATCAGGAGCTGGGGCGGAGCCATCCAATGAGCATGTGGCCCCCAGGGCCAGGTGCTTACTAGGAGCTGAGGCCAGGGGGCAGGGCCAAGGCTGCCAGCACACGCATGGTTCCCCGGGCTGGGCACGAGCTGGCTGGGTTGAAGGCCCACGCCAGGGGTAAGGGTGGATGGGGCTGGGGTGGAGGCCCAGGCTGGGAGTAAGCAGTCAGTAGGACATCCCCTGAGGGCTCCCAGCATGTGTGAGGGGGAAGGTTGGGCTGCGGGATGACCCACCTCCAGTGCACTAGGGCCCCTAGTTCTATATAATAAAAGGCTAATATGCAAATATACCAAAAGGCAGAATGACTGGTCTCTATGACATGCACTGACCACCAGGAGGCAGACACTCAATGCAGGAGCTGCTCCCTGGTGGTCAGTGTGCTCCACAAGGAGCCCTGTGTCAGGCTCATGGCTAGCAAGCACAGTGGCAGTAGAAGGAGCTTCTCCCACCTCCAAGGCAATACTAGGATGTCCAGCAGTTGGACATCCCTCTCACAGTCTGGGACCTCTTACTCCTTACTGCCTGCCTACTTGCTGCTCCTTACCACTTGGCACAGTGTTCCTTAGCATTGCCAGGGAGGTGGGAGAGGCTCCCACCACCATCGTTGCACTTGACAGCAGTGAGCCCGGCTTCTGGCTGAGTGGCACATTACCTGTGGGAGTGCACTGACACCAGGGGGCAGTCCCTGCATTTATTGTCTGCATTGATTGTCTGCACTGGTGGTCAGTGCTCATCAGAGTAACCGGTCGTTCTGGTCATTCCGCTGTAATGGTCACTTAGGTGTTTATTATATAGATTATATAGACTAGAGGCCCGGTGTGCAAAATTCATGCATGGGGAGTGGGGGATGTCCCTTAGCCCAGCCTGCACCCTTTCCAATCTGGGACCTCTCAAGGGATGTCCAACTGCCGGTTTAGGCCCGATCCCAGTAGGATTGGGACGAAACAGGCAGTAGAACATCCTTCTGACAATCCAGGACTGCTGGCTCCAAACTGTTCACCTGCCTGCCTCCTTGATTGCCCCTAACCGCTTCTGCCTGCCAGCCTGATCACCCCCTAACCACTACTCTGCCAGCCTAATTGATGTCTAACTGCTCCCCTGCCAGCCTGTTTACCCCAACTTCCCTCCTCTGCTGACCTGTTCACCCCTAACTGCCCTTCCCTGATTGCTCACAACTTCCTTGCCTTGCAGGCCTGGGACCTCCCAGTGGCCCTCTCCTGCTTGCCATCTTGTGGTGGCCATCTTGGGTCCACATGGGGGCAGGATCTTTGACCACATGGGGACAGCCTTCTTGTGCATTTCAGTAATGGTCAATCTGCATATTACTCTTTTATTAGATTGGATAGAGGCCTAGTGCCCAGGTGGGGACCAGCTGGCCCTGAAGGATGTTCTGGATCAGGGTGGGGGTTCCCTTGGAGGGTGAGGTGGCCTGGGTGAGGGGCCTATGGTGGTTTGCAGGCTCCTACAACCCCCAGAAATCCAAGTGGAGGCCCTGGGATCTGGGATTAATTTATGTTCTAAAATTGAAACTTTGTAACCTGGAGTGGAGCCAAGCCTTCTGCTTGCTCCGTGGTGACAGCCATTTCTGTTTGGATTTATTTAAATTCTATAATTGAAACTTTGTAGCCTAGAATGGAGGTCTGAGTGCTAGGGCTACAGAAGCTTTACTTCCTCCATCACTTGGCCTCTGCTCTCTCCAGCTCTGTAACTGCCTCCATTTCTGTTGGGATTATGTATCTTCTATAATTGAAACTTTGTTGTGTGGAGGTCTTGGCCAGCAAGGGCAGGTGGAAAGCTTGGCTTCCTCCATTGCCGGGGAAACCCAAGCCTCCCTCCTGCTCTCAGTGGCCATAGCCATCTTGGTTGGGGTTTATTTGCATAATTTACTCCTGATTGGGCGATGGGCGTGGCTGTCAGCATGGCTTGCTTGGAGGTACAGTCAATTTTCATATTACTCTTTTATTAGATAAGTTTAGTTGAGCAAGATGGCAGGTGAGGAATTAACCTTGGGTGAGAGCTCTATCCAGAACTCTAGAAGGCAGCACTACTGCATTTCTAAGGTGTCTGGACATTAAAACATAAATAATTAGAACTGTTTAGACAATTTATACATTTACAGAAATTATGCTTAGTCAAAGTCCACTTATACAATTTTCTTTATATAGAAATTATTTTTATCACCTTTATAGATCATAGATGCAATGTTTTTGTGAAATATCTATATATGGCCTCTTTCTAAAGCACATTGCCTTATTTACATGTAAATCTAAAATTTGTTTTTTAAATGCTCAGCATCATCTTAAATTAACCATACATCATGAGCTAGAATTGTTTGGTTTTCTTATTTTGTGGTACAACCATTTCCGGGAGTCACAGTAATGGTAGGCAGTGATATAGCTACAAATGTCCAGGTTTTTGCCTCTAAAATTTGTCTTTTAATCTCCAACTCAATAGTTGCATTCATAGGACTCTAAACTAAATTAACAACAAAAAAATAATATTCAACTTGTAGGAACAGTTTGACAGAGCAAAACATTTTGATCAGATCTTTTAATACCCATGCTTGTTATTATTAGTCTTAAGCTCTGGCTGGGTTTAAGAAAATGCAATACCTGATTGATATTGAAGAGCAAGCTTAAGCCTCTTCCAGAGACACTCACTTTTTCCCTTGCTTCGATATTTTCGCCATGATTAAAAGTAAAACAATTTCCGTATTCAGTGAAGACATGTGCGAAATCCTCCAATATGAAAATGAACCAAATAAAACAAAATCAGCTGGGTATGTTGGTCATTTCTAAGCTTCAAATTGCTATAACATTTTTTTCCTTAAATCTCAGGTATCTAAATGAGTATACAGAAAGAATAGACAATCTAATAATTTATATTTATATTCAATGAGAGTTTTTATTTTTTGAATATGTACTAGTCAATGTGTATGTGATTCATTGAGATATTTTCATATGCAATATAGCATAGTTCAAAAAACGTTTTAAAAGTAATTTGTTTTATATTTGCTAAGGATTCATGGAAACATCTATTTGACTTATGGAGAACTCCCTCAGCATTCTTTTTAAAGAGCCACGCCCCCCCCCCCCCCATGCATGGTCCCAGTGGGCAGCCACCACACTTAGCTCCTTTGATCCTCCTCTTCCAACCACCTCCATATGGAGATTAATGTGATTCTGGCAGGGCCAATTTTAATACCCCACTGCTTTGTATCAGAGATTGTTTAAAAAATTGACACGTGTCCTAAGTAGAGCTAATTAGAATCTTCCATAGGATTAGTAAATGGATACAGGAGTGGATAGCATAGGCAACTATTTCAATATGATGCTAGAGTTGTCAGCAACCTGTGTGAGAAGGACTGATATAGAAAGAGGCCAACTGGAGTCGTGAAATGGAAATTGAAACAAAATGTTAATGATGGTCTCAAAGTCCTTTGGCTGAGCTCCCGCTTAATTAACTCAATTCATTCCTTTTACTCTTAAGCTGATCAGAGTTGGCTTCCTGTAATTTATACCTGAAAATGTCCACCACAAAATTACTTGGTGATAAGTTTAAATATGTTTGTAAATAAAAAGCAACATAGAAGAGCTTCTTCTCTAAATTAAGAGTTTAGAGCAGGGCTTCATCTCTGTCAGATGTCTCTCAGGCACCTCTTTTCTATTTACTGTGGGCTAAGGAAGGCTACCAAAAAGGTAAGAAATTGTGTCCTAGGATCATGAATTTGTGAATCATCTAGCAACATATGCGACAGAATGGCTAATGCAGAAACTAAGGGGTCAAATTGCCTATATATATTTTTGCTTTCACTAGCAGATTCCAGATATGCCAACAATTTTATTTTAAATGTAAGTTAATTATATAAATAAAAACAAGATGTTATGAGTGATTAGAGCGATATAAATAATTTTTATGGTCAAAATGCTGGGCCCTTCTAATTTTCTATAACCTTTGATATAATACCACATGCATGAAAACAGCATATTCTTGCTTACTGGTAATAAAAATGCTGCATTGGAACATATTGTTCACTGGTGAATGGGAAAGTTGAAATACCATCTTGTGTTAAATTTGTGTTTCTTTTGGAAGGACTATTATCCTGCAAGAAAGATAACCAAAGATTTATGTTCTCTACCTTTTCTTATCTAATTGCTTAAAAAAGGAAAAATGTCTCTTATGTAACTATACCCTCTGACATCGTAAGACTGAGCTAATGAAATGTAATCATTAAGCAAATTTCGATTGCCCATGGAAATAAACTTTATCTCAGCGGGAAACAGTATGATAAAGCAGCTCATAATATTGATGATATTCAAAGAGACAAATCATTACCTGTGAACTACATGGCTTTCCAAAAAAGTCACATTTCAGCAAAGTACTGTTGTTGAGATAAAAACCGTGTTTCTTGACAAACTCTGCAATGCTAAAGTTTTGTTGACTTGCAAGAAAATCAATAGCCTCTTTAAAACCAGTAGAATTGGCACGGATTTCCTGGAGATGGAGGACTTTGGATACAATATTCCATAAGAAAAAAATAACACCGAATTTGGCTACAGCTTCAGTTTGGAACCTATCAGTAGGAATACAGGCATTATTTAGAATAACAAAAATTTACTTTTATCTAGAGGACAGAGCCTAAACATCTAGATCATACTGGAGTCTCCTGCTTCTCTCCTACATTCATAAGACATTCAAGCAAAATTGGACTCCTAAGAGGTCTTTATCACATCCTGCAATTTACCTTGTGTTTGTGCAGACAGTTTCATTTACCGAGACTACCTCCCAGACATTGATATGGATACACTCTGATGTATCTTTCAAGACTCAACATAAAGGGAGAGGTGGAAATGTTTAGCTGTTAGAAATAGAGACTTTGGAGCCAGATTTCCTTGGCCATTGTGGTGGCTTTGTACTGTGTTGGCATGGCTATGTTGAAACTGTATTTTCCAACACCCCCTTCCTTCTTTGTATCTGGTTACAACCTGAGGCTCATTGTTGGGCAGAAGCTATGGTTATTTACTGTCATTGGGTTCATGACCTGACTCCATTTGTGGTATGGGACAGTAGCCAGGACGACACTTCCTCTAACTCCTGGCCAATCTCCTCTTTCAGTGTCTTCAAATCCTGCGTCAGTGAGAGTACAATCTGGAAAATGTGCCAACCTATTCTGCAGGCCACCATGAAGATGGGTGGCAGTAAAAAAGAGAGTCGCACACCTCCAGCTTGGGTCCATGCCCTTTACTTCATTCATATCGATCTGTCTTTCTGGCTGCTGACCTTGTTGCCTTCAGGCCCTGCCCCTGAGATTCAGTGGGAGCTCAATCCCTCTAACATATCCCTTATTTTATATCAGTTATGCTGGTTCTGTTTCTGTCATGGACCATGACTGTTAGAGCCATTTAATAGTATGATTTAGCAAATTTCATTTCACTGTGACTGTTTTCTCACTTCTAAAGTTGGTAGATTAATATCACCTATCTCATAATGTTATTTCTGTGATTGAATTATCTTCCCTAAGCCATTGAGAAGAATGTCTGAAATGTAGTGAATGCTAGGTAAATATTCATTTAATAAATGCTTCATTATTACAAAGTTTTTTTCCTGGCAATCAAAGCATAAGTAACCTATTTGATCTCACTACTATAAGTGATTTGGAATTCTCTTATTTTGTTGAGCAATTTCTGCCTTGCATTATGTATTGTTCTTTATTTGCATACCTTATATTCCTTTCAAACGTGATTAGTATTTCTATACTATAAATCTTGAAACTGAACCAACTTTCTTTAAATGGACTGTTAGAAAGCATGAAATGAGATGTGGGATCCACTCTTGCTAAGTGTAAAGGACTGTGTGGCTTGCGTATAAGCTCACTCCTGGGCTTTCTTTATGTCCCAGGTTTTATATTTTATTTTTATTTCCCTTCATATTATTTTTATGTATTTTTTTCTCATACAAGCCACATTAAACCCTTTCTCAGTTAAAGTAGGGCATACACAAAATAAAAATTGGAAAAAAAAATCTCAAACGGATATCATATTGCCTTTTAGAGATAAGAAACTGCTTTCCTGAGCAGTCTCTAGTATAACACCTTACTTAACCAGCTTTGAGTTTTGCAAGGACTCTCTTAAAACCAGTAGCCTAAGCCTTGGCCGATGTGGCTCCGTTGGTTGCACCTCAGCCCATGCATTGAAAGGCCACAGTTTGATTCCTGGGCAGGGCAGATACCTGGGATTTTGGGTTCTATCCCCAGTAGAGGGTGTGCAGGAGACAGACAATTTTGCTGCCACATCAGTGTTTCTCTCTCCCTCTCCCTTCGTCTCTCTATCTAAAAAAACCCCTCGCATATTTATTTTACAAACCCCAAACAATAATCCCAGCAGCCCAAATTCTGAAACCTTATACCTATCCTCTTCTGACTTTGTCTTTTTAAAAAATATGTTTTTATTGATTTCAAGAGGAAGGGAAAGTGAGAGAGAGAAAGAATCATTGATCAGCTGCCTCCTCTAGACTCCACACTATAGATCGAGCCTGCAATCTGGGCATGTGCCCAACTGGGAATCAAACCTTGACCTCCTAGGTCATAGGTTGATGCTCAACCACTGAGCATGGTAGCTGGCTGACTCTGCCTTTCTTTAGAGACACTTTCAAGCCTCCATCTTAAGGATAGTCTAACTACTGAATATTTAACAACCTTGCTTTTCTTTTAAGAAGTGTTTCTACTGACCTTTTGAGGTATTAAGTCTACATTAGCAACAGATTTGGGGTTGGAGAACAGTGTGAGCCCTAAATTGAGTGATGGGCCTTTAATTTGCTTCAGCTTTCTAACTTTGAATGACTCACAGGATCTGCTCCAGTGTCTCCTTTAGAGTCCCACACAGGCTGAGTCAATACTGCCTCACACAATGTTCACTGAATTCTTTTTAGGATGATTATGCAGAGAAGTGGAGGAATTTCCACACATGTGGGAGGTATGACTACAATAGATTAAAAGGTTAAAGGAGAGAAGGTAGATTTAAAAATATTTTTTAATTTTTTTATTATACTAATAATGGTTGAGATCATGAGGGTAATTTAGGTACATGAATTAACCTTAATGAAAATAAAATCGAACCATATTTGGAACAAAGGAAGTAAAAAGCTTTGTAAGGCATGTTATTCAGCATAAAACCAAAATGTGCTGCTGAATTTATTTTCAAATTCATTTCAAACTTAAAAATTCTTTCAAAAATATTCTTTTAAAAATCTTGCTTAGTTCTAGTTTACCTGACTCTTTTATTTAACATACTGGTAAAAAGGTAGTATTAGAAAATAATAATAAAAGTACATTGATTTGTTTGGACAGTTTAATAACTGATAACCAATTACTAAAGAAGTCCTTCTTATGTATATTAGTATCTCTAACTATACTTCCCCATATTATATGACCCAAATGAATGTTTTATCTGGTGTCCACGTTGATACCTAATTCAGTCCTTCATTGAGCCTCCCTAAAACAAATCTAATTCTACAATGTATTTGCAGAAAGTTAATATTTTATAAATCATTTTGTGGAGATGAAAATGTATAAGAATGTCTTCTTTTGGGGCTCTCCTATTAATTAATTTAACACATTAGAGTTCTCTCTAATAAAATCTTTGACATGTGTTCATTTCATATTTGTATGAAAGTCATGATATTGGCTTTTATATAACATACTTTAACACAATTTTTTGCATTTAAACCTAGATTTGGAATAAATAAGTACAATGATTATTGTAAAGATGAAGAAATAGAACCTGAGTTAATTATTTAAAAACAGTGGACAAAGTAACTTCACTATTTACTATATCTAGTCATTTTCTCTGATATTGATAAAAGAAAATGAGTTTCAGAAGTGATTTTTAGCAAATATAATTAAAATGTATGATACATTTTATGGTCAAGATATTTCAGTGAAAAATTTTAACACAGAGACGTTTGAAAATAGCTCCAAGTGCTAAATGTTTTTTTTCTTTCAATTTTATTTTGAATTGGCATTTTTGTATTATGTTTATTAATTTTAACATTTTATTGGCATTAAAACATTAGTTCATTATTATCATTTGTTTATTTTCATGATTATTGCTGGAAAGGATTTTGTCGTATAGAGTAGGGGACTATTAAAACTGACCCACTCTGAGCTGGATAGGTCCCTGGTTCATGGCAAAAGGTAAACCTTCCTAATGTTCAGAAACCCCCTTGACAAATTCTCTCACCTCTGTCAGGCTACATCAGCACAAGTGTTTGATTAGGATCTGTCAACAGATCTTTTCCCGTTTTTGGAATGGTCTTCAAATTGGGATGAGCATGTGCTGAAGGGTACTCAGGAATACATTTCTAGATCCTGTACTCTTAAAAAAGAGCCTGCATTCACAATATTTACTCTGTCATTCATGAAAGAAGCTTTACCCTTCAACTATCACAAATCTTAGCATATAATGGCTACTGGTATTTAACAATCTTAGGGTACTTAACAAAGGCATAATTAAGTTGTAGCTTACTTCAGGGGAACCTTGATTAGTTCTTAGAATTAATGTTAAGGCTCCTTCAACTTTTTTTTAGCCTGTCATGCACATATTTCTGATTTGGGTAAAAGTTAAGCTTAAACACTGGGTATTTGGGACTTTACTGGGACCCTATAAATAGAGAAAAGCTGATGTAGTGCAATAAAATTTGTTATTGTAAATATAATTTGGTTATTTTGTTAGTCTTCCAGATTATTGTGATATTTAATTAAAATCTAGATAAAAATATATATAATTAATATCAGGGTACTTTATTTAATAAAGTAGTTAAAGTTTTATGGACTCATGAAATACAGGGTATCTCCCCAAAAATGTATACACATTTTGAATAATTATTAATTCAAGTGAGTTAAATCTGTAAAGAAACATCAATTGAACTACCAGCTGTTAAAGTGTGTACACATTTTTTGGGGGACACCCTGTATTTATTTTCATTACAGTTAATCCTTATTCTATTTTATATCACAAAGTTTATAATATTTTTAATATCCTAAACATAGGACATAAACATTTAAACTTGTGGTTAAAAAATCAGTTTCCAATATGCACAGCAAATATATAGTTATTCTAAGTTCCTTTGTATGGCACATGAGCTAAAAAGTTTGAAGATCATTTACTTTGAGAACCAGACATTAGGCAGCTTGAGTTCTTTACCTGATCTGTTAATAATCTGCTAAACGATGTTGTGTAAAATCCTCATGAATGAGTATCCAAAGAATCTGTCAAATTAACTTTTGGGAGCTGAGGGTGTCTCCTATCCCTATAGTATTGATAATGTCTTAGTTCTTTGCCATCTAAGGAAGAATAAGTCTCTTATAATTAAGAATTTGCCTATTCCAAAATTACAGTGCCTAGAATATTGAATTTATTTTTTTCTTTGACTTCCAATATTCCACAATGATGTTCCTGACTGTTAATCTCTTTGTATTTACTCTATTGAAGTTCATTGAATCTTTTGGCTGTGTAGATTAATGTTTTTCTGCAGAGTTTGGGGCTCAAGTTTTCTGCAAACTTCAGCAGTTTGGGACTGAATGTTTGAAAAATATTATTCTATCTGTTCACTTGCTTCTCCTTCTGTACACCCATTTTGCATGTGTTTTTATATTTGATACCAGAGACTTGGTACATAAAATTTTTGCAAGGGGCGTATGGTCCCTCAGTCCGGCCTGCACCTTCTCACAATCTGGGACTGCTGGCTCTAACTGCTCACCTGCCTGCCTGCCTGATCTGCCCTAACCAGGAATACGAGTGGTTAGGTCCAGTCTGGAATGACATCAGGAAGGTTGTTTGTCTATCCAGTCTAATTAGCATATTATTATTTTATTATTATAGATTGTCCTTCATTTTTCTGAGACTCTGTTAATTCTTATTTATTAGTTTTTCTCTTTGTTCTTTGGATTGCATGCTCTATCAATCTATCTGCAAGTTTACTAAATTTTTCCTTTGGACAGTTCAAGTCCATCGTGGAACCTCTCTAATGAATCTAGTAAATTTTCTATCTCAGTAATTGTACATATATGTTCATTCTAAGAGATGTGCATTGATATCTTATTGGGTATTAATTTGCCTTCCCTTGATAGCACATCATGTGGAGCAGCCTTTTACATACTAATTTTTTCTTATGAGAGTATTTAAGGTTTTGAGCTCTTTTTTTAACCAGGTTGTTTAGTTCCTACTTTTTAAGTTTTAATAGTTCTTCATATATCTGGGTAACAATCTTGTATCAGATATGTCTTTTGCAAATATGTTTCCCATTCTGTGCCTTGTCTTTTCATTTTCTTAAGCTCTATTGCTTTTAATAATACACAAAGGTAGCCCTAGCCAGTTTTGCTCATTGGTTAGAGCATTGGCCTGAGGACTGAAGTGTCCTGGGTTTGATTCCGGTCAAGGGCATGTACTAATTGCAGGCTCCATCTCAGACTGGTCAGGACAAATGTGGGAGGCAACCAATTGATGTGTCTCTTTCAGAAAAGTTTCTCTTTCTCTCCCCCTCCCTACCACTCTCTAAAAATCCACGGAGAGAAAAAAAATCTTTAAATGAGGATGAACAACAACAAAATAATAATACACCAGGATACAAATTGCTCCACAGTCTGACCCAGTTAAATGTGGCCACAAGAATTAATTTTGAGATCATTAGAGAGTACTTCGGACCCCAGTAATCTTCTGTGTGTTTCTCTCCTGGATTTTCGTTAGAAGAGTAGCTGGCCTACCACACTGTCTTAACTGTCTTAATTGCTTATCACCAAAATTTATTTTGTTTCTGAAAGTTGCTTTAGTCTTCAACTTTACCACACAATTATAAGCAGAGTTCCCTTGGGGAGAGTTTCAGAGTTCTTGTCCTAAGTGCCTGCCTCTTCCACCAGGCAAAGTCTTTGCAAGCAGAGATCTGGACAGGCAGTGGTTTCTAGTCTTCTGACCTTGTCTCAATGTGGAACCTCCATCCTATGAGCACCAGGGTTGAGGGTGATTGAGTATCACAGTCTAAAATGCCTGGGGTAGAGCTTTCTCTCTTTGTAACTTTGAAAGTGCAAGGATCAAGACTTTTACACCCATTTTATGACAGGGTATGGTGCAATGCCTAACAAATAGTTACAGGTGGTAAAAAGGAAAAAAAGAAAAAGAAGTGAAAGAAGAAATCAATAAGCTCCTTCGCTCCCTAAATTAGTGTGTGTAAGTACAACTAAAGAACGTAGATTGTTTTCCATGTGTTAAATAATGCATAATAAAACTTGATTTCAGTCATCCAAGAAAGGTTATGCTACCAAAGGTATACAGACTTATTATGAGAGTAATTGTTACCTGTTCAAATTACAAAACGTCACCGCCGGGAACTCTATCTTTTCCACATACTGAACCTCTACAGAGGTTGTGGTCGGCCATGTGAAGTAGTTGACCAAGCGACTGTAGATCTGCCATACCACCAGTGAGACTGAGCCCAAGACCACCACCAACCAGATCACCTTGTGGATTTTGCTCCGGTTCCGAACAATATTATGTAGCCCATGAAAGGAAGTGGAGATGGCGAAGTCATGGTCAAACTTCTTTCGGTCAGTGGGAGAGGGCAGTGGTTTCTTGGAAAGCCAGAGCTTTATCTTTTCCAAGAGTCCTGACGGTTTTGCAATTATTAAATAACAACAACAACAACAAAGGAATGAGGTAGGAAACCTTGATGTTATCTGTAAAAAATACAACTTACATAAATGTAAACAGGTTACTCTTAAGATGTGTGATACATACAATTCCTCCTTTTGAACTTTATGGTCCCTTCAGAAATCATGAAGTAGCAGTGTTGGCTACATGTGTCTAAGGAGAATATGCTAAAGCCATTCCTGGAATGCTTCTTGTGAAGGCATATGCATATGTGCCATCCCATTTATATGTGGTTGCTTCCAATTTCAAAATCAACTCACTTTGAATAGGTTGCTTACAGCACATAATCTTGAACAACGTTTCACTAATTTTTAAAATTCTTCTCTGAATAATCACGAAGTCTCTTAGATGCCATAGGCAAAATCAGGCTGATTCTTCTGCGAATCATTAAGTGTGGCTATGCTGGGGTATCGTAGGTTCGTAGGCTCTGATGCACAACTACTTTACTTCAGTTGGTGACTTAGTTAAAATGTGCAATGTTGCATGTTAGTTAAGTAATATATTTTCTACCACTTTAGGAAGGGAATTCATGTTTTAAAGATGATCAATAATCAATCAAATCATATTTATTGATATTGATTACTAAAGGACGCAGCAAAGGTGGCCCTAAAATATTTATGGTAACATGTGACACATTCAAAATTCCCCTTTGGTTTAATTTGTTTTTAACTTTCTGTAAAAGAAGTAGAGAATTATTTTGCTGAGAGAAAGCTTCCATATAATTAGGAGGATAAGATGGCCTTTGGCATGGAAAGATCTTGTTTCTGGGCCAGATCTCACTCTTGTCATCTGTGCAACAGTTAGCCAAATTTCTTAATCTGATACTTTGTTCCTGGGCTGTCACATGGGAGCAATAGTCTCTGCCACATGAGTTTGTTGTGAGTATTAGATAAGAACAGCTTGGCACATGACCTGGGCCATGATAATGTTAGCTGTTTTTGTTATTCTGTAAATTTAGTGGTAATTGGTAAAGGAGAACATTTTTATTTAAGAATGGACTTTTTAATGCTCATAAATGCTTATAATTAGATCAAATTACCTTTTGTATGTTTTGCTTTAATCAAGGAAGTATTTTTGTAAACTAATCAGCATTAATATACTTCTAAAGGTTTTAAGTGTTAAAATTAAATTATTTTATAATACTTCATAAGTCTCCAATCAATTACCTAAGATTAAGTCATGAATATATGATAATACATATCTGAACATTTTCTAAGGGACTCAAATTGATTGCAAAATGGTAGGATACAATTACAAAATATATTATAATTATTTTACAGAGATCATACACTGGACAGCTTGAATTTTGACTAAAATCCTGTAAGTAGTCTCACTTGCTGTTCTTAATATCAAATTAGGTCACATATATACATATATATATGTGTGAGTGTGTGTGTATATGTGTATGTATGTATTAATTGGCACAGTACCAAGGAAAAATCAGAAATATGAGAAAAATATTATTCTTATTATTCATTAGCAGAATAAACTGATGTATTATTTAGCCACTAGTTATAAACACATACGAAGAATCAACTCTGATAGAAGAACAATTATCTCCGGGCACCTGGCAGTAGTCTTCCTACCACAGGGACCAAAGCTCTTAAAAGGGAAAATTAAGTATTGCTGGGTGCAAGCATTATCTTAAAAAATATGTTTTAACTATCTGTCAAAAATTAGCTCATTTGCTATAGATCTACTATTGGACACTTGCTTTGGCTATACTGGAATATTCTGTTACTAGGGTTTTAAATGAGCTTTTAAAAGTATTATTTGAGGTGAAAAGTGAAGAAGGTGAAAAGTGTCACTGTGAAGAAGATCAGAATTGGTTTAGTAAATGGCCCATCAGCCTACAAAGCAGGAACCAACCTATTTTCCTCACTGAAATACGCACTCTGTAATTATGGCAAACGGCCCGTGCAGTGAATACTGATCTTATGGGAACATTTTGAAGATCATCAAATAAAATTTTTTTCTGTATTTTAAAAATAAAACTGGTAGACACTTGATAAGTAGAGAAAACAAAACAACAAAAACCAACAAAATAAAACAACAAAGTTTCTTTCTAGTATATAATAATATCTTAAAACTATTTTTGACTCCCTCATTCAAAGTATCCCTAAACAACCCAAACTGTATTGCTTGTATTATATTCAAGTAAATATTGGAAAGCACATTTCCCAAATGAAAAAAATTTCCTCTTTTCCCTTTGCTAATTTCTAGCCTTAAAAATGAAAATTAACTTTTCTCACGATTTTACTCGTTACCCACCTTTCTCAGCATAGACTTTTGATTTCTCCGTCTGCTCCATTTGTCATTTCAGTAAGCAGGAGTCCGGATAGCCAGTTTTCATTAATAACCATCTTCCTTTTGTGGGCTTTATATTAAATACAGCCGTTGGGGTTGTAAAAACCGTGGGGGCAATTTAAATGTTTGTGTTGCTATGTTTTGCCTCAGAAAGCATATAATTTGCAAACCAAAAAATGCTGGCAGGAGCGTCTATGTGCATTTATGGACTGAAGAGAAGCTGTCATAGAGTGAAACACACAAACAAAAAGAATTAGAAAACAAATTTTCCCATAATTGGAGACAATCTTTACAAACACCTGTGGTTTTAAAATATCTCTGACCGGGCAGCCCCGTTAGCCTTTAATTCCATCTCTCTGTGTATACGAGTTTGAATCAAAATTTAGTTGGAATGAAATCTTGGGTGTACAGATGTCTTGGTGGAAGTTTTTTTCAGTATCAGATCAAGCAGTTTCAAAACAGAAATAGTAATCAATAAAAATGACAAAATAAAATTCCAGAAAACATCTCCACAAGAAGAAATGATTGCTAAAGGCATATTAATTCAATAAAATACAAAGGCCAATTAGGTGTTCATATTAACACTTTTGAGAAATTATGATAATCTTTATATTAAATTATAAAATGGAAAACATGCATTATTGTGTATTAACAACTCCATCTCCTGGCAAAACTGAAGAATTGCATGCATTTCTATTTCAGCCTCTTAGAGTTAACCATGGTAGTAGTATTTTATCCACTAACCAGTCATATGACTACCTATAGTTTATGTATATTTCCTTGGAAATTCAGTATTATAAGTTGAAGCTAATATTGTAGAGAGGAAAACTAAGAAGTTTCAAGGGGTCTAAATGAAAGAATAGTTGGACCCAAATGTTGTTCCTGCAGATGGAATAAAGGTTACCTGCTTAGGGGGCTTCAGCCTTTTCTTATTAATATTTATAGAGAAGACAATATTATGGAAAGTATGCCTAGTTTGGGGTAAGAGTGCTTCTATAGTTGTTTATACTTACATCACAACAACTTGTTTTTCCTCTTTTTTCCACTTCAGTCTTAGGAGTCGAGGGTGGTAAAGATAGGAGGGCTTTGAATGGTCCTGACAACTGCATTTCCAATTTTGCAAAGATTTGAAACATAAGGACATACTCCGAATTCCTCAAATGATATCATACTCTGACCTATCCGTTCAGCTACTTTTATCCCTAATTTGCTTCTTTCCCTTTGGCTACATAGTTTTATTTTAGGTACCTCTTATTTTCTTATTTTTTAATAGCTGTTTGCAACAAATCTTTCAATGAAGCTATAAAAGCTGTATATTCTTCAGAATATCTAGTCAATATTGTTAAAAGAGTGGATATATATGCCTTCTATTTTACAATATTAGGTGTGGAGTGTTCCACAGTGAGGCCATTTGCTTCACAGAAAGCCTGTTCAAAGTACACCAATTTGCCTATCAACTTTTACCTTCATTCCATCAACTCTTCCATTACTACTTACAGCCTCTGATGGGAATTTACTAACAGGTTTTGGTTTTACGATTCTGGGTAGAAGAATTGTTCTGGGTCCAATATAATATCCATTCTCATAAACATTCAGGTACACGTAACATAGCCTCTTTACATGAAGCTGATTCCATAATTGTATCAATCCTTACATCTTTACATGAATTTTTCATGATTGTACCAATCCTTACATTTTAAATATATTTTTTAAATCTAATTGCAACCTGAGTCAGGTCTTCACCAATGGGTTTCGGCGCCACAGTTCATGGAATTCCCATGTCAAAGAGTTCTGGACACTTCTCTTTTTTTATTCCCAGACCCCTTTACCCCCCGTGTAAAACAAATACACAAACGGAAAAAGGCTTTGGCTCCCCAGCAAGGGTTCATCCAGGGACACAAGCTCTTTGCCAACCTTTAACTTCATAAACTGGCCTGCCCTGAGAGCTTGCTGATCAGGTTTTTCATTGGAAACCCTGCTTTTCAATCCTCCAGACCATCCTACTTAGAGCAGACTTGTCTGGATTTTGGCCCATCCAACCTTTGCTAGTGCTATTAAAATGTTTGTTTTAACTGCATCAATGATTGGTTGATTTACCACCAGCACCCCTTTTTTTAAATAACCATCTAAGGAGTTTGACTCTGCTGGGATGAATCCTATGACTTTTCTTTTTGCTTCCTCTTGATTTCACTCTGTTTAAAAATAGGTATCTGATTCTGTTTTTTTTTTTTTTAATTTGGAAAAACCTTGCTTTTGAGTGGACTTTTATTATATTTTTGTTGTTGCTAATCCTCACCTGAGGATATTTTTTCCCATTGCTTTTCAGAGACAGTGGAAGGGAAGGAGGTAGGTGGAGAGAGACAGAGAAAGAGAGAAACATTGATGACAGATTGATTAGAGGTGAGGGATGGAAGGAGGAGGGTACAGGAATGAACCCAGCTATGTGGCCTTGGCCAGGAATCAAACTACACACCCTTCAGGTGCTAAGGACGATGCTCTAATCACTGAGAATCACTAGCCAATGCTTGAATGCACTTTAAATGATCGAATCCTCATAATAGACATTGTAATTGTAGGTTATAATTTTCTTGATGGCTGGCCACATTTTGGTAGGACCTCACCTGTAAATGGAGTTTAGCCCACATTTCGGTCTGGTGGTATTTTGGAGCA
Organism: Antrozous pallidus; assembly: GCA_027563665.1. Taxonomy (NCBI): domain Eukaryota; kingdom Metazoa; phylum Chordata; class Mammalia; order Chiroptera; family Vespertilionidae; genus Antrozous; species Antrozous pallidus. The sequence continues at coordinate 69,847,916 of CM050516.1, read as the reverse complement.
TCCAAACTGATGGTTACCAAGCTGAGTGCTTAGGCATAACACTTTTAGATTGTCTTTTAGGAAGATTTCATCATTCTTTTCCTTTTTCTCCTTACATGCAAGACAATTTCACTTCTTTTTAAATATATATATTATGGATTTTTTACGGAGATGGAGGGAGAGGGACAGAGAGTTAGAAACATTGATGAGAGAGAAACATTAATCAATTGCCTTCTGCACACCCTGTACTGGGGATGTGCCTGCAGCCAAGGTACATGCCCTTGACCGGAATTAAACCCAGGACCCTTCAGCCCACAAGCTGACGCTCTATCCATTGAGCCAAACCGGTTTCAGCAACAATTGTACTTCTGATGTCTTGATCTTTTACAAAATCTGCCAATGTTTGAAGGAAAATAAGAAGAAATCTGAGTGGATCTTGATTTTTGTTCTAATTACTATCTTTCCATCTTACTAAGATAACATAAATGACTAGCCATTATAGCAATACTAGTGACCCAGTGCACAGATTCTTGCACATTGAAATGAAATTAGAAGAAATATTTGTGCAGTAATTATGTTACTACAAAAAATTACATGTCAAAATAGTATATATAATATCTATATACTAGAGGCCCGGTACATGAAAATTCATGCACCAGAGTGGGGGGGAGTTCCTCAGCCCAGCCTGCTTCCTGTCACAGTCTGGGAGCCCTCAGAGGTGGGAGGTGACCTGGCAATCAGGGGAAAGCAATGTCTCATCACACCTCTGCTGCTGCCACTGCTGGCAGCACAAGCCTCAGCTAGCCCTGATTACCTGAGTCTTGGCCAGCCCTGGTTACTTGAGCCTTGGGCAGCCCTGGGCAACTGGGCAGTCACCATCCACGATCTGAGGCTTGCCTGTGCCTCTGGCTGGCCCTAGGCAGCTGAAAGGCTGAGGGGATGGGGGACTCCAGAGGCAGGTGCACAGAGTGGCTGGGCCAGCCAGTAGGCAGTCCCAGCCTTGTTTTGCACCTGCTGCCTTGGCGAGGCTGAGGAGACTGGGTGCTGCCATCTTGTGACTGTGGGCACTTCCATCTTTGAGGGCATAGCAGTCAATTAGCATATTCCCTCCTTATTGGCTGTGGGCGCTGCCATCTTTGCAATGGCATAAGGATCAATTAGCATATTCCCTCTTTATTATCTTATATAATAAAGAGCTAATATGCTAATTAGGCCAGACAGCAAAATGACCTTCTGGAATGACCTTCCAGAAAAACCAGTGGGTGGTGGGCGGGGGCCATAAGATAGCCAGGACTGCGGCTGAGGTGGCAGCCGAGGCTGCTGTGAAGGCCAAGCCCCTTGCACGAATTTTGTGCACTGGGCCTCTAGTATCCTATATAATAAAAAAATATTATGCAGATTCACCATCACTCCAACACACAAAATGACTGCCCTCATGTGGTCAAAGATCCTGCCGCCATGTGGACACAAGATGGCTGCCACAAGGTGATCAACAGGAAAGGGCAGTTGGAAGAGACCAGGCCTGCAAGGGAAGGCAGTTGGGGGTGATCAAGCCTGCAGGGGAGGGCAGTTAGAGGTGACTAGGCCAGCAGAGGAGGGAAGTTGGGGGTGACTGGGCCTGCAGGGAAGGGCAGTTAAGGGTAACCTGGCCTGCAGGGGAGGCAGTTAGGGGCAAACAGGCTGACAGGGGAGCAGTTAGGCATCAATCAGGATGGCAGGGGAATGGTAAGGGGGTGATCAGGCTGGCAGGCAGAAGTGGTTAAAGGCAATCAGGAAGACAAGCAGGTGAACAGTTGGGAGCCAGTAGTCCTGGCTTGTGAGAGGGTTATCCGACTGCCTGTTTAGGCCGAATCCTCCTGGGATTGTGCCTAAACAGGCAGTCAGACAACTCTAAAGGGGTTCCAGATTGGAGAGTGTGCAGGCTGGGCTGAGGGACACCCTAGCCCCTGTGCATGAATTTTGTGCACTGGGCCTCTAGTAGAATATAAAAGGCTAAGTGACTGACTGTACATCCATCTGACAGTCTGACCGACTGAACTGCTGGTATATGTGACATGCACTTGAATTATAAAAATAAATGTTGACTCGTGTATGCATGATACATATAAAGCCCTCACTGGCTCCAATTGCAAGCATGTTTTAATTTTATGATACTATATTATATCTCTCATCATTGATGTTTCTGTCTCTCTCTCCCTCTCCCTTCCTCTCTGAAAATAAAAAGAATGCATTGTTTTCTTTAATAAGTAAAATCTTAACAGTGACTCAAATCAATAAGCCTTTTTGTGACTTAAGTTTGGAAGCCAGAGGCATCCCAAAGGATAGTGCTAAAAGATACAGCCTTCACTAGATAAAATTTACTCTGACTCTGATTTAGAAATTGCTAGTGAAAAACATAGGAAAATCACATGTCCTGCCCTGTCCCCTTTTGAATGGGCTGTTTAGATTCCCTAAGCTCAAATTTACAACCTACTTGGATGCCTGCAAGATGCATATTCATCCTCTGACTGGCAGGAAACAAGAATGAAGGTCCTGTTTTTGCCACCGCTGGTAGGAAATGGATAGACACTGAAAACTTCCCTGAGAGTTTGGCACAGGCAGACAGAGACCAAGGTGTGCTATAAGTGCCCCCTGTGACTGGTGAAGGCCAGAGAGAAAATATTCTCACTGGTCATGAGGCTAAATTCTCAGGACATATTCTATATAATAAAATGCCAATATGCAAATAGACTGAACATTGGAACGACTAGTCTCAGTGATGTGTACTGACCACCAGGGGGAAGATGTTCAATTAAAGAGCTGCCCCCTGGTGGTCAGTACACACCCACAAGAGGAGCGCTGCTCAGCCAGAACCCAGGCTAACGGCTAGCAAGCACAGTGGCAGTGGTGGGAGCCCCTCCCGCCTCTGCAGCAGTCGGACATCCCCCAAAGGCTCCTAGACCACGAGAGAGTGCAGGCTGGGCTGAGGGACACCCCCCCCCCCATCGAGTGCACTAATTTTGTGCACCAGGCCTCTAGTAACAAGATAAAACAGAGAGACACCAGCAAATAAACCAAAGTTGCTAAGCCCAAGAACCTCATTTCATAAATATTTTATTCTTTTAATCTAAATTAAGGAAGAGGGCAGGGGGAAGATTCTCACCACTGTGCTTCCACCAAATTCTGCAGGTAGAGATCTTGGAGTCTGGCTTGGCAAGATTTCTTGCTTTTGCCACCTCATGCTAGAGGTTTCAGGGTCTTTCTACTGTAACGGCTTTGAAGTGAGCAGTGCCTGGCTGGTAAGATATCCTCCTCACAGCAACAACTGTAGGAGTGGAAGACATTCCTCTACCACCAAGGTTCTCTCAGTTGGCCTAGTAGTCAAATAGACATGAAACAGATTATCAAGAGAAAGTTATCAAAGTTAATTATATGCATGTGTATGGGAACCCCATATACATGCGATAGTCAGAGATCCCACATGCATAAGAGATCCACAGATAGGAAAGGAAAATGAGGTAGGTATTGATGACATTCTGAGCTAAGGATGAGGTAAGATGCCTTGGGGCTTCAGAGTGGAGGAAGGTCATTTCAAGATAAGAAGACTACATGTCTACTAATTAGAAGTTTGCCCTGCTCTACATATAGGTCATTAAAAGCTATGTCTGGTGATTACTCCTACTATGGGCAAGGTCCCTAATTTAAATTCTTTGAGAGGTAGAAGTTTCTCACAAACCCAGGGTATGGATTTCCTCTAGCTCAAAATAATTCACATGCCAAAGTGACACACCGTCTGAACCCCTGTACAGGAAAATGCTGCATATCTGTGACATCATCATTAAGAAATGTATATTCAATATACATAAATATATACTAATTACTGTGTATTCTGAAAACCCATCCCCGACTGGTGTGCTTTGGACAATCTGCTAATGAGTTTTTACTCCAATTCTCTGCCAGGATCTGTGACTGGCTCAGTCTGTGGGAGGTTTCTGTTTGTCACCCAGCTCCTGTCATGTCATCAGCAAAACACAGTATCGAAACTGTTCCTGACATTGAATAAATGTAGGGGGAAGGGCTTCACTAATGCTTAACTTGGAGGCACGGAAGGTTACAAAATTATGTGCCCATACAGCACATGACATCATGAGTCAAGGTCACCTGGGCAGGAACACATTATCCAAACATTTCATTTGCCATTTTATGACTGTGTCTGTGTTCTCAACACAGATCTCTTATCTTTTTGTGCAATAGATCATTTGTGAGAAATTTACGTGCCTTCCAATTACTAAGAACAAAAATATCGATTTGCTATCATCTTCATATCGTTGGGGATATGCTATAGGAAGGCTATAACTTAGGTGCTTAGTGCCTCTTACAATAAAGAAAGCAATATATATATATACATATATATATATATATATGTATATATATGCAAACAAACAACTCAAAGATTGCAAAATTTATTTTAAAATTTATTTTAAAAATATTTAAAAGATAAATATCCTCTGACTGATAAATATATCTTTTTAAAATACATTTTAATTTATTTCAGAGAGAGAAAGATAGAAGCATCAATGATAAGAGTAAATCATTGATTGGTTGCCTCCTGCATGCCCCTTGCTGGCATCAAGTCCAAAACCCAGACATGTGCCCTGACTGAGAATTGAACAGTGAGCTCCGAGTTCATGGGTTGATGCTCAACTGTGGAGCCAGGCCATCTAGGCAAAGATAGCAAAATTTCAAATGTGAACATTTGAGACACAAATCGTGATGGGTAATCTTATCTAATAAAAGAGTAATATGTAAATTGACCATATCTCCACCACATCCACAAGCCATGCCTCCAAGCCACACCCACTAGCCAATCAGGAGCAAATATGCAAATAAACCAAACCAATATGGCTGCTGGCCACTGAGAGCAGGAAGGAGGTGTGGGTTTCCCTGGCAATGGAGGAAGCCCAGGCCTCCACTTAATGTTACAAAGTTTCAATTATAGAAGGTAAATAAATTTCAACAGAAATGGCTGCCGTCATGGAGGGAGCAGAAGCCTTAGCTTTGCTCTAGGCTACAAAGTTTCAGTTGTAGAAGAAAAATAAATCCCAGATACCAGGGCCTCCACTTGGATGGACAGGGGGCATGGCCAGCCTGCAAACCACCACAGGCCCTTGCCCAGGCCACCACATGCCCCAAGGGAGCTCCCTCCTTGGACTAGGACAAGCTTCAGGGCAAACCAGCTGGCCCCCACCCATGCACCAGGCCTCTATCCTATCTAATGAAAGAGTAATATGCAGATTAACCATGCCTCCAACACACAAGAGGACTGCCCCATGTGGACAAAAGATGGCCACCACAAGATGGCCAGCAGGGCAGACCAGTTGGGAGGGACCAGGCCTGCAAGGAAGAGTATTGGGGGGAGATCAAGCCTGTAGGGACGGGCAGTTAGGGGTGACCAGGCTGGCAGAGGGGGAAAGTTGGGGGTGAACAAGCCTGCAGGGAAGGGCAGTTGTGGGGGAAGTTACCTGCAGACAGGCTGGCAGGGGAACAATTAGGCATCAATCAGGCTGGCATGGTGAGTGGTTAGGGGGTGATCAGGCTGGAAGGCAGAAGCGGTTAGGGGCAATCAGGAAGGCAGGCAGGCTAGCAGTTGGGAGTCAGCAGTCCTGGATTGTGAAAGGTCCCAGATTGGAGAGGGTGCAGGCTGGGCTGAGGGACACTCTATCCCCCAAGCCCCCTCACCCCTTTGAATGAATTTTGGGCACTAGGCCTCTAGTTTAATATAATTTATTTAATAAATTTTCCATGTAGATTTTAAACTCTTAAGGGGGAATAAATGGTCTCCAAAATTCATGTCCACTCAGAACCTTATCTAAAAATGAGTTGTTGGAGGCATAATTATTTGAGGATCTCAAAATGAAATCAGCCTGGATTTAGGGTGGGTCCTAAATCCAAAGACTGCTGTCCTTATAGATAAAAGAAAAGGAGCTTTGGACACAGAGACATTCAGAAAGGAAAACTGAGTACAGAAGGAGGCAGAAATTGGAGTTACGTGTCTACAAACCAAAAAACAGGCACCACCAGAAGCTAGTAGAAGCAAGGAAGGGTTCCTCCCTAGAATCTTCAGTGGATATGGTCCTGGCAGCCCCTTGGATTAAGACTTCTGGATAAACTGTGAGAGAATATATTTCCATTGTTTTAAGCCAGCACACTTGTGGTGAGATGTCATAGAAGTCCTAGGAACCTAGTACACACACTGAAGAAAAACTAGGAGGATTTTAACTGAGGATTATAACAAGTTGAGAGGTTCATTGGCAGGTCCAAAACTTTAAGGCTGGTGATATAGCCCAGCTTTTCTGTGCTTCAAAGGTGACCACTGAGGTTACATGTGCGGTGAAACTCTTTTGCAGCTCTATGGAAAAGCAAATGGGGCAATCTGGATGAATGCCAGGAATATGTAGAATATTTCAAATAAGCATGATTAAAATGGCTAGAAATAATTTATCAACATCTGTGTCCCAGCACAAGGTCAAATCTTTGTAATGTGTTCAATACATTAAAAAAAACCCACAGGGAATATTTTTTACATTGTACTTGGGTTTTGCATTAAATTGACAGAAATAATTATTTTTATTCAATGAAAATAGAATACCTAAAGCAGTCCAAATGCTGCTTCCAAGTGTAAAATGCATCAGTGAGTAAAACAAAGATCCCTATTTTCAGGAAACTTCTAGATTAGTAGGAGTTGACAATAAGCCTAATCAATGTTACCTCATTCATTAGGAAATAAACTGTGCCAGGGAAAACAAAGGAGTAAAACATGGCAGGAGAAATCAATGGTCCTCATTTTGAAGAGATGGCAGGGATTTGGGTAATCAATGGGGTAATCAGTTGTAGGCATACTTAGGAAGGTGAAATTTGAGCAAAGAAATTGAGTGAAGAATTTGAGTGAAGAAATTACTCAAGAGTAATTCTAGGCACGCTGCATAGCTAGAGCCATGGTCCTGAGTGGAAGCCACTTGCTTTGGAGGAGGAACAAAGAATCCAGTGTAGTTGCACTGTAGTAACAGAGAAAGAGAGAGTAGCAGAGATCAGAAGGATCATTGGATTTATAATACTGGGCTTTGTAGACCATTGCAAGGATTTTGTCTTTTATTTTAATTAAGTGGACATTTTTTTTGCATCTTTGTTTAAGAGGAAATGACATGATCTAATTTACTCTTGCTTAAGGTGTTGAAAATAATACATGTGTGAGTGTGTGTATGTTTTGAAGGGGGTGAGTTGGTGGTACGAAAGATTGCAAGAAGTTGTTGGATTCTTCTTACATTTTAAAGGCAAGTGGGTTATATATGGGTTGTGAGAAAGAAAGCAGGCAAGGATGAATCTAGGATTTTTTTATCTGAGCAACCAGATGGATGGAGTTGCTATCAAATGAGGTAAAGATGGCTTTCTGTAAAGTAGTAGATTTTATGGAGGAGGAAAGATTAGCTCAGGTCTATACCTGTCACCTGTCAAGTTTACAATGTTTATTAGCCATAGAGGTAGAGTTGTTGAGTAGACATCTGGATATATGAGTCTGGAGTTTAGGAAGGAGATCTGGGCTGAAGATGAGCATTTGGGAAATAATGGTAAATTGATTGCATTTAAAACAATTAGAATTATTCAACAAGACAGGGAACATAGCTAGAGAAGATGACCAAAGATTGACCCTTGAATCTCAAATTTTAAAAGCTGTGGTAAAAGATCAAAACGTGGAATGACCAATAAAAGTGAGATAGAAAAATCAAGAAAGTGAGATATTCTTGACTTTAAATGAAGGAAGTTAATTATAAGGAAAAGTGATAAACTCTGTTAAATATCGCTGAGAAAGAGTGGTGTTCAAGGTTCTCAGAGGAGGAGAGTTCAAGAAAGTGAATAATCAAGTTGTTACTAGAATTACATATACATATATTGAAAATTCTAAGAACTAACAAAAGAGAAGTTCTGAAGAGAATGACAGCAAGCAGGTAGGTACAATTATTTAGGAATATTGGCGGAAAAAGCAAGAATCAGTAGATAACCACAATGAGGATTAATGTTTTTAGTTATGTTTTTAAGGAAAAAGAAAAAAAAGAATAGTCTAAAATCAAAATTAAGAAGTGAGTAGAATTTCTAACCATTCACGTGGTATAAGGGCTGAGGAGGAATAAGACAACAGTCACTGGAGAGGTCTTTTTTTTTTTTTTACGAATGTCTTTAGAGAAGGTTTCCTTCCTTCCTTCCTTCCTTCCTTCCTTCCTTCCTTCCTTCCTTCCTTCCTTTCTTTCTTTCTTTCTTTCTTTCTTCTTTCTTTCTTTCTTTCTTTCTTCCTTTCTTTCTTTCTTTCTTTCTTTCCTTTCTTCTTTCTTGTTGAAAGTATTACATATATCTCTTTTTTTTCTCCCATTGACCCATTATAGCCTGACCCCACCCCAGGCCTTCACCACCTATTGTCCATGTCCATATGCTTATGTATATATGCGTACAAGTTCTTTGGTTGACCTTTTCCCACTCACTAGAGAAGGTTTTCAGTAGAGAAATAATAACTGGTATTTGGATTTACTTATAACTCTTCAGATGATAATGTCTATGCTGAGGTTGAAGAATTACATAATAAGATGGTCAAATATATACATATTTACCCTATGCAACATAAGTAAAGAAAACTTTGCCTAAAGTTGTAATATTAAAAACAACTTTTTTCTAGACATGGGAGATTTTGGAGAGCATATGATTTAAATTAGTGATTAAAATTTCTGGGAGGCGGAACCCTGGCAACTTTCATTTTTGACTTGGTGTATTTTGTATTGACATTTTGTTACAATATGTATACTTTTGTTTGAATAAAGAAAAATTCTTCACAGATTTATCGTTTCTTTGTCAAAAATATATTGAGGCTTTCTGCTCTGGTCACTTCATGTTCTTGTGAATTTAATAAAACTTGTATGCTTTCTCTTATTCATCTGTCTTTGTCAATTTAATCTTCAGACACAGCCAAGGACCCTAAAAGAGTCAAATTAAAAATTTTTTCTTCTATGCTAATAATTCTGACTATGTACACAGCAAACACCAAATTTCTCAAGGAAAAACAGTTTTCTCAAACTAGACACCAAGGCAGATGGCTGAAAGAAAGCTGGGATTCATTGGTGTAAGTGTATTTGTAGAGCTGATGCAAAATTGCTATTGATGTGTGAGGTGGCTTTAACAATCAATGAAATACCAATAGTTCTTTCCTTTCTGTAAAATGATATCTGCTGCATAGTTGGTGACAGGAGGTTTTTTTAAAATCAAAATTGTTTTTAAAAACAGATGAACATTATAATTTACTTCCAATATCTGAAATGGGATGGCTAATTCAAAAAGGAATTGAAAAGTGGCATCATTATTCTTCTGCCTTTTACATTCTCCTGAAAATAGCATGCCAGAGGGTTGGAAAAATGGATATTAAAATACACTTTTTATTCCCATTCAACAGGAATATTTTTGCATTATTTCATTTTGCAAGTTTCACTGACTGCATTGCACATACTCATGGCAAGCATGTTCAACCATTCTTCCCAACCTTGAAGATGTTTTCTACCAGCCAGAGGAAAGCTCTAGTTGTATTTAATCAGTAACAAAAAGAGCTATGTTTATATTAATGTCATAACTCAAAATTTCTGGAACTGTCTCAGGCAAATGGGACAAGAATACAGGTGAGCTTGATATGTATATGGCTGTTTACACTAAGCAAAGCCTGGATATTCTGTGTTTCCTTAGAACAGATGTTTCACAACTATATAAAAAGACAAACATGTTCAGAGAATTGAGATATCACATGGCCCTGCCCTTGTAGGCAAACAAAATTCAGAAAGACCTGAATTTTAAAATAGTGTAAATAGTTATATTGGATGACCACACAGGTTCAACAGACCATTAAGTTAGGTTTATGAATTCATGTTAGATATATAGCTTTATTTTTATGTTGTTGGTTGATTTCTTTTTTTTTTTGTAAACGTGCTTCCAGTTACAATTCTACACAAGGGGCAAACTTCCTTATATCTGATACTGGCCAACTCCTCACTATTGGGGCTCAGTGAGTATCATCTCCACAGAGGGGCTTTTCCTTATCAACTGTGCCCTCACACTCTATTATTCCCTGTCTCATTATCTCGTTTTATTTTATTCATAGCTTTTATTGTGATCTAAAATCATCATCTTCTTTCTTAATTTGTCATAATTTTTATGGTCATTTCCCTCTCCTGGGCAACAGCATTATGAAGAAATGGATATTTTCCAACCTGCTCATCATTTTAACTCTAGGGCCTAGGACGCTGCTTTTAAGTCATCATGCTCAGTAGTCTGAGTGAGTGAATGTTTTTAAGTACAAATTTAAATAGCCTTATAATAAATGTAATTTAAATCAACACTTATAATTGTTTATAATTTGGCACTATTTTAAAGGGTCTTTATTATTAGGCAGATGATGGAACTAAGTGACTTCCAAAACTTAGGCTTTATTTATTTATTTATTTATTTATTTATTTGTTGTAATTATCTTTTTTAAATTAATTGAATTTATTGGGATGTATTGGTTGGTAAAACTATAAAGGTTTTCAGTGAACAACGCAGTAAAACATCATCTGTATATTGCATTGTGTGCCCATCTCCCAAAGTAAAGTCTCTTTCTACCTCCATTTCTCTTCCTTGCCCACCATCTAGCTCCCAACCCCCTTTTCCTCTGGCTATTACAACACTGTTGTCCCTTGTCTAATCCCTTTACCTTCTTTCATCCAGTCCCTCAATCCTCTTTCCCTCTAACAGCTATCAGTGTGTTCCATGTATCCACGTCTGTTTCTATTTTGTTCATTAGTTTATTTCATTCATTCCATTCCATATCTTATCTAATAAAAAAGAAATGTGCAGATAGATCATCACTCCAACACACAAGATGGCTGCCCCCATGTGGTCAAAGATCCTGCCCCCATGTAGGCACAAGATGGCCACCATAAGATGGCCAGCAAGGGAGGGCAGTTGGGAGAGACCAGGCCTGTATGGGAGGGCAGTTGGGGGTGATCAAGCATGCAGGGAAGGGCAGTTAGGGGTGACCAGGCCGGCAGAGGAGCAAAGTTGGATGCCACCAGGCTTGCAAGGAAGGGAAGTTGGGAGGGACCCAGGCCTGCAGGGGAGAGGAGTTAGGGGGGACCAGGACTGCAGGGGAGGGCACTTAGGGGTGACCAGGTGTAGGAAACCAATATTCTCTCACTAATAGAAAGATGTGGACAGGAAGTCCAGGAGGCTGGTAAACAACTTTAATTGCTCTGAAAGGTCAGAGCTAAAAACATTGTTAACTGAAACACCTCTGTTTGTTCTTTGTGTATTTCTGTTGTTGGAATTTCCTGCCTGGGGGTGGATCCCATAGCCTTAATAAAAGGGATGGCCAGGCCAGAGCACGGGGCAGTCCTTCCACTAGAGATAGGCTGTTGCCTGGCCCCCCATTTCCCAAATTTATGCTTTTCTAAGTTTCTATTCATTGTGTGTGGCCTCCTCCAGACGCTGAACCCTGACATTGGAAACCTGGACACGCGGGACATGAAAAGGATTTCCACAACCAGGCCTGCAGGGGAGGGCAGTTAGGAGAAAATAAGTTGGCAGGGGAGCAGTTAGGCATCAATCAGGCTGTCAGAGTAGTGGTTAGGGGTGATCAGGCTGGCAGGCAGAAGCAGTTAGGGGCAATTAGGAAGGCAGGCAGGAGAGCAGTTGAGAGGCATCAGTTCTGGATTGTGAGAGGGATGTCCGACTGCCCATTTAGGCCCCATCCAAGAAAAACAAATTGAAGCATGGCTGATCCAAAATATTATAACCAAGGAGCAGAGGGCAGAGATGCAGAAAGGGAAAGTCCCCTCATGCAGGGCAGCTGAGAAGCTTGAGGAATATTACAGCTTCAAATGTTCCTCTCCCTGCCCTAACTGGTTTGACTCAGTGGATAGAGCATTGCCCTGTGGACTGAAGAGCCCTAGGTTCAATTCCTGTCAAAGGTGTTTACTTTAGTTGTGGGCATATCCCTAGTGGGGGGTGTGCAGGAGGCAGCTGATTGATGTTTCTCCCTCATCAACGTTTCTAACTCTCTATCCTCTCCCTTCCTCTCTATAAAAATCAATAAAGTATATTTTAAAAAGATACAAAAGTATATATCTAGAGGCCCCGTGATGATTGTTATGTAATTTAGCTCTAAATCTGTTTTGAAGTTAGGAGCAAGTGGATGCAGCTTCCAGCCACTATGCAGCCATCTTGCAAACTATGCTTCCACTCTTTTGTATCTTCCTCCATTTCTTTCTTCAATGTCCTATAATTCCAGAGTACAGGTCTTTTACCTCCTTAAATTTATTCCGAGGTACCTTGTTGTTGTTTTGTATTGCAATAGCAAATGGAATTATTTTCTTAATTTCTTTTTCTGATAGTTCATTATTGGTATATGAAAATGTCAGCAATTTCTGAATAATAATTTTGTTTCCTGCTACTTTGCTGAATTCATTTATTGGATACAATATGGTGGAGTCCCTAGGGTTTTCTATGTACAACATCACGTTATCTGTGAATAATGGCAGTTTTACTTCTTTCTTTCTAATTTGGATGCTTTTTATTATTTCTTCCTGTCTAACGCTGGTGGCTAGGATTTCCATTGTTATATTAATTAAGAGTGGTGAAAGCAGATATTCCTGATCTTAAGGGAAATGCCTTTAGTTTTTGTCCATTAAGTATGATGTTGACTAGGTTTTCATATATGGCCTTTATTATGTTGAGGTATATTCCCCCTTTGCTGAGAATTTTTAGCATTAACGCATGCTAAATTTTATCAAATGCCTTTTCTGTATCTATCGATATGATCATGTGATTTTTGTCCTTATTTTGTTGATATTATGTATCACATTTATGGATTTGCCAATAAGGTGCCATCCTTGTATCCCCAGAATAAATACAATTTGATCATGGTATGTGATCTTTTTAACGTATTGCTAATCTGGTTTGCTGATAACCTAGGCTGGATTTAAAATATGTTGTATATTGTGAAATAAAAAATACTACGTAGAAAATGCTGAACCCTTGTTCTTATACCAAGATATGAGTTTTAGGGTTCCTCTTGATACTTTATCCTATTAACTTTGCATACATTTGTCTATTTAAACATACCTAAACCTGTAAGCAAATTGGGAGCTTTCCAGTCCCTCACAAATGCCTTACTTCCCGGAGAGACTGGTTCATTTGCTATATGGGTCTGTTTCTGGATATTGTAACTTTGTCATGCAATAAAGTAAAAGATATATTTAAAGTTAATTTAAGAAATTATCACTATAAAATCAATTCCTTTATTGAATAAAGTAATTAAAGGTATTCCTGAATTTATAACATTCAAAACCTGGACTTTAGTCCTTGTACAGAGGAGAATTAACCTGCAGATAAAGCAGTTGGGAGGCTGACAAGACTGTGGCCACTCATGTTTCCACCAGACAATGGCTGCTGGAAGGGGAAAAATCCCCCCCCCCCCCATAGGGACTCTGCCCCAGAGCAACAGGGTACAGGGGCCATCAAGCATTCCCAACCAAACACCTGGGAGTGTCAAGAACATAAAACATCCAAAAGGAAAGAGAAAGAAAGCTGGACACCAACTGGGTTTCCTCCAATGGAACTCAATTCTGACACGACCTATCTGGCATCAGTCCCATCCACCAGTTCCCACCCCACTTCAGATGTTAGTCGCGACTAGGTTTTACCCACAACTTATGTACAGTTTGATTAAAAATCACAGGTTCTCTCAACCCCCTCCTCAAGTTAGATTCATTCACTAGAATGGATCACAAAACTCTGAGAAACACTTATATTTATCCATCTATTAAAAGAATGAAAGGATACAGATGAACAATCAGATGAAGGGATACTTATAGGGAGACTAGTGGAGCTTCTATGACCTCGCTGGATGTATTCCTCTCCCCCCACCTACACCTGATCACTAACTTGGAACCTCTCCAAAATCCACAAGTGTTGGGATTTTATGGAGGCTTCATCCAATAGGTGCGATCAGTCACTATCTCCATTTCCAGCCCTTCTGCCTTCTCAAGAGAAGGGGAGGGAGCACTAAAATTCTAAGCTACTAATCATGGCTTGTTCTCTTCAGTAACCACCTTTTATTTAGGAGTCATTCAGAAGCCCACCCAAAGTTGCCTCATTAGAACAAAAGACAACCCTAGCACCTAGGAAATTACAAGGGTTTCAGGAGCTCTTTGTCAAGAACTGGGGACAGGTATATTCTATATTATCTTACAGTATGCTACAAAGGGCGACAGAAAGATGAGGTTCACCTTTGTTGAAAATTGTTTCTTTTTCCTTATTTAACTAGTTTGATGGCAAGTGGGAAAGATTCATGTGTTAATAATTTAAATAAAAAGAAAGTAAGAAAGGCCTCCAGTTGAAAGTACATAGAAAGCACACCAGAGAGGAAGTGCTGCTTGAAATGTGTTTTAAAAATGGAATGCACTGTGATTTTATTCAGAGTATCTGGTTCCTGAAATTTTCATAATATAGTCCCCACATTGGAATTATAGTTCCTTTTCCTGAGAAAGAGGAAGGGGGGTGGGGAGGAAAGAAGGAAAGAAGGAAAGAAGGAAGGGAGGGTGGCAGGAAGGAGAAAGGAAGAAAGAAAGAAAGAAAGAAAGAAAGAAAGAAAGAAAGAAAGAAAGAAAGAAAGGAAGGAAGGAAGGAAGGAAGGAAGGAAGGAAGGAAGGAAGGAAGGAAGGAAAGAAAGAGAGAAAAAAGAGAGAAAGAAAAGAGAAGAAAGAAAGAAAGAAGAAAGAAAGAAAGAAAGAAAGAAAGAAAGAAAAGAAAGAAAACTAGTAGGTGGGAGGTAGGGAGATCATTGTAAGGACAGGAAAATTTAGAAGATCCCAGTTCTTAGTCTTGATGCTCTGGATTTATTATATGATATTTGGTAGAAGATTATGAGAAATATGAAACATGAAATTTACACAGTCTGTTGTAAGAGCATGCAGTCTTGTGTTACCTGGTAATAAGAGTTCAGGCATTACTCAGATTTGGTTGATATTTAAAGGTAAGCATTTATCTTGGTAAGTGGCAGAGTTTGTGTCCTTCCTTTCTAAAGAACAGGCTTGTCTATCACGGGGGAGTCTGTGCTTGTTCTTCAATAAATTTCCCCTTTTGTTATACGATCCTCTGTCTGTGGATTCATCTTTGACCCTGGCAGACAAAGAATCCAGATGCCAGTCCAAAAATTCAATTTCAGTGAACATCAGAGTTTGCTTCCTTCTTCCTTTCTAAAGAACAGGCTTGTCTATTTGAATATTTTGTAAGTTTTCCTGACTGGAAAGTCCCTTTAATAGGATGTTTTGTTTGACACTGTGACTTTAATAGTCATAAGATGGGCCACATGGAATTGCTGATATTCAACCATTCTGACTTACAAAAGCAGTAATTTCACAGTCAAGGATTCTACATTTGCCAGAGGAAGGCTATGGTCCTGAGTGTAGACTACTGCCTCCAAGTTGAAGTATGGTAGTAATCATCTCAGGTAGAAACTGCTGTTTGGGTTTTATACTTATTTGTTTACTAAAACAATAGAAAGTTATTTTGATTTTCTGAACTTATGTATGCTATCCCAATCTTCTTTTGATGATGGTTTGAATATTTCATTGATTGTGATCTCACTGGTCATCGAAGCTCATTCTTTTGGGAACCAGGGCAGGTTAATTATCCCAAATTGTCTCAGTAGCTACAGATAATGAGTTTTGGTTGACTCAGTGTTCCCAGAATCTGGATAGCACAATTATTCTAAATTGCCCCCGTGGTCCCAGATAATGTGTTTCTGTTGATTCAGTGACTCGTAGATATTTTAAATAACGAACTTGCTCAATTTTGCTTCTGTAACTGAACCAGGTTCCTCATTCCAGACCCAAATATGTAATCCATACCTTTGTGATATTCTGCCAGTAAAAGCCAGGTGTTGCAAGCTGTTTTGGGCTGCGAGATTTGGAGCGCTGAATGGCTTCCTGTTATGCCTCGGCATTTAATAAATGACTCCATAATTTGACTTCCTGAGGCATCTTGTGTAAGCTGGGGGTACACTACACCAAGGTGAAGGATGCCAAAGGCATTTTCATTTCATTAGGGAGTCCCAGGACTTGACAAGGTAGGTGGAAACCAGGAAGGAACATAGCACTCCGTTTTCCCTGTCCTGCCCATGGGCTTGGCAGCAGGTCTGTAACCATAAGCCAAGAAGTGAGAGGCACCATAGTCCTCTCTGGTCCCAGAAATCTGTAAGCACTTTTCTGGTCCAGCTGGCAACTATTTCAATGGCAATGATCAGTCCTAAATATTTCCACTTTTTTTTATCTTCCCAGGAAGATAGAAGAAAAAACCTCAAGAGGAAAAGTAGAGACAGAAAAACAGCTATACAGAGACGCAGATGATTTAGTCTCAGAAATTACTGAGCCTGTGATGGACAGCTCTGTGCTACCTCGCCGGCTTGTGTAGAGGGGTAAAGAAAATGAAATAAGACAATGCATATAAAATACCTGGTACTGAAGCATGGTAGCAATCATCTCAGGTAGAAACTGCTACTTGGGTTCTGTACTTTTGTTTGCTAAAACAATAGAAAGTTATTTTGATTTTCTGAACTTACCTATGCTTTCCCAATATTTCATTGATGATGGTCTGAATATCTCATTGATTGTGATCTCATTGGTCATTGAAGCACATTCCTCTGGGAACCAGAACAGGTCAATTATCCTAAATTTTCTCAGTAGCTACAGATAACTGAGTTTCAGTTGACTCAGTGGTCCCAGAATCAGAACATACCCTAAATTGCCTCAGTAGCTATAGATAGAGCATTCCTGTTGACTCAGTGGTCCCAGAATATGGACAGCCACAATTATTCTAAATAGCTCAGGTGGTCCCAGATAATGTGTTTCTGTTTATTCAGTGATTCTTAGATACTTTAGGTAACTAACTTGCTCAATTTCTGTAAAAATGCTTTTCGCGAAACAGGTTCCTCATTCCAGACCCAAAGATGTAATTGATACCTTTGTGATATTCTGCCAATATAAGCCGGATGTGTCAAGCTATTTGACATAGCTCCCTCATATGCCACTGGCCTTTAATAAATGACTCCATAATTCAACATTTTGTGGTGTCCTTTGTAAGATGGGGGTACACTACAACAGTACAGTGCCTGGCAGATAGTATAGACTTAATAAGGGGCAACTATTATTATTATTCCCAGGTGGATTTAGAGTGAGAATTTGTAAAAGCAATGCATACAGTTATTAGGCTAAAATAAAATAAAATAGTGACATTTCTGCATGTTGGCAAGGATGCAAATTATTCATACATTGCTGGTAGAAATATAAATGTACAATCATTCTGGAAAAGCTTGGCAGTTTCTTATGACACTAAACACACAAATACCATACAATCCAGTGATCAATTGTAGCATTGGGAATTTTTTTCAGAGAAATGGAAACTTAAATTTGCCCGAAAAATTGAACAGGGGTGTTTATAGAGGCTTTTTTCTTAGTTGCCAGCCACTGAAAGCAGCCCAGATATTCTTCAATGAGTGAATAGTTAAAACAAACTGTGGTACATCCACACAATGGAATGCTATTAAGCAATGAAAAAAGTTATTGACATATGCAGTAACATGGATGGCTTTTTAAAGGGATTATGCTAAATTTTAAAAAGTTAGTTCCAAATGGTATAATATACAGTATGATTTTATTTATATAACATTTTGAAATGACAAAAGTATAGACTATTGATACCGAATATTTGGACTAGAACCTGGATTCTTTGTCCACCAGAATTGAAGAATGAATCCATGGACAGAAAGTGGTATAGCAAAGATGAAGATTTATTGAAGAACAAGTACAGACTCTCAACTGGGGAGTGGAAGAGTCCCACAGAATGGACTCCCAAGTAGGAAGGGGGGAAAGGCTCCCACTAGGTTCCTCTTCCCAAAGGCTTAAAAAGGCTGTAGAACATGGTGCCTTGATATCCCCTCTGATTGGTCAATATTCCCTTAGACTGGTTACCATAGTAACTCCTGGGCTCCCCACTCCTCCCTTATTATTTTCCTATTCCCTTTGGGCATTCTTTTTCTCCTTCTGAATGAAGGGCTTCCTTCTCTTTATTTTGTAAATTTAGACCTTTCTTGGCGACTTCCAGTTCCCTTGTCTTATGTAAATACTAGAGGCCCAGTGCACGAAATTTGTGCATGGGGGGGGGGGTGTCCCTCAGTCCAGCTTGCACCCTCTCCAATCTGGGACCCCTTGAGGGATGACTGACTGCCTTACTGGAATCGGGCCTAAACAGGCAGTCGGACATCCTTCTCACAATCCAGAACTGCTGGCTTCAAACTGCTCGCCTGCCTGCCTCCCTGATTGCCCTTAACTGCTTCTTTCTGCCAGCCTGATCACCCACTAACCACTATGCTGCCAGCCTAATTGATGTCTAACTGCTCCCCTGCTAGCCTGTTTGCCCCCAACTTCCCTCCTCTGCCAGCCTGGTCACCCCTAACTGCCCTCCCCTGCTGGCCTGATGGTCCACAACTGCCCTCCCTTGCAGGCCTGTAACCTCCCACTCTCCTCCCCTGCTGGCCATCTTGTGTGCACATGGGGGCATGATCTTTGACCACATCGGGCAGCCCTCTTGTGTGTTGGAGTGATGGTCAATCTGCATATTAGTCTTTTATTGAATCAGGGTGGGGGTTTCCTGGGCAAGGGGGCTATGGTGGTTTGCAGGCCAGCCATGCCCCCTAGTGACTCAAGGGGAGGCACTGGGACCTAGGATTAATTTATGTTCTACAATTGGAACTTTGTAGCCTGGAGCAGAGCCAAGCCTTTGGCTCACTCCATGGCAACAGCCATTTCTGTTTGAAACTTTGTAGCCTAAAGTGGAGGCCTAGGCCAGGGCTGCAGAAGTTTGGCTTTCTCCATTGCTCCGGCAACCCTAGCCTCTTTTCTCTCTAACTCTATGACTGCCACCATTTGTGTTGGGATTATGTATCTTCATAATTGAGCTTTGTAGCATTGAGTGGAGGCCTAGGCTGGCAAGGGCAGGTGGAAACCTTGGCTTCCTCCATTGCCAGGGAAACTCAAGCCTCCCTCCTGCTCTCTGAGTGGCTGCAGCCATCTTGGTTAGGGTTCATTTGCATATTTTGCTTCTGATTGGCTGGTGGGCATGGCTGTGGGCATGGCTTGTTTAGAGTTATGATCAATTTGCATATTATTATTTTAGTAGATAGGATACCTGTTGCTGCCTTCTTATCTTATAGAGATGAACTGCTTCCTTATGTTATGGAAATATACCTCCTCCCAGTCTGCAGCCCCATGCTTTTTCATAGATCCCAATTCTAAAAAATTCCTAAGCCTGCCTATCTTCTCCCAAAATTCCTGCTTCACTATTAGAACAGATTGCCAAAAGTTGCCCAATAAGTGAAGAGCACTTCTTAGCAAAAAATTTTTTGGAGTCTGAAGATACAGCAACAGTATGCTCTTGAGATGCCTAGCATAATGAACAAACAGAAAACAATCATGTTCAATAGAACTCCTTTTCAAAGTAGTGATAAAGACCGAAACCAAGTGGACAGAGGGTTACTTTCTAACTGCTGAGTAGTTGACTTTTGATTAGTTATTTGGGGCAGAGTGAGGGATATATTATGATGACAAGAGAGTAAATTATTTAGCTACATTTGTTGTAAAAAATATGCTTAATTGGACAACCAAGTGGAGGAAAAAAGGACAATTAAACATTCTCCGGTTTCCAAACATCTTAGACCAGGGCATTAGTAAAAATATTTTTTCCTCTCCTATAGACAAACCCCTATCCACTGTGAATGTTGGGTAAAGCCCCCACCATCTAAATTGATTTTGAAGAATTGACACATACCTTTAAATTTTTAAGAACTTTAATAGGGGAAACATATGCACAGGCAAAGATGCTGCCTCCCATGGTGGTGGGCCAGGAAGAACCCACAGCCCTCCCAGGTCAGAGTTCCTTTTTAAAGGGGGTTAAGAGCAGGATTTAATGGCAAAACCAAATGGTGGCTAGTGGCATAGACCTCTTGAGAGAACAATGTATCACTAAGTTAAAAGAAAAGTTAGAAGGTAACATTAGGCAATTACTGCATTTTATATATTCATTAACTTCTTTCCTGGGAATAGAACATTTGTTTTTCTGTGGCATTTTGGTTTTCTCGGTAGTCAGCCAAGAGTGAGGTTACAGGGAGCTAAAAGAGTCACAAAATGTTCAACAATCACAGAGAGTTCATCTCTCCCTAACACCTTTGTTTTTCGAGCCATATTGCATCTCTAAAGTTAGTTTCCCTACACTCCACCCAGATGTACTATTAGTCCTTCTATTTTGTGCAATAATTTTTTTTGCAATTTTTTGGACCCTTTGTACCAAAATGGTTTGGAGTCTGAAGATACAGCAACAGTATGCTCTTGAGATATATAGCATAATGAACAAACAGAAAACAATCATGTTCAATAGAACTCCTTTTCAAAGTAGTGATAAAGACCGAAACCAAGTGGACAGAGGGTTACTTTCTAACTGCTGAGTAGTTGACTTTTGACTAGTTATTTGGGTCAGAGTGAGGGATATATTATGATGACAATCAGGACTATATGTACAATAGTTACTATGTATAAGGATGCAAGCTTCTCCTCGGGCAGCAGTAAATATACATCTTCCGTGGGAGTCCATCCATGGCAGAAAAGGGTTCTTCTCCTCCCTCCTTACCCATGCCCCTCCCCCCACAGGAAACCAGTCATTGCCTCACCAACAGATATATAAATAGAATAAGCAAGAAATCTGGTCAACCTTAATAGCTCTGTAAGTGTGAACTATTCACTCACTGCTTAGGTGAGACATTGGTAGTTGAAGCAGCTGCCACTTTTAGTCTTATGTTAAGTCTGAACTATTCACTCACTGCTTAGGTGAGACATTGGTAGTTGAAGCAGCTGCCACTTTTAGTCTTATGTTAAGTCTGAGCTATTCACTCACTGTTTAGGTGACACATTTGTAGTTGAAGAAGCTTCCACGTATTAGTCTTATGTTAATTCTTGCTGATTGACTCATTGTCAGAATTTCCTGACCTAAAGGACATGGATGTAACACATAGTCTTAATAAAAGGGGATAGCAAGGTCAGTGCTGTGGTGTCCTCCCCTTAGAGGTGGACTCCCGCCTGGCCCCCATTATTTCCAAAATTGATGCTTTTCCAGTCTCTCCTCATTTGTGTGAGGCCTTCTCCAGATCCCGAACTCTGACATTGGAACCCTGGACATACAGGACATGAAAAGGATTCCCACATCTGGTGCCCGACCTCAGAATGTCTGGAGGAAATGATGTTTTTCACCTAAAAAGAGTGAAGTAGGAAATACACTGAGAAAAGGTGTGGAAATTTCACTGCACACAAAGCCCATTGACCAGCTGCAGAGTCGTGACCTGTAAGTAGGGTGGGAACGTCTTTCTAAACCAGACTAATTGGGGAAGAATTAGAATTTTGGTTTATATGCTTAAGAAATTAAAAGTTTCAGAAAGTATTCTTTTATAGTTTTTGTTTCATGTTATAGAACATAACCTTTTGTTTCTTAAAGAAGGTACATTTAAGTCTTAAGTGTTGGGCAAAAAGGTGGTCAAAATTTGAAAAAAGCTCAGCAGCAGTTAAAAACTTAACTAAAAAAAAAACTGTTTCTCCATAGGTAACATAATATCGCATTCATCAGAGCCTTCTAGAGAGGCTGAGGAGGAGTCTCCTGGCCTGGTTCCCTTTGTTCCTCCCAGAGAGGAGCAGGAAGAAAATTTGGAGGAATTGCCTTTATGGAACTCTCCACCTTTATGTCCTAATCCCAAAACATTTAATTCGCCACCAATAGAATCACCCATCCAGTGAGCCATCAGAGAAGGGATGAAGGACATGTTGGTGGAAGAAAGGCTTGCTTTTCCTGTTATACAAGTAGCTGACCCACAGCTACCAAATCACATAATAAGACAACATGAAAAACTTGATTTTAAAATGATAAAAGCTTTATGAGAAAGCATTGCTCAAAATGGTCCAACTGCTCCTTTTTCAGGAGAAATTATGAATAATATTTCTGAAGTAATCTTAGCTCCTTATGATGGGTATTCTCTGGCTCATGCAACTCTGGATGGAGGAGATTATTTATTATGGAAGGGAGAATATTTGGAGAAATGTCAGGAGCAAGCCAGTGCAAACGGAGGGCTGAATGCTCAAATAACTTATGAAATGCTGGCAGGACTGGGACAGTATATGGATGTACAAAATCAATTACATTATACGCAACAGGTATATGAGCAAATTAGACTTTTTGAAAGGAAAGCTTGGTGGGCTTTACCAACAAAAGGGGACCCTCAGAGAGCTTTTAGCAAATGTATGCAGGGACCTACAGAGTCATTTTCTGATTTTGTGGCTAGCCTCACTGGAGCAGTGAGACAACAGATTCAACATGAGATGTCAGGAGATATTTTAATTCAGCAATTAGCTTATGAAAATGTCAGTGCTGATTGTAAGAAATGCTTGATGCCTCTGAGAAAAGATGGTACCATTACAGAGATGATTCAAGCTTATCAGAATGTGGGATCAGGTACTTTTCAAGCAAGTTTACTCGCCGCAGCAGTAACAGTGGGGAATAAGAGGTGTTATAAGTGTGGAAAAACAGGACATTTTCAAAAGGAACATGGGCAACTGAGAAGGACACAAAGTAGTGCTCTAGGAAGAGGCGTAAACGCTCCATCTCCAGATTTAATCCCTCAGTGTCCTAGATGTCAGACAGGGAACTATTGGGCCAGTCAGTGTAGATCAAAATTTCATAGAGAGGGGCAGCCTCCAGATCAAAATAGAAGGCATGGTCAATGGCCGGGAAATGGCCAAAGGGGCGGCCTCCCAGCCCCATCATCAATAAGGAAAATCTGCTCTGCAAGGCCCACAGTGGATTCCCTCATCTGAGCAACTCCAGGAAGCACAGGCCTGGATCTTAACAGTACTATAGTGGTCACTTTGACCCCAGGCATTGCTTGGCAAGCTATTCCTACAGGAATTTGTGGACCTGTGTCACTGGGTACTTTAGGATTAATCTTAATCTTAGTGGAAGCACTCTAAAAGGACTAATTGTTTTGCCTGGAGTCATTGATTCAGATTATAAAGGCAAAATTAAAGTTATGCTAGAATGTAATCATGTTATGCAAATTATTCCAGGGCAAATAATTGCTCGGATATTACTTCTACCTTATGTTGAGCAAGGTGAGGCTATAAGTAGGAAAAGAGGAATGCAAGAATTTGGAAGCTCAGACATTTATTGGATACATGAAATTAGCAAAACCTGTCCTATGATTAATTTAAGAATAGAGGGAAAACAATTTAGGGGTCTAATGGACACTGAAGCTGAAATTAGTGTTATCAGCAAAGAATTCTGGCCTCCAAGTTGGTCCACAATAGAAGCTATGAGCTCAGTTAAGCGGGTAAGAGTCCCTGATGACACAGGACATAGTGCTGCAGTGTTAAGGTGGCAAAATGAGTAAGGACAGACAAGATGGTTTCAGTCCTACATCATCTCTGGAATTGCAATCAACTTTTGGGGCTGGGGTGTCTTAGAAGGTTTACAGGCTTGTATTATTACCGGCAAAGGAGAGCAATTAAAAACTCATTTGGAATATCAGACTAGTCAAGGCTTGGGAAAAAAAATGATCAGGGAATTAAGGAGCCCATCCAAGCCAAGGACACACAGGAAGATGAGGATTAAGATATCAACCTTTTTAGGAGTGGTCACTGCTCAGTCTCCTCACCATGGGAACTTTACAACCTGGACTCCCAACACCTTCACAAATCCCTTTAAATTGGTCTCTTATTGTAGTAGATCTTAAAGATTGTTTTTTCACCATTCCCTTGGCACCTCAAGATAAACAGATTTGCATTTTCAGTGCCATCTGTTAATAATATAGAAGCCATGAAAAGATATTAATGGAAGGTTTTGCTTCAAGGAATGGCCAATAGCTCTACTTTGTGTCATAAATATGTGGCTCAAGCCTTTCAGCCTTTAAGAGACAAATACTCCAATGTTATATTATTCATTATATGGATGAGTTGCTCTTAGCAAGCCCATGGGAAGAACAGACTTTGGCTATGTTTTCCCAATTAGAAGAGGAGCTCCCTAAATGGGGCTTAAGAATTGCTCCAGAAAAGGTACAAAAAGAAACACCATTTCAATATCTGGGAACCATAATTGAGAACCAATGCATTAGGCCTCAGAAGGTGGAGATAAGAAAAGATTGTCTTAAAACTTTAAATGACTTTCAGAAATTATTAGGGGACATTAACTGGTTAAGACCTTATCTGAAAATCTCTACAGGAGAAATGACAAATTTATTTAATTTACTTAGAGGTGACTCTAATCTTTTCTCTCCCCGAACTTTAACAGATGAAACTAGGAAAGACTTGCTAAGAGTTGAGAAGGCAATTTCCTCAACCTAAGTAGCACGGGTCCAGCCCGAATTGCCTTTATTGGGACAAATTAATTCCACTACATATAGTCCCACTGGAGTAATCTTTCAAAATAAAAGTTCTTCTGCCATTATTGAATGGGTCCACCTTGGGCATTAATCCTCTAAAACTGCAGTTACATATGTAGAACTAATAGCCCAATTATTATTTCAAATTAGAAAATGCTGTGAACAGCTTAGAGGGGAAGAGCCCCAGTGTCCCTACCTCCCCTTCACTGGGAAGGAATTAGAAATGTTATCTCAGACTGATATGAATTGGCAAATTGGGTTAAGTGGATATTCAGAGGAACTTAGCTGTCACCTATTAAAAGATAAATTAGTAAAATTTTTATATAATACCTCCATCATTATACCAAAAAATACTAGACAGGAACCTATTCCTGGAGCTTTAACTGTTTTTACTGATGGATCATCTAATGGGAAAGCTGCCTATCATACAATAAATTCAGATCAAGTCATACTGACCAGTCATACTTCTGTACAAAAAGTTGAACTAGAAGCTATTAAGGCTGCATTGCAGGACTTCTAAGAGCCTCTTAATATCATCTCTGATTCCTCTTACGCTGCAAACTTAGTGAATAGAATTGAAACTGCTCGGTTGATATGCCTTAGTGACCAAAGTTTATTTTTATTATTTAAACAAGTTCAGCAGATTGTACAATAGAGACAGTATCCTTTATATATCACTCACATCAGGGCTTATAGTGTCCTGCCTGGACCTTTAACAAAAGGAAATGCGCATGCTGATCAATTGGTTGCTTTATTAAAAGAAGCCTCAGAATCTCATCAGCATTTACATCAGCCTGCCAAAATGCTGTCTAAACAATTTTCAATCAGTCAACAATAGGCAAAACAGATTATTAAGGAATGTCACACTTGCATGTTACATCTACCTCAAGGGCCTAACACAGGAGTCAACCCTAGAGGTTTGTTAAGAGACCATATCTGGCAAATGGATGTAACGCATTATACTTTATTTAGACGCCTTGGAGCATTACATGTCTCTGTAGACACCTTTTCAAAAGTCCTATGGGCTACTGCATCTACAGGAGAAATGGCAAAACAGGTTATTAATCATTGCCTAGCTGCTTTTGCCGTCATGGGAGTTCCAAAAATTATTAAAACTGATAATGGGTCTGCTTATACAAGCTGTCAATTCCATGAATTTTGTAAAAAGTGGAAAATTCAGCACATTACAGGGCTGCCATATAATACCCAAGGACAGACCATTATTGAATGACTGCATCAGTGGTCTTATGTTAAGTCTGAACTAATCACTCACTGCTTAGGTGAGACATTGGTAGTTGAAGTAGCTGCCACTTTTAGTCTTATGTTAAGTCTGAACTATTACTCACTGTTTAGGTGACATTCATAGTTGAAGAAGCTTCCACGTATTAGTCTTATGTTAATTCTTGCTGATTGATCATTGTTGGAATTTCCTGACCTAAAGGACATGGATGTGACACAATGTTTTAATAAAAGGGGATAGCAAGGCCAGTGCTGTGGTATCCTCCCCCTAGAGGTGGACTCACACCTGGCCCCCATTATTTCCAAAATTGATGCTTTTCCAGTTTCTCTTCATTTGTGTGGGCCTTCTCCAGATCTTGAACCCTGACATTGGAACCCTGGACACGCTGGACACGAAAAGGATTCCCACACCCCTCTGCCTCTGCCAGACCCAGCAGTTGCTCTTATTTTGGAGTGCTGCCAACATGTGAACCCAGGCGGTCATTAGTTTATCTTGAATGCCATGGCTGGAAAGACAAAGTTACAGGCACAAGCAATGGTCAATCATAAGCTTAAATCCAAATACAGGCTGCTTTGTCATCTGTACTCAGAACTTGAGAGTGGTTTCTGTCCCGGTTTGCAATACCATATTGAGTTCCCAGATGGGGATGAGGCATTTGGGGGCACTAACCAAGGAAAAGAATGACAATACTCCAAATTGCCAGGAAGGATGTGCACTTAGCATTTTGTCTGATAAGTTCTGCACCACCAGCTGCTGCGGGAGAGGGTGTAGGAAGCAACCAAGGAGTTATCTGCAAGTTAAGATTTTGACCCTCCTCATAGGCTCCAGTGAGGGCAAATCATCTGGGGAAAGTCTGCCATACCCAATGTATTTGTAGGCGACTGGTCCTTGGTCCTAGGACATGTTGAGCTGTCAATAATATGGAAGAATGTGATCCCAGTTGTGGAGTCCATTCAGCAATCCAGCGCTCCAGCTGAATCCTCATCGCTGTCAGTGGTCCACTGGATAAGAGATGATATACACAGAACATGCTTGTCTGGCGTAGCTGTTGAGTTCCATCTGAACTTCTGGCAACCTATGTATCCACCCCTTTAACGAGTGGGTTTTTTACTGCAGTCTCTGTTTTAATGGTTTGTTTAGCTTTTTAATCACTCTGGTAGCTTTAGGATGATAGCGCAGCAGGCAGTGTCATATTACAGTGTCGTCGTCCCATTCCTGCACCTAGTGACCAGTGAAATGAGTCTCTTGGTCACTGTTGATGTCCCTGGATCATTTGTGCTTAGCACACAATTGTCTAAGTCCCTATATAGTAGCCTTCTGGGTTGCTTTCTTGCTAGGTTATGCTTGCAACAGGCCAGTGGCAGTGTTGACGCTTGTCAAAGTGTATTTGCAGTTCTGAGACAACTGGGAGGGCTTGATGTAATCCACCTGCCATCTCATGGCCAATGCTTTGGCTCTTGCTATTTGTTCTAAATGTCATGGTAACTTCTGTGTGTGTGTGTGTGTGTGTGTGTGTGTGTGTGTGTGTGTGCGTGTGTGTGTGTCTATTCCAGAGAACAAGAGTACACTCCTAACTTGTCCTATATGGATGAGGTTCATTCCCAACTATTTGGCAATTTCTCAAAGGGTATGTACATACCCTTTTGTGACCAGTCTTTTTGAAAAAAAAATATTTTTCTTGATTTTAGAGAGGAAGGGAGAGCTAGAAAGAAACATCAATGATGAGAGAGACTCATTGATTGGCTATCTCTTACACGCCCCTTACTAGGGATTGAGATTGCAACTCTGGCATGTGTCCCAAATAGAAATCGAACCATGACTTCCCTGTTCCTAGGTCAACGCTCTACAAATGAGCCATGCTAGCCAGGCTGTACCAGTCTTTTTATGTAACCAATGGGGCAGCTCTTGAAGGTCACTGCTTTTCTCTATCTTTTGGACTTGGGCCAACTGATCCATCTTCTGATTTCCCTGAGGTTGATGCAACACTGGGCCAGTACATGGTACACAATGACCTTGATGCCTTTTGTCTTTTCCCAGATTTCATTCCACATTTTAGCTTTCTAAAGTGGGCACTATTGAACTTCCCAGCTGTTCTTTTTCCACTGCCTCATCCACAAAGTGAGGTTGATCGTCAGTTACCAAAGTGACAGTGCTTGGTTTTTGTATCAGTATCATCCAAGCTGATCAGTCCATTCACTGCTTTGTTGGCTTTCTCTATCCCAGTGGTCAGCAAACCGCGGCTCGCAAGCCACATGCGTGATGAGGCAAATGAGGGCACTAACCTAAGGAGAGGAATGACCCCTTGAGTGTTCTAACATCATTTCAAAATAGACTCGCCCAGGCCCCAAAACCAACTTCTGCGCATGGGCCACAAAGTTTCAATTGCACTCTACGTGGGTGCCCACACCTGGTATTTTGTGGAAGAGCTACTCTCAAGGGCCAAAAAGCTGCATGTAGCTCACCAGCCATGGTTTGCCGACCACTGCTCTATCCAGGCATATAGTGTTTGTATTTGGATGTATTGTTACTGTGGTCCAATAGCGTGGATTGCTCTTAGCAGACTCTTTGGTGTACCATGCAGTCATGGGGACTGGAACTTGACCTTCCTTAATATGTGTCCATACACCCAGGTCAGTGTTTTCAGGCACTTTGTTAATATAAGTGACTGAGCCCATGATGCCATGCAACTCAGTAGTATATGCTAGTTGATACGGTACATTGTTGCTGCAAATATACATACTACTTATGTAGGGTAGTGAGCTGGACCACTCCCAGTTGGAGTATGGAAAATTCCCGGATTTATCTAGCAATGGAGTACTGTGTCTTTAACATCACTGCAGGGCTTTTGTGATACTCTTTACATGCTGTAGAGTATGCTACACTGCCAAGCCTTGTCTTTCCTTAGGACTATACCGTCCTTCATAATTGGGACCAGAAACCTAGGGGCACCTTCCTCACATCTTGCTTTTGCCCTAAGCCCCTTCCAAAGCCTTTTGGATAAACAGAAACATTATATTTACAAGGGTATGTTGAATTCATACCCTCATCTCTAATTTTTGTGTTTGTTTTCTGCCACCTCTGCATTGGTAAAGGCATCAGTGTGTTCTTGTCTCCAATCCCACATTGTTCATTTCTTTGCTAATCTATAAAAGAGCTGTAAGAGCTGAGTCGATGGGGAATAAAAGGCCTTCAATATCCAAGTAATTCCAAAAATGTTTGCAATTTTTTACTGTTTCTAGCCTAGAATGATTTTGAATATCTTATCCTGCCCAACAGTGGGAATAACTTTTGTCTTACTAGACCTGACAATCCCCCATTGACAGAGGACCTGGATCCTTGTACTTTGTTGCAATTTCTGGCCCATCTCTGCCTTTCTGGGTGCTCTAGTAAGGACTCTGCCACCCTATGTAAAATGGTAAGATCATTACTAGTTAGTGTAATATAATCAATACCCTGAAGCAATGGAACCTCTTCCCCATCATTCCATACAGATATATCTTTTACTATTAAACCATGGCAAATGGTGGGGATATGCAGATAGTCTGAGGGAAGAGCCTAAAACATCCAGGGTTCTCTGTTCCATCTGAAGGTGAACTGATCTTGACTTTGCATGTCCATAGAAATACTGAATGAGACATTAGCCAGATCTAATACAAAATGATAGGTTCTCAAGTATTTCTTCATTTAATAATTGGGTGATATTAAAACTGCAGCATGGATTGGATAAACTACTTTATTAATCTCCCAGTAGTCCAATGTCATTCTCCAAGAGCCATTTGACTTACACACTGGCCAGATACGGCTGTGAAAAGGACTATGCATGGGACAAATTATGTCCAATCTGCCTAGCTCTTTAACTGTATCAGTGACCTCTCCATGTGCCCCAGGTAAGTGATACTGTCTTACTGATGCTACACACAAACGTTGTGAGAGCCCTTCAATAGAGCCCTTCAGAAACTCACCTGTGCCAGATGAGCTTCCCTTTCCAAATGGTGGTAATCTTCCAAATGGCAGTTTCTTCAGGCCAGCACTAGCACCTCTTCCAAAGAGAACCTCCAAGTATACAGGAGAGGCCAGGCCTCAATAGCCACTGTTGTTTTTACATATTTGTCTTCTTTATCTACCGTCAGCCTCTTCCATTACTCTGCTACTCCAGCAGGAATCTTTGGAGCATCCTATAGTCACACACCTGTCCCAAGCCTCCAATGTTGTGTCAACTGGCCCAAAGCATAGTGTTTGGACATCCTGGGCTTTCCCCTGGCTCAGTTCGTTTCCTCCCTATTTTGCCTCTGGCTTACATGGGTTTTTCAGTATCCTGCTTGATCACAGCACCAGTTGTTGGGGAAAGTCCCAAAAGTTTACATTCGGGATTGATTGTAAAGAACCAACGCACAGACTAATTTAAATTTATGAGAGCTTTAACAGGAGAAATTTACATACCTGGACAAAGCAGGAGCTCCCAGTGCTGGCAGGCCAGGAAGACTACACTGAGTGGCCAGATTATTATGGTCTCTGAACGCATAATAATCTGGCCACTCAGTGTATATCCTATATAATAAAAGGCTTCTATGAAAATTGTCCCCTCCACCAGGAGTTCAACCAGCAGGCAGGCTGGCCAACCAGCCATGTCCCCTCCCCTGGCTCGGCTGGCTGGACCCCACCCATGCACAAATTTATGCACCGGGCCTTCAATATATATATATATATATATATATATATATATATATATATATATATATATACTGAGTGGGCAGGTTATTATGCATTCAGAGATTATAATAATCTGGCCACTCAGTGTATACCCCTCCTAGGGCAGAGTTCCTTTTTAAAGGGGGTTCAGAACAGGAGTTAATGACAAAATCAAATAGCAGGAAGTTGTGTAGACCTCTTAAGAGAACAATGTTACAACAAAAGTTAAAAGGTAACATTAGGCAGTGATTATATTCTACATGTTCATTAACTTCCTTCTGGAGGACATGACATTTGTCTTTGGGTGGCATTCCAGTTTTTTGAGTAGTTTGCCAAATGAAAGTTTACAAAGGGTCAAACATTCTCAAAGAGTTCAAGTCAGGTAGTTTGACATCTCCCTAACACCTGTGCCACTGGAACTATATAGCATCTTGAAAGTGAGTTTCCCACAGTAAGCAATTGCCAGTGTCCTATAAAAACCCACATGGAACATGACAGGTCTATACTATGTGATTTTGATGAGTTCTCAGTCCTCTTATAACATGGACTTCATGCTTATACCCTTCTATAAATCTGCATTAAACATTATAATTTATTTTAGAGTTACAAAATCAGGATTTTAGGATAGAGTAGGATCTTTGAAATTACAATAAATTTTAAATCTCTTCGTTTTTTTGCTGATGAAGTTGGTATATATAGAAGTCACATTGTCTTTTATTTAATGTCACACAATAAGTTATTGGTATAGCCAAGACTCGATAAAGTTTTTGGCCTTTAATTACTTTGGTAAATTATACATAAATCGACCATTTTAAAGGGTCAAATAATGAGAAATCCTGTCTTTAGCTTCTTAGCAGTGGTGTTCTAAGGGCAGGGTGATGGAGCTATCCTGGCTGAATAGTCCTCAGAAGAACTTAACCAATATGTAATATTTTCCATAAAGAATATTTAGTTACTGACACAGTTTTAAATGTGGACATGTTATTATTGTTTTTTTTAAATGTATTTTATTGATTTTTTACAGAGCGGAAGGGAGAGGGATAGAAAGTCAGAAACATCGATGAGAGAGAGACATCCATCAGCTGCCTCTTGCACGCCCCCTACTGAGGATGTGCCCGCAGCCAAGGTACATGCCCTTGCCGGAATTGAACCCAGGACCCTTCAGTCCGCAGTCCGACGCTCTATCCACTGAGCCAAACCGGTCTCGGCTGGACATGTTATTGTTTTGATCTAAAGACAAAGCATCCCAATTTGGATGACTCCAAATGGCCTATAATTGGGATGCCATAGTTGAAGAATAAATCTGTCATGTCTATTTAAGTTCCAATACAGTAGAACATCCCACAACTACTGCTAATTATGACACTTAGGCCAGAAGAACTGTGAAGATGAGATGGAATTGGGGTTTGAGCGTGTACCCTGCCTCTGTTGTATAATGTTTTTTTTTTTCCCCAGAGACATCCCAGTTTAGTTTTTGCCTTAGGACTTAATAATAATATCCATACCTATGACTGAGAGAGTAAATGTTTTATTTACAAGCTCATCATATTACATGTCTTAACACTATGCCAAATGTGCACTGGGAGTAGAATATTTAAAAATATACTTTTTTACCTTGACCTCTATTGATTTATTTAGTGTTTGTTATTTGGGACACAAAAACAGAACTGGTCAAGTGAAATTTGGCTGAATAGTCATTATTCTAGTCAACAAACTGTCCTCAGTATAAGTGCATTCTGAAGTTTACAGAGGTTCAGCTTCTGAACCAATGGAAATGAGAGCCTAGTAAGAGTAAACAGAGAAGCTGATTGGCAGGATCAGAGTGATCAGAAGAAATAAAAGGCAGCAGCAGAACATCTGGGAAGGTCAATGATACCTTCCATTGGAGCCAAACCTTTTCAGGCAGTGTGTTTTCACCATGAGTGGCTGCCCATTCTTAAGAAATGACTTCAAGTAAGTATTTATCTCTATTCTAAATATGGTTAGGCTCTTAAAAATGCTAAGTATGAACACTTTAGTTTCTGTTTTCAAGAGCATTGCAAACTGTCACCCTTATTCCCTTGTTAATACTCTTGAAAAAAATAGCAGTAAGAGAATTGAGTGACTCATATTATTAGTTACTGTGCTTACTCAAGATCTATTTTCTCACATTACATATTTAATCTGCAGATATGATTTAAGAAAACTATCTTTAGAAGGCAACGAAGAAGACAAATCACAAATTGGTATAAATAAAGCCAGCAAAGGAGGACTTATCTATGGGAATTATCTGCATGTAAGTGGCTGAGTATCATAGTGTTTTGTTTCCATTGTTGGGCATTATATTTTGTCTAGTTTTGTTTATTCTCACTCACCAAATAGTTTTCTGGACCTACTGACATCCATTTCCATATAAATTTATGCTTTCTCAACTTTGTTAGAATAATTCAAGAGACTTATATGAAAATTCAGTAGAGAATTCAGAATCTGGGCATGTAAATGATCAGATTAGTGCAAGTAATTGGCAGGCATTGTACGATTTGTATAGATATGACAACCTCCCTAAATCCTAGATGAGGTAATTACAAATGATTCCAGAAAGATTTCTCTTTTAAATCCCTTCTAAAAAAATAGAAATGTTAAAGGCCCATGCTTTCTTGAAATCATTAATCAAAGAAGGATGATACAAAGGAGATACTGGAGATTATTTTGGGGTATGTTTCAGCCTGTTTGCCTTCTAGATCATTTAAGAGGTGAAATAGTTAGAGCTCTGGATATCTTCATCTATGGGTTTCTAAAGATAAACTGGTCAAGAATGGTAAAAAACTTCTTCAAATAGACTCTTTAGGGGAATAGAATAGTGGAAGACACACAGTCAACTAAGAAACTTGACAAGCTTTCATCATACTCATTTTAAGAGATACAAGACCAATGACTTCTCAATGAGTGTGATAGCATTTGTTATCATGGAATCCTACCTACCAAATATAATATTCTTCAGAAGAAGTAAAAAGATAAATTCAACTTACTATTTATTTATAATAAGAGTCATTTATTTTTTTTAAAGAAATATAATGAATCCTGAGAATTTGAGAATTCGGGGACATTTTTTCAGTATTGTATTCTACTTTGTATTAAAGTTGATAAAAAAGACCAAGTTTTGCAACTTCAAAATTAGACACATTTTTTAGTTTTATGAGATATAACTGTTATATAACATTGTGCAAGATGAAGGTGCACAACCTGTTGATTGGATACCTTCATATATTTCTATATGATTACTGGTATAATATTTAACTAGCATGCTTATTATGTCATATCATTGCCATTTTTTTTGGTATGTAGTGAGAACATTTAAGATCTACTCTTTTAGTACCTTTAATATGTAATATAACCACTGTGTTATACATTATATTTGCATAACTCATTTATCTTATAACTGGGAGTTTGTATAAAATCAGGTGCTTATTTATTTATTTTTTTGTTTAAAGTTAGAAAAAATTTTGAATGCACAGGAGCTTCAAAGTGAACTAAAAGGAAATAAAATCCACGATGAACACCTTTTCATCATAACTCATCAAGGTAAGTTGCACAAAAGTTTGGGCACTAACTATTCCATAGGCATTTCCCATCAATAATGAGGAGAGCTACCATTCTTTTAACTGTAAAATGGTGAAAGATCAGAATCACGTTTGTTAGAAATGCTCAACAATATTTTACTGTCAGATCAGTTCTCATAGGATCTCCTGGGATTTGTAAGTCTTCTTTAATGTTACTTCACTGCTAGTTGGATCAGGTTGAACTTCGATCTTTTCCCTATGTCCAAGGAGAATTTTATCTTAGAATTGACACAGAAATTTTAAGTAAGATGTTACTATTTTTTCAACTTGGAAGTTTAAAAAAATTACTTTCAAGAAATGGATTACTCAAAGTTATTGTGACTTTATATACTCCCATATAAATCTGGTATTTAATAAAAATGTAAATTTTGTTGAAAATGTGTGTTTATCCTTTTCAGATTTAAAACCTCTGGGCAGTTTTTTTTTCTTTTTTTATGTTTCAGTGATACTGTTCTTTCATTAAATTAAGATTTACTCTGAAATTGTTGGTGTCCTAATATTATCCTCTGATTGCCCAGGACCCAATGACCCAAGATAGTCACTGGGCCATTTCTAGATATGATTTCTTGGCTTACCAATTCTTTGTGTTTTTTCCTCAAATGGTTATTTGCTTCATTGATTGGCTAAAAGGATTCACTCCTTTGAGTAAAAATTAAAAAATGAAAATAATTTACTTAATTTGTATTGGTGGCGTATACAAAGACAAGATTGATAGGGTGGAAATCATGGCAGGGTAGCAAAAATTTGGAATCAGAAAATTATTTAGAATCCCATCTCTACTGTTATAAATTGGGAAAGGTTGGTCAGGTTTCTTAACCAGTAACTCAATTTCTTCATGTGTAAATGGAGAAAATTGTTGTATTTTATCATTCATAGAGTTCTTGTGAAGATGAAATGAGGTAATGTGCATTAAGCACTTAGCCCAAGGTATAGCACGTAATAAGCATACAGCAAATGGTAGCTATCATTATTTTATAAGGAGACTTTCCTTCCTTCTTCAGTTACAAAACATAATCAGTGAGTCATGGGGCAAGCCACAAAAAGCTAAAACTAAAAAATCGCTATATAAACTGATCAAGGAAATATCTGCTTTGCTCTTTGTCCAACTATGAAAATTAAATTCTAAAAGTATCCTGAAATATAATTTAAAATATAATTTGATTCTCCTAATTAGTGCAGAAACATATCCTACAACCATGCAATAGCACCAAGTAGAATACACTAGAGATCTTTAAGATTATCAGTTTTCTATGCTCAGATAATAACTCCCATTGGCTACTTAATTCATTTATTCATAAAATAATCACCCATGTTTATCCTATGCCAACACTGTGCTAGATACTAAGGGAAATGGATGAATAAGACAAAGTTTAGATTTAGACTACTCTAAGCTTCTCATCCCCTAAATTTTCTAAGCCCCTGGAAATGAACATTTTGTCATATTCGTCAGATTAGTAAATATTGATATTTCAGTTTATAGATGAAGTTGTGTGTCAGTTCTGCTTCTCTGTATACCTCCATCTTCCAGGGGACTGTAGAATTAGATTATGTGCTATATCCTAAAAAGACTTAAATAGCATATTTGTTGAGAGATATCAGTATAATAATAACAACCTCAAAGCATACAGATAACTAGAGGCCCGGTGCACAAAATTCATGCATGGAGGGGGTCCCTCAGCCCAGCCTGCACCCTCACCAATCTGGGACCTCTCAAGGGATGTCCAACTGCCCTTTCAGGCCCAATCATACAGAACTGCTGGCTCCCAATTGCTCACCTGCCTGCTTTCCTGATTGCCCCTAACCACTTCTGCTTGTCAGCTGATCACCTCCTAACCACTCCTCTGCCAGCCTAATTGATGTCTAACTGCTCCCCTGCCAGCCTATTTGCCCCCAACTTCCCTCCCCTGCAGGCCTGGCCCCTTTCAACTGCACTCCTCTGCTGGCCATCTTGTGGTGGCCATCTTGTGTCCACATGGGAGCAGGATCTTTGACCACATGGGGGCAGCCATATGTGTGTTGGAGTGATGGTCAATCTGCATATTACTCTTTTATTAGATAGGATAGAAGCCTGGTGCATGGGGGGCCCAGCTGGTTTGCCCTGAAGGACGTCCTGGATCAGGGTGGGATTCTCTTGGGGCATGGGGTGACCTGGGCAAGAGGCCTGTGGTGGTTTGCAGGCCGACCATGCTCCATGACAACCCAAGTGGAGGCCCCGGTATCTGAGATTTATTTATCTTCTACCATTGAAACTTTGTAGCCTGGAGGGGAGCAAAGCCATCTGCTCCCTCCTGGCAGTAGCCATTTCTGTTGGAATTTATCAAACTTTATCATTGAAACTTTGTAGCCTTAAGTGGAGGCCAAGGCAGGTCAGGGTGTGCAGAAAGCTTGGCTTCCTCCATCGTCAGGGGCAACCCTAGCCTCCTGCTCTCTCCAGCTTTGTGGCTGCTGCCATTTATGTTGGAATTTACTTATTGTCTTGTCTATAATTGAAACTTTGTAGCCTTAAGCGAAGGCCTGGGCTGGCCAGGTTGTACAGAAATCTTGGCTTCCTCCATCGCTGGGGAAACCAAGCCTCCTTTCTGCTTTCTGCATGGTTGCAGCCATCTTAGTTGGGGTTAATTTGCATGCATGCTCCTGATTGGCTAGTGGGTGTAGCAGAGTGATGGTTAATTTGCATGTTACTCTTTTATTAGATAGGATATGCATAGCATATTAAAACAGTCAATAAATGGCAGCTATTATACATTTATTACTAATATTTGGTTATAACAAAAATTAGGGCTATATTGATATTTCTTGATTTTTAAATTACACTTTTATTTCTTTCAATGTGTTAACCATGTCTTTTGTATAATTACTAGAGGCCTGGTGCAAAAATTCATGCCCAGATAAGGTCCCTTGACTGGCCAGCTAACAGGGCTATGGGAAGTTGGCCAGAAAAAGGGACCACGGGAGGTTGGTTGGCTGCAGGAGGTTGGCTGTGGGAGTGCACTGACCACTAGGGGGAAGCTCCTGCATTGAACATCTGTCCCCTGGTGGTCAGTGCCTGTTATAGCATCTGATCAACTGGGCATTTGGTCACTTAGGCTTTTATATATATAGATGGTCAAAGAGGCTCCCAAAACTTCCCAACTGACAATGTGTCTTTGTTTTCATTGCAGCTTATGAACTCTGGTTTAAGCAAATCCTCTGGGAATTAGATTCTGTTTGTGAGATCTTTCAGAATGGCCATGTAAGTTGTTATATCACAATATTGGTTCCAGGCTATTTTTGGAGAATGTAAAAAATATTACTAATGAGAAAAAATTTAACACAAAATGGTGGTTATTACGTAATGAAAATAAATTCTCTCCATTGAACAAGAGCTTAGTCATATTTTGCCAATGCCATTGCTACTGTAGAGCTTCACATTTCATTCAAGTTCCTTTTGAATGCCAGTTTCAAGCTCCTTATTTAGAACTCACTTATTTTTAATATTTTTTGCCATTAAGAATAGTTGTTTTAGCTCATGGTAGATTTCCAGAATAGCTGGCAATAAATAAGTACCTGTCTTATATTTCTAATGAACATTTGCTGTGGGAAGATAGGAACAATGATGAAGAAAGTAAACAGGAAGAGGTTTAAAAAATAATAGCAAGAGAAAGAAGCAAATAAAAGAGTCAAGGAGGTGGGGAGAATAAGGCAGAAAAGGACAAGGGGGATCGGAGTGCTAACAGTGGAACCTCCAGTGACAGCAGAGTCTGAACTGCACACTCCTGCCTCTTGCCCTGCTTCCTATTCCACAAGCCTCCCAGACACAGGACACAGCCTTATGTACTCAGGAGGGGCTGAGGAAAAAAGAACAAGAAAACAGTCATACACAGGCAGTCTTCTATATGTGCTTGCAATTTCCTTTTATGTTATTGGCAACTTTGTCCCTCAGTAAAAAGCATATTTATTCTGGAATTACTTCATCCTCACCCAGAAGTTTCCATGCTACTGTGACCTTTATTACTTGAAACAAACGTAGAGAGAAACTTACTTTAAAATGAGTGGGTGTTGATTTGCAGAATTTATTTCTAACTTGCTTCTATATAACTTTCTATTTTTAAAATTGATTTCAGAGAGTAAGGGAGAAGGAGAGAAAGAAACATCAATGATGAGAGAGAATCATTGATTGGCTGCCTGTCGGATGCCACACACTGGGGATCCAACCCGCAACCTAGGCATGTGCCCTGGCCTGGGAATCCAACTGAGACCTCCTGATTCATAGGTAGATGCTCAACCACTGAGTCATGCTGGCTGGGCTGTGATTTTCTATTTTTAAAGAAAGATATATGATTCTGATTTTGCAGACATTCCTTTCAAACAACTCAGTTACCGTTAGTTCAATATCCACAGAGTTATACTTCCAATGTTTCTTTCTGAAATAAAGATAAAGTTCATAGGAATGTACTATTGTTTGTAGTCTATTTTGTAACTTCTAAAAATCAAAATTGACTTCTTAGTGTCTCATTTCTTAACCATCAGGTCAGGGATGAAAGGAATATGCTTAAGATTGTTACACGAATGCATCGAGTGGTGGTGATCCTTAAACTACTGGTAGAGCAGTTTTCTGTCCTGGAAACGATGACAGCCTTGGATTTCAATGACTTCAGGTATGCACCTGTGGCTTTGTAATAGCTCAGTGGGGTTCACTTCCTCACTTTGGTGAGGTAAAGGAGGGCACGTGTGTTGTGTGACATGAGGAGCCTGTCACTATAAGCACTTGGGAGGCTTAATCATAACGAATTTGAGAAGTTATTAAAAACTTTTCATCACTTGTTTTCATATACAAGCATAACATGGTTAATTAATTTCAACTCATCATTGTGCCCTGTTTTTATCCAAAAATAATTTTAGACTACTTATCAAAATGGCTAGTGTGAG
This sequence comes from Antrozous pallidus, assembly GCA_027563665.1. Classification (NCBI taxonomy): domain Eukaryota; kingdom Metazoa; phylum Chordata; class Mammalia; order Chiroptera; family Vespertilionidae; genus Antrozous; species Antrozous pallidus. The sequence continues at coordinate 69,808,933 of CM050516.1, read as the reverse complement.
TAATATAAATGCATATAACAAATTTTGTAAAAAATAAAAGCTAAAAATAAAAGAAACGGGGGTGATAGAGAAAAAAGGGTGTCAGAAAAAGCATCAGAATAAGCCATGGATTGAATTATCAATTTTAGTTCTACATTTCCAGACAGCCAAAGCAAAATTCATGCATGGGGGGAAGGATGTCCCTCAAACCCATCCTGCACCCTCTTAATCTGGGACCCCTCGAGGGATGTCTGACTGCCCATTTAATCCCTCTCACAATCTGGGACTGCTGGCTCCCAACTGCTCACCTGTTGGCCTTCCTGATTGCCTCTAACTGCTTCTGCCTACCAACCCGATCACCCCCTAACCACTCCCCTGCCAGCCTTATTGATACCTAACTGCTCCCCTTCCAGCCTGGTTGCCCCTAACTTCCCTCCCCTGTCAGCCAATTGACCCTAAATGCCCTCCTCTGCCAGCCTGGTTGCCCCTAACTTCCCTCCCCTGCAGGCTTGGTCCCTCCCAACTGCCCTCCCATGCTGGCCTGATTGCCCTCAACTGCCCTTCCCTGCCACCATCTTGTGGTGGCCATCTTGTGTGTTGGAATGATGTCAATTTGCATATGATCTCTTTATTATATAGGATATGTATGTGTGTGTATGTATACACATACATATATACATATCAGATATGCATACATGTACATATGTATGTATATATGACATATATATTCAAAAAAAGCTTCTATCATACCAAATTTAAAATAGATTTTCCTAGAACATTAGGTACATTTGGTAATGTAATATATAGACCAACATGTTTGACATTCAAAGAAGTATAGCAAAATTTCTTTGTGGTGGTTTAAAAAAGCTGAAGTCTTAGTACCAATTAAATGAAAGACACTTACAAAAATGTAAGATTTTGTGTAGCTATGTAGGGTAGGAGTAATAATATTTTGGTTGTCTTTTTTTTTTTTTGCTTTAGGCAACATCCCCTGTATTATACTTACAGTATGTCATTGGTACTCATAATAATAATAGGTAGTGACATCAATGGTGGAATGTAAGTTTTAGACAATGGAATACTACTCAGCTAGAAATAAAAGGAAATTTTACCCATTGTGACATCATGAATGGACCTGGAGAGCATTATCCTAAGTGAATTAAACCAGTCAAAGAAAGACAAATACCATATGAGTTCACTCATATATGGAATCTTATAAACAAAATAAACTAACAAAATAGAAACAGATTCATAGATATAGAGAATAGACTGACAGATGTCAGAGGGGAGCAAATAGAGGGCTAGGTGAAAAAGTTAAGTGGATTAGAAAAAAAGCCTCAGAGACACACCCACACACTGTATAAGTTTTAGGAGGGATTGAAAAATATTTATAAATTATGAAGAGTCTTTTAACACTATTGAAAAAATATATTGTTCAATGCCCACCTGTTTTTATTTTAAGAAGACATTTAGTATACACACATACACATATATGTGTATATGTATTTCTGTATGTCTACATATATTGACACTTTGCGAACTATACAGACATTTCAACTTTAAATTGGTTGACAGATATCAACAATGGTGTTTAGGTAACTCATTTTCCTTATTTCAGTAATGTACGAACCATGGATCCAATTCTAGGCAGCTGTGTGTTTGTGTTCTTGATGATATCTAGGAGTTAAAACTGTGATTTACAACGTCAACACATTGCTCTCTTTTTCTTCTTTTCCCTCATTTATTCTCAAAGAGAGTACTTATCTCCAGCATCAGGCTTTCAGAGTTTACAGTTCCGACTATTAGAAAACAAGTTGGGTATTTTTCAGAACTTAAGAGTCCCTTACAACAGGAGACATTATCGTGATAACTTCAAAGAAGAAGAAAATGAACAGCTACTGAAGTCGGAGCAGGAAAAAACACTTTTGCAGCTAGTGGAGGTACGTGCTCCAATACTATTTCTAAAGTCTACATACCTCTTTTTAATGTAGCTTCTGCTAGACAAGAATTGTACAACTAATATCAAAGTTTGGTCACGTTAGTTGTAAATAAAAACAATTTATAAAATGCTTAAATTTATAAATTCAACTAACTAAAGTATTTAAATATTAAGAACTCTCCTGAGAATTTTAGAAATATTTATATAACCAATTATATGTTAATATTCAATAACCTCCTCATCTTATTAAAGCAATTCTTTTAAACATCCCTACAAAGCAAATTTAATTTGAGGATATTTAAACTAAGCGAGGTTAATTGCTTAATAAGCTTTATTTCTTTAAAATTATTTGTAGTTGAAAAGTGCCACACGTGTATTTTTCATCAATTAAACCATATTACTAAGAGTATATAGTCTTTAGAATTTTTTCTTTGTTTTACTTCCCCAAGGGTCTATAATGGTCTTGAGAAATTACTAATTTGTTTCTTCATAAATAATTAAGTAAGTGTTGTATTGTCTTGATTTCTTTTATAGAGGCTTTTTATTTGCATATTAAACTTTTCTTTTAGTAAATTATATTCTGCACACAAATCCCCTGGTTACAGTTAATATGGAGATTAAAAAGAAAGATAGGGATAGAAAGAATCAGAAAACTAATTTGAAACCCAAATGAGAACCCACAGAGATGTATGAATTAGGTTTTATTTATGATTAAAAAGTCTTGTGGAATATTAAAATAATTGAGTAGTTAGTGTATTTCAAAAAGTTGCTAATTATACCATGCTCCTGCATTTAGAAGAGATCATATATTATACATGTTATAATTCCTTCAGATCTTAAGACATAAAGTACTTTGAGAGTAAACCAGAGACTTCATTAAAACAATATTTACATATGTTCATAGATTTATAGAACAAAATTAAGATTTTTGTAACATATTTTCGGTGCGGAATGGAAGGGAAAAAGAGAGAGGGAGGGAGGGAGAGAGAGAGAGAGAGAGAGAGAGAGAGAGAGAGAGAGAGAGAGAGAGAGAGAGAGAGAGAAACATCTATGATGAGAGAGAATCATTGACTGGCTGCTTACTGCATGCCCCCTACTGGCTCAATAGCCTGAAACCCTGACACATGCTCTGACCAGGAATTGAACCATGACCTCCAGTTCGTAGGTTGGTGCTCAACCCTGAACCGCTCCAGCCAGTCATAGTTCTTAATAAATAAAGATTAAACAGCAGTAATATGAGCTCATTAAAAAGTAAGAGATGAAATAGAATAGATTTCTATTTTTAAATGAAGACATTGAAGGGAAAGAAAATATTTACACACAAAAAGCACCTTATTAAACGTGTTTCTCAAAACCATGAAAATATTCTGTTTCAAGTTCATAAATGTTAGTTATAATGTATCTCACATATTTAAAAATTTTACAATACATTAACTTAAAAATAATGTTTACTTAAGGCATGGCTGGAAAGAACACCAGGTTTAGAGCAACATGGATTTAACTTCTGGGAAAAGTTGGAAAAAAATATTGTTAAAGGCCTGGATGAAGAATTCAGTATGATTCAGGTATTTATGATGCCTTAAGTAAATATAAGTTTACTACTGAAATAAGTATTGAAAATTTTATTTTAAGATAATTTTCCACTTACCTCTTAAACTTATAATTTTTATGTTATTTTTCTTTCACAAAAGCATATACTTAGGCTATATTACATGATTGATTTAATTTTATTTATGTACAATAAAAATTAAATTAAGAATTTCATTGTAATCAAGAGTTTCTTTGATAAATATATGAGTTTAATATACCTTTTTTATTTATATTGAACATTTCAAGATTATAACTAATTCTAGACAGAAGTAGGCTCATAAGAAAGGCCTAGTTCTTCCTATTGGTTCTCAGACAATGTCAAGTTTCTCACTAAAGAAAATATTGTTGATTTTTTTATTCCTCATTTCCTTCAAATTACAGGCCTTTCTCCTTGACTAAATTTCTTGAAAGAGTTGTTTCAATTCTATGTCTTGAGAGGCTTTATTAGTGGTATTTAATGTCTTGAAGTCACACCACTGCATGTGTTCAAGTTCCACTTGTACTTGTTAATTGTGTGACATTGAACGTCTTTGACTTAATTTCTCTTTGTTTAACTTTCAACATTGATACAATAGAAGAGTATCTACCTCATAGGATTATTATGAACATTAAATTAGATTAATACATGTAAAATTATTTTAGAACAGTAGTTAGTATAATTATTCTTTTATTTTTCATCAAATCTTCAATTCAATCAAGTCTATCTTCTTGTCCCATCATTCACAAATAACCTCCATGTTCATAAATCCAATGACCATTTTTTATCTTCACTTATCCTGAGCTAACAGTGATATTCAATACTAATGGCTATTTAACACTTTTTGAACAGTCCCCCCACTCCTCTTGGATTTGGTACACAATATTTTATCTTCGTCTAAAAGTCTAATTTATCTGCCTCCATTACTGACTCATTAGACAAGTAAATGATGGGATTTCCCAACTCAATGTCTTATAACCTTTGTATCATTTGTCTATATTAGTTGTAGTCATTAACTCATTTATACCCACTCCTTCAATAGTTACTTGTACACCAGTAATTCTCAAATACCTCTAAGTGTAGATATCCTCTTAAATTTCAGATCATATACTTAACACTTAATTTATATTTCTTCCTGGTCCTTTCAAACATACACTGATGGGAAAAAAAATCCCTTTCATCCACTCCTGTATCAACTTGGTCTTCTCCAAGTTTTTCTCCTACAAACTAGTGTGCCAAGTCAGACTGGTAATATCGGTCCTTGGTAACTCCCTCTTCCTCAACTGACTTCATCAAGCTATCACCAAATGCTATTAACTTAACCTTCTAAATAGTTTTCAAGTATCTCTCTTTGATCTATCACTACCCATCAAGTGCAGACTCATTGTTTTCCACCTGGACTAAAGTCATATTCTCTCAACTATTTGACAAGGCTTACAATATGGCTCCATTCCAATTTATTGTTCACACTGCAGTTTGTGCAATCGTTTCAAAATGTAAATCTAGTCACATTTGACTTCTGCATAAAACACTTTGATGTTTTCCCATCGCTTTCAGCATAACAATAACAACCCTTAATATAATCTTCAAGGCATTATATTATCTCTTGTGGGCCAGTCATACAGAATTTCCTTTAGGCTGAATTTAGTTCTTTTAGTTTATCACCAGTCTTTTTATGTTATTCTCTGTTTGGAATATTCTTCCCCAGATAACTCCTTTTCATTCTTTGGTCTTGGCTCAAAGTCTCCAGGAAGGCCTTCTCTGACTCCCTTACTACTATGTTATCATGGCACTATACTGCTTCTGCATACCACTATGGTATGGGACACTCTTGAGTGTTCAACATTTAATATTCAGGTGATTATTTGTTCTACGTCTTATTCCCACTACATAATATATTGAATAGGATCATGGGACTCAATTTTTGCTCACTATTTTATTTATCACCTGTGCATGACATTTGCTAAAAAAAAAAAGGAATATTTACTTGACAATAGTAAACACAACTTTTTAATAGTTTGGTTCTTCTGAGAACTTGAAGATAATTTGGTTAACTAATTTTTTTTACCTTACTTAATTGGTTTATAAGTAGAGCATGTGCTGTAGGCAGAAAAATAAAAATTTTCTTAAACAAATCAATTGATATGAAATGAATAAAAAGAAAAGTATGAAGTACATCTAATAAATTACATTTACGGGTTATAATACTGAAAATAGAATTTTAGTAGCATTAATAGTTTTTCTGACTAGGAATTCTTAATTTTCCTGAGTGGAATAACCTTACTGTGCTAAATAATTTTTGTCAAATATTTGGTCATATTGACCACTTGTATTGTTATACCCACCTGAACTCAGGACTCATGATATTTATTAAGATAACTAGAGGCCCGGTGCATGAAAATTCATGCACTGGAGGAAGGGTGCCTCAGCCCAGCCTGCCTCCTCTCACAGTCTGGGAGCCCTCAGGGGCAGGAGGCAACCTAGCGATTAGGGGAAAGTGATGCCCCATCACACCTCTCAGCTGCCCTGGTTACTTGAGCCTTGGGCTGGCCCTGGGCTGCTCAGGGACTGAGGGAACTGGGGGACTCTGGAGGCAAGCATGTGGAGCAGCCAGGTCCATCTGGGGATGGGCCCAGCCTTGCCATGGGCCTGCCACCCTGAGGGACTGAGGGAACTGGGCATCACCATCTTTGAGGGTCTGGCAGTCAATTAACATATTCCCTCGTTATTGGCAGTGGGCGCCACCATCTTTGAAGGTGAGGTAGTCAATTAGCATATTACCTCCTTATTAGCTATGGGTGCTGCCATCTTTGTAATGGCATATTCCCTCTTTATTAGGTAGGATGTTTAAGATTGATAAATCACTAAATTAAACTTGAAGTATAGAACCAGTGACTATGAGGAAGATCCTTTCTCAAAAAACAATAATTTTCAAGTTGTAATATTAGGCAAAATGGTAAATATTCCAAGTACACCTTTTCTGCCCCTGGCCACTCTACTTCTCAAAGGAAATGTTTTGTAAAATAAGAATCTGTTCTCTGTTGTGGGAATATTAATGAAGTATTTTCTCCAAAGGCTAAAAATGAGTCTGAGGAAAAGGAGGAACAAATGGCTGAATTTCAGAAACAAAAAGAGGTGTTACTCTTATTATTTGATGAGAAACGTCATGAGCATCTTCTTAGTAAAGGTAGGTAATTTTATTTTTAAGTATTGCTTCTTGGCACTGTATTATTGTGGCATCAAAAGGTGAAATCCCACTTGGGGCAATAAAATGAAAATTGATATTCTACTCATAGAAACAAACATTGGTTAGTGTTCTATAAGATAACATTATATTAACAGATTTAAATGATCATTTTATCTCAAAAACATTGGTCGAAACTTTCATAATATGTCAAATATGAGGGATACCAAGGTACATGGAATAAGGCTTCTCAAGTTGTTCAGAGCCAAATATATATTCCCAAAAATGTATACATGTTTTGAATAATTATAAAATCAGTGTTATTAGAGCATACAGTTCATTTTCAAAATTTAAAAGAATCCACAGAAATGAGTAATTTTTGTCAATGCCTGTTTTCAAATTGATGACCAATCTGGTCCAGGTACTGCTGATAACTCAAAGCAATGGAATTCCAAACATCAAGAATCATTTTGTTTGGTATTTGTGTGCCCTCAATTTGTCAGTTGTTGCTGGCTTTGTACTGTAAACTTTATCTTTTATGTATTTTCATTTAAAAAAATGTAGTGGAACTTTAAGATAATTTTTTTTGTGTGTTCAAAGCTTAGTCTGTTTTCACTCATTATTTCAAATAACTTAAACCTGAAAAGGAGTGAAAATTAAATATTATCAGCTGTTAAAATTTTTTTGAACTTCCTAAATATATTTCAGACTCCTTTTAAAATCCAATATTAAAACAATGTTTTATATAATATTTTTCAAATTTCAAACGAGGGGTAAAATTTTAAACTAAAATTTACATTGCTTTTTAAAAACACACAACAATTATTTAAGGTGACGGTGTCAAAGTAATATGACTACCTTAAGTGATCCATTAAATTAAAACTTGCTATGTATTTTGCAGGTGAAAGACGATTCTCATACAGAGCACTTCAGGGGGCCTTGATGATATATTTTTACAGGTAAAGGCAAATTAGAAGAGAAACACAAGTTAAAATTGCGTATTGGCTATAGATAATTATCAAATATAAAGCTTATAAGTTTCAATCATAGTTTTATTAATGTTATTTCATTTTGATGGAAAGGTTAGAAAATAATTATGAGGCTTTCTTTCTTTTTAAATAGTACAGTTTAACTATATCTCTGTAGTTGGTTAAAAAAACACTCAAATTAATAAAATATATATTTTTATAATTTTATAATGTTACTAGAGGCTAGGGGTATGAAATTCATCCACTTGAGGGAGGATGTCCCTCAACCCAGCCTGGGCCTTTTTGCAGTCCCAGAGCCCTTGAAGGATTTCCAACTTCCGGCTTAGGCCCAATGCTCAAGGGGAGAGGGCCAAAGCCAGCAGTTGACATCCTTAGTGCTGTCACAGAGACTGGAGAGGCACCTGCCACTGCTGCTGCGCTCACCAGCCCTTAGCTCAGCTTCTGGCTGAGCGGTGCTCCCTCTGTGGGGAGCACACTGACCACCAGGGGGCAGCTCTATATTGAGCATCTGCCTTCTAGTGGTCAGTACTTATCATAGTGATCAGTCATTCCTTCCTTTTGATCAATTTGCATATTAGCCTTTTATTATATAGAATATTAAATGTCCAAAAGACCGCAGTGCACTCTGCCTCTAAAACGTAGTCATTAAAAGTGTTCCATCATTAAACAATGTGGTAGAATTATTCCTGTCTTATAAAAAAAATTGTTAAGTGGAAATACCTTGTAAATCTTTGTTCTGGTTAGCCAACAATTTCAAGTAAAATTAACTTCACTGTTTAATACATTTGAAGTGTTCTTTAAATGTCCACATACTTCTTTATATGTATGAAGGCCTCATCTTCATGTTTCATGAATTAAATGAATCAGAATAAATAGCACACTAGCAAAAAAGCCTGTGTTTACTGGATATATTATTTACTTTATTTATTTAAATTGTAATCCTTTCCAGTCTTTCTTCAGAATAACAACTTAAACAAAAATCTTTTGACTCTTCCTAAACTCTTCCAAAATGTATGCCACTCAAGTTTTTGTATATTAAGTAAAAAATATATTGAATTAGTTTAAGGATTGGATGAAGAAAGAGAATATATAACACTACATATTATGTGTGTGTGTGTGTGTGTGTGTGTGTGTGTGTGTGTTTGTGTATGTATATATATACATATATATATGCAGTAATTATTTTGTTTTTAATATATTTGTTTGGAAAAAGTTTTTTACTGTATTAGCTGGGAAACCTAAGATAGGGTATCTGACTGCCTTTTAATGAGATTCCATGTTAGGTGTGACTCTGGCTGTAAATTACATGGAATATTCTAGATTCTTTAAACAAATGCTATAAATTGAAGTGTAGTATCCCCATTTTTGAGATGAAGAAGCTAAGACGTATTGGGTAATTCAGAGATGATGCCACAATTCCTAAGAGCAAAGTTGATATCTGTTTGCAGGGCTAACAGATGATAAAAGCCACATGCTTCCTAACACACTGGATTTGCTTGAATATATTCCTTTGTTTTATTTCCCCTTTAGGGAAGAGCCTCGATTTCAGGTCCCTTTCCAGTTGCTGACTTCTCTTATGGAAATAGATACACTCATGACCAAATGGCGATGTAAGTCCTCCTTCCCTCCCCTACTTCCTCAGCTCCACCCCTATAACTCTTCTCCCCTGATCTGGTTCCTTTACTCCTTTTCTCCTGTCTGCCCTTCTTGCTCTCTCTTTTCTCCATCTTTTGTGTGAGTTTTTTTTTTTAATCAGCTTGATAATTATTCTTCCCAAGGGTCTATTCATCCAATGCACAAGTGGCACAGTACCTAGAGCCCACAATAACTTTGGAGCCCATGAAGATATTTTATTTGATAATCAGAAGGAAAAATAAACTTTAGGTCCAAGGAAAACATATATATATATATAAATTTATTTTTATGACAATACAATTTAAAAATATAAGAAACCTACAGAGGCAAAATAACCAGAGCTCATTAAAATTGAACTATGGCCCCCTCTTTCCTATGTTGTTTGTAGGCTAAATGTAAATATGGATGGAGTCAAATGAGGGTGCTGAACCAAGTGGGGTGCCAGGCAACCTGCTAGTCTCATGTCTCATAGGTGAACCTTCCATATGGCTAAGTGATAAGGAGTGAACCTTTTTCTCAGAAGCAATAATCATTATCAACCCCTGAGTTTTAGAAAAATATTCATGGAGTTAATTTGTGTGTTTGCCTAGATAACCACGTGTGCCTGGTGCACAGAATGCTGGGCAGCAAAGCTGGCACTGGTGGGTCCTCAGGCTACCACTACCTGCGTTCAACAGTAAGGTAAGATGGGGAATGCACCTTTTTATCTTGGTGGAAATCACCAAGTTTTTGTATCTCCATGCATATGTGACATTATCTAGGAAAAGTCATTTATACTTGTTCTTGTCTGCTGACAGCACATTTGTAGTGAGATTAAGACATTCCTATTAAAACTTTTGGAGATCATTGTACAAATTCTTAGCTCTGGAAGTTTATTATTTTCATCTTGTGATGAAAGGGGCATGGCACCAATTCCTGTGAGGGCATGGAGGAATCAATACAGGTAGAAAATGTCAACTCATTCTGGCTAAAGTTTGTACTAGAATAAAATAGTTATTATTAAGTCCACCAATGTACTCTTGATACAGCTAAAAATATAGTCTCTTATTTTCTCAATAGGACTATATATTATAGCATGAAAACTTCTATCTACTCCAGGGAATGCCCTTTTAAAATTTTTATAAGAAAAAGGTCAACATTTACTGAGCATTTAAAACATGGTAGAGATATTATTTCTAGGATATTTGTGTTCTTATTTTATTTAATATTCATAGCCTTATAGATAGGATATATAGACAGATGCATCCAAAAACTGAGAAACTTACAAATGCTAAAGATAATCAGATCAAGAATATGTTAGTTACCTTTAGTCTCCAAAATTCCTTATAGTACATTGTTTTCATTCCTAATTGTACCACCAGATTGACTAAGTTATAAAATGCACAGGTTCAATTTTTCATCATTTTTATACTTCCATTTTCCCTGGGAAGAAACTCTAGGATGAATGATTTAGAAAATTCATCGATATACATTTTCGCAACCATTATATATTTTCTCTTTCCCTCGGAATAAATTCTGTAAATATCTAAGATAAAATGATTGTATAAAATGAGCACACCAGTGATGGGAATAATTAACACTAATTAACAGCATTTCTAGTGTGTCATTATCTCATCAAATCTTCACAAAGGCCCGACCAGAAGCAGGGATTGTAGTTTTTATTTTACAGAGTTAGAAACTAAGACACTGAGTTTTAAACAACTTGTCCAAGATTGTAGGAGTTGCAAGTGACAGAACAGGATTTGAACCCAAATTTGACTTCAAAGACAAATGCTCTTCCATTATAAAACTGCAACGGTTAAAATAATAAATAAAATAAAATAAATAGTTGACTAACAAACACAAAAGCAATGTTTAGTGTCAAAAATACTCTGTTGGACATTTATTATAAATCTAAGGTGGCATTTCGATTTATAAGTTATTTGGCAGCTACTTTGCAGGTGGAAAATATTTTCTAATGAATGACTAAAAACTCTAGATGCTTTATTATTTTGCATACTGTTTAAAAGTTTGACACGAGACAATACTAAGGCTAGGTTTTAATCTGAACCAGCTTGGTCGGATCAATAATATGGTTTTATGGGCATGAACTTTGGATACAAAAAAAATGGAGCAATCTTAATACTAGGGATACTTAATATAATATATGACATATATAATATGTAATATAAAATACAATATTGAATACTAGTTGTTCATGGCAAAATATTGTTTGATGAAAATTTTAAAATATTTCATTTCAATAAATTTAAAACATCTGTATATGTTTTTCCAGTGATAGGTACAAGGTATTTGTAGATTTATTTAATCTTTCAACGTTTCTGATTCCCCGACACTGGATACCGAAGATGAACCCAATTATTCGTAAATTTCTTTACACGACTGAATATTGTGACAGCTCTTACTTCAGCAGTGAGGAATCAGATTAAAATTATCTGCAGAGTCTACGAAGAATGCTGATTTCTGTGGGATTTTTCCTACGCATTTTCATGAATGCACAGACTTCTAAGATAATATATGTATATATGTAGTAAAGCACTGTGGTGCTAAGATCCAACCCCGGAAAGAATTTTATTTCGTTTATTATGGTAAGACTAAGCATTTCTGTGATGATACAAGACAATAAGAAATGAATTCAGTCACACTGTTACATTGTACATATGGTCTTTTCCTATTAAAAATGTATTGTCCCCTGATACTTACCCTAATGTAACCATTTAACCTAATCATTAGCTCATTGTTACATATTTTATAAGCTTGTAAACTTCAGCTATTTAGTGGAATAAAATGTCATTCTGTACAAACTTTTTAATCAAAAATTTTGAGTAATAAAAATTATTCTTTCTGTAATATATTATTTTGAAAACATTGCTTATAATTATCAGGACGCTTGGCGATCAACAGAGACCTATGTGAAGCTGGCCCAGAGGGCATTCATTCACTGGACATTACTCAAATAGCGTAAAGAACTAGGGGAACCAGTGGAGCTCTAAGGCCACAGGGATGGAGCCAGCTCCTCAAGTACTTTATTCCTGGAACATTTTGAGGATCCTCTGTGTTTCATCTCTTCTCTGTAGGTGCTGGCTTTATTGTTCTTTGATGTAGACCCAGTAATCCTCCCACAGGTTTCGTCTCAATCCTAGCATCTCTCTACTCCCAGAAGGGCAAGTCACTCTTCCCAGAGCCACTGTATCCAAAGTCACCAACGGTTGCGGTCTGGGAGGTACAGCCTCCCCCAGTGCACAGCAGGTTTGAGGTAGGATAAGAGTTCCCTCAAGTGAAGAATGTTCTTTCCAGGAGACAGACTGAACAATGACCCAGTTCATTGCTAGTAACTATTAAACTAAGCGTTTAGTCCAGACACGAGTTTTAGTCCTCTTTTTATAGCTTGCCCTGGATATTGGCAACATTTCATTAAATTTTGCTATGAGGGGAAGTACAAAATATTATCAAAGAAATCTAAAATGTCCAATTTTGACCTAGGGTAGCAAGTTCTTGTTGGAACTGAACTATTCTTTAGTCTTAATTATACGTTTTTTTTTCTTATGAAGATCATATTGCTTCTGCCTACATGGCATGTGTGTGTGCACACATATGCATAGTACCTGGTGGTAGTTAAGCTGGAAAAATATAGAGATGAGTAACACGGTGGCTAAATCAGCAAATTCTGGCTCTGCCATTTATTAACTAACTAGAGGTCTTATGCATGAAATTCATGCACGGGGGTTAGGGGGATGTCCCTCAGCCCAGCCTGCACCCTCTCCAATCTGGGACCCCTCGAGGGATGTCCAACTGCCCATTTAGGCCCGATCCCGGTAGGATTAAACAGGCAGTTGGATATCCTTCTCACAATCCAGGATTGCTGACTTCAAACTGCTCACCTGCTTGCCTCCCTGATTGCCTCCTAACCACTACCCTGCCAGCCTAATTGATGTCTAACTGCTCCCCTACCAGCCTGTTTGCCCCCAACTTCCTTCTTCTGCCAGCTTGGTCACCCCTAACTGCCCTCCCTTGCTGGCCTGATTGCCCACAACTGCCCTTCCTTGCAGGCCTGGAACCTCCCAACGGCCCTCCCCTGCTGGCCATCTTGTGTCCACATGGGGTAGCCATCTTTGACCACACGGGGGCAGCCCTCTTGTGTGTTGGAGTGATGGTCAACCTGCATATTACTCTTTTATTATATAGGACTACTTTGTTTCAAACACTAGGTTAAGCCCCAGTTTCCTATCTATTTATAACGGAGATAAAATTATCATAATCTTTGCTTTTTTCTCATACCTTGGAATCAATGCTGTTTTGTCAAGTTTTATTCCTTTAACATGGCTAAATACTTCAATATAATTATTTTCATCTATATTTCTTGGTGTTACAAAGCTAAATAGTTGAGACGGTTTTTTCGAAGGATATAACAGTACTTCTAAATATACATGTTATCACAATTTGCAATGCCAGTCTCTACCCTTGTCTCCAAACTTGCTTCTAGTGCTGACAATCCATGTTAAATAATAACTCGTAAATGGTGACAAAGTAATTGTAAGGTTGTCTAATTTAGTATTCACTTTCAGTTCTTTGTGAAGTCACATCCAGGAATATCTTGGTCATTTTCATTATGAAGCCTAATTATTATGTGAAGATTTTGTTGCTTTTGTCTTAGCCTCATTGGGTGAACTCCAAGTAGTCTGAGGGCTGGAGCACAGCTGCTGTCTATCTAGAAGAGCAGAAACCGAGCTGAGAAGGTAGAGAGGGACTTCTCCATGCGAGCTCATTTAAGAGTTAGCATGTTATCTTTGAGGCAACAGGGGAGTAACATGATAACATTCTCTTTAAGAAATATAAATCCTGGGGACACACAGTAGGTGGATTATAAGGACATTCATTAGAATCACCTGGAGGGCTGATTAAAACAAAGTGTTTCCCAAAGCCTCAGTCAGGTGTCTTCTGGGCTGGAGACTCTACTTTGAGAACCACTAGTTTCAGGAACATGGGTTTATTAGGTTGACTACAAAAACAGTGGAGATAAGATACTAAAGAACATGAATCGGGAAAGGAACAGTAGAAATGGAGAGGAGGCAGGTGGCTAGCTGATCAGCTACTAAGGTATATTTGACTGATTAAATATCTAAGATGTCCCTCAATTTTATACTGATTTGGTGATTACATAATGTTGATGCTATTAACTAAAATAGAGACTCTAGGAGATGTGGAAGGTTTTTGGTTTGTTTATTGGAGACACTGAGATTAAGGTGTCTATGGAGAAAACCTAAAAGTAAGTATGTGGATTTGGAACTGAACAAACTCTTGTGTGAGTGTAGCGCACATTAACATTGTGTTCACAAAATGGAAGCCATGCACTTCTTTCTGGACATAGTCTTCTTAACCCAAAGTCAAATACCGGTTGTTGTATTATAAATGTCATCAAAATTCAGAGCAGCTGAGAAGTTTTAATCACTTTGTAATAAAAAAATGTTTAGTATTTGAGAAATAGTATCAGAAGAGCATTTACATCATGCAGAAATCAGTAAATGAACACAAACATGATTCCATTTTGGCAAACTTAGACAATAAGAATATTAATCAATTAAACTATCAATATTTGTCTTCTTGGATCATTTGTAAACCTAAGTCAATACATAACCTTTTGAAATTGGTTTTGGTTGGTGTAAGAAAAAGAAATATAGTGTTTTGTTTTTTATTTTATTTTTCTAATATGAATGAATAACTAAAAGTAAAATTGGAAAAAAGGAAAAGTAAGATGTTCTCAATTATTTCAGTGGTTGCTGCTACATTTAAAGCTTTGTGTGTTTTTTGTTTATTTATATATTTTACATTAGGAAGTGATCATGAATTTTAGAGAAGAAATACTTACATATGTAATATTTGATTAAATTTTCTTATATTCTCATATAACTCATTTAATATAGTTGTAAAATCAAAAGATCAGCTCTTATGCTCTGAGGTTCTTACACAAGCACATGTTACTAAGGCAAAAGAGAGAACATGGGCATGAAGAACCAGGAACCAGGTCAAAGCCAAATGGATGCACATAAAAAAGTAGTTAGAATGGGATTCCCAGACACATAAGCAGAAAACTGAAAAAAAAAAAACCACAAAAACAAAAACAAAAAAAACATAACACAAAAAACAGAGAGCCTGAGAAACTCACATTCTGGCTAATACCCCAGATTAATGGCATTAGACTTTGAAAGGGGTGTTGCCTACAAATGATGGGAGGAAGAGAAAGGTGATAGCCTGATGTTAGTGGATTAGAAAGATCAAAAGAAATAGTTGTAGAATGGAAATGAAAAATAAACAATGAGGCTTCTTAGCCAGGGAAGTCAAACTACCAGGAGAATTTAGGAGTGTCCCAGTAAAGAGTAAGAGAAAGAGAGCAGAAAAATGTGGAAAAAAAACACTGTCCTTCAATATAAAGAGATCAAAGTAAGGAAGTGAAGTCTATTGGCATCCTATTGACAATGAAAATTTCAAAATAATAATCTTTTCTCAGGCAATGCTAGTTGAGTTCTTCTTATCACATAATTGCCATATAACTTATTGTCATTTAATTTCCATCTCTTGTCCTTTTGTTTTTTGCTTCATGATCTTTCTATAATTCAAGGAGTAAGTACTATTTGTTGAGGTAAAGCTACTGGTATTTCAAAAATTCTTATGACGTTTCAACTCAGAGGGCTGAGTATAATTGTGAGAGGCACACATAACTTTAGGTTGACTATTCTTGTACATTGGGGTAAGTTAAGGTAGTAATTATATCCCACAAGGAAAATAAATCCTGATTAGTTCTTTAATGACATTGAAAATAAACAAATAACAAAACAAACAAAAAACAGCAATTAAACAAAAACCAGATAATAGCCTCTTCAAAGTAAAGAGATCTAAAATATCTTAATCCAACGTTCACTCCAGAGTAGGAAACTATTTTCCAGGCCATAGTGCTTGTGTTCTTCCTAATAACTATGGTTGCCCATCTCTTTATAAGAAGGGGGCATGCCATAACATGGCTTAGATACTACTAGGACCTAGAACGGTTAGCGGATAGTTGCTAAAACCTAGAGGTGAATAATGCTGAGCATGAAATACCATGCTAAATTTCATTAGGAACCTTCATTTTGGTAGTTGTTTCTTGATTCGATCAATTAATCATACAAATACAGCAGAAACAAAATCTGCAATACCTAAGAAAAAAAAGAAATTATTAATAGGAGTCTACTTCTTCTGTATATGCCTTGTAAATAGCAAATTAAAACAATGTTCATTTAGGTTCAGAAAAAGTTATCAACTATTAAGAAAATAATTTAACAGTTATAGCTGTCTGTATAAACATGACAATCTAAAAAGCAATTAGAAGATATGACTAATATTTTTGTCCTAAGAAACTATAAAAACACATATACAAAAACACACAAAATGACTTATTAACTGAATAGGTGAAGGTATGTGAAATCTTTAATGCATATATATATAGTTTAGAGGTGATAATTTACATAAATATTATAAATAAAATTTGAAAATTCAAATTTTAAGATTTGAACTTTAATTAGCAAAAATTCAATAAATCACATGTACTATACTTGCTCAGCACACAAGAACATATATCTCAATATCATAATGAAAGCAATAAGTAGCTCATTGAAGACTGGATTCCATTGTAAGTAGCTATGTTTGTGAAATCTCTTGGGGCCATGTATGCTATCTATCTTAAACCATTGTTCTTAAGAGCAATGTGATCACCAAATACTTTCAGGAAGAATTTGGACCCTTATGTAATTACTAACAAGTCATGCCCTTAGAGACTCAAATTGGGAAACAGAGAGAAGAAATTATTCTAACTCATCCTCAGTAAAGCTGGAGGCCAGGGAAAAGGTGGTAGTGGGGAATGCAGTCATAATCGAGGCAACTATGAACCAATATCTGAATTATGTTCTTGCAACTTTCCTGCCAGAGATTTTTTTAATGTATATTTTTTATTGATTTCAGAGAGGAAGAGAGATAGAAACATCAATGAGAGAGAATCATTGACTGGCTGCTTCCTGCACGCCCCATGCTGGAGATGGAGCCTGCCTCTCAGGCATGTGCTCTAACCAGGAATTGACCCGTACCTCCTGGTTCTTAGATCAACACTTAACTACTGAGCCAGGCTTTGAAAACTGCCACCAGTTATCTCAGACCCAGGCATCACAGTTAGAAATAATATATGTTTAGTAGCAAAGGTTCAATGAATGGCAGAAATCATTTATTTGGATGTTCTAGCAATGTGAAAGCCCCAAAGGATGCTATAAGGTAGGGACCTGATTGGGTTGCTAGTACTCTGGCTTAAAGATTTCTATGATGTTTGTTCTCTTCAATAAGTAATTGATGTAAATATTTTACTGGGGTGATAAAACAGGCCATTTATGAATTCTCATGAATTCTACTTTCTGGAACCATTAGATAGTACTCACTAATTGAGTCAAAACCCAAACTCTCAAACCTTCTATAATAACTCTCCTTTATAAGTCTCACAATTTAGTGTCTACAATTCTTAAAAAGTTATATGTATGCTAGAAATAATTATAGTGAGAAATTGAATGATTGCTCTCATATACAATACAGTTTCATTCTAACTTGATTCAGAAAAATATGTTGATTTTCCAGATCAAAGTTGTAGAAGACAGGTTTGAATATAAGTTTTAGAATACAGTTTAAAGTACTTACCTAGCTATTTTAATTTGGTTTATGGTTAACATACAAAAAACTGTTATTCTATAAAGGAGCACATTTGGTATTTGCTTAAGCTTCTCCATTCATGGGTGCTATAGGTAGAATTTTGTAGGTGAAGAGGAGCATATTAAATCAGAAGCAATCCTAATACTTTTTTCATACATTTTTAAATAAATTTTGATCCAAAGAAAAAGTGACTCTTGATAATCTTTGCATAAGTATTAATACACAAATTAAGAAAAACTCATACAGTTATAAAAAGTAAAATTGGAACTATAAAAAGTTTTATATAAAAAGTTTTTGGAAAACTTCAGCCTCATAAGTTGAGTATTTTTAAATCCAAAAGCCTCTGGATTTTGAAGTAATTAACTTTGATAAATTATTAGTTTATCTTATTATGTTTTGCTAATTATATTTGTTTTTCTTCCTTTTTAAAGCATGAATATGTGCAATGGTGTCTCATCTTTAAAACACTATTTTATTTTTATCAATTACAAAGTGATTTGAGTATGTTGGAAACATACTATGGATTGGACAAGTTTATAATTTTAATATCTTCAGAATATCTTCCTTGACACTTAGCCTGGAGTTTTAAACACAAAATATGACTCACCACAAATATTACTTCCCATTTTGACATGCGCATAGCCATCCATTCCCCACGAATTTCCCCATGAGTTCCGTACAATCCAATATGGAGTAGTTCCTGCAAAACAAAAATTGGCAACAAATCCCAAAAAACACATATTTGTGTGAATGCATGTTTACTTCTTGATCAGTGTAGCAGCTTTGACAAAACGGTTAAAACTGTAACAGAATGGTAACTTACACTCCTAACTAAACTGGAGCTGCAGTTAGTGTCACATTCCAATTATTGGAAAAATATGTTTGAACTCATTTCACTTAATACAGAACTTGTATAGAATGAAAACACACACATTTCCAGGGCATTAGAAACAGAAAAAAATAATTGTTAGATATGCATGATAAAATAATAGGCAATTCTATTTCCCCAACAATTATCCTAAATACTTCAGATGGAAAATGCACATTATTTAAATCAGTAATTATTATCATTCTAACAAATTATCCACCAAAATTGATAAGAAGGAACATAGTGGGATTATTTATACCCAGAAATCTACTGAAAAGTAGTAAAGTTCTTAGGAGGACTTAGATATATGACCACATTTTAACTTTTTATATGGTTAAGATGATTTGTCAATCACCTTAAGCTGAAAAGCAATCAATCAAGTCTTATCAGCCACTTACCTGTTTTATCAAACCCAGTTATGATAATAGCATGATTTGCTTCTCCACTAGAGCAATGATGCTGTATTATCCCTCCCAGATAATCTTGCCAGCTCACTGCATCTACTATCCCCACCAAAGGACCAAAGGTTAGAAGTGCTTTTGCCATTTCGTCTTCCTGGTCACTACCAAAAGAGAAAATATTTGGTTAAGGAGCTTAATTTTTTAGGTAAGAATATTTTATTAAAACGATCACTTTGATCTTTGTATGGATACACATAGGTTTGGTTGCAATTACAGAAGACTTAAATAATGGAGGCGACAAGAAGTCTGGGAAATTGTTAGTCCAGGACTGCAATAGATATTAAGAACCCAGGCTCCTCTTATGCTATTACTAGAGGCCCAGTGCATGAAAATTCATGTACTGGGAGTGGGGTGGGGGGTGGGGGGAACGTGGCCCTCAGCCCAGCCTGCACTCTCTCACAATCCGAGACCCCTATGCCTGACCTGAGGCCAGAGCCTATTGGGGCTTTCCTTCCCGGGCTGCAGGCAGTTGGCCCCACCCTGCCACTGCCACTGCTTGCCATCTGTGCAGTGCTGCCCCCCCCCCCTCCCCTGCCACCAGTTGCCTCCCTCTGCAGGCAACAGGCTGGGGTGTAATGGCCTGGCTGGCCTAGGCCTCCCTCTTTCTTTGCAATTTATAGTCCCACAATTTATAGTGTTCTATTATTGGAACATGTAGATAGTGACCATGCGAGGGGATGTCTGCCTACCTGATCACCCCTAACCACTTGCCTACCTACCTGATCACCCCTAACTACACTGCCTGCCTACCTGATCACCCCTAACTGCTGATCTGCCTGCCTGCCTGATTGCTCCTAACTACTTGCTTGGGGATGGGGCCAGCCCTGCGAGGAGCCGTCCGCCTACCTGATCTCCCCTAACTACTTGCCTGCCTACCTGATCACCCTCTAACTGCTGGTCTGGTCACCCCTAACTGCTGGTCTGCCTACTTGACCACCCCTATCCCCTCTATCTGTCTGCCTGATTGCCCCTTACCGCTTGCTTGAGGGTGGGGCCAGCTCTAACTTCCAATTGGTCAGCCTCCAGTGGTTACTGGTCATAATGGCCCAGGGTTTTTATATATTAGGATTCTGCCACATGAGATGTCTATTCACAAGTTCAATTAATGGCCCAAGATGGCTTCAGGAGCTCCAGCCATTTAACATACATTCCAGACAGCAGGAAGTAGAAAGGAGAGATGCTGCATGCCTGTTGAGAAGATTTCCCAGAAGTAACACACACATTCTGCATATATCTGAATGGATCTCATTGGCTAGAATTTAGTCATATGCTAAGTCTAGCTTCAAGGAAGATGATGGAGTTTTGCAATTGGCTAGTAGAGTGTCAGTTATCATTCAGGCAATTTTTCAATAAGGAAGGTGGGAAAACTATATGCCTCGTCATAGCAGATGCAGGGGAAGAACTCCCCACATCTTCTAGCCCTTACACGAGGCTTCCAACAAGGAAACCCTGCAACTCTTTACCTGAGGCCCTTCTCTCTTAAAAAGCCCACTGCCGCTTATACCCCAGACATACCCTCAGCTAATGAATCTTAGGAGGTGATGAAAATCAACTTGCATTGGCTCACTCTGAGATTCATTTTACCTTGGCCCCAAGAGTTCCTTGGTAAAATTAAGTTCCAGCATATCCTCAGTACTAATTTGCTTAATAAAGAAAACCCATTTTCCTCTGTTCTATCTCATTTCCATATACCTCTACCAATGATTCCCAGGGTGACTTTCTACATGTCCCAATTGAACTCCCATATTCCATCTTAAATTTGTTTCTTAGACTTTCTTGCCTCAATTCCATTCTTTCAGTCATTCAGGCCAAATAGTTGGTAATCATCCTTCACTTTCATACTTAGCTCCAATATAAATTCCTCAATATATTCTGCTGGTTTTATTTTCTGTAAGTGGTATTACCCTATCATTTCTCATGTCCAAGGCTGTTTTTCTAACACTCTGCTCTCAGTTTATTACCAAATAACCTTTCTTATCTTACTCATCTCCAACTAGTCTGCACCATTGTCTTCACTACAGTCACATTAGCCCCCTCACTGTTCTTTAAAAATTCCAGACATATTCTGACTCAGGGCCTTTGCACTTACAGTTCCTTCTGCTTGGAATAGTATTTCCTCAGATATCTACCTGGTTAAGTTCCCACACTTCTCCAGGTCTTTACTCAAATGGCATATCTTCCCTAGCCACCTTTTATACAACTGTTTACTCCTCTCCCCTCACCCTGATGTTTCCTTTTCCCCCCAATTGTCTTATTTTGGCATTTTTAGAAATTATTATATCTAAAATACCATACATATTTTCATTTGTTTTGTTTGTTGCCTGTCTCCATCACTAAAATATATGTAGTCGCGATGAGGGGTTTCTAAAACAGTGTTCAGTAGCAATTTGAATGAGTGAATAAATAAATCAACGAATGGTCTTGCACAGTCTATCACAGTTAGCTTAGCATTGTGTTATTAGAGAGTTTAATGATCAGTGTAAACACAGAGAGTCTTTGGGGGATCTCTTCCTTTTTAATCAGAAGGATGGATAAATCCTGTTTCAGACCCAACTCCAGTGACCTTTGCATTCTCTTTCTCTCACTCTCCAACTCAAACTATTGCCTCTTATTCTTTTGTTTCTTTCTAAATTTCTCCATTAGCTACCCATGACAAGGGATTCCCTGAATCTTTTTCTGGTGACATTTTGAAGATCTGATTCCTTCTTGCACACACACTTCACTTATATTCTCAGGAACTGAGAGCTCACAGAGACACAATTTCTCATTTTAGAAACTGCGTTACCTTTGCCCACAAATGAGATGCTGACCACTGTACTCAGTGACCCTGCACCTTTTATTAGATATCCAGCACAGCCTGCCATCTGTGGAATTGAAACTTTCTGGTATCTGGTTCCTAGAGTCCCCTGAGAGCCCCTGTTGTGGACAAGAGCTCTGTTGACCACCTGCCAACCCTCTGACACACTTGTGTTATTTAGAGGGCCTCCATCTGGTTCAAGGGTCCAATTCCACCCTTGATTCCTTTCATATCCCATGGGCAGACACTTATCTGGATTGAAGAGATTCTTTTATATTCAGTACCAGTAACTTAGAGGTCAGTCTATCATGTCATCTGAATTTAATTTAATTTCTCTGTGTTCTGTTGAAACATACTGTGCAAAGCCCAGCCAGTTTGGCTTAGTGATTGAGTGTCAACCTATGAACCAGGAAGTCAGGGTTCAATTCCCAGTCAGGGCATGTGCCCAGTCGGGGGCATGGAGGATGCACCCATCAATTATTTTCTGGCATAGAGAAGCTTTTGGCAATGATGTTTCTATCTCTTTCTTCTCTCTTCCTCTCTGACATCAATAAAAATATATTTTTAAAAAAGAAAGGCTGTGCAAAGCTTCCTCAATATTTTAAACAATAAATAAATAAAGCCAGGTTTTGGTTGAGTCTTTATCCTTATCATCTCTGATCACCTATCTTGCATGATATTAAATGGCCACAATGGTTCTCTGACTTTGAGAGCATTTTTTAATGATTGTTTCTCTTGAACCTGTCCAAAGTCAATGAACCCTTTAACTTTTGACACAAATTCTCTTACTCAGCCTATCCTTATCTACCCCACACCGCCCCCCTGTGCTTATATAGGGGGTGCTACCTAATCAACTTCCAGTAATACAGTTCTAGTTATTTTTAATGCCAACTTTCAGTTTATGCTTTTAGTGTAGTTGATGCCTTGAAAATGCAAGGAACATAGACGGTGTACCAAAATGCTTCTTAGTAAGCAGACTGCTTGATATTAGCTGGAGCACCCATACAAGGCAATTTCCCATTGATTCAACAGGAAGATTGAAATAAAGTAATGGTAATTATAACACCTAAATTTGGTAAGAGGAAGGTGGTAAATATAAATTATACCAGTCACTGGATTTAAATGTATTAATTTAAGCTTATTTTTATTGCAATGACACCTTGAAATATAAGTAGATCATATTTAAGGAACAACATCCATAGCATTCTACGGTGATCAATAGTCTCTCTAGTAAAAAGTAGGTATGAGAACAACTATGAAAATGCAGTGAAGCCTTCAATCAAGTTATCAATTCCAAATAGTCAAGATATCATAAATTAGGACATAAGAAGAAAAACACAGTAGAATAAGACATTTACCTGAAGTCATGTGCAGAATAACCTTTGATTGAAAATCCAGAATGTGAATTAGAAAAGTAATGGCACAGGCCATTTTGTTGTTTAAATGGGTATTCTGAATCTCTCACCAGTTTTACTTGCGTCTAAAAGAAAACAATCACCCAAAGTGTTCTCTGTCAAGCAGTTGTTTTAAATAGAATTTGGTGCAATGTGTCATAAGATTCAACTTAGCCATACCTTCATCCTGTGGGTATTCTTTGGGAAACAATAAGCTCTTAAATTCAATTTGTAGGTGTTTGTTATAGATAGCTTAAGTAATTAGAGTCATTATCTTTCGTTGTCTTTGCTCTTATTATTCCCAGATCTTCCTTCCCTGGACCTCTTTCAATACAATAATATGAAGCTGTGTCATCTTTCTCATGAGGTTATAATAAGTCAACTGATTCTATGTTAGTAAGTCTTGAGACTCAGCACAATGGTTTATGCACAGGCAATGGTTAGAAAAACCATTTTTTTCTATCCACTTCTCTCTGTGCCTTTCATCTGGCATATGCCACTTAGTTTATAGTTGTTTATACATAGTCCTCCTTTTCTGAATGTTTAGCTTATGAAAGGGAGAAGACAGGCAATTAATTCATTGTTGCTCATAACATAGAGAAGTTTTTAACATTCAGTGACTCAAATCTAGCAAATGAATAAGGGAAGGATGTTTGAGTTTGGGAAACTCTAGCTTGACAGCCTTTTAGAAAGTCTGAGAGCACCTTCACTGGCTGTTTTTATACAATTGATGCTGCTGGATATAGGACAAGGTCAGAGAGTATCCGAAGCATATTGAGGGATACTGACACTGAGGGATAATGGGTAAGGATGCCCAATGGGAAGCAGAACACTACAGGTGCAATTCTGGCTCAGCTATTGATTTGGCAATATAATCTCACATCTTCATCTATGTAAAGAGTTACAAAATTAGCTGTCCTTTTGTCCCTTTTAACCTTAATATTCAGAAATTCTATGGCAATGGGTAATCATATGCTAATATGCTCTTTTTTCTGGGTCACTATATGTATCTGCAAAAAACAAACAAACAAAAGAAAAACCCACAAAACCTCCCTCCCCCACATATTTACCTATTAAGAAATGTTCAGAAAGAAACATAAATAATTTTTGGAAAACAGATCTCAGGTAAGATTTCCTAACCTTTGATTTGATGGTTGACCTGCTTAGAAGCAATTCATTTTTAAATCTGATTAATTCAAGCTTTGGTCATCTACCTTTCTAAAAACATTATTTAGTTAATGAGAATAAATTGTCTGAATTTGGAACACACATTAACCAAGCAAAAGAGAAAACAAAGTATTTAAAAGACTGAGAAACTAGTTACCTTATTTAGCCAGTCCAAAGCATTAAAAGTAGACCCTCCATTGCAGCCGTAATTATTATATGAGCAATCAATGACCTGCTGAACACTTAGGTCTTCTAAAGGCTTCCCTTTTATTGCATATGCTGATTCCACTGCCCCTACCACACTGAAAGCCCAGCATCCTCCACACTGTTTAAAACAGAAACAAAATACTATTTATTACCAACGTTCAAACCAAGTTTACCAACATTTTTCAATATCACAAGTTATCAAATCAAGTGGGCAGAATCTAGAGGCCTACAAAAATATAAATGCTCAACCCCTTAATTTCTAAATAGAAAAAAAGAAAACCAAAATTCTCTTTTAAGCATCAAAAATTCAATGATCAGTTACAAGTAAATTGGTAGTATCATTATTATAAATTAGACAATGCAAGATGAAACCACATTTTAGAGAATGAGAAACCTGATATTTTAAAGGTAAGTCAGTTCATTAAATAGATGATGTCTGTTTCTAAGAAGTACGCCAATTCCTATCTCATTTTCCAATCCCTTTTGTTTCTTCCCAGATAGCATGCTTCTGTATTACCCACCATCTCCACCCCTACGGAGGTGATAAGTTGAGGTAGGGTGAAGATGTATGTCTTATCTGTTATTTGATGGACAAAGGAGCTGAGTGAGTTACATTTCAGGCTATCAAGATGCCAGCATGTGACAGTTACAGATGCACATGTAATGTTCTAATGATAGAAACCCATGTTAGCCATTCCTCATTCAAATGTTGGCTGGCAATCTTTCTGATTCTGGGTGTATTTATTTGCTTTTATTGGACAAACTAGAACAAAAGAATAAAAGGGTTGGTCCTGAAAGGAAGGAGGGAGAAAGAGCAAATGGTATCAAGGATTATATACAAGAAAGATAGATCCATGAGAGTGAAATTTGGAATTGGGTGGAAATAACCTAATCATAGGACCGTGTGCTGTAGAGTTAGGCAAAGAAAGAACAACTAGCTGTCTTCGTGGAGTGAAGTTTTGAGCAACATCATGGCTTTAAGTGGCCATATATTTATGTCCATATCTCTAGTGCCTATGGCATAATAAAATGTTCACTGAGGACTAGACCTCAGAATCTTCATCCATTGAGAAATGTGAAAACAGGCTGCTGACATCATACCTATAGCTAGCTTTAATCTACCGTTGGGTTCCCCTGCAAGGCACTGCCTGTTCAAAGATATCTCTCTAGCATACTCTTTTAATTAAAGAATCGTAATGAAAAGTTCCCCTTTTATACAATGCAGACACTACTGGAAGGATTAGATGTCAGACTATTTTGCACTTGATTATGAATGCAGTAACAAAGCAAATGATTTGTTGGTAAAATCTAACTGACAACAATAAATATAGAATCTGAGAAATAAAAAGGATCACCCTAAATCAACCCTGTCAAACTCGTGGTGCGTGGGCTGCATGTGGCCCACAATGAATATTTTTGTGTCCCAGCCAATATAACAGAAACGTTTTAATAAAAATTTCATAACTCAATTTTTAAATACCATGTTATACATAATTATTAATAATGAACTGCGACATTCACTAATGTGTTGCATTCATTTCCATTAGGCGCGTTACACACAGGCACACCATTTCTCTCCACTAATGCTAGCAGTGAATATTTTAGCAGCTGATTGCCACGTCATTAGTCTTGGACTAACTTGTTTGGTGTGCACAACAGGAAATATCTCACTTTCAGAGAACAAGAAAAATAAGTTTATCTGCATTACGCTTATTAATTTGTGCAGTTATTCAATATCTGGTAAGTTCATGTTCAAGAAAAAAGATTAATTTTTATTAAAGTGTTCTATTATTTTATGTTAACAATTACTCATTTATTTCAGCCTTTTGTATTGAGCATGTCTCTATTAAAATAAACATACATTTCTATGAAAATTGAAGCTTTTTTTTTCTTTCTTTTTTTTTTTTTGCAGTTCACATAAACTTAAGCCTTGTTTATTTGGCCCCCGTTAAGTTAACCTTTGAATTTGACATGCTTGCCTAAAATCTGTGGTCAGTAAACTCATTAGTCAACAGAGCCAGATATCAACAGTACAATGATTGAAACTTCGTTTGCGAGTAAAAATTTTTTAAACTTAAACTTCTTCAAATACCACTTCTTCAAAATAGACTCTCCCAGGCCGTGGTATTTTGTGGGAGAGCCACACTCAAGGGGCCAAAGAGCCGCATGTGGCTTACAAGCTGTGGTTTGACGACCACGGCCCTAAATAAATGGTGGGAGCTGAGAGGTCCAGAATACATGCCATACTGTCAGATGGGTACTAGATTTTAGTGAGGTGATCTGATCGCTTCATAAGTTACATAAATATCTAGTCACTATGTTGTACACCTGAAAGTCAATTGCAATTGGAAAAAATAACCAGGGGAGGTTGAATGGCCTGTTGAAATTTCCACTGCAGATAAATTGAGATTATAGCCACGTGGTTAGGTAACTGACTTTCCTGTCAGCTGGCATTCCCTGTGCTGCAAATTTACTGTCTGTTGTCTTTTTTTAAGTGTGTCACTTAGTGTGACACATTTTTTAATGCTGTACTCTAACCTAATTTCTCTCATAACATCTTTTGTTTTTACTGCAGGGGTTTGCACTGGTGGTGATTTTTAGGAATGTCTATGTATGTCACATTATAGCAAAATAGATGGCATTTCTAAGGGTCACAGATAGAAAGCATATGATCTTTTAGGGGGACAGGGTTTTCCACTGGAGCTCAAGGGAGGAGGCCTGAGAACCTAAGAGACCAGGCATAAGGGCTTAATCACAAGGACCAACAACAGCTTGTAATTATTGGAATTGAGAGTCTAGGTCAGTGGTCAGCAAATTCATTAGTCAATAGAGTAGCAAACTCACGAGCCGCAGTTTGCCGACCACTGGTTTAGTGTATCCTGTATCCTGCTACTTTTTCAGTGTCATTTCTCATTTAGAAGTCAAGTTTACCCTCTCCAACCCTCCCTCTGCTGTTCTACAGAAGATTTGGTAACTGTGACACAGCTCCTGGGAAGCATCCTGAGCCAGTGTGTTGGTGGCAATGGCCATTAGTGAGAGAATACACCAAGGAAGGCTTATCTCAGAAAAAAAGTCGAGCTTTGACATCTGCCTCCAACTCCAAAAGAGTCTCATTTTACTGCCATTTTTTGAATGACTGGGGTGTGATTTTACCTAGAAGAATGATGGATTCCATTGCAAGTCTAAGTGAACTTGACCTCAAAGGTGAGTTACTCATGCTCAGATGATTAAAAAAGAACAAAACCTTAGAACTTACTGCCTGCTGGTTTCTCACTTGTGTTACAACATGCTTATCTCTCCAGTCAAATCTTGATGGCAAAGAAAGGTTGGAAATGAGCATTGGCACTTCTGGGGAGTAACGGGGAAATCTGGAAGTTTTGCTTCTTAAATAAATAGCTGAGTAGAAATATGAAATGAAAAGACAACAATATTAGATTATAGAAAGGGCCCCTTGGGGTTCTTTTTTGGAGGAAAGTTTCAAAAGAAACAGTAGCTTTGTAGGAGAGCCTGCCATTTATGAATTTTTTATGTGCTTTTCCATAACATGAAACGTAGTCAACTGAAAACTATAAAAGATGAGAATTCCTACATTAGGGCTGAAGCTGTCACAGAAAATTACTTGTTTGAAAGAACCAAGTCAATGATGAAACTGAGTGTAATTGGTATCATTTGTTTTATCATAACCCATGGAATCATGGGCAACTTGAATAGAAACAGCAATAAAAACTGCAGAAGGAATAAGGTGCTCATTGTCCCTTACAGCAACATGGAAGTGTCTAAGTGCATAATATTTATTTCATAAGCAATAATTAGAAGAGTGACTGTGAATTTATTTTTCTGTCAGCACCCTGGTCCATGCTTGATATCTAGTAAGTATTTAATAAATTATTAACTATTACTCAATGTTCTAGATTCACAATTAAACAATTCCTCAAAAATTAAGGAAACAAGTTAAAATCAGGAAACCAATCAACTAACGGTATCACACCATACCTTTAAACTCTTCAGGAAACAAATATGAAAACTGATTTATTCCATAGACGGCAGTAGAGTTTTCACTAGGAAATAAGAAATTCAAGTATCGATGTCTATTAAGACTTTCCTAAAAGGAAAAAAAAAAGGTAATTTATATCACCTATGTAAACTTTCCAAAGAAATTTGTGTATTACTAACTTGGAGATATTCTTCAGGTGCAAAAGTCAAGCTCTGACTTATTTATGGCAGATCACAATGAAAGGTTGTATATGATAATGAGATCATATTAATAAATGCTTTGTGTTAGAATTTCTATCTGACTTCAGGGACATTTTTGTGACTGGGAAAGATATATCTTATTCATTTGTAATTTTTCCCAATAAGTACGTGGAGAGCACTAAATATATGTTTGTTTAACATAGTGGAAACAAGAAAATAAATTGCAAATAAGCACTGAGTACTAGTGGAAACAGTCACCAATAGACACTCATGCAATGAAGCAATTACGCATTTGGAAAGTGGGTCTTCTTTATCTTTGTATTTCTGAGCACTAAGTAATGAAACATGGGAAAGGGAATGAGAAAATAACAAACCTGATTCTATTTGGGCTTTATAGAATCCCTATCGCATTTAGGGCACAAAGCTTTGTGAGAGGGAATCCTGAAAATGGTTCAGGAAGATAGGTTTGTTTGCCTATCTGGAGGGAAAATATGATATTATTTACAGATTTCTCAGTTGTTGTGATAATCATGTCTTTTATATGAACATGCTTCAATTTCCTTGTACTACCAATTGTGCAGCATAAATGAAATATTCAAGGGACCACCCATTTCGTACATTTCAAACTCTATTTCTTCTCTAGTTTTTTATGCTTTCATCTGTTTATTGTGTGTCTATTTCGTAAACCCATAAGCAAAATGAGGACAAGGCCTATCTGGCATTTATCACTGTGTTCCCCACATGCCTGGCACACAATATATGCTTAATTAGTACCTGTTGCTGAATAAATATATAAATGACATTTCATGTACATCATGTCCTTAATAGCTTTATGGTGTTTATTTTTAAGCAAATTTTCTCTGGAAAGAATCATAATCTTACTGAACATGCACGGAAGAATTGCCAGTCAATAATAATAAACAGTCCTTGAGATTCAGGCATTTAAAAATAATCCTGATGAATCAAAGCTTTAAATATAATTTGGAGAGGAGAAGTATAAATACAAAGAACAGAACTGGAATGCAAAGCAATTATATATACATCAAGTAACCAAAATAAGCCAGAGATGGCTACTGATAAGTAATTCAGAGGATTAATTTTCTCTGCAAGTCTTGATTGGCCATCCTTGTGAGCTAAAGTAACCGGGAAAGGTACTGAGAATGTGGGACTTTAAGAATGCAGAGAGCATAAGGCAGCCAGGAGAATGGGCCTAACAGACCTCCATCCACAGTTAACCTCTGACGCTGAACTACCAGGAGACCCAGGAAAAATAAGGTTCCCACAGGCTACACCTTGTCAGTGACAGAGCAGCAAGACTGGCCTATGTGGGGAAACACGGCACTCGCTGAAAGCTGGTTTTTGATTGATGAGTTCCTCACCACCTCTCCTGCCCTAGACAGCAGTCTAGGGCAGTGGTCGGCAAACTGTTGCTCGAGAGCTACATGCAGCTCTTTGGCCCCTTGACCGTGGCTCTTCCACAAATTACCGCGTGTGAGTGCGCACTTACAGTGCGATTGAAACTTTGTGGCCCATGTGCGAAAGTCGGTTTTCGGCTCTCAAAAGAAATTTCAATCGTTGTACTGTTGATATTTGGCTCTGTTGACTCATGAGTTTGCCGACCGCTGGTATAGGGCACTTCCCCAATCTTCCTCTCATCACAAAATGTGAGTTTATATTGAGCTCCAACTCCTCATCCTATTAATAACCCATTAGGAAATCAGCATAAGAAAGGATCAATCAGCATATGCTGTTAACATAAGGAATGGAGAATGTAACAGTGATTAGTTGTAAATATTTCTAAATATTTAAATATATAAAATATTAAAATGAAGGATTTGAACCTTAATTTCACTTATGAAAGAACAGATGGAAAGGTGTTGCCATTGCTGAGATCAGAACTTGTTCAAACAATAATGTCTTGCATGGTAACAAGGAATCCTAGGACAGTGGTCAGCAAACTTCATTAGTCAACAGAGCCAAACATCAACAGTACAACGATTGGAATTCCTTTTGAGAGCCAAATTTTTTAAACTTAAACTTCTAACACCACTTCTTCCAAAGCAGACTCACCCAGGCCGTGGTATTTTGTGGAAGAGCCACACTCATGGGGCCAAAGAGTCACTCGTGGCTGGCGAGCCGCAGTTTGCCGACCGTGGTCCTACAGGGTGGTTCTGAAAGCCCAGTTCTTTTGTGCTTTCAATTTAGTTCCCCTGGGCTGCCGGATGAGCCGGAGGCTGCGGAGCCGGGTGGAAAATGCACAGGGATGAAGAAGTACAGACTTGCAGCTACAAAATAGTCATGAGGATGTAAAGTGCAGTAAAGTATAGTCAATAAGAGTCTAATAACTACATATGAAAGGTACATGCAGGAATTATTGTGAATTATATAAATGTCTAACTGCTGTGCTGTAGACCTGAAACTAATATAATATAGAATTTCAAATGTAACAAACATAAAACACTTAAATAAAAAAAATGAATCAAGTTTTGCAGAAAAACATACTAGCTGTTTTGAAAGGTGCAAAAGTTTCAAAAACAAGTGGCTCACATACTAGAATTCTGGGAACTGGTAAATCAAAACAGCCTTTAAACAGACATGATGAAAAATAATTATCTTTACATGTTTTTGTTTTTTTTCTTTGTTTTGACGGAACGTGTTTAATTGAATGAGTGACAATAAGACATGCCAGGTCCCAGGGCCAAAGAACTTGAGTAAATTATTTTATGATTAAAAAAACTAGGAGAAACATGTCGTTTTTTTACATCAATCAATATTTTGTCTTAAAACTCTCTAATCAACCTTATTTATATTTAGCTACCTGTCTGTTCCAGAGTTTTAATTCTGGGGTAAAACCTAAACCTATGGATGAAGCCTTTTCAAAATAATCTGAAAAAGAAATAAGTGCTTTCCCTTTCTCTAAATCAGTCTCCACCAAGTCAGGTGAACTTTTAACAAGCTGGTGCACGAATCTACGGAGCCCCAGTGCAGGAAAATCATACATGGGCAAGGTTCTCCCAGCTTGCCCAATGCAGGCACTTGACACAATTCTGATCCCAGACGGAGGTGACCAGCGCCCCCTTCCGGAAGAAGCATGGCAGGTTTCTAAAGCCTCTGGTTCCTGTAACGGAAATGTGGCAGCTTGGCAGGCAGTGAGAACCGCCAACAGGGGTTCTGCTAAAAGGGGAACTTCTCAGCAAGAATACCTTGAACCTATCCATGGATCACTTGGGTCGGATCCTAGAAAGCCACAGCGGCAAAACTTTGGAAAATCAAATCTTGGGGTTAGCAAAGGCATGGGAGAGGGCGAGAGGCAGGCACGTGGGGGACGCAGGGAGAACTTGGGGCAGGGGTGCGGGGGTAACCCCAGCTCAGAAACTCCAGCAAGTCCCAGAACCGCAGGCGAGGGGGTCCCCAGGGATCTCTGCACTGGGAGGCCCCTCGGC
The DNA here is from genome assembly GCA_027563665.1 of Antrozous pallidus. Taxonomy (NCBI): domain Eukaryota; kingdom Metazoa; phylum Chordata; class Mammalia; order Chiroptera; family Vespertilionidae; genus Antrozous; species Antrozous pallidus. Next base: position 69,776,388 of record CM050516.1, on the reverse strand, counting down.
CCCAGCGCAGACTCGGGACAGAAAAGGACGTGAAACAACACATAAATAAGGGGGCGCGCTCGGTACCCGGAAGGCGGCTGCCTGTTGCTTGCCGCTCTGAGGTCCCGTCGGGGTGAAGGCGGCACCGAGACCGGCTCCGTGGCTTCTGCCGAAGCACCAGAACCAGCAGCAGCAGAGCAGCCGGAGCGCCCGCAGCTCCATGCCCGAGCCGCGGCCCCAGGCGACACTCGCCCCAAGGCTTTCCTTTCGATTCCGCGGCTCCTCCCCTCAGGGTTTCGGGGGGCGGGAGCGGCACAGCCGGGTGTGTGTTCCAGGCGACTGAAGACGCTCGCTGCCTGCCCCTGCTCTGCACCCGGGAGTCCGCCTGGCTCAGCTGTTGAGCTTCTCCCTACTTTAGAGGGGAAGAAGCCTAAGGCCCGTGGCCACGTGCTTTCTGGCTTCACCTCCCCCTGTTAGAACAAGCCTGGGAGGCCTTCTTCACACAGGGCATGGATGTGCAAACCGGGCGACCTGCACGTCCGGAACTAAGACCTTTACTTGTCTTCCTTCCATCTCAAATGGAAAGGTGCAGGCAGTCGTTGACCTTAACCTTCATCCGGCCCTGTCTGCAATGCTCCCTTCTGCCCTTGTTTACTGTATGTTGCAAAAAAAAAAAAAAAGGGGGGGGGGGACGGTTGTGGAAATAGTGCCTAATTTCTTGATTTATTATATTACAGCCATTTTGAAACTTTCCAAGTCTGTGTCTCCAGATGCACAGGAAGATATAGTACCTCTTTCTGAAATTTGTGGTGAAATTTAAATAAAGCAGCCCACCTAAAATACTCTGCATGATGCCTGGCACATTTTAAGTGCTCAGGGTTAGCTATTTATTTTATTTCTAAGGCATCCCACCCCCATTTTATTCTTACACTGCTTTCTTCCACTTGGTCGGCTTAGTTCTGAATATCCCATTTTCATGCTTTCTTCTTGTTTTTATTATTTAAAAAACAAACAAACACATTTTCACTTCATATGAACCCAATCCTAGAGAATGGGCCACAGAAAGGACAAAAGTAATGTTCAAATCAGTTAACATCCAATCTGGCAGTAGCTTAGGTTGAGGATGTTCTGGTGGGAGGCGAGAAAACCCCCTTTGAAGAGACGAGGTGACTTCAAATGCCTATTGTCACAGGCCCCGAATGGCTCTTGATACATTAGCTCTTTTTCTCAAATTTAAAGTGCGCAAGGCACCTAAAACAATTAAATTGAGTGTCAGCTGTAATTGAAATAAAACAATTTTAAAAAGAAATAATGTAAAAATTAGAGTGCACAGGAAATGCAAATTCTGCACAGGAAATAGTACTTTAGTAAATCCTCATTCTGCTTTTCTAATAAGCTCTCAGGGGCTGTGGCTGCTGAGTGGCAAGCAATGCACCTCTCACTGAGCTGGGAAGAGGGCTGGGGTATCCACCTCAAAGAAATTCTATATTCCTTTCTAGTCATTGCATCTCTGCTTATCTCCTTGAAAAGTAGGGAGTCAGTTTAATATTATTGGACCTCAGGACTAGCTGCATAATTAGCATACTCAGTAAAATGAAAACGGAGGCCCCTTCTTCCTATATTATTAATAATTCCAAGACAGAAGCATTAGAGTGTTAAACCAAGCGCTGGGTCTTTCTGAGCACAGGGTTCTCTGTGACTGCTCAGGTCACAGATCCATGAAGGCAGCTCTACTGGGCCTTTCTACAATAACCCTTTCTGTACAAGGCTCCCAGAAATCTTCAAAATTGATGTCATGACCCTCTTTAACTTTTGAGAATTATCATTTGATTTATGTCTTTAGTGTTTACGTAGGTACAGTGAGTCAAGCTATCATCTGGTGCAAAATTGGTAACAAAAATAAAGTACATTTGTTCTGGGTATTAAAAGTAAAGACTTGGAAGCTTTTGTACATTCATGTTCGAGGAGATCTATTGCTCTTGGAACATATGGTGACAAAGATTTCTTTAGACAGTAAGTTCACAGATCTGTTCATGTCAATTCGGTAGTCTTTTGCACCTAGCTCTTACTTGTAAATAATTGAAGCTAATACCTTTAATAAAAAAATAAAATAAAAACCAAAGGTTTGCATTCAGATCATAGCTACTGTTTATTGACAACCAACCAACTGAGTCAGAAAGTTCAGTAACAGGCAGTCGTCCTTACCCAAGCATAAGTGGAACTGTCAAAAAGCCATGGAACTAAATTTATTTCCTAAGCTCACATCAACAAATACTTATTGTCAGGTATTGTTCCATATAACGAGGGTCCATTAGTGCGCAAATGATTAAAGAGGCAAAATTTCCACCCTTGTGGAATTAGCATCCAGTGAAAAGGATGCACAGAAAAATTAGTAGAAGTGTTATGAGGCAATACAATTGCATACGAAGAATCAGGAGTGTGAAGGGCTGGGGGTGAATTTTATTTATTTATTTATTATTTTTTTAAAATCTTTATTGTTCAGTTTATTAATTACATTGTTCCCTTTTTTTCACCCTATAGATCCCCTCCATCTGGTACCCATCCCACCCTCCGCCCTCACCCCCCTCCTCTGTCCTCTCCCATAGTTGCATGATTGGGGGTGAAATTTAAATCAGGTGTTACGGATAGACCTCACTGAGAAGAAGATATTTGAACAAAGACTTGAAGGAGGTGAAAGTGAAATATTCAGATAGAAGGAATAATCAGTGCAAAGGCCTTGAGGTGAAAGCATTCCTGACATGTTCCAGAAATGTAAAAAAGAAGTCAATGTGCATGAAGTGAAGAGAAAGAGGGAGAGAGTAAAAGATGGGATAAGTAAGAAGCACACAAATTATATAAATCTTTGTAGGTTAACAGGGAATCAAAATTATTACATAGATTTTTTAAAGTTTGAAAAGTTTTCTTTTTGTCTTGAAAAGTGAAAGTCGCAAGTATCTGCTAATTTTTAGAACAAACACTATAAATTATATCTATATGGGAGGTGTAATTTTTTTAAGTTAGCAAAATAAAACACTCCTGTATTAATCCTGTGTTAATAATGTATCACTGCATCACAAATAACCCCCAAATCAGTAGCTACAAAATACTATCATTCAGTATCTCACACAGTTTTGGTGGGGCGGGTTGGAGCAACCTAGCCAGACGGTTCTGGCCCAGCCTCTATCATGAGGTTTCAGACAAGTTGTCGAAGTGGCGGCAGTCATTGGAAGGTATCTCAGGGTTGGAGGGTTTGATTTCAAGCTCCCATGGCTGTTAGCAGGAGTCCTTGGTTCTTCTCAGGCTTTTGGACAAAGGCCTCACTCAGATCCTTCCCACCTGGATTTCCCAGAGACCTGCTGTGGCACTGGGGAAACTGACCGAATGGGCAAGAGGATGAATAAGAAGGAAGCAGGTTGTGTCTTCTACAACCTGATCTTGAAAGTTTCATACTTTCCCTTTCACTCTCGGTTGCACAGACGCACCCTGCTAAATATGGGAGGTGGGGTTTGCGTGGGGTGTGAACACTAGGAAGTGGTGTTTGTTGGGTCCCATCTGAGAAGCCAGCTACCACACGCTCATCTTCGACATGAGCCACCCAGAAACAAACATGGCCACTCTTATTTTTATAGGAAAATAATCCTGCACTTCATTTTTGCAAATGCTTCACAACTTCCGAGATCATCAAGTCATTATCTGTTTTTGTTTCTATCCTGTCATGAGCCTTCCGGGCTTTCTCCAGTTTTGAATCATTCTACTTCATTTTGAATGGCTTTGCTATGGAATTATTTGGTTGTGTGTGTGTGTGTATTTTAACATTGATTATTTAGTAAATACTCATGTATTTATTATGACTTACCAGGCATTATGCTAAGCACTTTACAAATATTTTCTTTATTCAATTCTCATAACAAAAGCCTTGCAGTAAATAGTATCGATTTTATTGTATAGATAGAGAAACTAAGACACAGAAAAGTTAATATACTCGTTCAAGGTTATGCATTCAGTAACTTATGGATCTAGTATTTGAACAGGTAGAATCTGGCACTAATCTATGTCTCTTTCTAGTACTTCATGAGCATTTTTATGTAATTCATGGAATTCTGTACTTTAAGATGTGCGTTATTAATATACTATCAATGAGCACTCTAATTGCATAAGATATTGTAAACTTCAAATAACCAGCTGAAGATCATCAAATAATTTGAAACAAACTGAAAATGATGCTAGTGTTAAGGTAGGGAAAATGCTTGAGCGGATATCAATGTTATGAGATTAGTTCTTTCGTGATTGTTTTCATGATCTGAGGAATTATTCATCCCTGCCTGACTGCAGGGTTGCAGGTATTAAATACACGGATAAAAAGGAACTTCATTCATTACCTCTAATTCTCAAAACAAACCTGCAAGGTAGGAATTATTATCCTCACTTTCCAAGTGAGGAAACTGACTCATATAGTGATTAAAGAATTTAATGAAGATCCTAGGCAGAACGTGGCCATGGAGAGATGTAAATTGAGTTGTCAGACTTCAGGAAGGATGCATGCTTTTTGAGCTATGCCAGGCTGCCCTCAGTTACTCCAAGACATATGCTGTGGTTGTTTTTTATTATTACTTTTATTTCATGTTGGTCTTTCTTATTGATGTATCATTTGTACTCCACTAAGCACTTTCCATGTTCTAATATAACTTACAGGAAAGCTTGACATTTGGTAATATCCTTGAGTCATTGTATTACCTCTGCATTGAAAAGATTTTTTTCTTTTCTTTTTTAATTTCTCTCCCTATGTGATGGGAAGAGATCTTATACCTCCCGGCGATGAATTAGCTACTGCCTGGATAGAAAGATTTAATGATCTTTGGTCCTAGAGCGTTCCCTGAACATTTTACTAATGCCCTCCCCTTTGGTTATTGTTGTGGATTGGGTTTTCAGAGTCATTGCAATCGTCCTTAACCTCTTGCATTGGCAACATCTCGTGGGGACTACATAAATCCTGAATATAAAAATGTGTTACATACATTTCTAGGTCTTAGACTTTCAAATTTCCTTTTTGGCCAAAGAGAAGAAATGCTGTCTGAACAGCCACTGCTAATGGGCAGGCTTTGTCAGGCTTTAAAAATAGCTCATTCCAGTTTCTCAGCTGGAGGGGAAAGGCTGTAATGGAGGCTGCCAAAAATGTGGGAGAACAAAGGAGAAAGGGGTACTCCCATTGGCCTGCTTCTCAGGAGGAGGGAAAAGACCATTGCATTTGAAACCCACATATTCTCCCCTACAAATTAAATAAAACTAAAAAAAAAAAATTTAGAAAAGTCATATTATATGTCTTTTTACTCCAAACAGTAAATAGGACAAAATGCCATTGGAAACACCTAAAATCATGAGTGGTTTCTATGGAAACCTCAATCCATTTCTACTCTGCTGACATTTGAATAAATGTGAACAGAGGCACGCTTTAGCTCTGCTGCCTTAGAGACCTAATGGGTTTATCTGAAACAGAACCATTATTAACTACTCTTAGCAAAAGAGTGTTGGTTGTCTCCCCATAGACACAGACTGTTCCATTGTCCTAAGTGTTTTGGAAAAAAATCTGGGATTAGTAGGTAAAAACAACACAAGCTACATGACAATAATATTTCACAGGAGCTTCTCTCATGGAACAATTTAAAATAGCATACATTTGAATGATCTGAGAAAATAATCCTTGTCCCGTTTACTCTGGCTGCATCATTAATCTGACTGTACATTCTGTTTCTAGTAGCTCTCCATTCCCCTTTAGTTAGATGGAGCCTGCAAGAATTCTATACCTCCTGTCTTCTATTGCCTGTGCAAAAGTCACATTATCCCGAGTGAGAAAACAGGGAGATTCACAGGGAGAGGACAAGCACAGAGAAAAAAAACAGTCTTTAGGTGGATTTTGTATGAATGAGGATGACTATCTTGACTATAATCTTACATTTCACAATTCTAGGAAACTGTCACTCAGGCAGCATATGAAAACGGTAGCAGCTACCTGCAGAATGATTTTGTTTCATGGCTTTGAATGATTACTTGATTTATATAATTTTTAATTCAGTGTGACTTAAAAAAAATAATAAGGTTTTGTTATTAGAGCAGTTTTAGGTTTAGAACAAAATTGATCAAAATGTACAGACACATGCACAACCTCCTCCACTATCAACTCTCTCACCACCAGAGTCATGTAGTTGTTACTATTAATGACTCACACATATCATTAACTTTTGTAAATTAACCGTATCCTATCTAATAAAAGAGAAACATGCAAATTGACCATACCTCTGCTACACTACCAGCCAATAGGAGTGAGTATGCAAATTAATCCAACCAAGATGGTGAGGCCCATAGTGGCCAGGTGGTGCTGGGACTGCCGAGTGGATGGGAGACACAAACCCACAGAGAGGCCGGCACTCAGCAGTCCCAAGCCATGCCATGGCCATGCTGGGGCTGTGAAGGGCCAGATTGTAGACACAAACCAGCAGGGAGGCAAGCATCCAGCAGCACCAAGGCCTAAGGTAGAGGTGCTAGGGCTGCTAGGGGACTTAGCGGGAGGGAGCAGTGGAGACACAAACCTGCAAGAAACCTGTGGAAAGGGAGATAAACTATCATAACTTTATCTCTTTTTCCACAAGATGAGAAAACTGCCCCTGGATTATTTAGTGCTGTGGCCAACACCTTTCTAGAAACACAGGGTAATGTTATGATCACTCCCAGGAAGGTCTGGTCAGAATACCATCTCCAGGGAATAATGCTACTGTTGCAAATCATCTAAGAGAGGAAACAAGCTTTTGTGGGTTTATTCTGAAAGTCAGAGAGCATGCCACCCCAACAAATGCTGTGTTGTTATATTGATGATCTTGAGTTGCAGATGCTTGAAAAACAGCAAATGCATGCAGAGGATTTCACTGAAGTCTCTGGATCTGTCTAAAATCAGACCCCCCTAAAGGAGCTTAAATGTCATTGGTCCCCTTGACAGGAGAAGTGTCATCAGGCAGAGAAGACTGACTCCTGTCATAGGACAGGAGAGTAGAAGTTGACATCACACCCAAACTTTATTACAAACTATTTCCCCTAACCCCATTCATCTTTCCTAAGTATCATTTAGTCTCCTCTAAGAGGCCTATATCTCCCATCCCCTTTCCCTAGGAAAAATGTCCGTAAATCTACATTCTAAGCCACGTTGGGGAGTTACTCATTTTTCCCTGGGATCTTCCACATATACATGAGGTACACATGTTAATGAACTTTTGTTTTTATCTTGGTGATCTGTCTTTCATTACAAGGGCCTCCACTAAGAACTCAGAAAGGTATAGGAAAACTATTTTTCCTCCTCCATAATTCTATCTCTGGAAATCAAGTCCCCAGCTAAACAATGAGGTTGGCTCAAGTACCAAGCAGTCCCAGCAGATGGGAGGGAAGCTTCTTGAGAGAAATCAGTGATATTGGCATCAAAGTGGGACAGAAGGCACACCCATGGTTGCTGGTGGGAGTTTAAAGTGGTTCAACATTTTTGGAGGATGATTTGGGAAATTCGATAGATATGTTCAAGGTACATCCAAAAGTCTTCTTCTAGGAATCACATCTGCTGAGATAAAGCACAAGCCCATAAGCCCTGGTCAGAACCCAGGATGTTACTGCAGGCTCCCCTTCCACGATAGGAAAACCTGGGAACAACCTGCATTTTTTAGGACCAGGTGGCATCTACACTAATAAAAGAGTAATATGCTAATTAGACTGAATATCTTCCTGGCAACCTTCCAGATTTCCTTCCGGACATCCTTCTCTACAAAGCCATGTTGGTGGGGCCAAGGCAGAGGAGGTTAGAGGTGATCAGGCAGGCAGGGGAGAGTATTTAGGGGGATCAAGCTGGCAGGCAGGTGATCAGTTAGGAGCCAGAGGTCCTGAGGGATTCCAAATTGGAGAGAGTGCAAGCCAAGCTGAGGGAACCCCCTTCCCACGCACAAATTTTGTGCACCGGGCCTCTAGTATCCTATAAACTCGTTGTGATTGTTTATTAATTCCAGGAGTTTTAGGTTGATTCTTCCAGAATTTCTATATAGATGAATTTGTCATCTTTGAACCAAAGTACTTTATTTCTTTCTTACTAATCTATATAGCTTTTTTTTCTTATTTGATCACTTTAGCTAGAATTTCTAGTAAAAATTTGAAAAAGGGTGGTAAGAAGGGTATCCTTATCTTTTTTCTCTTGATCATTTTTGAATCACAGTTGTGCACCTCAAAGTCTTTATGGTAATTCTTGAGCTAAGACCTTATATAACTCCAAAGTGTGACACAATATTGGCTAAACTACAACTTTGGATGTCAGTAAACATGAGTTTTTATACTTGTTTTCTTATTGTTTGTGTGGCCTTAAAATTATTTGCCTTTCTTGAACCTCAATTTTATTATACATATCTTGGAAATAATTTCTAGTTCTAGTGTTATGAGGGTTGGAGATCATGAATAGAGGATTTGAGTAAAAAAAGTTGTTTCATAATTACAGCTACAATTGCTGAGCCATAATGTTTCTCTTTGGGACAAGATTCAAACCCCAACATTGTAGACTTTATTCCCTTCATTGTTAAATCCTTAGACAAAAAATAATAGCATATTTGATGATTGTAGTCTTTCTCTGTCTTTCCTGTGTCTTAGTGATCTTTATTATTGTCACCTCTGTATTGGCAGTCACATAGCATAAGAGGTAGCTCTCATTAACAGGGAAAGAAGACCATTTCCTAAGGATTGTACTTAGATTTTAGAAATACATTCATCATTTCCTCTTATTCTCACTGACCCAGAAAACACAGAGCATTTTCATTGAAGTTTATTTGTCTACAATTAGAGATATTTAAGGAAACAGAGTTCTTAAAGTTTGTAATAGAATGTAGAAGTCAGATGAATGGCAGAGCTGGAAGCATGCTTTGTGCATGGCCTTTGGGGAGAGAGGATATGAGAAATCGAATCACGAGTTCTCTCGGTCTGTGTGATGGCACCTGCTTTGTCATTGGGTAGCTATGAGCAGAGAGAGGACCATTAACCTCAGTTCGTAGAGGTGGTTGAGAAATAGGGAAGTCAAACCAAGCCTAACCAAACAAAGATTCTTCTACCACAGGGGGTTTCTGAAACCTAACCTGCACAGTCCAGGGGTGACTGTGACCTTATTAAAGAAAGTGGGCCAAAGATAACGTGGATCTGAACCCAAAACTTTTAGAATCATTAGGATAATGGAATAGAGAAGCTAGCAGAGCATATATAAATCCTAGAGCCTAGTCTCTATTTGCTTGTGAGGAACATCCTAATGAGATGAAGAGCCTCTAAATAGTGTCGCCTCGCTAGCACTTGGAGAGCCAGAGGTTAACATGGTATCCACACTCCTACTATCATACTTCTAATATCTTATCTGCCTCTTTGAGTAAATACAACCTTCCACTTTAAAAACTAAAAATGCCTTTTTTAAAAAAAATTGAAACATAGCTACTGCTGATCTCACTGAAGTCATCCAGTACAGCTATAAACCTGAAAAAAGCCCCCTTTTATTACAACATTTATAAGAGCTTTTTACACTCACCAGCAATAAAGTTTAGAAAATGATTACTCTGTTGAGAAAATGGTTACTCATTGGATGGTGTAAGACATTTAATCTCTTTATTGATTCATGTCACAATTGATAGATAGTGAATATTAATTATTAAACAAAGCAGTGTTAACTTTAGGATACATACTTCAAAAATAAGTTAACATGCTTTGAACTCAACTTTTATCTCAGGCATTACATTTGTGTAATTTTCATGTATATTTTCTCATTGCATTTTTAAAATTTTTGTCTATTTCCTTATAAATATCTCCTGAAACACAGGAGTGTTAGAAAATGAGCTCTCATAAATATAAAACGATTGAGGAAGAATACCTGGGTGGAACAGTTTTGGCTAAGGAGTAAGACATCTTGGACTGAGACTGGCCTGCCCTTGTATCTGTCCTGACATTCCAGAACATTCCTCAACTGTGTTTCCGTTTCTGCATCTGGAAAATGACATATTAAAAACAAACAAGCCCATCTTTGAAAGATTAAATGAGAGAGGATATGTAAAATATTTATAGTGCTCATTAATGTTAACCAACATTAGTATTCATATTATTATTCCTACATGAACATTTTCCATCACTATGAAGGAGTAAAAACTAAACACTTTCAGTGAATAGGCAATTGAAGTAGATTTTTTTTTTTACTGATCATTTACGAATTATAGTTTAAAGTAGAAGATTTCACTTACTATTAATTAAAAGAAAACGTATTTACTGGTTTCAGTAATTGTGTGTTATTTCAAATATGACCACATGAGGGCAGCATGGTACCTTTTAAATGAGCTGAAGATTGAAGGGAGGAGGAAAAAAAACAAAACAGGTATTAAAGCTATAGAAATCATAGATACATAAAACCAGAAGACTCCAGAATGATTCTTTAATTCAAACTTTCATTTTACAATTTAAAAAACTGAGGTCCAAAGAGGCTAATCAGCAAGCCCTGACATGCAACTGATGTCTGTTGAGGGTAGAGCAAAGAACCAGTCCACAAGCATTAACAATATCAATAATTGTATTATCAGAGCATGTAGGTGCTTAAAGGACATTTTATTACGCACCAAGATTGTGTGTGACAGTATTTTAGAGGAAATCGAACATTTCTCATAACGAATTAGCCACAGGAGTGTTCCTTTCTGGAGAAATTGAAAAATAAAAAGATCTCATTTTTGCAAGACCTAGGAGTAATCTTGAAGGCAAAAGATTGAACTGCATGACCTCTCAAGGTTGTCATTAATATTTTGCTCACAACCAGGTGGTTGCCACTTGCCTTGAAACTGCAACACTGTCTCCAAGAATCAGGAGCTGGCAAAGGCAGATTACACACCTAATTGGCCTTGTAAATGTCCTTGTGTGTTTTTTACTTTCTCAGCAGCCCCTTCCCTAGTCACACAAATACATACCCATACACAGCCAGAGAAATGAAAACAAACAAACAAACAAAAAACACCCAAAAACATAATCACCAGTGGCAGAACCGGAGTAGGAATACTTGGGCGGGGAGACATGCTTTACTTTTGCACTGATAATGTTCATTGTACAACAGATCTTCACGAATAAACGTTGGCTAATTTGGGTCAACAGATATGCTTGCTGCACAACTCCACTTCCCGCATTTCTCTCTACCTCCCTAGTATCTCTTAAATCTTTGCAGTTTTTCCTTCTCCTCTGCCAACATTATTGCTCCTCTGCACTTTTCCAACCTCAAACACTAGACACTGTGAGAGCTAATTTTATGTATTAACTGGGTCTTGGGAGGGAGGGGAAATCAAATATATGTTGGTTAAACATTACTCCTGGTGTTTTTGTGAGGTTCTGTTGGACAAGATTAATGGTTCAGTCAGTATACTGGATAAATCATATCAGTCTCAAATCATATCAATCCAAGGGCCACTTCCAATCAGTTAAAGGTTAAACAGAAAGAATAGAATGGAATGGCTAACCTTCCCATGTAAGGGTGAATTCCTCTTCCTTGACTGTCTTAACACTTGGACATTGGCTCTTTTCCAGCCTTCAGTCTGGAACTAAAAGATGGACTCTGGGTCTTGAGCCAGTCAGCCTTCATTCAGTTCTAAATTACAGCATCAACCTTCCTGGTTTACAGGCCTTTGGTCTTTGAACTCTGGACTCCTCTTGGGCTCCAGCTTGTGACTCACACCGAAGATTTGAGGACTTGCCAGTCACCATAATCACGAGTCAATTCCTTATAATAAGTATCTTTATCTATTTCTGTGAACACATACACATACCACACACCACACACACACCCTATTGCATCCTGTTTGGTACTGATTCTTCTGGAGAACCCTGACTTGGGCTCTTGTTAATATATTTTCAACTGAAACCAGAGTGAGATTAGTACAATAATTTACTAATCAGTAATATATTAAATATGAACCCCCCAAACCCCTACAGTATGCTGGGCATTGACTCCAAGTCTTCAGTAATCATAATGGTGTTTGACATTTAGTGGGCATTTAATGAAAACGTTGATTCAAGAAATTTCTAACTTCAATTCTCTTAGTTATCCAGTGAAGGACTTTTTGTTTATTTTTCCTTTCATCTTTGTGTTAGCACATTAACCTTATTAGCTTAGTGCTTATTTTTTTGTTGCTAAGATACCACTTTGTCCAGTCACAAGATATGCATATTATCATTTTTAGGCTGAAAGATATAGATTCTTAGTATGATTAACATAAAATACCAAGGCTTAATATCACAGTGTTAGTTGTCAATTAATGTTTTGTTCAATTTAATTTGTTAAAGTCTATAATAGCACTGCCCATCCTATGTGGTTCAGTGGTTGAGTCCCAGCCTATGAACCAGGAGGTCACAGTTTGATTCCTGGTCAGGGCACATGGCCAGGCTGCAGACTCCATCCCCAGGAAGGGACATGCAGGAGGCAGCCCATCACTGATTCTCTCTCATCATTGATATTTCTATCTCTCCCTCTCTCTTTTCCTCTCTGAAATCAATAAATATATATATTTAAAGTCTATAATGGCACTTTGACAGTTTAAACTACATTTTACAGGTAAGAAAAATGAGATCCATAAGAGTGATTTATTTGGCCAACTTTATAAGGTTAGTGAATGAGAATGATTACTAGAAATTAGGTTCCTAAATACCCATTTCTTGCTTCTTTCTGTTGGCCGACATATGCAATCCTATGGAAACCACTTTCTATGTCAAAACTCCCTCGCTGACCTGGCCCCTGCACGCCACACAGAGCCCACCAGATACCACATCCCTCCTCTTTGCTCACTGGGCATCAGCATCCTTCCTTTTTCTTTTGCCTGTGTCTCTTGGACACTACAAAGTTCCAGATGGCTGGAGAGCCAAATTGTTCATCTCTTTCTTCCTTGGGATTTCAAATGTCTTCTCTGACCTTCATTATTCGGAGAGTCTTTTTTGATCATATTTCTGTGTTTGCCTTCTTCATATAACAATAAACTACCCAAAGGTGTATATAATTTGTTTTGTCCTTTCCTGTCTGTATCCCTGGCAGATTATATCGGTAAACTATAATCTTTATGACAGAAGCCTGTCTATACTGTTGGCTCATACTTTGTAGAGTATACTATGCCCAATGCATGCTAACCAATCACTGTTTGTTCTCTGAAATGAGTGACTCTGAGTCAATAAAAAAAATATGAAGCTGCAGTTCATGAGAATAAGAATTCTGTATTAGATGCTCATCTCAAAGTTAAATAGTAAAGGTTAAATAAACATGCTCAATAAGAAGTTGGATAGTTAATTTAAAGGGAAAGCAGAGAGTTAAAAGTTCTGGTTGTCAGGTTCTAACTACCAAATGCTTATGGAGAGAACTTGGACATTGGGAAAATCTGTCCCAGGCTGAGTGAGTACATATGAAGGATTTGATGTGAGAGCAGATGTGAAGCAAAGGCCAGACCTAAACCCAGAAGAAAAGCTGTTGTTTGGAAAATCATTGCTGAAATACTAAACCAAAAGGGAAAGAGAGTGTGCTATGTAACTGAGTCAGAAAAACATCTGCACCAGTGGCTGAACGAGATGCCCAAATAGGTACGGAGCTGCTCTGAGGCTGGGGAGCAAACCGAGTCTCCTTATTTATTTTTTTTAAATACATTTTTATTGATTTTTTACAGAGAGGAACGGACAGGGATAGAGAGTCAGAAACACTGATGAGAGAGAAACATTGATCAGCTGCCTGCTGCACATCCTCTACTGGGGATGTGCCTGAAACCAAGGTACATGCCCTTGACCGGAATCAAACCTGGGACCTTTGAGTCTGCAAGCCAACGCTCTATCCACTGAGCCAAACTGGTTAGGAGCTCAGTCTCCTTATTAAGTGGTTTTAATTGCTACATCCTGATTTCTTTTGCAATTGACATGTTGTTAGAGATGTATTTTTACAGTATCACCAGATACTCTTTCTATTATCTACTGAGCCAAAGACTGAATGAGTATCACCTTTGTTCCAAATAATAATCATCCCTTTAGAAGAATTGAATATTAGTATTTATAGCAAGTAGTCAATATCATGATATATGAAAGGAAAGCACCAGTTAGTACATAAATAAAAAATGTAATCCAAATTATTCTATTACTTTGACTATTAGAAAAATCCAGTTTCTGAGACTTTTTAAAATTGATTTGAAAGTGAAACATCATGGGTGTTTTGTTTTTTTTTGTTCCACTTATTTGTGCATTCATTGGTTGACTTTTTAAAAAATATTTTTTCCCTTTATTGATTAAGGTATTATATATGTGTCCTTACAGCCCCATTGCTGCCGCACCCCCAACTCATGCCCTCATCCCCTTGGTGTCTGCGTCCGTGGCTTAGACTTTATGCCTGCATACAAGTCCTTTGGTTGATCTCCCCCCCTTATTTTGTATGTGCCCTCCTGGGGATTAAACACACGATCATGGCGTATGGGATGATGCCCTAGCACCAGCTGAGCTGCCACGCCAGGGCCCTGAGATATCTCTTTGTGACGATCTCTCCGTGTTATCATCGCACACACTCATAGCCGGATGGCTTTATCTTTTTTAAAAAGTAGCAAAATATAACCTACCACAAAATGTTTTTAGTAACATTCAAAGAAATGGTTTAAATCAACATAAGCATCGTGTTGAAGATAGTTTGAGGCATAAGTACTCTTAAAGTCTACTCCAGCTACAACTTTAAAATATTAGCTTGAGGCTTTTCAAAGTTATAAATGATAGGGTTTGCATTACAATGTCTATTAAAGAGGCTGGGAAGATAATAGAACTAGTTTTTTTTTTTAAATGGTTTTTGTAATATAGAATAGAATTTCTTGGGACAAAGCAATTTTCAGTTCAAATGTGTCATTTCCTATATGTCATATATAATTATATTTTTTTCAACCATCAAATTATAGGGCATGCATTTGAAAACTCTAAATGATGTTAATGTACCTTTTCAAAAAGGAGCCAACTTCTGTCAGTGATGGAGAAGTGTTTATTTTCTGCAGTAATTGTGATTACTTTTAAGTACCACTTCTATTCTCCGTACTACAGAATTCTGTAATATGTGTCTAGGCAATACCCACCCCCAAGAAAATGGTAACAAAATTGCCAGTTTTATTGTTATTGAAACTTTCCCTCCAATATTTATCCATCTTTAATGAAGGCATTAAAATCATATTACAACATTATAGTAAGATTTTCATTTCTACTAAATTGAACGAACAAATAATGTTACGAAATTTGTACTAGAAATTAACAATTAAATAATGATGGCTTCTTTCTTCAGCAAATTACATTGGAGGCGATGATCATTTTGAACAGGTTGAGTGAACTCAATATCTGGTAGTTCAGTATCTTAACCTGGTTATTATTAGAAATTTCCAAAGGAAACTTAGAGAGAATTGGTATAAAAAGCACAGCATTGCCTGACTGGCATAGTTCAGTGGTTGAGCGTCGATTTATGAAGCAGAAAGGCCATAGATTGACTCCCGCTCAGATCACATCCCCAGTGTGGGGCATGCAGGAGGCAGCAGATCAGTGATTTTCTCCTCCTCCTCCCCCTCCCCCTCCCCCTCCCCCTCTTCCTCCTCCTCCTCCTCCTCCTCCTCCTCCTCCTCCTCCTCCTCCTCCTCCTCCTTCTTCTTCTTCTTCTTCTTCTTCTTCTTCTCTCTCTCTCTCTCTCTCTCTCTCTCTCTCTCTCTCTCTCTCTCTCTCTCTCTCTCACTCTCCTTCTCCCTGCTTCCCTCCCTCTCTGAAGTCAATAAAAATACAAAACACAAAAAACAAGCAACAAAACAGCACACCATAGGTTTCAAAACATCCACAGAGGACAAAGGAGCCAGCATCTTCATTAAGGGGATGGGATAGAATGGGCAGATATAAAGGTTCCCCTTGGCACTTCTAATCCACTTGGTTCCTATATGGGAAAGATGCTGAGTAGAGGACAAGTGGGCCCTCTCAGTAAGTCCCCTGGACCCAAGAGAACTTTCCAGCAGTGCTGTCACACACATGCTGAGGATTTGTGCGCCATCAAATCCAGATGGCACACACCCAGCTAGTGGTGAGATGAACTTGCCTCAAAAACTGCAAGGTCCAGGCAACTGAGTAGAGAATGTGAGGTGTCCAGCTCTGAACAGCAATGTAAAGGCTGAGCCTACAGGCGGAGCTAGCCTGCCACAACTGAGCTAAGCAGATCTCTAGTGAGTCAGCTGCTGATTCAGCTGCAGATGCTAATCAGAACACCCAGAGTCAGAATCTTGTGTGTGAGGGGCCCAAGAAATATGGGGATGGCAGCTGCCTGGTAAGACCCTTGGGGACACTAGACCAACCTGAGAATCCATTCCTCATGAGCGTTCTCACATTCACACACCAAACACTGCCTTAGAGAAGAATGTGAGGAAGAGTTGGGCAGCTCAAGGAAGAAGCTGAATGTTTCCTACCATCTTGCTTGCTAGTTTGTGAAGAAGACTGCATCAGAAGCTGTAGTTGGAGTAAGCCTGTGACCACACTTCAGAGGGAAAAGCAAATTATGTATACACCTCAGATTTGTGTTTCCTGTTACTTAATCAATTTCATTTTTCTCAGACTTTTTTTTGACAGCCTTTATAATTGTGATACCATAATTCAACCTTGATGAACACTTTTCCCTAAAATTGGCAGCCTGTATCCACAGCTGAACTCATACAGCACATTCCCCACATTTTAAAGAGAACTACCAACAGCTACAGCTGGACGCCTACACACTCCACTCGTGACATTGAGAACTGCCTCTCGCAAAGATGCTGGAGGAGGTGGAAAAAAAATAAAGTCATCAGCTTCCTGGTCAGTATAGTGGTGAAAATGGAGTCTCTCCTTTTCCAACCAAGTAAGAGTTGCACCCGTCCCTGTCCCCGTGCCTGCTGACAGCAAGGATTGTTAATGGGGAGGGCTTGTGTGGGAGAATGGAGAACCAGGGAGGCCAGCATTCTTATCTGCTGTTGGATGCTTAGGCAACACCCCTGCTTCTCTGCCCAATGCCCGCCTGAGTAGGGGCAAAGGTGATATGGGAGAGAAAAGGCAGGCCACAGAGGGAGAGAAGAAATGAAATAAACCTTGCCTGCCATTGTGGCATGGCAAGGATGTGTATTTTCTCATGGGTCAAGTGGAAACCCTAGCGGGGACTGAGGTGAGCTGTCTTCCTAGCATGCTCACTACATAAGAGGAGTTTAGTGTCAATGGGCTCAGGGTGTACTACCAGGTGCTAGAGTTGGAAGATACTAGACACAGGGAGGTAAACCAGACCTAAGTTTCTCCTTTTAGGAGCTGGGTGTGCACTAGGAGGCTCTGGAGCATTAACCACCCAAAACAGAGGACTGCCACTGATCCATTAACATGGCATCTGCCTGTCCCCTCATAAGCCACCCTCCTGATCATGGTGAACCAGGGCTTCATGTTTACAAGGGCATGGGAGGTGCAGTGAAAAAGTTGACCATAGACAGAGATGGCAAAAGGGAGATAGCATTGGACTAGATATGAGATTGGACTCTGACTTGGACTGGACTGATTTTCAATAAGGAAAAATATTCAGAAGCTACAAAATCTGCCTGAGATGAAATTCAGGAATGGGAAAGGGGACTCAAATGAATATAGCTGGAATTAGTGACAGGAAAAAAAAGCCATCTTTTTTGTTGTTGTTTATAGCCTTAATAATCTGCTTTTACAAAGGATAGACAATTATTAATTTAGATCAAACTCATAAAGACTATTTTATAAGGAAAACTGAAAGAAACTAAACATTTGTTGAGTGCACATTAACAAGTAGATAGTTTGCTGAATCAATATTCATTATCTTATTTATTCTTACAATGAATTGCCTGTAATTCTCATTTAAACAGTGAAACTGAAGCGGAGAAAAGTTAAATAACTTACCCAGACACACACAGAAAATGAATTATGGATTTGGGATTAAATTTAGGTAAATATGATGTCAAATCAGTACTTATTCTATTGCTATCCACTGCCACCAACTGAGATATATGGCTAAAAAAACCCTCCATATTAAAAATTCCTCAGTGTCTTTCTTTTTCATGTCTAATCTACTATGAAAATCATTCTACACTTTAATTAGACTTGTCAAATGTATATGATGATTCTTTGTCAGTTCAAATACTAATTCCCTATTAGAAAAGTATAGTCTTGCCTTTATTGTAAATTTCCATTGTTTGGGTGGTGCACTCTGGTGCCATGGAGATGATATTCACAGACAGATGTTAGCACTTCATTATAAACACTGCCTGTTCTTGCTCTCTGCTGAAAATAAGTAGTTGTGTTAGCATTTCATGGCACAGTGCCATCTGGATTTGACTCAAACCTTCTCTCTTGACACATTTTCACTTTGAATGACTAGTTTCTTTTCTGTTTGCTTCTGGTTCTGATTTCTGAGGTTTCCATTTCCATTTTGAAGAGTGAATGGTGGAGACGAAAGATGAAGGGGTGGGCAGAAAAGATGGTCGTTTAAAATTTTTTGATGTAGAGATTTTAGTAGAACAACTCTGTAGGTGAATGTTGACTGAGTGATACTCAGATTTTCCCATCTTAAGAATTCTAATATCCTAAAAGCACACATTAATTTTTCTGATATTTATCTTTCCCCTTAGGTTCCCTGATTTAGACAATTCTCAATTTGAGGGCTTCTATTGGACACGGTATTCAGTATTTAAATCTTATACATTCATGTTTAGCCTAAGTTTACTTAAAGTTATATAGTTTTTTTTATTGGAACTACTACTCAATTAACAGAAAATACATATTTTTCATCCTCTACTTTAATATCTTCCTCTCTGAAACCAATTTCTCCTATACTACATATATTCAATAGTTTTATACCTTAAAACCTCATATGCTTTTAGCCTTAGCATTTGTAAACATTTTGAACTTATTTTTCCAATTGCTTATCTGTAGCAATTTAAATTACCTGGAAATTAGTCTAACCAGTAAATAGCTAGTTTCATAGCAGTAGGCAAAGCATTAGTCTCTCATCAATGCACAGAAAGGTATTTCTGAGTTGAAGAGAAAAAATAAAAATAAAAACAAACAAAACAATTTTAAAAATAAGATGTTTAATTAACTCGCCTCTGGACAATACAAAAAATAGATAAAATCTCTAATTATACCTGGAAGTTTTAAGATATAAGCTTTGAAAATATATTTTCAGGATTCGATACACATCTCACATTTTGACCTCTACTTTCACAATTGTATTTGTGGTTGGCTAACAAGGCCAGTTGAGTGGCCTTATTGAGGCAGATGACCAGCTTATAGTCAATAAGCAATAAAAACATTCAAATAATAGCACAAACTCTACTTTATTGACCAAGTTGGTGATGTTTTGAAATGAAGTTATTGGTCAGAGGGCCATTCAAAATAAGGTAGCTCAAAATATTGAACTGCCAGATGCTGTATAAATGCCTACATGTGGCAAATGTAAGGTTACCAATAAGTGATGTATACAAATACAGTTGGTATAAAAGGTGAACTTAAGAATATTTAAGGCTAAGTTTTGCATTTGCATTTTACCACATTACGTACAGGTTTTGCTCTATGTCAAGAAGACAAAAGTTATAAAGACCTCACTAGATTATCTTGAATGTCCCTGCTACCAACTTTATTTTTTTAATATATTTTTATTGATTTCAGAAAAGATGAGAGAGAGAGAGAGAGAGAGAGAGAGAGAGAGAGAGAGAGAGAGAGAGAGAGAGAGAAGGAACATCAATGATGAGAGAGAACCATTGACCGGCTGCCTCCTGCATGCGCCCTACTGGAGATGGAGCCCGCAACCCGGGCATGTACCTTTGACTGGAATCAAACCAGAACTCTTCAGTCCACAGGCTGATTCTCTATCTATTAAGCCAAAGTGGCTAGAGCCCTGCTACCAACTTTAAGGGTTACCATTCCTGACCTAATGTCTAAGGAAGGTGAAGTTTAGGTCAGAGGCCATGACCAACATTGGATAGTATATATTAAGAGGGAACAGGCAGCCAGTCAATGGTTCTCTTTCATCATTGATGTTTCTATCTCTCTTTTCCTCTTGCTTCTTTCTGAAATCAATTAAAATATATATATGGGAATGAAAAGCATTAGTTGATTGATACAGAGAGTTATTTAAAAGCTGCTTAAGAGCATCTATTCTAAATTCATTTTTCCCAGGTAAGTCCATGTGAGTTGAGTGATTGTATTATCTTTAGCACCTGTGTACTGTTTTAAAGTAAAAGTTCAGAAGCAATTGCCTGGATTCACTTTTAAAAAATCATGATAAATATCAAGTTCTCTGAGTATTCCTATGAGCCTTCTCTTCCATGCACTATGTCCAATCTACTGAGTAGTTATTTGAAAAGCTCAGTGGGTAAAAGCTCTTTGAACTGTATTTTTCTTTATAGCTGAATCAGAGCATCTGAAAGTCCATCTCTCATTTTATTTCATTGACACTAACTCAGCTTGACAGTCTGAACCCAAGAGAACTATATATCACATTGTGAACTAGAGTTGGCCAGACATTTAAATGCTCTTCCAGCTCTGAAGTTACAAGGCCATTTTTAACTTTTATTTTGTTTGTAGACTGTTCTTTAAGGTAAGTTTCCATGTAGTGACTGCCTTTGTTCCACATGGCATTCACTTCTATTTTTAGACAAACAACCTATTTTTTTCTTCTTTATCACATTGCAAAACACTGTAGAAGCCCCAAAATGTAATTTTGCCTTCTTTCTCCTTTGATATTCCTTCATTTGTGAACTTGTGAAAAACCAGATGTCAATTATAGCCATGAAATTAAGATACTATTTGATAAATTATACACATAAAACTAGGTACAGTTTTATCTATGAAGTAGAATGCACATTTGTGCCTTCAAGTAATTTTGTCTTAAATAAGTCTAAATTGAGGGAACTATTTTTCCATGATTTTTATCTAATACTTTTGAAATTGCCCTAAAATGCAAACCTTTGCCCTTTGGACCATTATGATATTAAACCTAGAACTTTGATTACTTCATTTAACTTGCTGGAGGAAATCATACTTAGTACAGATAGTTTACATTCTTTTTATTATTATTTATTCTTTGAGAGAAAAACATTGATTGGTTGCCTCTAGTATACACCCCAACTCGGAATCAAACCTGAGACCAACTGAACCAGACCAGCAATGGCAGTAGTTTCCATTCTTATTTTGTCCCTGGTTGCATCATGACATTCCATGAATTTCCAGTTTTTATTTCTTTGTTTTTTAGTGCTTAACATTTGGATCTTGGTTGACTGAACTGATTTGCAAGAGCAGTAAGGGCTTTGGTATAGCATCAGCTTTTGTTCTAAGCTATTGTTTCTGTGCAAAATATTTAAGTTTGTTCTTAAAAATACTATTTTCTATCTTAATATACAAGACACTGTTTGAGGATACAGTGTCTTTCTGCTGCTGAAGAATTTATCTTCTAGTGGAGAATGAAAGTCATGTATATAACACAACACAATCTATGACGACTGTGCTATCAGAAGCTAAAAATAAAGTGTCTGAGGAAGGAGAGATTTTCATGAGTGTTTTCTAATCTAAGATATGTGACTTCCTTGAAAAATTATTAAGAATTTGATATGCATAAATGAGACTGAAGGTGAAATGGGCAGGAGACTACAGACATTCCAATGGCTTGGCTTTTCTCCTTGGGTAGAATTCAAGCTCATTTCTTCAACATGCAAAGACCAGATCAGTGACTTTCCTCTTTGACTGAACTTCATCATCTAACTCCTGACCTTCATTCTCAACGATTGTGATTTAATTCATCTGAAAGTAATGCTAATGTCGAGCCAGAATTGGGACTGACTGATGAGAGTGAGGGCTCCCCTGCCTCCCTCTCAGACTTTATTCCCAACAATGTTTCCCTAGTTCATTTAGGTCCCACTCTCTGCCATCCCCACCTGGGCTTCTACTCCCTAATAATTTCCTTCCTTCTGAGGATAACCTGTTGTTACTGTACCTGGACTACTATTTCTGAAGGCATTAATAACAACTAACATTTACTGAGTGCTCACAATGTCCTCCTAAGCACCCTGTAGCGCATGTCTTAGGACCATGGTGGGCAAACTGTGTCTCCTGAGCCATATGCCGCTCTTTGACCCCTTGAGTGTGGCTCTTCTACAAAATACCACAGCCTGGGCGAGTCTATTTTGAAGAAGTGGTATTAGAAGAAGTTTAATTTTAAAAAATTTGGCTCTCAAAAGAAATTTCAATTTTTGTACTGTTGATATTTGGCCGTGTTGACTAATGAGTTTGCTGACCACTATCTTAGGAAATACATTAACTCATTTAATCCTCCAAATACGCTTGAGCTGTCCAAAATTACAGCTGAGGAGCCTGAGGCACAATGGGGTGACATATGTGCATGTGTGTGACAGTGCTGGGATTTGAGCAAATGGAGTCAAGCCTCAGAGGCCTGATGCTGAACATTGTGGAGCCACCTCTTTTTTTCTTCTTGTCATTTAAGCCCACAAATGTCACTGTGCCTGAGAAGCTTTGATGGATCATCCTATTTGAAATATCTGCTACCTCACTCCAATTATTCTCTCCTTTCTTACATTGCTATTACAATGTTTATTTATATATTACACTGGTGACCCAGTGCATGAAATTCAGGCATGGGGAGGTGTTTTCCTCAGCCTAGCCTGCATCCTCTCCAATCGGGGACCCCTTGGGGGATGTTTGACTGCTGGGTTAGGCCCATTCCCAGGGATAGGGCCTAAACTGGTAGTCAGACATCCCTCTCACAATCTGGCTCCTAACCACTGGCTCCTAACCACTCACCTGCCTGCCTGCTTGATTATCCTAACCTCTCTGCCTGCCTGCATAATTGCCCCTAACTGCCTCTGCCTGTTTGTCTGATCCCTCCTAACTGCCCTCCCCTGCTGACCTAATCTCACCCACAATGGCCCTTCCCTGCCAGCCTAATCGCCCCTAATTGCCTCTGCCTGGCTGATCACCCCTAACTGTCCTCCCCTGCTGGCCTGATATCACCCCCAATGGCTTTCTTCTGCTGGCCTGATTTCGCCCCCAACTGCCCTCCCCTGCTGGCCTGGTTGCCTCCAACTACCTTCCCCTGTTGGCCTGATCACCCCTAATGGCCTCTGCCTCATCCCCTAATACCATGGCTTTATCCAGAAGAAAGTTGGATATTGGTCGACCCAGTCTAATTATCATATTACCCTTTTAGTAGTATAGATAGATTATATAGAATAGAATTGCTCAAATGAAAGGGAGGAAAGCCTTTTTTATCAAGAGGAGATGCTCTTGGCAGACAAAAACACATAATCCCTATATCTGGACTGATGGCCAGCCAAATGCACTATACTGCCAAACCAGTCATTAAAATATTGAACTGCTTTCTTACACCAAATAACTGTTTCCCTTAAAGCCCATTCTCATTCCCTACCTTAGGTTCTGTCTTCGCAGTTCACCCAGATTAGGTTCTGATTGGTCAATTTCTATGCCAGCCAGCGTCAAAAGCTCCACCTCCTAGGCAGCAATTGGTTCCTCACACTTCATTCAGAATTGCTTCTGATTGGTTGGTTTCTATGCCAGTCAGTGTCTCCAGGCCTATTAAAGGGCCTGATCAGAGAGGCAGGGCTGATCAGCAGCCCCCATAGAGGTCAGAGAGAGAGACAGACAGACAGAGGGATGGAGAGACAAAGAGACAGAGAGAGAGGCATGGCTGCTGGCCAGGCCCAAAGCTAAAGAGGGGCAAGTGCTGATCAACAACTGCCACAGAGGCTACAAATCAGACCCTGCCTCTCTCTTTCTGAGTCTATCTTCAGGCCTGATCCACAGCCCCCTTGGCAATCAGTGATGGGTCACCACAGCAACCCAGCATTGACTTTCAGTTGGTCAGCCTTTGGTCGTTTTGTATGTTATGGAACCTGAGTTTTTATATATTAGGATGTTAAATCTTTCCTCTACTACAATGTAAGCTCCACAAAACTGACTATATCTGCTTGTTCATCCATGTATCTCTAACAACAGAAAAATGGCACATACAAGATTTTCAATAAATGTTTAAGGAAAAAATAGATTTCTTGTATAAGTGGTATTCAAAGGAGAAATGAATTTGTTCTGGGCTTTTTGTTTTTCCAGACCTATGTCTAGCATAATGACTTTATAATTTAAAATCCCAGAGGGATGGCTAAGGCTAAGGACTGATAATTTCATATTCAACCCATATTTCAACATTTCTAGAACCAAAATTTTGTTATGGGCAACTATAGCAGACAGCACTAGTTGCTGAGCCTGCATTCATGGTCCTGTATCCTTGCTGGCAGGGAGTTGCTGTCCTGATTTTCCTTCTCCAAGAGACTTCAGGAGAAGCATCCCATCTCCATGGGGTGCATTGGGAGAGTGTGAACCCATCGCCATGGTCCTGCTGCACTTGCTGATGATGCTTCAGCTCAGGCAATTCTGGCAATTCTGGCAAGAGAGTCCTGAGAGAGAGTCTTCAGGGAAGGGGGTTCTGGCAAAGAGAAAGAGAGGGTGGTATTAAAAATAAAAACAAAGAAGTGAACTCCTCCTCTGCCCTTAGACACAATCACCTATGGAGGGAATTCCTGCAACTGTTGGTCCATCTCCTCACATTAAGGTCAGACTGTAGGTTAAGAATAGAGCTTTTAGAGTGTGAAAGCTGGCTTTAATTTCCAGCTCAGTTACTTGCTAACCATGCGGTCTTGTGCTAGTTGGTTGCCCTCTCTGTGCCTCATTCCCCCTCTCTGTAAAATGGGTAATAATAGTGCCAATTTCATAAAACATGTTGAAGATAAAGGTGTCACCATGTACCCAAATTTCCTTCATTAGTAAAGATAAAAGCGATGAGAGGTCAGCCTCATAAGACTATCGTGAGGACGACGTGAATTAAAACACATCGAAGGCACTTCAACCAAGGCTGGCACACAGGCAATGTTAAGAGCCCAGGCAGTCTCGTGGAAGCAGAGCTGTACTGAGCGAGGAGCTTTTTGTAATGTAATAACTCAACTCTGCAATACCTTCACACAGGATTTTTTATAATTCTGATATCTACTAACATGTCATAATCGGAGCCATTAGAATCGGTTTTCTGTATCTTTCAGTAAAATTCACCTGACATACTTCCCATTAGTACAGAGCAGCGGAACTCTCGTGCATCCCACCTGAGGTCACAGGGGCCACGGCTTTCTTTCTCCTTACGGGCTCTGCCTATGAAGAAAGGAGACGTTCTTGCTACCCATGCTGAACACTCGGCTTTCACAAGGGTGAATACTAGTATTTTAATTCAATCTCAGTATCTAACTGCTCTTCACCGTCATGACCAATGCAGCCGATAACAGCTGTAGAACATAATTCTGAATGCAGGCACTATTAAATGCCATAGAATCGTGAAGGGCCTTAAAAATCTTCAGCTGAGACTAAAGCAACAGGAAAAGCTTCACATTTTTTTTTGCTTCCTTCCGAATCTAGCTCCCATGGCTAAAACCCTGAAGTCCAGAACATGTATTACTGAATTATCTAACGACTCCTGAATCTCATTGGACCAAAAAACAGTTTGATCGATGGGTGCAGCTGTGACCATTGTGTAGCATAAATTTTCTGATTGCTTTAAAATGTTGGCTCTGCAGCTGTCATCTGGAACTTTAGAATGCACTCGCATTAAAATACCAAAGCTATTTTACAGGCCTGTCTGTATCAATGAGAGAGACGGCATTCTTCAGGGAGATTTCAATATATAATTTGTTGCATAGTCTAGTGATGCTGTAATCAGTTTAATGTTTTGTTTCTCTTAAATTCCTGTATTAGTGTAATTAAGCAGTTTAGAGTGGGGTTATCTCAGGATAGTTTTTGCCCAGTAAAGGACTGTTTCCTGTTTTCTTTTTCTCCTGCTTACACACTTCTGTTTGTGGCTAAAGTTCCGGAATGTGATTCCTGGTTCATCCATTTCCAAAGTGGTACAATTTACTAGGGAAACCATTGGAAGAAGGGTCAGTCCAACATCTTTCTCACCAAGGCTGTCACAGTGAGGAGAGACAAAGCAAGAACCAGATGCAGGAAACCTGTTTCTCTTTGAGTCAGGGAAGAATGGCTCCGAGGGAGTCACAGGCTCCAGGCTTGTTTTTGAGTAATCTCTGGTTGCACTTTGGCATTAATTGGGGTTATTCTTATCTTCCATTGAAACCCACCGCCAGGTCCCTCGCATTTGTACAGGGGTAGAATAGATGAACTTTTTATGACAACTTTAGTAAGAAGAAGGATCTGGAGTTTTCAAATGGCCAAGTATTGAATGACAACTTTTTATATAGCAACATTTTAAATACACGTAGGGATTTTATTGTCCTGTGATGGTATGCCTGGTCCCCAAGTCTGTAGGAAAAACAACAACCCCAAAACAAAACAGCAATCAAATATTAGCCTGGTATTTTGATGTTCAATTCTGATTAATGTATCACTTATGTGATTTCAAAGTCACCTTTCCCATTATCAAACAACAGGAGGAAAAAAATGACCATTTAGGTGGAAATTTATCTTTTGACATTATAGGAAGGTGAAGAAATTTCTTTTGGGCTACCTCTCTCCGGAGTCTATAAACATTAATTACATCATCCATTATGTAGAAGTGTAGCTTTCTCTTCTTTTTCCTTTAAGGATATTTCTGCTCCAAACCCTTTTAGATATGATAAGCATAAGAATGACTTGTGACCTTGACTACCATGGGTTCTTAGCCAATGCTTGCTGCTGTTTTTAGAAGTATTGAGCAAGAGAAGCATTTATTGTAGCTGTGTGGAAGGCTTGGTAACATATTTATTATAGCAAGCAATTCAGGCATCTCGTTTGGAGACTATTCCACATAAAATAGAAAATCCTTTACAAACTGTCAGAGTTATTTATCCACATAAAATATCTTGACCTTTGTTTTCTTTTAGCTGAACTGTATTTTCCAAATGTGGCTTCCCTCTGCTCAATTGTGTCTCCATCTCTTCTGGCACAAAGCACTGGCCACTAATGATTTCAGTTCTTTCGGGTCAGAGAAGAAAAGTATCTGTTTTTGCTATTGTTCAGTTCTAAAAGTTAAAAGTTTAAACTTGTTCATATTTTCTATTGATTAGCAGGAAAGCAATCCTACTGCAATGTAGCTGAAACTGATCGTGTGAGAAGTCCTGTTAAAGGGAAAGAGAAAAAAAAGAATGAAATGTCATGGCTGGAATGAAATGTCATGGCTGTGAAGACAAGGATCAGATGAGCATGTAGTTAATTTTGACTGGTGTCTCTAAGTCTATAATCATAACGATTATTGTAGGAATATTCGAGGGGTGAATAAAATAAATTTTCCAAAACTGTTCTCATTATTGTTGCCTTTTTATTTCAAGGGAGTTTATGTAATGAGAAGATGATAAGAACTTACAAGTCTAGGTAGAAATAAAAACAAACCTTAGAAATATTCTTAGATAATTTTTATTTTTATAAGTCTCCATGATATACTTTACTATGACAATGTTAGGACTTCCTTAACAATCAATAGAAAATGTATATTTTTAAACAAGAGAGCAGTCATTTTCTTCATTCCCAGTGATTTGCATTTAACATATGATTAGTTTTTGTTAACATTCTTATTTTAAAAAGTTTTTTTTGTCTTTTTCATTGAAAGGATTTTTCATAATTTATCTGATGCAGAAAGTTTTTCTTTATCTACATATTTGTGTTATATTTATTTGTATCTGTTTATGGCATCTTTATAATGTTCTGTGTACTATATAAGAATCTATGTCATTGGTTGAGCAGAGATTAAAAATATAAAGAGATTGAAATATCAAAGGTAGACTAAGACAAAGGTGACATTTATCACATGGGAGTTTCAAAAGGAGAGACAAAGATAGAGAAGAAATTTTAGAAAGAATAATAGGTAATTTTTAGGCTGATAAATAAATAACTCCTCAGATTGTAAAGGCACCTAAAATCTTCATCAGTAATTGGCCTTGAGATATACTGTAGAAAAACTAAACAACAAAGTTGAAGATGAAAATATTAACATGAGCAGTGCTAAATCACAAATTATAAATAACAAATCCCAGAAATTACAATTTAAAAGCAAATATTACAATAGCAAAATTTGAGTACAGAAAAATTATGATCCTGAAAATACTGAGAGAAAATAATGATAAACCAAAAATATCCTTCAATAATGCAGGTAAAATAAAGATATTCAACGTAGGGTGAGTTTTTATCACTGATAGAATTTTGCCAAAAGAACCATTAATGAATTAAATATATTAAGAAAAGAAATAGTTTTTAAAAAACTGATAAATATGTAAAATACAATAATAATTTAATTATTACAAAAGAAAATTTAGAATTTTTAAATATGAAAGGGAACTAATATCCCAGGAAAAAACATTATCATGAAGGTGGATTAAAATATTGTAAGTCTCTTGTATAACTTAGGAGTAACATAGGTATTATTTAGCATGCAGTAAAGATACAAAAAATAAGCAAATGTAAAAATAAAAGAGAGTTTAAGTTACAAAGAGGTTTTAGTATTTAAGTGAGAAAGAGGTTTTAGAAATCTGTTAGACGACAAATTGAAGTTCCAGAAGAAAAGGCATGATAAGGAAAACATTTGAAGAGAGTATTAAAGAGGTGATAAAAAATTACAGTTTGCATATTCAAGAAGCTAAATAAATAAAACCATATCCACATTGTGTGAAGCTATTATTATTATTCCTAAATATATCCTGCTTCTTCCTAAGGAGGACCAGTATTTCTTCTAATCAATAGTAAGCATGAAAATGCAATATGTTTTAGTTTATGAAATGGAGGTAGAAGTGAATGGCTATCTTATTGAAGCCTTAAAAGATAGCACATTTTGTTGGGCCTTCCTTCTCATCTGCCATGATTGCTAAAAATCTGCCTGGATCCCAGGCAAATGAAGACATGGAGCAAAGCCACAGCCAACCCACAACGCACATATGTGGAGTAGGTGAGATATGAACATTAGCTGCTATAATCTATTGATAGTTTTGAAGCTTTTTTTTGTTTGTTAACGCAGTTTAAACTAGCTGTGCAGTTCTCTATGGGGGGTGATTTTTGCCCCCATGGGATATTTTTCAATGTCTGGGTCATTTTTGATTGACATAATTGGGGGAGGAGGTCATGGTAGTGCTGCTGGTATCTATTGGTAGAGCCAGGAATTACTACTAAACATGCAGTAAGATAAAGGACAGCCTCAACAATAAGGAATTTTCCAGGCCAACACGTCAGTAGTGCTGAGGTTGAGAACCCTTGACCTAGCCTTTCCTAATAGTTATATGCACAAGGGTACTTTATAGTAAAACTGTAGATCACCAAAAACACAGAATTCTTAAAAGGAACCACAGAGAATTGACTGATCACAATCAAAGGAGTATCAATTGGACTGCCAGCTAATTTTTTAATAGAAACCAAAAGACATGAAATAATACTTTAAAATTATGAAAGGAAATAACGATGAACACAGAATTGTATAATCAACAAAACCATATTTTAGATATTAGAGCAAATGAATGGCATTTCCATTTAAACAAAAACCAGGACAGTAAAGAGTAATCCTACCTGAAAGGCTTAATATGCAAAAACAAATGATAAGCAATCAAAGCAGTAAATATGAAGGCACATTTAAATAAACATTGAGTATATAAAACAATACCTTGTGGAGTCAAAATATGAAGACAAAAGTATAATGTTAGTATCATAATGAAATTTTCTTAGCTCCTTGTATCATTTGAAGTTTAGTACAGGTAGTAGTGAAATTAAAATGTCTAAGGTCACTGAACCTTAAAATATATAAAACCAAACTTGGCAGAAATACAAGAGAAATTGACAAGCCTGCACATCATAGTGGATTTTCACTACTACAGATGAACTCATCACTCCCACACCCAGAGTATTTGCTGAAATGAGATTAAAAGCAAGTCTTGGTAAGCTGAAAAGCAAGATAAGTTTCTTTTCACTACTGAAGTATACGCTTTTCAACCCAGAAACAGAAATTGGATAAACACCTAGAAGGAAAACTAAAATGCACATGCATATATTAAAACATAACAAAGAGGACTTTTGCATATTCATGTATTCATATTATTTCTGGGTCAAATTCTTATTACTATGTGTATTGATGTTACCATGATTGCATTTAAAATTAATAATTTTCTTGTATTCATTGGTAATGTGCGTTTATAAGATAAACAAAACATTTTAACTTATTTTCTATTATGTGACACAAATGTAAATTTCATTATGTAAAATCATGGGGAACATAATTAGGTATACTAATTGCATACAAAACAAGTGGAAATTTACATTCATTCACTATATATCATTCTACACTTTAGCCAAAGGTGAGGAACAGCCAGATAGAGTTACAGATTAAATTTATAATTGTGATGTGTAGTTTCTAGTTTTAATATCAAGATCTGGGAGAAAAGATAGAGAACAAATAAAATTATAAAAAAGAATATTAAACATGAAATTCTAGCAGGATACAAATTAGTTTCTTTGAGTATTTTAATCTAGAGGTTAATGAGAATTTGTTGGACTGGTTTCCTTTATAAAATCAATAACATGCATATATTTCTTATGCTCTTAATTTATTTTCCCCCACACAGGTATTACACATTTGATAAGTTGACACATTAGCTATGTAGCTATTTTTCTCAGACATGTAATCTAAATGTACTTTGTGATTTATAATAGCTCAATACACTACTCATTATGTTTTAGTATAGTATACAAAAACAAATTAAAAAAACATTTTCCTCCATAATTTGAAAAAGTTAAAGTGCAAAGTAGTTTATTTGCTCTATATTTGAACCTAATATTCACTTCCTGTAATATTACTCCATGTTTTTCTAAGTTTTACTTTGGATGACAATCTGCACATAATAGACTTGCTCTGTATCATAAATTATTATTTCGTATTTTATTTTCACACCTAATTTGGTTTTTGGAAAAGCAGTAAGAGCTGAATTTCGCAAAGTCTTCAAAGTGACTCCTAGATAGCTTCTACAGCTCCATTTGCAAATATGTGTAGTACCAACATTTCGTTCTGAGAACTGAATTATAGAAACTCTTGCATGCAGTTGTCAAAGGAGTAAATGAATTAGAATTGGCAGGAAAAGAAAACATAATCATGTTTTCCAAGAGTTTACCATAAACTATACAAGTTTTTAAATTATCACTCTGGCTGCTATCATGGTGAGAATGCAAGTCAAGAATGCCAACTAGGATACCAGTTCTAAAGCTACTGCTAGGGTTCAGGTGAGAGATGGTGGTGGCTTTGATACTTTGAAGGTATGATCATGGGAAATCTCTCTTAAGGGTCAATGTTTGAGATGAAACAAAAAAATGAGATACATTCAGAGTCAGGAAAAGAACCTTCCGGGCAGATGTAAATCAGGCAGGTGGTGGAGAGCTGGTTTATGAGTGTTAGAGACAATGGTCCAGGGAAAGGCTAGAGAAGTGCCTGAGAGCTGAATCATGTCTGCCCTTGCTAACCCTCTGAGGGGTGTGACATGCAATTGAAAGCCATTTTAGATCACAGCCCATGGTACACACAAGTAGACAATTATATTAGGGGCAGAATGAAAGAAGGGCCAAGAGAAGTACAAGCAACTCACTGTTGCACCAGAGAACCAGAGAGAAAAGAACTATCTATCTGACTTTGGCATTGGCATACATTTTTTGGAAAAAGAAACCATTTATGCCTGGAAGGATGAATATAATTTCAGTAGAAGGGAAAAGGAGATGAGTATTTTCCACACTTTTTAGGCTAATAACTAGCTCCAATAAAAAGTTGGCTACTGGGTAATGTATTACATTTTACTTAATAAATACTCTACCACCCTAAATAAACATATGTCCTCTTCAGAAAAAGTGAAGATGTGTTAAATTAGCCCTCGGCCACTTCTATGTTCATATATGATATATGACCACCTTAGAAAAACTCTGATGACAATAAATCATATTTATACTTTATTTTGAGAATTAATTTGTATAAACATAATAAGGAAAATCAATTAAGTTGTGAAAAAGTAGACATACCATTTTTGTTTTTGCGGCCCAGTTACAGAGTGGTAAGCACAATTGATTGGTGAAGATAATGACATTTTGTTGACATACAGTATAACAATAATTATTGTTATAAAAATAGTTTCTACAACAAATACCTGCTAAAAATGCTTTATATGCACCATCTTGTACTTTAGTATAATCCTTTGAAATGTTATCTCCAATTTATGGATGAGTCCACTGTTGCTCAGTGAAGTTCAGGCCACAAAGACATTCATCTGTGAAATAGCTAAACTGGACCTTACTGGTTTGGCTCAGAGGATAGAGCATTGGCCTGCGGACTGAAGGGTCAACGGTTCAGTTCCAGTCAAGGGCACATACCCCCAGTAGTGGGTATGCAGGAGGCAGGCAATCAATGATTCTCTCTCATCATTGATGCTTCTATCTCTCTTTTCCTCTCCCTTCCTCTTTGAAATCAATAAAAATATGTATATAAAAATTGCTAAACTGGAGTAAAACAAAGTTTAGCTGGCCAAGTCTTTGACTGGTCAAGTCTTATTATATTTTACTGACAAAGTCACTGTTTTATTGACTTTAGAATTATATTACTAACCAGATACTTAAAGACCCATTTGACCTCTTTTCCTGGGATAAATTTTATTTTTTAGACATTTCAAACAGGGCTGAAATTTCCCCCAAATAAATGGGTATAGTATCTTAACATAATCAGGGCTAATTTAATGTTTTCATAAGTGCTTTCCATTTTGGTACATATTACTCTATTATGGAAAAAGAATCCTACCCTGTGGTACAGTTGTTTAAAAGCCAGCCGCATGCTATTTTACCAGAAGCCTTTGTATGATGTTTGTTTCATTACTTTCAGATTAGCTGATCAACAACCTGCAACTCAGCATTCAATTTTGTTCCCTGTGAAAATGTTCAGGCTAATAGGTTTCATACGTTGTTATTCAGTTTATCTGCCTATTAGAAGAAGTCATTAGGTAGAGAAACCAGCTTTAGAAATAATGAGTTTTTCATTTATTGGTACAGGCATTTTCTTTATAAAGGCATCATTAATCACATAGTTAAACCACTAATTAAAAATGTTTTACTTTGATTTTCTTTATTTTCCTGAACTACACTAAATACCCACCTGTCATATGGATGGCATGCAAAGATCAAAGACCTCTGTGTTCCCATTTGTCATTAAAAAATTCTTTCTTTGTATGTGCTTGTGTCTGTGTGTGCATGTGCATTTGAGAGAGACCAGAGTCCTGTGGACAAAAATTCGTGGACTTGGGGAGTGGGGGAAGGGCGGGGGGAGGGGGGTCCTTCAGTCCAGCCTTCACCTTCTCACAGTCCGGGAAACCTCAGAGGATGTTCTACTGATGGCTTAAGCCAGCTTTCCGGGAGTGGTCCTAAGCTGCAGTCTGGCCTCCCTCTTCGGGAGGTGACCAGGACAGTCAGGGAAAGGCACCTCCATCACCTCACTGCTGCCACGGCCACCCTCAGCCCATGTAGCCACTCGGGCTTTGTCTGGAAGGATGTCTGGAAGGACATTCGGCTGTGCAGTCTAATTAGCATATTATGCTTTTACTAGAGACCCATCCAGGAAGATTCCTGTAAGAATAGGGCTTCCTGTGGCCTGAGAAAAGCTCCCTCCCTTCTCCCCTGCCTCTTTGCCTCCTGTCTCTGCTGCCATGCTCCTATCTCTGCTGCTTTGCTCCCTCCTCTGCTGCCTTGCTCCCTCCCATCTCTTCTACCTTGCTCCCTCCCTTCTACCCTGCCCTGCTTGCTTATTTCTCCACAGCTTTGCTCCCTTCTGCAGTGCCTGGCTATCTTTTAAGCTATCTTCTATGCCCAAATATGCAAATCAATTGCCATCTTGGTTGGGTTAATTTACATACTCATGCTGATTGGCTTGTGGGCGTGGCTTGTGGATGTAGCAGAGGTATAGTCAATTTGCATATTACTCTTTTACTAGAGGCCCAGTGCATGAAATTTGCGCACGGGGGTGGGGAATGTCCCTCAGCCCAGCCTGCACCCTCTCCAATCTGGGACATTCTTTTCACAATCGAGGAGTGCTGACTCCAAACTGTTCACCTGCCTGCCTCCCTGATCACTCCCTAACCACTATCTTGCCAGCCTAATTGATGTCTAACTGCTCCCCTGGCAGCCTATTTGCCCCCAACTTCCCTCCTCTGCCAGCCTGGTCACCCCTAACTGCCCTCCCCTGCAGGCTTGATTGCCCCCAACTGCCTTCCCTTGCAGGTCTGGAACCTCCCAATGGCCCTCCCCTGCTGGCCATCTTGTGGTGGCCATCTTGTGTCCACATGAGGGTAGGATCTTTGTCCACATCAGGCAGCCCTCTTGTGTATTGGAGTGATGGTCAATCTGCCTATTACTCTTTTACTAGATAAGATAGAGGCCTGGTTCATGGGTGGGGGCCAGCTGGTTTGCCCTGAAGAGTGTCCTGGATCAGGGTGGGGGTTCCCTTGGGGCCTGAAGCTGTCTGGTGAGGGGTCTGTGGTGGTTTTCAGGCTGGCCACGCCCCCCAGCAACCCAAGTGGAGGCCCTGGGATCTGAGATTAATTTATGTTCTACAATTGAAACTTTGTAGCCTGGAGTGGAGCCAAGCCTTCTGCTTGCTCCATGGAGACAGCCATTTCTATTTGGTTTTATTTAAATTCTATAATTGAAACTTTGTAGCCTAGAGTGGAGGCCTAAGTGCTAGGGCTGCAGAAGCTTGACTTCCTCCATCGCCCGGGAAACCCTAGCCTCTTCTCTCTCCAGCTCCGTGGCTGCTGCCATTTCTGTTGAGATTATGTATCTTCTATAATTGAAACTTTGTAACATTGAGTGGAGGCCTAGGCCAGCAAGGGCAGGTGGAAAGCTTGGCTTCCTCCATTGCTGGGGAAATCCAAGCCTCCCTCTTGCAACAGTGGCTGTAGCCATCTTGGTTGTGATTTATTTGCATAATTTGCTCCTGATTGGCTGATGGGTGTGGCTGTATCAGAGGTGTGGTCAATTTGCATATTACTCTTAGATAGGATTAGATAGGATTATTATAGATATAACTCAAGCACATGTGTGTCATACTTTCTACTAATAGAAAAAGCCACTTTTCAAAATATATTAGATAGATCAACTATAGAAACCAACTATCTAAAAATAAAAATTTTAGATCAAATGTATCAAATGTAAATATTTACCTTGTAGTTGCTATAATTCTATTTTTACTTGTTAGTGTCTTTTTTGTTTTTGTTTGTTTAAATGAAAACAAGTTTACCTCTAAACACCACAGTAGACTTGGGTTGTTTGAGGAGAACTAATATGTTCTAGTTCTTTTTTAGTAAATTTTTAAGCATTTCTAAATGTTAAGAAATACCATGTTTGGTAGATAAAGCAACTGAATAGAAGCTAAGAAACTACAATCTGCCACTACTTCGCCTTCAATCTACCACTCTCTTGGTATGCCATGCAAATCACAAAAACTCTTTGCCCCCAAACTCTACACAATTGAAAAAAATGACAAAGTTAAAGCTAATAATTTTATGTTTTCCTCTACTCCTAATGTACTATGATGTTAAACTATCATTTTATTTTTAGGTGAAGAAACAAAATTTCCATAATATTGATGAACAAAATG
This sequence comes from Antrozous pallidus, assembly GCA_027563665.1. Lineage (NCBI taxonomy): Eukaryota > Metazoa > Chordata > Mammalia > Chiroptera > Vespertilionidae > Antrozous > Antrozous pallidus. Next base: position 69,740,633 of record CM050516.1, on the reverse strand, counting down.
ATTTTCTTTCCTTATATGTATTTCTTATTTGTAATGTTTTATGTTATTTAATTTGAGGATTTTGAACAACTGGATTCAAATCCTATTTTGAATAAAGAAAATAATAAAAAGGATAAATGCCTTAATATTACCTTTTTCTTTCTTAAAGATGAGAATGTATGGCATTGTATCAGATGTTTTGCATAAATTAAAGGTAAAGGCAAATATGTTATTTTTATTAATATTTTATTAATAATCTGTTACGGTCAATAAAACTTTTGACACTTGCTAGAATGGCATATACAATGCATTTCTATTTCCTTTTTTGCAGGTCAAAGTTGAGAGCAGAAAAGAAATTTGAATGAAGCAATAAACAGATTATCTACTTAGCTCTAATTTATTTGAAAATATAACATAATTTTAATTTAGTAGCTAGGTTGATAGCTAAACTGTTATTAGCTGGTATTAATTAAATAAATCATGACAACAAGTGATGTAAGGAAGTAGAAAGGGCCATTCTACACTACAATACATCAGATGTATTTGTTTAATTTTCTTCTTTCCTTTTTTTTTCTGAAAATTTTAAATGTAGTGTAATAAGCATGGGTTGTGACATCAGGGCTTGTTCCAGGTGGCATCCAAATGGGTACCCACCAGTAGTTTTGGGGCTGTGTATTTGTTTTTTACTTGGTACCTTGCTCACATTAAAAAGAACTTGTTAAGCTCTGAACATTATTAATTTTAGAAATAAGACACCTTCTATTCAATTAAAGTAACATTGTACATTAGTGTGTGCATATTTATAACAACCACAGGTAATATACACAGAAATTCTGATACAAGCTTTTTATTTTTCTTCATTAAGGACCTAATTAAAAAACTGTGAGCCAGGGTTGCTGGGAGATTAACTTTGCTAAGTTGCTCTTTGCCTATACAATCAATTTTTTCTTGTGCCTGTGTGTTTGGAGACCACTTTTTTAGATCAAGGTTCTAGAAGTTTTGTCTCTGCTTGTACATCTGCTACAGTGAGCAGGCTCGGAGGCTGCTTTCTCTGATCATTCCTGTACTCTGTACCCCTCACCTCAGCACTCCTTTTTCCCCTTCATTTGTGAGAACCTGAGACTTGTAGTGAGTCTTGGGGGTCTAATCACTTTATAAGGTGGTCTTCGTTTTGCTCTATTTCATTTGTAGCTGTTAACTAACATAGTGTCTTATTGGTATCCTCTACTTTAGAACAAGACAAAAAAGAATATTTTGTACATTTTTCTTGGTAAAGTGACTTCCCAATTGAGATGTCAGCCATTGAACAGATTGGCGCTTTCTATGATGCAGCATCAAATAGTCCCTTCTATGACACCAATTTTAAAAACGCTCCCACTAGAGCATTAAAAGACATTTACAAAATTACTATTTGGCCTAAATTTGCTTATATTGAAAGAATATTTAGTAAAACTTAGTTATTAGAGCAATTCTTTCTTTTTTCTGATGAAAAGAAAAGAATCAGAAGTTCAACTAGCATTGGCACTCTTTAGGGTAGTGTAACGAATCTACATACCTGTTCATCTGAAAGTGAATGGATGTGACTTAATAATGACATTCTCCATGCTCATAATGTGGCATATATCTAATTTTTGGGAAATTTGTTTATGATATTATTTACTCTACATTCAGTTTTTATGTTTTTATCAATGCTTTTTAAAATTAACATTTTTATTTTGAGATGATTGCAGATTCCACATACCATTGTAAGAAATAATACAAGGAGATCCTATAGACAATTTACCCAGTTTCCCCTGATGGTAGTAGCATTTTAGAAAAGAGAGCACATTATCACAATCAGAAAATTGGAATCAGTATAGTCAAGATACAGAACATTGCCATAACCGCAAATATTACCCCCCATCGTCCTTTTATAGTTACACCACTTTCTTCCAGCTCATCTATTCCTCATCCCTACCCCATGGAAATTACCAGTCTGTTCTCCATTCTATATATTTTTTTAATTTCAGGAATGTGATATAAGTGTAATCAGATAATATACAACCTTTTGGGGTTAGCTTTGTGCACTCAGCATGTTTCTGTGAAGATTCATAGAGGTTGACGTATACATCAATAGTTTTTTATTGCTAAGTAGAATTTTATGGAAGATATGCCGCTGTTAATTTAAATATCCACCCATTGAAGACAATTGGATTATATCCAGTTTTTTGGTATTATGAGTAAGACTGCTGTGAACATTTGTGGACAGGTTTTTGTGTAGTGTGCCTTTGTTTGCCTGGGACAAATGCTCTAGATCTAGAGTGCATTAGTTATTGCATGGTGGTTGAATGTAATAGTCAGATACTATCCCTGGCTCTGTCTTACCAAACCAGCAGCACTGAAATAAAGAAGACTGAGAAAAAACACATGAGAACAAGTAGAGAAAGATACAAAAGAACAAAGCAACTGACCTCAAGCAGGTTTATTTATTATTTTCTTCCTTCTTTGTTCCCCTTGGTTACCTATCTGTGTGAACTTGAGGACTGCACATTTTCTGTGAAAACAGAACATGCCCTTATCGAGTCCCCTGGGATGGATGGGAGAGAGTAATGCATTGAACTCCCATGGATAGCAAGCCATGTTACCAAGAAAACTAGAGATCATCTCAGGCAACCTCCTGATTTTATCAACAAGGCTTGAGGTTTGGGGAGTTTTATATATTTTTCTAGGTTCACAATGCCATTTTAATTTTAATTCTCCATGTTGCGCAATTCTGATATCCCCCCCCCTCCCCCAAATTTTCTGACTCATTGCCTAACTGAGGCTCAATTCTTTCAGGGCTACAAGATCAAGCTCATTAAAATTATATTTTAAATTTCTAAGAGAAGCCATGAATTTCCAGCCTTTCATAAAGAAGGGAGGAAATAGGAGGACCTACAAAGTTATGTTCCAGTTGAAACCATCCTATTCTACCACTCAAACACTAAGTTGCTGAGTATATCAGTAGCTGATGGTATTCCCTCAGAAGGTCAGGGGCCCACTTCTTGGCTCAGGGCAGTTACTAAGTCATCCTGCCTTTTCTTCTCAGAGGTACTTTGGAATTCAGACTTTTCCTTTTTCCTTTGCTTTGATTTTATGTTTTTTTTTCTCTCTCTTAAGACTTCCCAGAGAGAAAATGGTCTTTACAAACCAAAACAAACATATAATATATTTTACTCTTAATTATAATGAGGCAAATATTGAATAAAAAGAAAACAAAATAATAATTCTGAACAAGTTAAAAATGGTTTATAAATTCTGTAGAGTCCTCAACATCATAGTACAGTGATTCTCAAGAACTAGTGTGCCTGAGACTCACCTGCAGTGCTTATGAAAGTTTAGACTTTGACCACTTCTAAAACGTCTGAGACCCAGAAATGTCCATTTTAAGTGAGACCTCCTCCTCACAAACCTCACTGTGGCTAGCTGGTTGTTCTCTAGATAAGACTCTGAAATAACTTTGAGAAACAATCTTTTTATATATTAGTTGAAATCCCCTCTCCAACAAGGATGATTTTTGAAGCTATGTGATATGGCTCATATATTAACCTCCAGGTAGGCTTCAGTAGCCATGTAGTTGTCTTCAAGGTTCTAATGGAATTCTCAGTCCCTTCCAAAGCCTTCTTCCAAGTTACTCCTCTGGTTATTGTACTCATTATTATAATCAAATCTTGGATTTCCCCCCAAGTAGATCATTCACCATTTTAATTTAATTGTCTCACATCACCTACTACTTCAATTTGTTTATGAAGAAGTTGAAACAGGTGTCGTATAAATACCTCTTCCCTTTACAACTCTGTAATTTTAGGATTCTAGTGAGTCAATAAAAAAAAAAGAGGAATGACAGAGTTGACAGTGATGAAACAGATTTGACGTCAGTAGCAGGTCAGACATTTCCAGTTCAATAAGAAGAGTAAGAATCACACATAAATAGGGATATTGTTTCAGAAGTAGGGAAATCTGGTTTACTCCATCATAGCCCATTATTATTGCTATGTCATTGATTTACCCATACCAGAGTTACCTTTTGAATAATGAGATAGAGCATTGATGCATGAGAGTATATTTGTAGAAAACATTTTTCAATGATTTATTCTTTTAAACTTCAAATCTATGTGAGTAGAATATGGAATTATACAGATAGTACAGATTTATAGATTGGGAAACAAAGACACAGATGGCAAACACTAATTTTAGCATAACTAAAATTGGAACTCAAACTATGAGTGTTTTTAGTCTGGAAGGACATATGCAAGTGTCTTGATGGAATACTGAATGAGATTACAGTGGTTCCCCAAGATAGCTTGGGTAAGTGTGTGGATGGGGAAGGAGTAGCTTGTTCTGCAATAGTATCTGGAAGGCACCATTTGCATATAGTGCTTGGACTCAGCCAAATGTCCTGCGCTGTCCAAATACCTTGCACTTCTAAGGATTCTACCATTCCTGAAGCTACTCATGTCCTCATTGTGAAACACTGCAAGGGGTTAGAAGTATTTCTATCCACCTTGCTCTGGTTCTATGTTTCTTGCAAAAAAAAACAACACAAAAAAACCAACAAAAACAAAACATAGTTGAAGCATGTCTTTCAAAGTTTGTTTCCTACTATGAAAAAATGTAAGTGACAGTGTGTTTTTGTTAGAATAACATTATATGCTTTATTTCACTTAACCATTATGACTCAGAGGAAATATTCTGTTAAATCCACATTATATTGGCTTCTTAGTCTTTTGAAAGTACAAGTAAAGTCAATTCTTTTTACTTTTTGAATGCGTGTTGCAATACATTTTTCTTGTTAGTGAATTTTCAAGAGAGAGGTGTGTTAGCTTCACAGTGTTGATATGAGAATTTAAGGAACAATGGACATAGTTATAGTAAAGCATCACAAGTATTTAAGTTAGATGTGAATTTCAATGACAGAAAGAACAGAAAATAGAGTAACTAATGATCACCATCAAGTATTTGGCTAATGCTATTGAATTTTAATAAAAATGTGTATGTTTAATAAAATAAATGTTGGGTTCTCAAAGTGCTATAGTGGGCTGATACTATAATAGCTATTACACTTATTGGTAATATATAACAAGAGGCCAGATGCACGAAGATTCATGCAAGAATGGGCCTTCTTTCCCCTGGCTGCCGGCATCACCTTCACTCTGGCCCAGAGCCACCTTTCTGTCTTCCCACACTGCCCAGACGCCCAGAGTGGCTGAGGTGGTGTAGAATGCCATGGCAATGATGCAGACATCCCACCCCACCTCTGGCCACTTGGTACCTGCAAATTAACCCGCCATCTTTGTTGGGTTAATTTGCATACTCATTCCTGATTGTCTGGTGGGTATCATGAAGGTATGGTCAATTTGCATTTTTTGTCTTTTATTAGTGTAGATAGCAAATTTATATTATTCCTTCTAGAATCTCATATTGGCAGCTATAAGATCACAACATTATACACAATTTTCTTTCAAATATTTTATTGATTTTCTTACAGAGAGGAAGGAAGAGGGATAGTGAGTTTGAAACATTGATGAGAGTGAAACATCAATCAACTGGCTCCTGCACACCCCCTCCTGAGGATGTGCTCGCAACCAAGGTACATGCCCTTGCCTGGAATCAAACCTGGGACCCTTGCGTCCTTAGGTTGATGCTCTATCCACTGAGCCAAACCAGTTAGGGCCATAGTTTTCTAATAGTATAGAATAGCTGAATAAGGAGACAGAAATATGGTAGCATGCCCCATTGCAGTGTAATTCCTGCTCAAAATTTAATTATAAAGCAAACCTGATTATTTTCACTCAAGTGATATTTTTCTTGAGGAAAAATATATGCAGAATCTCTCCCTATTTTCCATAGAGCAAAAAATGTGTTTTAAGAACTTATCATTTCTTTGAAAACTTCAAAACTGGTCAAAAACACAAATTTTTATCAGAATTTTGAGATTTATTCCATTTTAAGAGTCAAAAATAATAATACTATATCTAGATGAGTCTCTCTTTTCACTATTGATTTTACTCTCTGCACCCACCATAACTTTATTTTTCACCCCATGTATTTAATGACAATAATGACTTCTGTAGCACTAGAAAGCAGCTGAAACCTCTAAAACAAAAACAAATGTATTAAAAAGCATAATCTATATATTCAAACATGTTATATTGGTACTATATTTTTATTGGATATATTGTGTGGGATGATGGAGAATGAAATAGTTTGACAGTTTCTTAAAAAAGCTAAATTGATGCCAAAACCGGTTTGGCTCAGTGGATAGAGCATTGGCCTGTGGACTAAAGAGTCCTGGGTTCGATTCCGGTCAAGGGCATGTACCTTGGTTGTGGGCACATCCCCAGTAGGGGGTGAGGAGGAGGCAGCTGATAGATGTTTCTCTCTCATCAATGTTTCTGACTTTCTGTCCCTCTCCCTTACTCTCTGTAAAAAAAAAAATCAATAAAATATCTTTTTAAAAAAAGCTAAATTGATGATAAGACTTAGCAATGGTACTCTTGAGAATTTATCTCAGAGACATAAAAACCTATGTATACACAAAATACTCATCCAAGATGTTTATAGAAGCTTCATTTGCAATGGCCAAAAACTGGAAATAACTTATATGTTCTTCAGTAAAGGAATGATTGTACAAAGTGTGGTATATCCATACCATAGAATACTGCTCAGGACTACAGAAAAATAAGCTATTAACAATGCAACAATTTGGGTAGATTTCAAGGGAATTATCCCAAATAAAAACCTCTCTTAAAAGGTCACATACTGTATGATTCTGTTTATATAACATTCTTGAAGTAGCAAAACTATATACTTGAAGAACCAATTAGTGGGTATCAGGTTAAAAGTTGTGAGGGGAAGGGGCTAAATGTGTCAATAAAGGTGTAGCATGATGGAGATGTAAAACACACACACAAAAAAATATTGTGTGAAGACAAAAATTATTAGAGAGCTCATATAACTTATCCAATCCTTGTAGAGATAGGTTGTCATTAGGAAACGGCTTGCAAGGAACAATCTTATCTAATAAAAGAGTAATAAGCAAATTAACCATAACTCTGCTACACCTACAAGCCATGTCCATTAACCAAACAGGAAAAAGTATGCACATTAACCCAACCAAGATGGCTTTGGTCATGAAGCCAGCAGGAGGCTTGGGTTTTCCCAGTAATAGAGAAAGCCAAGCTTTTTGTATACCCTGGCTGGCCTAGGCTTCCATTCAAGACTACAAAGTTTCAATTATAAAAGATAAATAAATCCCAGATACCAGGGCCTCTGCTTGGGTCTCTGGGGAGTGTAGCCAGCCTGCAAACCACCACAGGCCTCTCACTCAGGCCACTCCTCACCCCAAGGGAACTCCCACCTTGATCCAGGATACTCTTCAGGGCAAACCAGCTGGCCTCCACTCATGTACCAGGCCTCTATCCTATCTAATAAAAGAGTAATATGCAAATTGACCATCACTTCAACACACAAGATGGCTGCCCCCATTTGGTCAAAAATTGCTGCCCTCCCGTGGACACAAGATGGCCACCACAAGATGGCAGGCAGGGGATGCCAGTTAGGAGGGACCAGGCTTGCAAGGGAGGGAAGTTGAGGGTGATCAAGCCTGCAGGGGATGCCAGTTAAGTGTGACCAGGCCAGCAGAGGAAGGAAGTTGGGGGCAAACAGGCTGCCAGGGGAGCAGTTAGACATCAATCAGGCTGGCAGGGTAGTAGTTAGGGGGTGATCAGGCTGGCAGGCAGAAGCAGTTAGGGGCAATCAGGAAGGCAGGCAAGTGAGCATTTGGCAGCAAGCAGTCATGGATTGTGAGAGGGATGTGTGATTGCCTATTTAGGCCTGATCCTACAGAGCAGTTGTACATCCCTCAAGGGGTCCCATATTGGAGAAGGTGCAGACTGGGCTGAGGGACACCCCTCCCCATGCATGAATTTTGTGCACCATGCCTCTAGTTGTCTTAATAACAAAGTGGAATCACTTTTATGCCCTACCATAAATTATTCTTTTTGACTCTTGGGATAGAATAAGAATGCGTCCTTTCCTCTTTTCCAGCTGGTTATCATTAATATGTATTTTTTAGCATAAATGACACTCTGCTTTTTAAACCCATTCTTCTATTGTATATTTGCATTTTTCATCCCTGTTAAAAGATCAGAATAGAGGTAGCATAGGCTGCTTTATAATGTCCTGCACTCTGCCCCCCACCCCTACCCTCATCCAATAAAAAGGAAACGGAGGAGCAAAATATCTGGCATGCATCATTGTGGTTTGGCTGTGATAAGTCTCTATTTTGTTCTTATGTTTTAAACATGAAATCTTGAGTAAAAGGAACGGCCCCTCCAGCAATGTGAAGCGTCAGCATTACTTAACTGTACTGAATTCAGCCACTCAGCCTGTGCCTAGTGTGGTTTCCAATTCTGTTGGGTGATTGGAAAAGAAGGCTGATTTAATGTTATTTTATTCTCTATGTATTTATATGAATGAGGATATATTGATAAAATATGGTTTCAAACAGCTTTAGGAGTAAGCCTGATTTTATCATTCCTCCTCATGTGAATAATTTTTTAAAAGCTGTGATTGGTAGAGAATTAAAAGACCATTTATTTCAAATCCAGTACGTTCTGACTACTTCATAGACATCATTGCTTTATTACTTAAGCTTATTAGGTTAGGTATTATCTTCCTTTATAGAGGATGGAATTGAACCACACAGAGATAAAGTACATAAGGTCACCTAGCAAGTAAAGAGTGAAGAGGAGATTTCAACCCAGCTGGGATGCAGTTGGGACTCTACATTTGCTGTCTTAAGTCCAGATATAGATATCCTGGAAAAGGGAACAACTGCTCATTTTGCTCAGGTCTTAGGCCTTTCTGAGGATGCAGTACTTGCAGTACTGAAACTGAGACAGTCTTGGGAAAACCAGGGCCATTAAGCTCCCCAGATCTTGAGCTTGAAATGAAATTCTTCCTTTGGCTCTTGAACACAATTGTTTAAGCAGTTGAAAAAATATTAAAATTCACCTGGCTTCCCTGATGGCACCTTGAATACTGTCTATAACTATGGCCACTTTCAGGTTTATTTTTCCAGCTGAGCCACCCCTGAGTGCATGATTCTTTGAGGGTAGGAACAAAAACATTTTCCTCATTATATGCGAAACCACTTACACTAGTATTAGCATCTCTCTCTCTCTCTCTCTTTTTCTGTCTCTCCAGACTCCTCTTCCTATATTGGTCGAGACTTTTGTTCTTTATTGTCTCTATCTGTGAAGAGTTATGTTTATGTATAGTATTTTAAATATAAATGAAGTATTTTAGGTACAAATTATATTTCTGGTTCACCATAATTAATTCTGAATTTATTTTCAACTATTGTATTGATAAATGTTGAGAATGCTATATCATCCACAACCTCTAACAAGGAAAGTACTTTTTTAGTATGTGACTTCTTTGATTTAGTTCTGATAGACGGTCTTGGAACAATAATTATAACTGGTATATACAGAAATTGGGTTGGGGGAGCTACAAGAGTGTTTTGAATGGCTAAGACCTGCCTTCTTGTTTTGAATTCAAACTATAATCTTCTAAAAGTACTAGTTGAGTTCCTTCCCCATCTCATACAAAAGGTAATAAATATTTTTACAGACATAAAACTATTCTTCATGTTGTCCAGAACATTAGAAACCTTAATACAAACCTGCAACTTCATAATGGCCATTTCTAAACTTGTTTCATTAACCTGGAAATTTATACATGACATAAGAAGAATTTTATATATCAAAAAGGAATAAAGATTTAAACTTTGGTCAAATCAATCCCTTTGTCATGGAAATCTTTAAGAAAGTTTACTGTGTAGAAAGCTTTCTGGCTTTTTAATTTATGTGGTGCTGTTTATTAGGATGAATATTTAAGTTAATTTTTATTGGCACATCGAAAATATCAAGGATATACATCCAATTGGTTAATATCAAATTAAAATTAGGTCAATTATTTGCTATATCTAATCAAGCAGGTTGTCTTTCATATTTAGTATTGACAAGAAAACTATCGTATGCTTTTTATTACTTGAAAGTAAATGCTTTTTACCTCAGGTGTTTGTTGTAGCACATAAAAGTATAATACTCCAGCCATAAGAAAGATGCCATCAAATAATTCGATGATTCATGTTTTTAGACATCACTGGAGATTGAAAATAATGTTCTCCTCTCCATCACCTCCACTTTTCTTGTTTCGCTCATAATATTGAATAAAAGTGTATTTGATGTTTTTTTGACCTAAGAGAATAATTGAAAGGTAGTCCAAGGAAACAAACTGATAGCTGAAGCAGAGGCAATGTAAGTGAGAACATCTGTATTTATTCCAGAATCTTTCATAAAACTGAAGGGCATAACATCAGGGATAGTCGATATGAACAGTTGTCAACAGCATTGAGTAAGAAAAATGTCAACCAAGTATGTTATCTAAGATCTAACAGCAAGATCAGTTTTCACTTTTAATTAAAAGAACAAAACACAACCTTTTCAATGAAGAACTTCTTGCTAAGAAATAAACTATTAGAGAAATGGATCTTAATTCTCTTTGTCCATGTTGCCTGTCATAATGAGGTAGAGGTTGTACTATATCTTTTGAGTGAACTGCTTTTACATACATGTGCATGTATATTATATAAAATATATATCATATTTATAAAGCATATGCTATATATTTAAACTCAAGACTAAGAACTAATTGATTTTGTTTAATGCAGTTTTCCCTCAAGATATTATCAATACTGACTACACCAGATGATGCAACCAAAGGTGTACTAGGGATCTAGGTGGTAGCTTCCTTGACCCATAACACTGGGCACTCTGGTCTGCTTTTTTCTCAATGATATATGTCTGTACCACTAAGCTTTCAAAAGGACATTGTTTTATGACAGTTAATTGGCATTTCTGAACAGGGGCAAAAAGTTTCATCCTTCTTGGCCTAAAAGGACTCATTGTTATCTTCGACTATGTCTGAAGGAAGGAGTGCCCATGGCTACCATTTCAAATATATTGCAGAGTATACATGGAACACTTTTGTAACTTTGACTTTTGGTGAGAGTTGACATTTGTCTTGTAGAGACACTATATTATGTTAATGCTTATCTGCAATTATTGTTTGTTTTTTAGATCAGTAGCTTTATCTGACCTATTGCATCAAATAGCCTGTGTAATGTAAGGAGAGTTACCCTGTTCCTTGGTGATTAAGGTAAAACTTCCCTGGTCTCCAGTTCCACAGTCCTGGGCCCCTTCACATACTTTCCAAGACTCACTTCTTCTTGTTGTTCCTTGGTATCCAATTCTGAGTCTTTATAGACTGCTTGCTTACACCCAATATCATCCTAAGATATTAAATTTTACTCTCCATTATCTCCCAAACATCAGACCCCACAAGCATTTTGAAGCTTTTTGAAGGCAGCAGAGGGGGGAAATCATCATATACCACATGCATAGGCTTCCACAGTTTGGATAACTTGATTTGCTACCCTAGCATTTCCAAAAGCATGGCTGCTGACAGAGACCTTCTTAGACCCTTGGGGCATGTGGACCACTTCTCCCACTCATTACTAATCCAGATGTGCTGGGATTTTGGAGAATACATTTTATTCATAGAAAATTAACAATATCTCTTGAAAAACTAAATTAGTACCCATTGCCTGTGAAAGTATAGCTATTGTACAATAAAACTGCTCATCCTGGTAGGCAGGGATAAACACTGTCCCAAAGAGAAATGCTAAATCTTTTTCTAAGTGTTTTTTGTTTTGGCTAATTAGAAGAAGGACAGAATCTGCCAGGCCGATGGTGCTGTCTTTACAACTCAATGGCCTTGGAATGGCTGGACAGCTACAAACAAGACCTACAGGGCAAAGACGCAAATCTTCCAAGCTGAAAACCACAGGACAACCTCAAAGGAAACAGAACTGAATGTTAAGGAAGAATCAGCGATCTCACTAGGCTAAATTAAATTATTAGTATAGCTAATACTATTATATCTTGTTCTCAAAAAAGTATTGCACAACACATCTGATAGTTAAAGAATGAAATTTGGTTTTATGACAGAAGGAAACAAATTAATTAAAATCCCTGGTGAGTAATTTTAAAATGACAAAATATCCAAATCTCTTTGCACTTAGGGATTATTAAAAAGCAACATTATGTCTAAAAAGTGAACACAGAAGATGTTATTAGGTTGACCTTGTAAAGAAGTACTTACAGCTGCTCTTTTTATTTATGTGCAGATGGAGGAATAGCCTGAGGACACCAGAACTGAAGGACAGTAAATGTTTGGTGTAAAGACCCTACATTTTGATTGTTTTTTTTTTTATTTTATTATTTGCAGAAAGCCGTTTCCAGTATATTAGCCATTTTTTAAAAAATTAAAAGTTTTTTGTTTTTTTTTACTAAACTCTTGCCATGCAGTTTCTTCTTGTACTGCTTCATGTTGCATTAACAACAACAACAACAACAACAACAACAACAAAACAAAAAACAAGGTCTATATTCATTGAGTTTTGATATTCAGTTAAAAAGGGTGAGTATGCTTGGCCTGTGTGGCTCAGTGGTTGAACGTCAACGTATGAACCAGGAGGTCACAGTTTGATTCCCAGTCAGGGTACATACCTGAGTTGCCGGCTTGATCCGCAGTATGAGGGCAGTGGCATGCAGGAGGCAGTCGATTAATAATTCTCTCTCATCATTGATATTTCTCTCTCTTCCCTTTCTCTCTGAAATGAGTAATGTATACATTAAAATATATATAATTTTTAAAAAGGAGATGCCCCTATTTTCAATTCAGAAAATGTGCCTTTCTTGAAGTTGTTCTAAAATATATCATCTCTGAATAATTTTAATTCTCAATTCTGTTTTGACCATATAGAATATTCTATGATTGCTGCCCATCCCAGCTTAATATGCAGAGCAGTCTCTCAGGAGGAATTTCTAACTCCTAACATAACAGACCACACCTAGGACACCACAGGGCGAGATGCTGTCAGAGTTGAGGAGATGCTGTCACAAGGGAGTTAAAATCAGAAGGAAAGAGAGAGACTTGTGTTTTGGTCTTAAAGTAGATCCATGGGTAAAGCACAAGAAGCAAGATGCGTATAGTAAAGGTCAAAGGGGTCAAAAATGGTGACAGAAGATTTGACTGGGTGGTGGGTACACAACACAATATAGATATGTATCATGAAATTGTGCACTTGAAATCTATTTAATTTTTATTAACCAATGTCACTCCAATACATTTAATTTGAAAAAGAAACATCTTCAGTTTTCTTCTGCTTAAATTCCTTGACTTAGTACTGCATTCTCTGTGGCAGAAGGAAACATTGTAGATTGGCACCAAGGCCAGAAAAAGAACCCAGGAAGGCCCTCAACTGAAAACAATGGAATCGCAGTGTTTAAACCTCCCCTGCATCCATCTCCTCAATCTACCCACTCCCCCAATACACACACACACACACACACACACACACACACACACACACACACACACACTCACTGGGGCAGGGCCAGTAAAGCCTCAGAGAGCCTGCGATCCATCGTGCCTAGCAGCAGCTCTCTCTGACTCACTGGGCGTTCTCTTTGTAGGCTTCTAATTTAATAAGTGATTCACCCTGACTTGGCTGAATTGATGAGCCCCATGGGATATTACAGCTCAGAAGTAGGCAAACTGAGATCTTTCTAATGACTAAAAAGCACTGGAAGAAATGTCTGGAAAAGTTTACTGAAAACGATGTTTTACCACATAAAGTCACAATCGTTTAAAACAAACATCTACCTCTCATATTTAGTATTACTTTTTACTGAAATGGCTTGCTTGTTCAGTTATCTGAAAGTTTTCTGAGAGCAGGAAACATGTCTATCTCTCTAGTCTATGGTCACAGCTTAGTACAGTGAGAGCCTAGAACTTAAGAGTCACTCTATACACTATTTCTACATCTATCTACATCTATGCTTATACTCATATTAAATGAGCATTTATTTTTCAGTTTCAGGCAATTCCATGTGTCATGCATATTCAGGATTGTTTACTCCAGTACATGTTTGTGTAGTAGGCATTACTTCAGAGAGATTAGGCATCTTCCCCAAAGACACAATTTTGTGCTTGGGCTATAATTCAAATCATATTCTCTCTGGATTCAAAGCTATTCTCCCCTGGCTTCTGCACAGTGCAAAAATATATTTACTCTTTTTTTTTTATACTCTACTAATGGCCTGGTGCATGAAATTCATGCACATTAAAAGGGAATTAATTAGAGGAAATATTTTAATATTGCTATTTTCCCTTTCTCTATAATAGAAGTGACAGAGATGAAAGAAAATTAATAAAATGTATATGAAAATCCCCATTCCTGTCAGAGTCTAGGGCATGCCGCAGGACCCAGAGGCAAGTTTCCTCCCACCCGTGTTCACCTTGAAATCACGTAAGACCCAGATTCTGCCAGCCCCACCCCCATGAAGCCCCGCAGGGCAGGGGGCACAGCTTAAGGTCCCCCAGCCCAGCAATGGGTGGGGGGGTGCATCCTTAGGTCCCCCATCAAGTCCTATTGGCAGGGATGGCAGGGACCATCCCCCAGCACAGCCTTAGGTTCCCTGGCCAGGCGTCATGTCAGGGGGTGCAGCCTCAAGTGCCCTGGCCCAGGCTCATGTCTCTCAACCTTGGCACCAGGGCAGGGGGTGCAGCCGTAGGACCTCCAGCTTGGCCTCAGGTCCCCCAGTGCTGAGGTGGGGGATGTGGCCTCAGGTGTCCCATCAAGCCCCTCCAGGTGGGGGCTGCAGCCTCAGGTCCCCAGGCCCAGTGCAGGAGCAAAGGGTGCAGCCTTAGGTACCCTGGCCTGGCCTCAGGACCTCCTTCCCAACACCAGGGGACCTGGTGCCTCAGTGCCACCACCGCCGCTGCCCGCGCCCCAGCGACACTGCCCGAGCCTGTGCCATGGCTGCATGCACCTAGGCCCTATTCCCCCTCTGCCCTGCCCCCCACCCCCTGCCTCTGCCCCGAATGTGCCTAGGCCCTGCCCCCTGCCCCTTGTGCATCTCTACCCCACCCCCCACCCCCGCTTGCCTCGGCCTTGCCCTCTCAGCCCCGCCCCTGCCCAGGCCTCTACCCAGCCCCTGCTCCTGATTGGCTGGTAGCATAGCGAAGGTACGGTCAAATTTGCATGTTTCTCTTTTATTAGATGTGTATTTACTCATTGTATTTCTTTGTAAAAGATGGCATTACAGAGATTTAATGGAAGCCTGTGTTCTCAATTCATTTTTCTAGAAGTGCGAACTCTTGTAAGTACAATATTAATATAAATAGCTATTATTCACCATAGAGCCCCATTATACGAAGATTTGTGCAATAGGCATTCCTTCCCCTGGCTGCCAGCACCTGTTTTCCTCAAGCACCTGGGACATGGGCCACAGTGGAGCCAAAACTTCAGCCTTCAGGCTTGAATCTGGCTGTGGGTAGAGCCTTCAGTCTTCAGTCTTCAGTCTTTGCTTGGGTGGAGCCTTCAGTCTTAGCTCTGTATCTGTGTATACAAATTAACCTGCCATCTTTGTTGGGTTAATTTGCATACTCACTCCTGATTTGGTGGGCATTGTGGAGGTATGGTCAATTTACATGTTTGTCTATTATTAGGTAAGATTCTTGGACATTAGTCTTCCCTTATTCTTAATACTTAAGTAAAATGACATTATAAGGCTAAAGTCAAATACACAAAAAAAGGGAATTTAAAGAGTGGGGAGATTGGATGGATAAATTTCTGAAAGGTAAAGAAATGAGGGATAAAACATGAGATAGCAACAGCACCAGAGATAAAATGCTTGGAACTTCCACCTCTCTAGAACCATAGAGCTCAGGCAGTTCAGTGTTTCACTCCCAGCAACAAACAAACACCTTCTACTGGACTTTTCTTCCCCATGGAACAGAAAGAGTTGATTGGAGGACACTATTACCAGCAGTGCAAATACTAAAACCTTAGAGATAAATGCAGTGTTTTAATGGATATTTTCCAAAGACAGGCTCACCCACACCCTGGTCATCCAAAAGAGGGGACTGACATACAGAAACATGGAATTTTCAGAGTATAGGTTCTTGGTAAAGTCCTAGCCAAGGACATTAACACAACTACCCAGGTATGGCTATCTGGAAGTCTGTTAATGACATTAATTGAAAACCAATGTTGGCTAAACAAAGGAAAGAAGTCAAAACATAAATGAGAAGAAATACAGCAAATGAAATGGTATATTTTATTGGGAATGGGAAGGAAAGGTATTTGGGAAAAGAAGAGGATGTTAAAATACACAGGTCAAATTCATACAAAAGGATGAAAAGCTAGGAAAGAATGATTAAAAACAAGAAAAAACACTTGGATTTAAAAAAAATCAACATACTTGATCATAAACACAATTTACCTAGTAAGTGAGTGTAAGATCTGAAAAATTGCATTTTACAATAAAAAGAGACTAAATTTTGATATTACTATTTGATTAGTGACTTAGAATACCATTCAAAAAGGCATTTAAAAGCTTTTTTGTTTCTTTTTGAAGCTGAAACCAAAACTTTTATTTTATACTAGAGGCCCGGTGTATGAAATTCATGCACAGGTAGGGGGAGGGGCTGTCTCTCAATTCAGCCTGCACCCTCTTCAATCTGGGACTCCTCGAGGGATGTCTGACTGCCTGTTTAGGCCAGAATCTGAACGGTCCTAAACGAGCAGTCAGACATCCCTCTCACAGTCCAGGACTGCTGGCTCCCAACTGTTCACCTGCCTGCCTTCCTGATTGCCCCTAGCTGCTTCTGCCTGCCAGCCTGATCCACCCCCTAACCACTCCCCTGCCAGCCTGATTGATGTATAATTACTCCCCTGAAAACCCATTCACCCCCAATTTCCCTCATCTGCCAGCCTGGTCACCCCTAACTGCCCTCCCCTGCAGGTTTGATCACCTCCAACTGCCCTCCCTTGCAGTCCTGGTCCCTCCCAACTGCCCTCCATTTCTGGCCATCTTGTGGTGGCCATCTTGTGTCCACATGGGGGCAGGATCTTTGACCACATGCGGGCAGCCATCATGTATGTTGGAATGATGGGCAATCTGCATATTTCTCTTTTATTAGAAAGTATAGAGGCCTGGTGCATGGGTGGGGGCCAGCTGATTTGCCCTGAAAAGTGTCCTGAATCAGGGTGGGGGTTCCCTTGGGGCATGGGGCAGCCTATGTGAGGGGCCTGTGATGATTTGCAGGATGGTCACACCCCCTAATGACCCAAGCAAAGGTCCAGGTACCTTGGATTTATTTACCTCCTACACCTGAAACTTTGTAGCCTGGAGTGGAGCCAAGCCTTCTACTCACTCAGTGGCAGCAGCCATTTTTGTTCAAATTTATTTACCTTCTATAATTGAAACTTTGTAGCCTGGAGTGGAGTACTAGGCTGGCCAGGAATGCAGAAGCTTGGCTTCCTACGTTGCTGGGTGCAACCTAGCCTCTGCTCTCTCTATAGCCCCATGGCTGCCGCCATTTCTGTTGGGATTTATGTATCTTCTATAATTGAAACTTTGTAGCATTGAGTGAAGGCCTAGGCTAGTAAGGGCAGGCAGAAAACTTGGCTTCCTCTATTGCCTGGGAAACCCAAGCTTCCCTCCTGCTCTCAGTGGCTGCAGCCATCTTGGTTGGGGTTTATTTGCATATTTTCTCCTGATTGGCTGGTGGTTGTAGCTTGTGGTATAGTGGAGGTATGGTCAATTTGCATATTATTCTTTTATTAGATAGGATATTGTCCCTATTTTCTGAATCCAGAGTTCTCCTCATCTCTGTGTAATGACTGGGCAAGTCACTTGAACATATTTAAAAATAGCTTTGTAGATTATATTGTTATTTGGCAAACATATATCTAAGTGACATTAGTAATTACCATTTATCTAATATTTAAAAACATCTCTATTTAAATGTCACCTAGCTGCTCAAAACTGTTGGCTCAAATTTTTCACAGACCTAGAGATAATCAAAGAAAAATCTTATTATATCCCTTACTGCTTAAAACTCCTCAATGCCTTTTTTTTTTTTTTGCCTCTAGGGAACCCTGTGATCTGGCACTAATTCAATTTTGTTACAAAGAGTATTGTTTTTCTTTTGGAATTAAAGGTAATTGATAACTTAAAAATTCGTTTGTTTATAGTCATCATGACTCCTTATAATCGAGCACCATCCCCCCAACTCTATCCTGTAACCCTTACATAAACTGTCACCTACATTTTCCATCTAGAAAAGTCAAGGAATTAAAAGGAACATGCAAATGACTATTGTTGCTACTGACTCCACCCCACTGTGTATGACCCAAGGGGTATAGTGCCCTAGTCACATTGCAGAGTAGACAAGCAGCATATGAAGCTGATAAAAGGGGTTCATTATTGATGTTTCAAAATAGATGGAGCAAGGGGAAAGAATCCAAGAAAAAGAAGAAAAGAGAAAGAAAAAAAAGATACAACCTCTGGCGATTTCATAATGTTATTCAGATAAAACTTTCATTCTACCATTGAAAACAGTCTTTATAGCAAGTTTGCACACATGGTACACACATTGCTGACTCCTACAATGTACAATAAAGAGGTGTCCTGATTTTTTAAACAGTGAAGGAATATGATAAAATAATGTTGATAGAAGGTTTTTTTTAATGTGTAAACTAGATGGGGATGAGGCGATGGAGACATTCATAACACAGAGTTATAATAATCAGGTCATTAGGGCTTGGATAAGAATGGTTTAGGGAGAAATACTGTACTATAAACATCTTTAAGCCTTAACCTCATGTAATTGTTAGGAGTAGGATATTATTTTCTTTAACCGCCCTTCTGCCTCTAAAGTTATCATACTTCCAAACTGAATAACAGCAGTTATTTATTTTTCTCTCTTAAAATTTGGCCTGTGACTATTCAGGTTCATGTACAGAGATTATTACATCTTGTCAAAATTCAGTAGACAAGGTTAAAATTTGTAGTTTCTTTTATTTTTTTTTCCTGAGCTCTTTTCTATTAAGAAAATAATCTTAAAATGAGATCATTTCATATTAGTGATAAAATTATATCCAGTATTTTTATTTAACATGAATAATAATTTACTTTCAAATTTGAACACTTTGATACTCTACAATACATCACTTTCTCCTAATAGACTGTTTTTCTTTTGTGGCAGTTTTTCATTTAGCGACTTAATATAAAATTTGTGAGTAAAAGAAACATACTGATGTTCAGAGTTGGATGGCTTAGCTTTACCTCAGAGCACACACCCCCCTGCCCTCTTGTGGTCTGGCAGAAAGCATTTTAAAATGAGGTATTGCAGTGGAAATTCTGACAGAGCATTAATTGAAAGAGTCAAGTGAATTAATTGAGGTTGGCTTATTTATTGGGATAAATTACCTCAAGTGCATTCAGGACTATTGTCTCTTAAATTGATTATCAATTCTTCCTTTTATCTTACCATGATTGGCATAATTAATTCCATGTCTACTTTGTATAAGAATTTATTCTAATAATCAACTATGATGTTATGTATGTGAAAATTATTATCATGGAATCTGACACATAGTAAATGTTTTCTCCTGATTGACATGAGTTGTTTCTAAAATATCCTCAATAATGATCTAAATTCTGAATAAACACAACAAAGAAATAGCTTATTTCATTATTAAACCCTCTCATTGCTAGAGAATTCCTCCTTTTTCAAATCTGAATCTGTCATTTCCAATTGATTTAATTCTCCTATGTTGAAAACTCAAGTCAAATATTTGAAATAATATCTCCCTAGTTTTATCTTTTTCTAAACCAACTAACAGAGTTCCTTTAAATGTTCCCAATAATACAACTCAGATCTAATGCCATCCTATAAGTTATTGTTAAAAAATGCTAACCTAGAACTGGATAATACATACACACTTCATTTGACACTAATTTCTCGTTTCACAGGACGTTTCCCACTGTGACAAAATGTGACCTTAGAATCTCACACAACACAACATTCCAGGCAATCAATTGTGTAGGTGAATTAACACTGGTTTGCCATCTTTGATGGTTTAAATTTCTCATTTTAAATTAGCAAACTGAAGTTTAAATACTTTTAGTAAATAACCTTAACTTATGGAACTAGTTATGACAGACTTTGCCTATTTCTATTGCCACTTCAATATCTATTTTTTTTCTAATTATTCTTCTGTACCCAGCCACCTGTTAAAGTCAGTGCTAATTTTAGTGTTATGCTGCTTTTTCTTTGCAGCCCTGTTTTCAATATATAAAATCCTGGGGCAGCCTGATGGTGTGGCTCAGTGGTTGAACCTTGACCTATGAACCAGAAGGTCAGAGTTCAATTCCGAGTCAGGGCATATTCCTGGCTTGTGGGCTCAATCCCTAGTGTGGGGTGAGCAGCAGGCAGTTAATCAGTGGTTCTCTCTCTCTCTTCTTTCCTCTCTGAAATCAGTAAAAACAAAACAAAGCCCCCCCCCAAAAAAAATGGGGCAACCTAAATGTTTATAAAGAAGAAAATGTTGAGTTTAGCTTGGAGACTGCAAGGAAAATGTTACTAAAATAGAAATAAATCCCAGTTTGCCTGGGACCATTCTGATTTACCCCTGGTTTTCTGGCATAATTATTAATAGCATCTCCTTTTATACTCATAGTGACCTGGTTTCTGATAATAAATTATAAGGTTGCCCTATGCATAACCCATCCTTTTTTATTTTAAACCACAAGATTTTTCAAAGGGACACCTAGATGAATTACCAAAAAACTTCATTTTCAGACTTTTATAAATCCTTGTTGACAGGTGCAAAGATAGAAGGAGGATAACTGACCTCATTTGTACCAAAAACAAACACAATTGTTATTGGTGACAGGGCAAAATTTAGCCTAACTCACAAGTTTTCTGGAAATAAAATCAACATCTGGAAATTTATTTAGCAAACAAAATCACGTAACCATTAAAAGGCCACTTTTGCTAATGAGATGATAACTTGAATTTTACCTTTAAAAGGGCAACAACATGCATGCCAGTGCCTTTGTTTTTGAAAAGGGGAACCTGAGTTTAATTCTACATCAACCCATTAAGGAATCCCATGACCTTTTAGAAGCAAGTTCTTCAAAAGTACTGGGTTTATTTTCTTATTTTTCAAAAGCTGATGCAGAATAGAGGTTTCCAGTATTGGTCTGCTAAACACTACTGACCAGTATGAGGCATTCACCAGTCTGTGACATTATGCCAAAAAAAAAAGTTTTTTTCTGAAGTTAAATTTTTTCAACATAAGCATTTATATTTTACTCTGAGATTATATACTTAACTAGAGACCTGGTGCAGGAAATTCATGCATGGGTGGGTGTGTCCCTCAGCCCTGCATGCACCCTCTCCAATCTGGACAATTTAACTGGATCAGGCCTCTTACAATCCAGGAATGCTGGCTCCCAACTGCTTGCCTGCTTGCCTTCCCAATTGCCCCTAACTGCTTCTGTCTGCCAGCCTGATCACCCCCTAACCACACCCTGCCAGCCTGATTGCCCCTAACTGCCCTGCCCTGCAGGCTTGGTCCTCCCCAACTGCTCTCTCCTGCAGGTATTGGTTCCCCCCAAAACTGCCCTTTTCTGCAGGATCAACTTATCTCCTCTGCTGGCCTGGTCACCCCTAACTACCCTCCCCTATAGGCTTGATCATCCCCAACTGCCCTTCCTTGAAGGCCTGGAACCTCCCAACTGCCCTCCCTTGCTGGCCAACTTGTGGTGGCCATCTTGTTTCCACAGGGGGACAGCCATCTTTGACCACATGGGGGAAGCCATCTTGTGTGTTGGAGTAATGGTCAATCTGCATATTACTCTTTTATTAGATAGAATAGAGGCCTGGTGTACAGTTGGGGGCCAGCTGGTTTGCCATCTGGGTGTTCTCTCTCTCAGGATGGGGATTCCCTTGGGCATGAAGCCACCTTAGTGAGGAGCCTGTGGTTGTTTGCAGGCCAGGCACACCCCCTGCCAATCCAAGTGGAGGCCCTGGTATCTGGGATTTATTTATCTTCTATATTTGAAACTTTGTAGCCATGAGTGGAGGCAAAGGAAGGCAAGGGCTGCAGAAGCTGGGCTACCTCCATCGCCAGGGACAACTCAAGCCTCCTGCTCACACCAGCTCTGTGGCTACTGCCAATTTTGTTGCAATATTTATCTTCTATAATTGAAACTTTATAGCCTTGGGTGTAGGCCTGAGCTGGCCAGGGCAGCAGGAAAGCTTGGCTTCCTCCATAGCCAGGGAAACCCAAGCCTCCTGCTCTTTCTGTGGTCACAGCCATCTTGGTTGAGCTAATTTGCATACTTGCTCCTGATTGGCTAGGGGGAGTAGCTTGTGGGTTTTGCAGAGGTAGGGTCAATTTGCGTATTGCTCTTTTATTAGATAGGATGTGGAAATAGTATTCAGTACTTGGTAAACTGTTTAATTTGATCCATATAGCGAATGAATTTTATTAAACCTAGTAATAGTTTATGTGCTAACCCAAAGGGAATAAGTACACATAAGGGAATTATGCTAAATTGGTAGACATTGTGCTTACGTAGTTGTTAATAGTCTCACTACAAAAAATTAGGTAGAACATCAGCTTTCAAGTCTTTACACTTTGAATTATGTATTCTCATTAACCCCATTTACCTTTAATAAGAAATTATTGCATTAAAGAAAACATGAGATTATGTCCAAACAATAGACTTTTAGTATTTTGTGGGCCTAGCTATGAATTAGGATTTGTAGAAATTCAATGAGTGGAAATTGTAACAGAAGTGAAATGCTATTGCTTAAACTCTACCTTACAGTAGAGGCAAAGAAGACAGATAATACATGTGTTATTCCATTGGGAAATATATTTCTTTTTGTGAGTGCCCAGGCATGCTTTTTAAACTCAAAACAAAATTTCAGATGATGTGCTTTCTTTTATCCTGTTGATTGTTCTTGGAATAAACACAGCAGCACAAGGGGAGGCCATCACACTGACTTTAAAGAAAAAAGTGAGCAGGAAAGAAAAAAAGGTGAAAAGCTTTTATAATACTAGAGGAAATCACTTCAATTCTCAGGCTGGAATAAAAGCCATTAAAAGCATGAAAAGACATAGGATGATTTCTAATAATAGTAACTTTAATATAAAAGATGGATGATATGGTCAGGAGGAAGAAGAATTAATATATTATGAATATTATCATTAAATCTACTTAAATCTTTGAAGCTAATTACTTGTTTAGCATTCATTTGGAAAATAATGTTAGCATTATTATGTTAGGAGAAAATTATGATAAGAAGTGACAGTTGATTATTCTGTCACTTCTTAACATAATTTACAGTCTGTACATTTTTTTTGGTCAGTTTATAAAGGTAAAAAAAAAGCATAGGAAATAGAATTGTATGATGTTAAGAGCTAATGCTCCCAATCTTTTCCATCCCAAATCGTAGCCAGTTTTGAGTTTGTCTTTTGGATATTTTCAATGCCTTAATGAATATACATATTATGCTTCAGGTGTTTATACACGCATTATTTTATTATATTACTAGAGGTCCAGTGCATGAAATTCATGCATGGGGAGGGGGTGAGGAGGGTGTCCCTTAGCCCAGCCTGCACTCTCTCCAATCTGGGACCCCTTAGGGATGTCTGACTGCCGGTTTAGGCCCACAGGGATTGGGCCTAAACCGGCAGTCAGACATCCCTCTCACAATCTGGGACTGCTGGTTCCTAACTACTCACCTGCTTGCCTGCCTGATTGCCCCTAATTGCTTCTGCCTGCCAGCCTTATCTCCACCTAACCACTCCCCTGTGGCCTGATTGAAGCCTAATTGCTCCCCTGCTGACCTGGTTGCCCCCAATTGCCCTCCCCTGCTGCCCATCTTGTGATGATGTGAGGGTGGCCATCTTGTGATGACGTCATGCAATGCTACCTAGGCTTTTATTATAAGGATAGATTGCCAGTGTGTGTCATATGTACCAGCTGGTCAGTCGGTTGGTCACTTAGCCATATATATATATATATATATATATATATATATATATATATATATATATGATATAGATATTTTGTAACTCTCTCAAATATTTTTGTCAATATTTAATAGTTATATTTTCTTACATTTTACCTTATGCAATTTAAAAGCTGCCCAATATTATTATCTACAGATGCATCCTAACCACTAACTTGTACCACAGTGATAAGCACTTAGGTGTTTATGAGGTGTTTCTAATACCAACAACATTAGCATGAGTAAAAAAAAATGTACCTGTGTGTGCATAAGCAACTGCATAAGCATATTCTTAGAAGTGGAATTGATGAATTCAGACAAATTCTATTTTAAAATGTAATAGATACTGACACTTGTCCTCTATACTGCTCTAATTTTAATTTTAACAACAGTGTTGGAGAGTCATGCATGCAAAGGGTTTCAGCCATGACAAACACATTATTGAGATAAAACTTGAGTAAGAATCTGGAAGATGGGGAGGAAAATCATTAGAACCTCATTCTTAATGCAAACCCATGGAATTTTAGGGTAGCTTTGGGATGCAAATCTGATTAGCAACAATCTATGGTAGTCATAAGGATATCTCTGGAAACATTTTTCTTTAAGTTTACAAAGTTATATTTGACATGAGGAGTCATTGTTAACCTGAATTGTACAGAGAGTAGGTACCTGGGTCAGGTGGTGGCCCTGCAGTTGCTCATCAAGTGCACTCTGTTCTTGGATGAACGGTTTTAAAGATGGACTGAAGCCGCTCCAGAAGACCAGGCTCACAGCAGAGACAAACGCCAGTTTCGCCATCTATTTCCCCCCCATTATCCTGGCTCCAGCCTTTGGCTTTGCAGTTTACTTCATTCAATTACTTTGTTGTGTGATAATTTCCCTAATTTGCATTCTTAAATGAGTTCCCTAAAATTGTCTAAGCAGGAAGGAAGAATATATGAGACATTCCAATTGTCACATGTCTAAAGAAATTTTGGTTTGGATAGTTTGATAATAAATAAGTAAAACTAACAATTAAAAAAAAAGCAACAGAAGCCTTCATAACATAAAGGAAGGACGTACAGGGAGTAAAAGACAATTTTAGGTAGAATTCTGATGAACCTCAAAGAAATATGGTATCTACCAGCAGGGGAAACAAAAGTTGCTATTAGACAACAATGAGGAATAAAAAAAAAAGAAAAAAAAAAGAGGAGAGATTGGAGAGAGGCAAGCAGAAATAAGAATTATTCTAAAACTGGAATAAGGAAGTAATGTTTAACAACATACAAAGCAATTATAATTTTTAAAATGTGTAAAATGTGTTTGAAACAGAGAAAGTTGTATAGCAAGTAGTTTTAGGATATCTAATTCACCAGGCTATCTAGTAATATACCCAAAACTAATAAGTTAAAAGGACAGAACCACTTAGTTAAACCAATTTCTTCTCACAATTAAACAGGAATGAAATTCATAAATATGTCAAGAATTCTTCTCCTGCTGAGAAAAATGTTACTCTTGACAGAACATCAAAATTGGTTTTTGTGAAGTTGAATTAATGTGGGTCAAGTACATTTGAGATCCCTCAGTGAAAAGAATAATAAAAGTCTCAAGTGCAGACTGTTCTTTATTCTTATTCTTTGAGAGGTTCTTGGATCTGCCAAAAGATAAAATAATTGCAACTGTTGTCTAGCAGGTTTAAAGTTGATTATTCTTGATGGTTATCAAGATTTATTTATTGCAGAATAAAAAGCTACATGTTCTGACAGTTTAGGTCATGTTTTTATTCATTTTTACCTCCCCAAATTGGCAAAGGGAACAAATCCTTTATTGTTTTCCTTGCTTTTGTCATTTTAAAATTATTACCAAAATATATTTGTTTAACAATGTTTGAATAAATGCAATGGCTGTATAGATTTTCTCCCTTTTAGCAAATTTAACTCAGTCTTATTGGCCTGAAGAATAGCAATATCATAAAAAGGACATTCCATAGTGACCATGGGCTAACCTAAAAGCTCCAATGTGTAAACTGTTTTTTTCCCCTTCCTTTCTAACCTCCCCTTTTTTTCTCCCTCTTTCATTTCCTTTCCTTTCCTTCCTTTGCATTACTTTCTCTTTCCTTGCTACTTGTTTTTTTTTTTTTTGCCATGGTTATTGTTATTACTAGTCTCAGCCAAACATAATAAGTTTTAAAAAATGAAATTGTATTAAAATTCCATAAAAGTAGAATAATAGATGATTTGAGAAAACTAGCATTTTTTTAGGGTCAACTTAGGCAAAATAGTTTTGATTTACTATACTTATATGAAGGATCTCTAAGCATACATCTTTAAGTTCCAAAGACAAGTCTCTTGTTTAAATCAATTTGCTATAGATGAATGGGTTTATTTCTGGGCTTTTAATTTTTTTAAAATATGCATTTTATTGATATTTTTTACAGAGAGGGAAATAGAGAGTTAGGAACATTGATGAGAGAGAAAGGTCAATCAGTTGCTTTCTGTACACCCCCTACTGGGGATGTGCCCACAATCATGGTACATGCCCCTGACTGGAATCAAACCCAGGACCCATCAGTCTGCAGGCAGATGCTCTATCCACTGAGTCAAATCAATTAGGGTTGGGTTTTTAATTTGATTCTATTAGCCTTTATGTCTATCCTTATGCTGGTGTTGCATTGTGTTGCTTATTTTAGTTTTGTAGTTTGTTTAGTAATAGAGAAGTATATATCTTTCAAGTGTGTTCTTCTTTTCAATGTTGTTGTGGTTATTCATGACTCCTTGCAAATAACATATGAATTTGAGGATTGGCTTTTTCATTTCTGCAAAAAAAGGTTGCTAGAATTTTGACTGATTTCAATGAATCTATAGATTGCTTTGGGAGTATTGCCATCTAAAAAATATTATGTCTCATTACATGAGTACTGCATATGTTTCCATTTACTTAGATATTAGAGGTCCAGTGCACAAATTTGTGCACAGGTGGGGTCCAGCTGGCCTGGCCCCAATTAGTGGATTGGGACCAGGCCTGTTGGGAGGAAAAGATGGCAGGAAGTTGGCCAGCCAGCCCACCCTAATTACTTCCAATCAGGGTTGGGCCAGCTGGGGGGAGAGACCTTGGGTGATTGGCCTGGGGGGCCTCACCCCTAATTGGGGTAGGAGGACATTGGAGACAAGGACAGCCATGGGGAGGGGCTGTGGGGGATTGGGCCTAAATTGGCAGTTGGACACCCCCAACGGGTCCTGGATTGGAAACAGTGCAGGCTAGGCTGAGGGACCATCCTCCCTCCTGTCCTCCCCCACTCACATGAATTTGTGTACCGGGTGCTAGTAAATAAATAAAAGCTACCAAAAACTAAGTGTATTTATTTCTCTAGACTAACCAAATTTAGCCTGAAAAAAAAAATTGAGCAAAAGGTCAACTTTACTTTAAATACCCATGTTAATTACTTAGCAATGAGTTTGAAAACCTTAATAAATTCAACAGAGAAAAGGATCTGCCACATTTGCTTCAGCAAGATGAAGAAAATGTCAACTGACTATCTACAAAGATGACTTTGGTGCCCACTTTCTATTCCAGTGCCAAATGTTGGAGATGATGCTATTTTTTTCTTGCAGAACCTGATGGTTGATTGGGCACATTCTGGGTGCTTAGACCTGATCTTAGCTAGAAAATAAAAATCTCATCTGAAAATTTGTCATCTCAAATATAAAGCTTCCTTCCCAAATGTGAGACTCAAATGCTGGCTGACCAGCAGCCCCCGAATGATGGATGAACCGATCACTCAGGCAGTTTCAGTGTGAAAGAGAGGGCTAAGGCTTTAGTGACCTGCCTCGTTAGCCTTTTATTCCAGTTTTTATCTTTAGATATAATCAGTAGGATGAGTAATCTTGGGAGCACACATGTGTTTACATTGTCCTTTAGGCAAGGGCATCCAGGGATTAAGCATAAGGATTCTGGTAAACACCCACGGGTCTGTACATGCACAGACTTGTTTGGAAAGGTCAAGGAATAACCAGGGGCACCACCTATGACACTCCCCTAACTCTCCCATAAGTCGGAATTCCGATAAATGAGTATGGCAGCCTTCCGCACACTTCCCTTTTATCAGAATGTCCTCCTTGCAACTTGCCAACCAAGTCTCTTGTGCTCCCCAACACTAAAAGACACTGTATTGTCTGGGGAAAAAACCATCCAAGAGAAGCCTTTAATTATTCCAACAATAAGCGGTTTCCAGGTGGAAAGACTTCCTTACATGGTAAATAGGAATGAAAACTTTGATACTGGCACTATGTATGTTTAATAATTCAGGATTAATGTGTTGATCAAGTTTATGGAAGAATAATAAGGTTTTATATTGGAGCTGTACCTCAGTTATAAAAGATTGACAGATTCAGAGTTTATATAAATCAGTATTTTACCAAGAAATTAAAATGACATTTAATAAAAACCAACATTTACAAGAATAATTCTGGATGCCATTTAAAAGAATAAAATAGCATTTGGGCAATATTACAGCAAATGTTTAACTAAATGAATTAATCTTAGGTTATATGAATGACTCAATGACATTTATAGGAAATATAAGTTTCCAAGAGATATTCCCAAAAGAAGAAATACTTATAGTAAATACACATTAACTTGAGTGGCAATAAAGAATACAAATTAAATTATGGCAGATCAACATAAAAAAAACAATATGAAGCCAATAAATATGATAAATGTAATACTCAGAAATAATGAAAAGCATTATGATATAATATAAGGAAACTGACTATAAAATAGCAATCATTCAATACTAGGTTTGGGAGGAAAAAATGCTAAAATAAAACAGTGGTTTTTAGATCTGGTTACATGTAATTATTTAAAAATTTTAAATATTGAGTCTTATTATTCTTAATTTAAAAATAATAAGATGAAACATTTAGGTATGAAAATTCTAGTGTGTCACTGACCTTTAGTGCTTCAGTATTCTGAGAGCTAATGCTCTATGTTATCTCTTTGCTGTGAAATTGGCATTAAGGTGATACCCTATTTAATGTTAGAAAGCATTACTAATTCCTTTTATTACTCTCAACACTTCACAGAATGCCAGCTCGTAAGAAAAGCAAAATACAAAGCTACTAGACATAAGGAAACTAATATATTTGTCAATTAAAAATGAATCTGTTAGCTTTTTTGTTTCTAAGTACCATAAGGAATATTTAGGAATAATAAAGTAAATACAGAGCTTTTCAGAGACTAGGTAACTTCCATTTTTCAAAAATCCCTAAATATTAATAAAAAGTGGAGGAAAAACTAAGCAGGGGAGCATACATGTTACACAGTGTACTGCTTTGCTAGGGCTGCCATAACAAAATACCACAGGCTTAAAAACTGAAAATTAATTTTCCCAAGGTGGTGAAGGCTAGAAGTCCAAGATCAAAGTGTCCGCAGTTTGCTGTCTCCTGAGGTCTCTCTCCTTGGTTTACAGAAATAGCTGCTTTTTTCACACTGTCCTCACAGTTTTTTCTCAGCGCATGTATATCTCTGGTGTCTCTTCCTTTTCCTATAAGGACACCTGTCGTATTGTATTAGGGCCTCATTCTTATTACCTCAATTAACCTTAATTACCTATTCAGATATTGTTATCTCCGAATATAGTCATATTGGAGGTTAGGGCTGCTACAGTGCTTTTTCTGGGGACACAATTCGGACCATAACATACAGTATGGTTAAATATTGCATTTAGTAAATTACCACTTTCAATATACACATTTTCTAAAGAAGTAATAAGCATTTATTATACATTTGTTTGAAGATAGTATCAAAAGCTAACATTTCAGAATCATTGTGAATAGAAGTCCTAGGCCAAGAACAACTTACTGATTCCTCTCTCTCCCCTGTGATATCCCTGATATTTGAGCCCCCAAATTATCCTGAGTTCTACTTTTCACTAGAATCAGCCCCTTTTCATCATATAAACACTTTTCATCAATCTGAGAGTCGGGTCTCAGGACTATCCAGATGGGTAAGTACACGCTCAAATCTGAGAAGACATTGCCTACCAGGAATTGCAGGATCTGACTAATATACATTATTGAGAGTCTGGGGAGCATGTGCAGCGGTGGATCTCGAGGGTATTAGACATATGGGAGGCTGCCTGCAGAACATAAGACTGGAGAGGGGAGGGTTCATGAAGAACATGAATTTAGCACTACTGCTAACAGCTATGGTTGGTACCTTAGTTTACATTCCCTACAAGCAGAGATTGAGGCAGAGATAATGTAATAAGAGGTTTTTGTTGTTATTTCTTTTGTTTTGTAATTTCTTATTTTCTCCCCTGTAGGGAGCAAAGAAGCACAATAGGGAGAGGAATGAGCCAACTAAGAATGTGGTCTCAGGCAAAAGTGTAGAGTTAGCCTGCTCCAGGTAAATCCTCTCTCAGGGTGTCCCTCCCAGCATCACGAGGGGTGGAGGGAGGGGCTGTCTCTTATTAGTATAGTGCCCTGTCAGTCTTCGCTGTGGGAGCCTTGGCCTGGGGGAGGGAATGGAAATTTTCCCAAGGGCAATGTCTCAGAGAAGGGGGATGTCTGTCACTCAAGAAAAGCTAACACACCCCACAGTGAGTTAATGGGCAGATCTGAGTGAGGCATAGCAGCATCTATTACAGTATCTTCTTGAGTGTCCTGGCACATGGAGGGATATTTTATCTATGTATGTTTTCTTTTGCTACTACAATTGCCATGGAGAAACACACACCAATTAAGGATTGTGTGTTTGAAATGGTCAATACTATTAAATTTTCAATGCATAGTCTTCATTTTGACATCCTATATAATAAAAGGGTAATAGGCAAATTAACTCTAATGGCAGAACGACCAGAATGACCCCTTGACCCGTCACTATGAGGTGCACTGACCACCTCTTGATCCCTTCCCCTGTTCAGCAGGCTCCCATCCCAGGATGGCAAAGAGGGAACCGGGGGTGATTGGCAGCTGAGGAAGATGGTCCTGATTGTAGGCCAAGCCTAGGAACCATACCTGTGCATGAATTTTGTGTGCCGGTCCTCTAGTAATTTTATAAAAATGTGATGGAGACTTCAGGAATAAATGCTTTAATTTGTTTTCGTATTTACCCCTTACACTTTCTGGAATGCAGAAATATCCAAAGTGAAAAAATAGCTTTTCACTAAACGACATGACTCAGTTTGTAGGTTTGGGACATGATATGGGTCAGATGAAGTGTGGCTAACAACATAGAACCTTTTAGAACTGGATTAGGAGTTTTCAAAACAAGACCCGTATTATGTATTTATATGTCAAATTTCATCAATATTTAGAAACTATTCTATCTTAAATGATTTTAAATTATAACATATTATATATTATAAATCTTGAATATTATTTCTATGAGTACTAAAAGTTCTATGAGTACTAAAAGTTCTATTAGTACTAAAAGTACTAATTAGTTCTATGACTATTAAAGATACAGGAGATATACATTGACAAAATACTTTTTACAATATTAATTTTCTTATAATTGAAAAATGCTTCTTCAATTTGCTGAGATAAATGTCTTTGGATTCCTTAAGAATTATCTCTATATAAATTTTATAATCCATTTTTTCATTTTCACCACTTTTTCTGGAAGTGGTTTTTCTATAAAATAATAAATCTTGATAATATGTTTCTATTTATTAAAAATAACTATTTTAAAAATTAATCTTTATTGTTAAAAGTAATACAGATGTACCTTACTCCCTCCATTGACTCCTTCTATTTTTTAAATAAATGTCTATAAGCATATCAATATATGAGAAATTCAGATCAAATAAATCAGAGGGCATTTTAGTCACTTAAGTATTTTTTTAAAAACATTTTTTTTCTTTGACATATCTGCTAATATGGTAGAAATGATGAAAAATACAGGGTCTCTTCTTTAAGTTAGTTCATATGGCACGGTTGGAGAAACAGGACATATTAAAAATACATAATTCAAAAAGATAATGTGAAGGGCCCTAAAGGAGAGATAGCTAAATTTAAGTGGGAGCTGTAAACGACATTTATTCGACTGAAATGGGTAAGGGAACTTACTGCTTTATGTATATATGTATTTATTTATTTTTGCTTTTTGTAGGGTACTTATTGCTTTTGAATATTTTTATTTCAAAACAATGTTTTTTTATTTTATTTCAAAATATTTTCTTTAGATTTAAAAATTTACAAATGAATACCTACAAAAGGAAGTTGATGTCCAAGTATTTATAAGTAAATTAATATAATTTATTAATGTATTGTAATCATTAATTTAGCTATTTAATTATTGGTAGCATAATTATTTGGCTAAAGAAAAGAAAGTCATAAAATAAAATGAGAGGATCTGATAATTATTACTGACATAACTGTGTAATTCCATAGAACAATTTGATTTCCAAAAAATTTCTTTAATTAGGTATTCCAATAACTCTTTCTTAGATCCCTAAAGTGTTTGTAATCATTTCTCAGACTGATAATGATGGTCATTAGCCATACATATGTGATTATATAAATACTTTATTGACAGGCTTGTCTGTGGCTGTCATAATGCCTTGGTTATATAAGTACTTGACCTTTACATTGTGAACTTAACCATAAAATTTCCGTTGTTGTTCATTTTGACATAAAGAAATTGTGAGGTTTCTTGGCTACAATATGTCTTCTTCTCAGATTTATAATAAACGTTAACCTATCTTTCTTTGTTTTCTTCTTAACACTTTGGAAATATAGCCACTAGCAGCACATCCTCTGCTATTTTGGCCTTGTGATGAGGATTTTAAAATATTAGGAAAAACTCCCAAACCCTATACCTTAATTTTGGTAAAATTTAAAGTTCTTGCTTTCTCCTGGGGGGTTTTAAACAGTTTTTATTTTGCTATTTTTCACTGATGCATTTTTTTTTCTACTCTGACTCAAATGCAGAATAACTCTGGGAAAAATAGAAACTTCATTATGAAAATTATTTCTCTAGCAGCAGGGACTCTGCAAGAACATTTAGAAAATGCCTCTGCTTTTACTTTCATTTTCCTTTGTGCGTTTCCAAAGTATAGTTTTTATGTTCCATGTCAGAATAGTCTTAGGGTAAAGTGACAAACTGTGCCTGTATTTATTTCACTTTGGAAAAGAAGAATGTGAACAAATACAAGCCCGCTGGGTCATTTTTTCTTGCTGACAATATCATAACTTCTCTGTTAGATCCAATTTAGTCACAGGTCTGAAAGCACAATCCAAATATCTACAGTTTATCCCTCTTGCTTGTACATGGAATATTTCAAAGATGAGTATTAACTTCTAAAATACTAACTTTATTCATAAAATGTGAAATTGTTTTGGAATTATAGAATATCATCAAAGCAGAATTAATAATTTTCTATTGCTGATAGATTTTATAATTTTATAAAATTACACATAATTTTATAATATTACTAGAGGCCCAGTGCATAAACTTCATGCATGGTATGGGGGAAGAGGTCCCCTCAGCCCAACCTGTACCCTCTCCAATCCACGACACTTCTGGGAATGTCTGACTGCCAGTTTAGGCCCGAACCCCAGGTCCAGACATCCCTCTCACAATCCTGGATCACTGGCTCCTAATCGCTAACCTGCCTGCCTGCCTGGTTGTCCCTAATTGTCCTCCCTACCCCACCCCCCCCATCCCGCCGGCCTGATTGCTTCTTATTGTGCTTCATGCTAGCCTGGTTGCCCCCAAACCCCACCCCCCCACCCCCCCCCACTGCTGGTCTGATCATCCCACACAGCTTGCTGTTCAGTCATTTGGTCATCCCTCACTAAGTTCGCTGCTTGTCTGGTTGACCCATGCAGCCTGATGTTCAGTTGTTTGGCTGTCCCTCAATAACACCCCTGCTGGCCTGGTTGTAGGCAGCCATTTTGTGAAGGCATGATGGTCAGTTTGCATATTACCTCTTTATTATGTAGGATACAGTTTTATACAAGTTTATGCAAGAATATAGAAATAGATTGGATCATTACTTTAGGATGAAATACCAAGATTTAGAACTTACTTTAGTACTACTATAGACAAACCAATTTTTATCAATTAGAGACATAATAATTATTGTTATGTAAGTACTTTAAAAAATGTCCAAGTCTCTTTGGGGATGATGTAGATTATAGAAAAACATTACTTTTCATCCATTATCTATAGACATAAAAATGAACTAAATGAAATAGAAAAATTAAAAATAAACCTATATATTTGTGGTAAATTGATTTTCATTAGGAGATGTCAATGGGATTCAATGGGGAAAATGATAGACTTTCAACAAATGATAAAACAATAGGATATTTACACATACACAGACATGCACACAAACATATTCACACACTGAACTTAGATGCTTACACAACTACAAATTTTATATCAATTGATCATTGACTTAAATTTAAAAGCTGCAACAATAAAACCTGTAGAATAAAGCAATGGAAAATTTTGGCTTAGGCAATGGTTTATTAGCCATTATCTCAAAACACAAACCTTAAAAGACAATTTGATAAATTGGAGCCTATTAATTTTTTTTAAAGTTTGCTTTTTCAAGAACACTAATAAGAAAATGAACCACAGACTAAGATAAAATATTTGTATCTGATAAATGAGTTGTATACAGAAAATATAATAAAATCTCAAAGCTCAATATTGTTAAAAAGCAGGCTAAAGATATAAATAGATATGGTACTAAAGGAGATGTATAAATGAATAATAGGCATAGAAAATTATGCTCACTATATTAACATTTTCTTTCTTAGGTTGATGCTCAACTACTGAGTCACATGAGTTGGGCATCTATACCATTTTTTAAATGACTTTTTTTCCTGAAAAATAAAAAAAAATGTGGGATTTGTGAATTTAAGTAGATGTTAATTATGGCAAGTTGCTGACTATAATAAGGCAATGGCATTTTAATCTTTCATAATATATTTACTTGCATATATCTTCTTTTCATTTTAAATAAGTACAAAGTACCAATCCTGGATATTCTTTATATGATCTCAAGAGTCTATTTTATGCACTGTTTACTGATCTTGACTTTCCTTGTTTCCCTTCAAAATGTGATTATTTTAACAATAACCACTTTTCTTTACACATTTCTGTTCTTATGTAACAAGAAAGCATAGTTTTCTTTTAGTAGCACTGGTTTCTGAATAAAAATGGTGTGTGCAAAGAAATCCTTTGGACTAAGCAAAGTAAAAAATGAACCAAAGCTTATGCAGAATATATATTAAATGAAGATGTAAAAGCTGCACACAATTCCTAATTGTAATTTTCAACAAGTACTGCAGGATCCAGCCAGGCCTTTGACAATATGGGATTAAGTGTGAACTCACTTGGCACACACATGACTCCTCTACACCTCTTTGGCTTCGTTGTAATCACTTCACTGCTGTTATATTCAACTCTCCATCTATCATTCTATACTTCCATCTATGCAGGTCACTGTAGCTGGAGGAAACACTCATGCCAACTGGCCTCACCTTATCTTTATGATTACTAATCTCTGGTGAACCCCTCACGTTCTCTAACTGCCATGCTGTTATTTATCTGTGCTCACTTCTCAACTCTCCTAATTAGCTGTTTTATAGTTTCCCTTCTCTTCTGAAATCTTCAAAGCCTCTCTCATCATCCTCACTCTCAGTTGATGAGCTTAATTTCCATTTCACTGAGAAACAAGATGCAATCAGAGACCATACACAAGATCATTCCATTGCAACTACCCCTTGACTGTATCGGAGCATATTTTCTCTTTTTTCTTTTGCAATGAATGTACTGTCTGCCCTTCTAGCATAGGGTGACCCCCCATCAGTGAATTCATCTCATCATATTCAGCTACTTAAGGGCATTGCAACAGCAGTTTTTCTCTCTGATGCATCACTATTTTTCTTTCCTTTTTTCTCATTGTATGCACATGCTACTTTTATCCTTTATTAAAATAAACAAAACTGTTTACTCATTGTCTATTCTATCAGTTTACAGCAAAACTCTTCTCTGAAATAATATCTACTTGTTGTCTTCAATTTCTCTCCTCCCGTTTTCTTTGGAATCTTCTGCATTCACATTCTTCATTCTTGCCTCTCCTTGATCACAGATCTTGTCTACATAAATGACTTCCCACTGCTTACACCAATTCTCAGACCTCAAACTTAATCTAGTAGCATCACTGCACATAATTGGACCACTCTCCTCTTGGTGTAGGACTTCACACTTTCCTAGTTACATCTTATTTCCCCACACTCACATATGCCGATTTCTACTCATCTACCAAGTCTATTAATGTTGGTTTGATCCCAAGACTTAGTCCTAGACTTTTATATTCCAACTCATTCTCTAAGTTTTGATCCCATGTTTTAAAGTATTATGAATATACCAATGACTCACAAATATATATGGGCAGCCAAAACTAGTGGCCATTTATCAGTCCCAACATGTCCTAAATTTAAGCTATCCCTAAAATTGGTTGTCCCAGGGCTTTCTCCTGCTCAGTAAAGGTCAAGAAATTTTGTCCAGTTCCTCAGGTAAAAAACTTTGAATTCATCTTTTACTCTTTGTCTTACTTCCATATCTAGTTTAGAAGCAAATCAGAGTATTTACAGAATCTGGTTCTATCATAGTTATTATTCTTGTCTCAGCCATCATCTATTTTTCCTTAGGTAGTGACAATAGTTTCTTCTTGCCTGCTCTACTCCATGGTTTTTCTCCTTTTCTCAATACATAAGACAGAGCAATTCTGGTAAAGATTAGCTTCTGTTAAGCTAATGCTCAAAATCCTGTCAAGGCTTCATTCAGAACCAAACTTAAATTTGTATACATGAACCCTGAGGTGATCCTCTACAAATTTCCTTCTTGCTTATTCTGTTCCAGGTTATCAGCTTCTCAGCTGATCCTCAAAATAGCCAGTGTCACTCCAATTAACTACCTTTACACTTGATCCAAATGCTTAGAACACTTTCCCTAGATAGGCCCCATGATCATTTACTTCAATTTTCTATTAAAAAATAATAACTCTTTAGTAAGACCATCCATAATCATAATAACTTTAAACCTAGCATCCCTTTTCCCTGCTTTTTTTCCCCATTGTACCAATATCATCTAACATATTATGCTTTGATTAGTTGTTTGTTTATTGTCTTTTCCCACTTGAACTCATTTTATTTTTGTATTTATTTTTTATTATTAGACCACCAGTGGTTAGAATAGTGTCTAGCACATATAGCTTCTTATTTTTTTTGGGGGGGGTATAATTTTTTTTAATCTTTATTGTTCAGTTTATTAATTATATTGTTTCCCCTTTTTATCCCCCTATAGCTCCCCTCCACCCTGTACCTATCCCACCCTCCACCCTCCCCTTCCCCTCCCCACTGTCCTCTCCCATTGTTGCAAGATTTTTGTCCAGTCTCTTGCTGCACTTCCCACAACCCTTTTCTCCCCAAGAATTGTCAGTCCATTCCCTCTCTATGTCCATGTCTCTGTTATATTCACCAGTCTATCCTGTTCAACAGCCTATCAATTCACTTGATTTTTACGTTCATTTGTTGATAGATGTGTATTTGTTGTTCATAATTTTCATCTTTACCTTTTTCTTCTTCCTCTTCTGAAAGACTATCTTTCAGCATTTCATATAATGTTGGTTTGGTGGTGATGAACTCCTTTAGCTCTTTCTTATCTGCGAAGCACTTCATCTGACCTTCAATTCTGAATGATAGCTTTGCTGGATAGAGTAATCTTGGTTGTAGATTCTTGCTGTTCATCACTTTGAATATTTCTTGCCACTCCCGTCTGGCCTGCATCGTTTCTGTTGAGAAATCCGCTGACAATCGTATGGGTGCTCCCTTATAGGTAACCAACTGTTTCTCTCTTGCTGCTTTTATTATTCTCTCTTTGTCTTTTGCTCTTGGCATTTTAATTATGATGTGCCTTGGTGTGGTCCTCTTAGGATTCCTATATATTGGGGTTCGGTGCACTTCTTGGACTCCTAAGTCAATTTCTTTCACCAGGTGTGGGAAGTTTTCGGTCACTATTTCTTCAAATAGGTTTTCATTGTCTTGGTCTCTCTCTTTTTCTGACACCCCAATAATTCGGATGTTGGTATGCTTGAGGTTGTCCCAGAGGCCCCTTACACTATCTTCAATTTTTTGGATTCTTTTGGTTTCTTGCTTTTTCAGCTGAGTGGATTTTACCTCTTTGTATTTCAAATCTTTAACTTGGTTCTCGGGGTGCTCCAGAGCACTTTTAGGTCTTTGTATAATATTTTTTATTTCAGTCAGTGTATGCTTAATTTCTGGTTGGTCCTTTTTCATATCCTTGAGAGTCTCCTTTATATCCTTGAGGGTCTCCTTCATTTCCTTGTAGGACTCATTCATTTCCACGTTGGTCTTGATCATTTCCTTTGTGGTCTTGCTTATTTCCTTATAGGCCTCGACCTTTTGTTGGAGCCTCTTGAAAAACCCTATAACTGTGGTTTTGAATTCCATGTCCAGTCGGTTTTTTTCCTCCATTTCTTTCACATCTGATTTCTTTCCATGTCTCTGCATGGTGGCTGCTTCCCTGAGTTGGTCAATTAGCTTTGTGTGGTAGACTTCCTACTAGGGACAGTGGGTCAGCCTACCCAGTTACCTGAGGTGGATATGGGTTGCACAGTCTTGCTGAAGTTAAGCTCAGTTAATTGTTGTTAGCACTTGGAGGGTTGACCTCCAGGCCAATTGTCTGTGAAGCTCAGCTGTGCTCAGGTTGGATGGGCGGAGTCTCCGGGCCAAGCAGACAGAGTTAGCTCCGCCCTATGTGGCCCTGGTGACCCTGTGCGGGGGGCAGTGGCTGCCAGCACCTCTGAGAGAGAGCCGCTGTGGAGCTCCACTGGCTGCCGGGGAATTCAGACTCTCCCCAAATGACTCTGCACACCCAATTTCTCACCCAGGGTCATAAAACAAAGCAGACTGACAGTTTTCTGAATGAGAGAGCGAGTCGCAGAGCACTCTCTGCGCAGTCACGCAGCCGAGCTGTTCGCACAAGCTGCCTTCTCTACAAGCCGGCAGACCCGGCAGCACCTGAGCTTCGGCGTGCCCTCCCACTGTCCAGTTTTCACCCCGTATGATAGTGGGTTCCCTGGACTTCGCCCAGAGCTGGAGAATCAGTCCAGTGGGATGTCTTTGTGTCCCCGTTCGAGAAAACTGGCTGGTTTTCAGCCGCCTGCCCTCTCCGCTGTGCGTGCTCCAAACCTCTCTCCGCGCGAATCTTTCAAGGCTGTTTGTGGCAGCTCCTCCGAGTCACAGTGTCTTATATTCATTTTTATTTGTGGAATTTTCACTCGGTGAGCTTTCTGGTGATTCTGGAAGGTATTTGCTCTTTCGTTAAGTTGTAGTATTAAAATTGCTGATTATGACGGCAAGATAGGTGTTTTACCTATGCCGCCATCTTAGTTCCCCCTAGCACACATAGCTTCTTAAAATATTTGTTGAGTGAATGAATGAATGCATGGCTGGAGTATACACTGTGGTGATTACATAACATCACTGTTTCCTTCCAGCTCTAACTCATTTATTTACTAAGTGCTGAGAACCTACTAAACTAAATATTGGGGTTATAAGCATGAATAGTATAGGGACCTTTAAGGAAACCTCAAACTAGTGACAGTTAATACTAAAAGGTTGATCATTTCAATAGAATGTGAAGCATTTTATTAGAGGCAAACTTTGATGAGACCAGTTATATTAGTTCTTGAAATCCAGGTAACATATAAATGATGACATGGAAATATAGGAGAGAGGGTTGATGTAGTGAAAGCAGCCTGAACAGGAAACTGGTGGGAGAGGGGAAGGAATGTTCAAATACAGCCAGTGTGTCTGTCAGTGAGGAGGAAGGAGAGAATGATAATGATCTGGCCTAGGGCAGTAGGATTGTTCTGTGTTTTTATGAAATCTATGTGATTCATTCTATTTTAGGTTATGAGCACCTGAATAATTTAGAATTGAGCATATAAGCTCTTCAAATTATTCAAGATTCGAGCCAATTTATTTCTAGTAAGAAAAAACTTATTGTGAAGCTAAAAGACTTTAGAAAAGAATTTTCAAAGTACTCTTTTCCAATTTCCTAAAAATTCTTTGGAAAGAAAGGTTTTATTATTTTTTTAATAATATTTTTCTCTCTCTCCATATATATATGGAGAGAAAGCCCTGGGACAACCAATTTTAGGGATATTATATATATATATATATATATATATATATATATATATATATATATAATCATAAGCATGGATCCTTAATAAACACTTGTAGATGATGATGTGTATGTTAGAATGGATAAAAACTTTCCTTCCAGTTTGTAAACTAGGATCTATTAAGTTTTTGTTGCTTATTGAATATTTTCTTTCCAAACCCAGGTTTGAATCAGGATCTTTCGGGGTGCGGCTGAAAAATAAACATTTTCAGTATCATTTCTATTGATATATATACAAATAAAGTTTTAGAGCCTTGGCTTTCCAGCTATAGCTATTTATGTGAGAGCGAACAAAGACAAATATACTAGATTTGAAAGAGAACATTGTTGTTCTCTATTCTACCCCCTCACCTTACACAGGATTTTCCGCAACAAAACTATGCTCAGACAAGCAATAAGGCCTTGCTTATTGAGGCATATTTTAGGCCAGGGACTATGTCTCATACTTCTTTTTACATGTAGGCTGATTAGATAGACTCTAACATAACAGGTGGTCAATGAATAATAATGATTATAATTATTGTTTTGAATATTAATAGTTTTTTCCTTAATTCGAATTAATTTGATTTATTATAGTTATTTCTTAGCTTCAAGAAATCTGATCCACCATTTCCTCACCAGAATTTATATAACTAGAAAATGTTCATTTTTTATTTTTTATTTTTAAGTCCAGGTAAGCAAGACATAAATTTTGGAAAAAAATATCTTGAGGCAACTATTTAACCTTTTAAATGTTTAAAAAAATTTAGCTGTAATAATTCCTAATTATTCCCTTCGTAGCATTTTAGAAAAATTTCACTATATTAAATGTCACACAAATGAGTGATAGTTTCAAATATTAGTTTTAAGCCTGACATGGTCTATTCCTTGTGAAGTTTTCTAGAAAACAACTCCATCAATCTGAATAATTCATTTATGATTCTTTCCCCTTGACATTCAATAACTTTCTCAAGTTTTACTGCCCAGTAGAGTAAGCACTAGTCACATATGGCTAAATCTAAAATCTTATATAATAAAAGAGAAACATGCAAATTTGACCATACCTCCTGATTGGCTATGCTACCAGCCTATCAGGAGTGGGGCCAAGTGGCATGAGCGCCAGGGCCCCAGGGGTGGAGATGAAACGGCAGTGGCAGCGAGCACCCAGCTCCCCGGCGCTGTGTGGGGAAGCAGCTGCAGTGGAGGTAGTGGCAGTGGCAGGGAGCGCCCGGCCATCAGGCACTGTGAGCGGAAGTGGCGGTGAGCAGCCAGCCCCTGGGGCCAGGTGGTCGCAGGCAGCCAGGGCTGAGCTAAGCAGGGCGATGGCTGGGCACCAGAGGCGTTAAGCCTTGGGAAAGCTGGGGTGAGCCATCAGTTGGACATCCTCTGAGAGCTCCCAGTATGTGAGAGGGGTTGGTTGGGTTGAGGGACCACCCACCCCCAGTGCACAAATTTTGTGCACTAGGTCCCTAGTAAAAGTATAATTAAATAAACTTAAAAACACAGTTCCTTAGTCACACCAGCTACACTTTAAAGTGTTCAGTAGCCACATGTGATGAGTGCCTGCTGATTGATTGTTCAAGGCATTATATTTCCATTATCTATGAAAGTTCTGTTGGACAGTGATTCTGTTAAAACAACATACTTTCTAACTGGCAACTCTTAGCAGAGGCTCAGGAAATTGCCTTACATAGGGACCTCTGTGGGGCTTTCTGTACATCTCTGTCAGAGACGGGCTACGCCCAACTCTGATCTTTATTAAAACATGTTTCATACCAGAAAGGGTATTTTTTCTTAACCTTAATATTGTATTATTCACTGAGACTGTCTTCCCACAGTCTACCATTACTCATTATTCTTGACCTACATTTAAACTTTACCACTTACTAGTGTAATCTTGAGCATTTCTTTTAATCTTTCTGAACTTAGGATTCTCATTTATGAAGTAAACATGATTATTGTGAGAAAAAAATGAGATTATGTGTGTAGAATTTAGGACATTGCTTGTGATAGAATAATATGATTTTTATAGATTTTAAAATAACTCATAGTAAACACAATAAGCATTTTTGAATGTGTGTTAAATACTTTATATATAAACACATATTTTTACATTGCTTCCCTTACTGCTACTATCTTGCAATATTTCTATCTGCTGGCTACTTAAGAGGGCCACGTAATGCTACCACAGGGAATAGATTATCTAATAAACTTTCCAGTGTAAGTTGCCCTGATCTCTTACTCAGACATTATTCATTGGTCTTCTGAATATTAGGATAGAGGCAAGGCAATTTTTACAGCAGTTTTGCTTTTTATAGAAAGAAGCAGATTCCAGAAATAGTTGTTGGAAATAACTATTATTTTCTATGCTCTTTAAGGAATGAAAAGTCAGAGAGGTAAATGGACTTGCTAAAAAAAAAAAAAATCACACGATTAAGAGGAAAAAGAAGCATTCATAGGTTTTGCTTAGTTCCAGAGTCTCTACTTTCCCACTTTGAGTACTTGCTGGAAAAATATAGGACTCAATTCCAGTCTAATGTCCCACTTGGCATGTAAATTCAATAATTGCAGGTTTTGCTTAATGCCCTATCACCAGTGCCTAGGACAGTGTCTGGCACGGGGCAGGCAGTCTTTGAATGTGGGTTGAAAAATTAGTGCCAACAATGAATTTAGCATTTCATTCTTTAGTTTCCTTTAAATTTCACTTCCTAAAATAGTAGCCATCATATATGTTGATTTTTCTTTACAAGCTATTGACAAAAGTTG
Source organism: Antrozous pallidus (assembly GCA_027563665.1). Lineage (NCBI taxonomy): Eukaryota > Metazoa > Chordata > Mammalia > Chiroptera > Vespertilionidae > Antrozous > Antrozous pallidus. The sequence goes on along the minus strand of CM050516.1, from coordinate 69,697,655 downwards.
CTGATTCCTCCTTTCCCCACCCCACCATTTACCCAAGAGTCATTTCTTAAAATGAGACAGCATTCAAAGAATCACTAAGCAAAGAAATATCGTGCTTATATACTCTATAGCAGAAAAAGATAAACCTTCATTGAAGTGCTGTGTGGTGCCTAATAGAGAACCTTTTTCTAAGTGATTTCCTTCTCTTAATGAGGCTCATGGTAGATGCAAATTAAAATAATGCATCAGTGGAGTTACAAAATAGAGGAAATCAAGGACCTGCAAAGTTCCTTGCAAATAGAGATCTTTCCCCTTTTGGGAACAACATGTCATTCAAAAAGGACACATGGGTGCTGCATTGATTGTAATGGAAGAAGCTAGGAAATTACTATGTATAACAGGTCTTGTAAGAAATCTGTTACTATGGTAACTGTGGCCTCATAGACTGCATTGAGTAATAGGATTTCTTTGAGCACAATCACAGTCTTTTCATGTGTTTCCTTCCTTAGAAGACAATAACCCATGTAACATGGATATACCTAGAAAATTATCCTACTTAGAAAGGCTTCCTATCTTTAATATATGCAGATTGAAGTTTGAATATCAGTATTTGATGTAAATTGTCACTGTGGTTACCCTTTCAAAGACATTTGGTTAAAACATTCAATGTGAAAATCTCCATATATTCACCCCTGTGATCTGAATACAAATGAAAGAAGAGAGACAGTGATATTGGTCCGTGATGTGCTTTTTCTTCAGGGTCATGAAATTATAACCTCTGGCTTTTCAGATACATTAAACTTTGCTACAACTGCAAATTGAATTGGCATTATTCAATTATCTTTTTCCCCCCTTTCCATTTCTGAGCTTTCCTTAGAGATATTCAAATTCCTGGCATCCACCTCAGGATGGTCACACAGCTTTTCCTCTAATTAGGTTATGAATAGCAAACATGATTATTTTAAAACAAATGCTGAGGTGCACCTTTATCTCTATTTCCATTTGGAAGAAGAAAGTTTCTGTCTTCACAGAGTGAATGAACTTTAAAACCCCAGATTCCAGTTGGCAGGTGTGCATTATTCACAAGTGACTGTCTGTGGGCCATAACCTTATAATTACTCTGCTGAAAGACATTTTTGTCACTTGCTAAGAACAGACTAGATCAAGAGCTTATCTCCCTCGGGTGTTCATGCTGTCTGACATCTTGCAATGTTTTGCCGACAGAAGGAGCTTTTCCCAGAAAGGTGAAGCTTTCCCATTTTAGTGCAATTTAGCTAAGAATAAAACACATCTCAGTTTGGATTTAGGCTCCTGGAGTTTTAACCCATGCCATAGACAATGGCATTGACTAAGCCCTTTGCTTTATCACATATTAGATTCATCACCTAAAATTGATACTCAAACATCTCATCTCCTTTTCCCTACCTGAAATGATATGTACCATAACATGAGATTCACCCTTATAAAATAGGCTTTCTGTTGAGTTTAAACTTTCTTTTTGTTACAGGAGAGGTGAGGGGCTTGTGTCCCCCAGTTGCTAGTGGAAGTGGGGTTCTTGGGATGGGGTATGAGATATAGTAGAAAGCTTTGTTTCCATGGGACTCTATTCCGGTGGTTCCAGACTCCCATTACCCTTAGTGCAGTCATAAGCCAGTGCTCAGAGCTTTCTTTCCATGTTGGAGCCAGTCCAGTCCAGCATCAGGCTAACTTATCTTGTCTTTTCCTATTGCAATCCTTTAGTCCATTGCATTCAGGGTCCGCAGGGTCAGGTGGCTATTGAGGAAACACAATCAATACAAGAAAGCCAAGAGTAAACTAAGAGCACAAGAGTACAAGAGAGAGAAAGCTCCTTGTTTAGGGAATTATTTATCCTTGAATTTTTGCGGGCTTGCAGTGCGCACACCAGTTTTGTCCAACCATCTCTGTCCCCATGTTTGACTGACAGGCCAATACTTTCTCAATGCCACCCAAATTTTACTGAGCATGCATTTATCTTCCCTTTGTTGGATTCCTTCCCTCAATGTTTTTGCAAGGAACAGGCTGGTGGTTCCCTGGGGAGTGCAAGTTGTGCATCCTAGTGATGCTGCCTAAATAACATGTTTATAATGTCTGGCCTTCCCTTTGCTCCCTCTCTCTCTCTCTCTCTCTCTCTCTCTCTCTCTCTCTCTCTCTCCATATATATATATATACACATATATATATAATGCAAAGTGTCCTCTCAGAAGCTCTTTCTGGAGCTGGGAGTTCAATCCCTCACTATGACATGCGCTGACCACCAGGGGGTGGCATGAAATGAAGAAGGCCCAGGCCAGCAACCAGAAGGCCTTGATTGCAGTATGTAATTTTCACAGAACTAATCTTCAAGCTGCATCCACATTTGCCTGGCTTAAGTGGAAGTAGCCCAGGGGCTGGCAGGTAGCTCAGGCAGGACTGCAGATGTGCTCCGGCCCGGCCTAGGGACCTTACCCATGCACAAAGTTCATGCACTGGGCCTCTAGTTATTAATAACTAGCTAATTACAATGTTATCATTTTGGATTCAGTGTTACTATTCTGTGCTCTTAATATGGATCATCATGAACCTCAAGAAAATTCTGAATTATTTAACAAAAATTAAGCTTATCATCATTTTGCTGAGTCATCCCAGGGAAAATATGGTGGTTGGTTTTTAAACTGGTAGGGAGAAATGCCTGGAGTACCTTCATGAGAAAATCGGATTACACCTTATCGTCCCAGATCCTGTAAAAAGAGTGCTGCATCTCTGCCTCCTAATAGTCTCCTGAACTAAAAGTTCATGGGCAGATGGAGTTGCCTTAAACAGAAGAGGCAGGACATGTGCCAGGATCAAGCTCATATTCATCACATCCTGTTCCTTTTCTCTCCATGGACAGAACACACAAAAGAGCCATGTAGAGTTCCTATCCACATCTGTTTTTGCCTCTTTTTTGCAAGACTGCAATATTGAACTTTTAATTTTCACAGCACTAATCTTCAAGCTGCATCCTCCTTGGCCTGGACCAAATGGAAGTAGCCCAGGGGCTGGCAGGTGGCTCAGGCAGGGCTGCAGATGTGCTCTGGGATTTTTTAAAACATGTATCTCTGCCTGATTTCTTTTCTGATTCTACACTGTCTGTAATTTTCAATCTGTTTTCAGGATTTCATTTAACACTTCATTCAGATACAGCAGGACTGTTTATTACTCCCCATGAGTGACAAACCAGGAGTGAGTTAAGACACTTTGATATCTGCCCCCAGCATTACTTCTCTCCCTTCTTCCTGAAGGTCAAGTCTCAGGGTCCTGCACCTTCACCAATCTTACACCTCCATGCAGGCTGCGGAGAGTCCTATCCCTTCTCTGGGTTCTTATTTAACCCCACACTTTCTAACAATGCCAGCTGTCTCAGTGCTCTCAGTGTGTAGAAACAGAAGTAGTTCTCCCCAAATACTTGGGGCTTGGGGCATATACTATAACCACTCTTTCTCCTAAGAGAGAAATTGTTGGCTGAATGGAAATCTCTTATCCTTGAGCTGAGGCAGCTTGGAGGAGGGTCTGACACAGATAGAGTAAAACTGCTATTCTTATCCATTTCTAAGGTATTTCATGGTCTTGTGTTTCTCTGAGATGCGCATTCTTTTTTATTTTATTTTTATTTTTTATTTTATTTTTATTTACAATATAACTTATATTTAATAGTAGTGCATATGTTTTCCTCCCCCCCAATATCCTCCCCCCAGCCTCCCTTATCCCCCAGCACATGTCCCCACCTGCCCCCCTCCCCATCCCAGAGTCTTTCATTCACTGGTTATGCTCATATGTATGCATACAAGTCCTTCGGTTGATCTCCCCCAGCATCTGCCTCCCCTCCACTCCAGCCTTCCCCCTGTAGCTTGACAGCCTGTTCGAGGCCACCCTGCCTCTATATCAATTACTCTCCCCTGTTTCTTTTCTTCAAAAAATATCTTGCCTCTGCATACTGAAAACAAACGTATAAGAGCAAAAAAAGTTTGAGTGTCAGTTTCAATGTCCAACTGTTCTGAGTCCCAGTTTCAATGACAAATAGTTCTTCATGTGTACATGTCAGCAATGGTATCCAGATGGTGGACACATCGTGGCAATGCAGGATCCATCCTCTCTGGTATGGTCCTGGGCCGCCTGCAGCCACGCACAGCTGCCGACTGCTAGCATGGCAAGGTGTCGTCAGTGTCCATGAGATGCACATTCTTAACTGGAATTCAGATTTCTCATAAAGGGATTTTTAGCCAATACTGTTGTTTCATCAGTGTCCCTCTTGAGGAAGATGTAAGCTGAGACTTTCTCATCTGGCATCTTGTTCTCCTAATACTTTCTAAATTATTTACCTGTTTGCTGATTTCATCATTTTCACCCCCTCACAATACAAACTTCAAGAAAGTAGAAGACTCTTGTGTTCTCTTTGCTAGAAAACAATCTGGCTTGTCATATGTGCTTCATAAATATTGCTGGAAAATGGAATGTACTATCTTTGGGAATCACGTTATTTTGTTGTTATGGGGACCTTGCCCTACACTTGTTTGAAATGGACTAGAGCAGAAAATTCTGAAATAAGCTGAAGACTGAAACAAACCCTGAACCCAAAGATAAATTGACATTCTGTTATGTTTATAGAACAGATAAGTGAACAAAGGTAAGTGAACTAGAGAGAAAGTGAGCAGACATACGCAGTACGCTTTCTGTTTTTGGACATAACTACCAAGTATACATCTAGGGGTATTAGGGTAACTACTTTTAAAATGTGGTAGAAACAGCGGGTATAATTCCATGATTGTTAGACCATTTATATTATTAGATGATCCCATTTTGGGATATAATTTCCTTCAAGTGGGAAGATATAGCCACATTTGTCACTGCTACTGCGTTGATTTACCTTATTACTTAGCCTTCCCTTGCTCTAAGGCTCCCAAGAGGCTGTGCGTTCACTGAAGGCAGGTAAAACTCTTTCAGAAACACAGAATTCTCACATTTCTCAATATTCACAAGTATGTGCTCAGGCAACCTCTGTTTCAACTATATTGATTAACTTGTCTTGCATCACCTATGTAGTAATCATGACAATATGTCTGACTTGAACTTCTTATTAAGTAAACAATCATAATTGTCCATATTATAAGAAATTCTTTAAAACTTCTGCCCTATACTTTTCAAAATATCAAATATTATGAAAAACATAAAAGGAGGATACTATTCTACAGTAAAGGATATTAAAAAGACAATATATCTAAAGGGAATCAATGCATAATCTTTCCTTAGTAGATTCTTGATCAAAGGAAAAAAACAGCCATAAAGTCCTTATTTGCATAATTAGAGACATTTGAATAGGGAAATTAGTATATAGGTAACATTGTCCTATTTATGTTAAATTTCTTAAGTGTGCTAATTATGTTGCATTTCATTAAGAAAAATATCCTGCCAAATATTTAAGGGTAAAGTATGTGTCGATATGTCTTCAAATGACCCCAAAGCTTCTATTTATAGCCAAGTAGGCAGACAGGGAGAAGGAGTGGGAGAGGGATGTTAAAATGTAATGAATTTGGGTAATATATATGTATATTCATTGTATGTTCTTGCAATATTATCATGATTGGGAATTAATAAAAATTTTGGATGGAACAGTAAATTAATGCAAAAAAAATAAAATTGTATTTTGGATTTTTTATTTAGATGTATACACTGTTTCTTTTTAGAAGGGAGAAAAGAGGATTCAATGTATTTTGTGAGCTGATGGTTCCAATAGTTTGAAAATCTCTCAAACATTGTAAATTTCAACAAGTATTTGATATCTTGGTTAATTAAAGACATTTAGAAATATGGGGAATGTGTCATATTTAGCAATAGGACAAGAGGGTTCTGTCTCTTTGGAATGGGTAAAACATACTTTGGAGATTATAATTTTTGTTATGAATGTAACACATAAAGGATCAATTATATTTTGACAAATACATTATGCAGGTTTTCTAACAGTGAAGGATATTTTCCTCATGATTAAAGGCCATTGAAATTGCTATAGGACTATACATATTTACATTTATATTAAACATTTATATTTACCATGTATAAACATGAGTCATATTTTCTGAAGTTTCACTTATTAGGTCACTAGAAAGATATATTTTAATAGAGATTCTTAAATAGAGTACATATATCCCTTTCTTAATATAAATTCCTCAAATGAAGGTATGCAGATTAAAGAGGTGTTTCATTTTTGAAAAGGCCAACTCTCAAAAGTACATATTGAAGTATATATAGCCTCATAGCCCTGCTATGAACTCTTTGAGATCTGGAGCTCACTATTTTTTCCCCAGAGACTTGGGAAGGACCTACCACTGAAAAGGTACTTAATAAATATTGGGTGGTTCACCTTGAAATAAGAATTATTTTAATTATTATCTTTTATAATTTAGTACAAATTTATTGCAAGCAATAAATAAAACAAATAAAATATGAATATAGACAATTTCCAATAAAATACAAATTTATTTTTAAAATCTTTAAAATATATCATTGAGAATATAGCAGCCAGAGCAAAGATGCTCCAATAAGAGAATTAGTTTGTCTATTGTTTAGTTTATCTATCCAACAAATATTCATTAAATGCCCACTAGTACATGCCAGACACTATTAAAAGTTCTGTGAATAAAGCCCGACTTGGAAAAGATGTACTCCATGTACTTATAGGGTATTAAGCCAATACATTAATTGAATTTTTTAAAAAAACCTATCAGTTGGTGATATGCTCTTGGGAGAAGAGTAGGGAAGTTACAGTTGTATCTAGAAGCCATCTTCCAATTCCACTGACACAGTAGTTCCTTCCCATCTTGTTGCAGAGAATAGGTACAAGTTTGCTCCATAGGATAAGCTCTTCACTTTTAAGAAATATATTTCTTTTGGCATAGGCCAAGATCTGATGCCTTGAGCTCTTGTCCACAATATTTTTCTTTTAGTTCCTCCTCAATCACTTCTGCTTCATCTTACTTGCTTTTGCAAACCTTCTCATGTATTTTTGTGTCTAAAATTTTATCTTTCTCTTAGCTTTGCTGAATGTTTGGTCTGTGGCTTTATTTTTTTCTCTCTTTTAAAAATACAAATTTGGGGAGGAGAAGTAAAAAGAAAGATAATTATTTATTTGAACTGAATCCTTCTTATATTGACTAAACATTGACGTTATGGCTTGAATTCCTGAAAAATTTGTACTTGTATTCCTTTTATTGATTTTTTTTTTTTGAGGACAAGGAAGACAGAGAGAAAGAGAGAAACATTGATGTGCAAGAGAAACATCCATTGGTTGCCTTCCATGTGTGTCCCAAGGAAGGATCGAGCATGCAAACTAGGTATGTGCCCTGACAGGGAATCACATCAGAAACCTTTTGATATATGAATTATGCTTCAACCAACTGAGCCACCTGGCCTGGGCTGTACTTTGATTTCTTGAAAACTATCCTCACTTATAGTTTAAATTTCAATTTTTTCTCTATCCTGAGATTCTATTTTAGGAAGTAGAAAGTGACTTGTTTCAACGAAAGCTTCATATATGCTCATGGCTTCTATCATTCATAAGTGTGTGCTGAGAGCAATTTGGCATATCAAAGTGAACAGTTATGAAAATATCAACTTAGACAAAATATTAACTTACACACTGTGCCACAAAATAATAATCTGATTTTACCAGCTACTAATAGTATCAATACCAGATTAGAATAGTCTGTGTGACAATCTGAGTTATGCTTTCCTGGGAATGCAAGAGTTAAGTACCATTTGGTACTCTAAAAAATAAAAATCTTTGCACTAGCCCAGGGGTTGGCAAACTATGGCTCGGGAACCATGGTTTGCCGCTCTGTTGACAAATGACTTTGCCAACCACTGACCTAGACTCTTGATTCCAATAATTACAGGCTGTTATTGTTCTTTGTGATCCAAGTGGTTGGCAAACTCATTAGTCAACACAGTGGAAAACCGTGGCTCGTGAGCCACGATTTGCCAACCACTGTCCTAGCCAGTTTTGCTCAGTGGATAGAGTGTTGGCCTGTAGACAGAATGATCCCAAGTTTGACTCCAATCAAGGGCACATATCCAGGTTGTGGGCTTGATCCCCAGTAAAGGGCATGCAGGAGACAGCCAATCAATGATTTTCTCTCATTAATGTTTCTCTCTCTCTCCATCTCTCTTTGAAATCAATAAATATATATTTAAAAAATAAAAGTTAATTAAAAATAAAATATTTAATTAAAAAATTATAAGAACTAAGTATAAAAGTGTGCTAGATATTATGTGTTGCTCCAAAAGGAGTGAATATGGAAGGAGTTCTGGGCCTGGGCTCTATAGGTACATGTTTTTGGACTAAGGAAATTAAGATAAGGCTGTCTAAAGTTGGAACAATGAGATATAATTAATAAGTTATAATGCTTTCTGATTTAATCTGAAATAGTACTTTGGTGTATATATTGAATTAAAATTTTTTTATATTTCTTGTTTTTAGTAGTAAAACAAAACTATATAATGATACCACATTTTACATTATTTTTAAAGGTACAATATGGTGGCCACTGAATATTATCTCTAGGACAGAAATCAATGTCAACAAAACACTATATAATCACTCAAATCCATCTTGATTCAAGCTTGAGAAGCCACTTGAACTACTGTGGAGCTTAAACACCATCAAAATCATTTATGACTACAGCTGTACTACAATTGTGTTTAAAGTGCTCCTTGCAATAAAAACAGAACTCATCAGCAGAGAAGAATGTTGAGAGAAACAGTGTAAATGTGCCAGCAAAAACATCTGTTAAACTCATAATTTTATTCAGCTGCATGGGATTAAATATGTTTTTATTAATATCTTTTAACAAACTGTCAATAGATTATGCCATAAGTCATATAGATATACCGGTATAGTTTCCTACTAAATAAACAGAATGCATTTAAAATTTTAAAATTATATTTAAATGTATTATTTTAGTCTCATTAATTGGTAGACCACTTATAAGTAGTATTGGTGGTTTTATTTTTAAATTGAATGATATTTTAGTTTATTGACAGATTGACACATAAAAAGAGTGTACCTTAGAAGTTTGTTGGTTAAAAGAGTTTCTGATCAGCTTTTGACTTGGGACTCTGAACTGCCTGCTTGTTAACAGATCAAGGAAAGATGAATGCAATACAATATAATTACTTGGCTTTTTCTAATACAAACACCAAAATTAAGGGCCAAAATTAAGGATGTTACTTCAAAGGGAATGAATGTGGCCCTAACTGATTTGGCTCAGTGGGCAGTGTGTCGGCTTGCGGACTGAAGGGTCCCAGGTTCAATTCTGGCCAAGGACATGTACCTTGGTTGGGGGCATATCCCCAGTAGGGAGTGTGCAGGATGCAGCTAATCGATGTTTTCCAACTTTCTATCCCTTTCCCTTCCTCTCTGTAAAAAATCAATTATATACATACATATATATATATTTTTTTTTTATTATTTTTTTTTTTAAAGGGAGTGCATATAGCAGAAGTTCTGGGCCTGGGCTCTATAGGTACATTTTATTATATTTTGGTTAAATATGTCTTTGATAAGAGGAATCTCTATTGTAAAATGACACTAAAATATGTGGAAGTCAAAAAACTTAAAATAAGTTACCCATTTAAAACCTCTCTTTTTCAATAGAATTAGAACTTTCTGATAGGTACACTATTTCTCCATTAATGGTATGAGTAAAATAAATAATTTAGATAGTTTACAATCAAGTGTAGGCATTCACCACAGTTATGATAGTTTACTGACTTTTTAAAGACATTGTTTTAGAACAGTTTTAGATTTACAACAAATTGAGGTACAGAGATTGCCCATTTATCCCTTGCCCCACACTTTCTCCGTTTCCTATTATCAGTCATCAGAATGGTACTTTTCTTTTTTTTATAACCAAAGACAAACCTACATCGACATTGTAATCACCAAAGCTCATTGCTTACCTTAGGAATAGACATCATGTTCTATAATTGGAATCAGTCAGTATGTCTCCTTCTCAGTTTAGTTTTTTTCACTTAGTAATACTGTACGCATTTAAGGTTCCTCCATGTCTTTTCATGGCTTGATAACTCATTTCCTTTCAGTGCTAAATAATATTCTATTCTCTGAATGTAACTGTTTATTTATCCACTAGAGGCCTGGTGCACAAAATTCGTGCACGGAGGGGGGATGTCTCTAAGCCCAGCCTGCACCCTCTCCAATCTGGGAAAACCCTCTCACAATCCAGAACTGCTGGCATCCAACCGCTTACTTGCCTGCCTGCCTGGTTGCCCCTAACTGCTTCTGCCTGCCAGACTGATCACCCCGTAATCACTTCCCTGCCAGCCTGATCGATGCCTAACTGCTCTCCTTCTGGCCTGATTGTCACTAACTGCTCTCCCCTGCCATCCTGGTCACCCCCAAATGCCCTCCCTTGCAGGGCTTGTCCCCCCCAATTTCCTTCCTCCGCAGGCCTGGGTCCCCCTCAACTGTTCTACCCTTCCAGCCCAGTCATCCCTAACTTTCCTCCCCTGTAGGCCTGGTCCCTACCAAATGCCCTCCCCTGTAGGCCTGAATGCCTACAACTGCCCTTCCCTGCTGGCCATCTTGTGTGGCCACCTTATGTCCACATAGAGGCAGCCATCTTGTTTGTTGGAGTTATGGTCAGTTTGCATATTACTATTTTATTAGATAGGATTCACCCACTGAAGAACATCTTATTGGTTTTCAAGTTTTGGCAATCCTACCTAATAAAAGAATAACATGCAAATGGACTGTACCTCTGCTATGCTACCAGCCAATCAGGAGCAGGGGGCATGGCCAGGGGCATGGCCAGCAGACAGGGACATGGCCAGCAGACAGGACATGGTCAGCAGACATGGCATGGCCACAGTGCCACATAAGCAAGCACCAAACTATAAGCTCTGCCCACATGAAACTTAAGGGCTGGCTGGATCCCTTCCTCCTTACAGTTACTGTTAACTGAGTCGCGACCTTTCGCAGTGACCTTGGGATGGTTAGGGAATTTGATGCCATGAGATCTCCTCATGAGGCTTGCATGTAGGTTGCTCTGATAGTTAGGCTGTGACTGAAGTGTGGGGTTTACCTGTTGTGTGGGACATGCAAATGAGCATCAGGGGCAACTTGGGTAATGAACACTAGGCCAAGGTGGGGCTGTGAGTCTTCAGGGTAGGGTGCTCTGGCCCCAAGCGGCGGAGTACCAGGAATGCTGGGAAATGTAGTTCTGGTGGCAGACACACTGATCAAAGTGAGTCTGGAAGAAGTTACTGTTGTGGGTGGGGGATGGAGGGAAAGCAAAGGTTGGGGTCTCAGACAATTCGCTCATGTGATTTCAAAGACAGACAGAAACTCCCAGATTGGAGGGGTTCACCTGAGGGTTCCCAGATTAGAAAGGGTGCAGGTTAGGCTGAGAGACCCATGGTGGCTGCTGCTATGTGTGGCGAAGTTGCTAAAACCATTAAAAAGGCCCAACTTCTTATTATTGATGAATGCACCATGGCATCCAGTCATGCTATAAATGCCATAGACAGATTACTAAGAGAAATTATGAATTTGAATGTTGCATTTGGTGGAAAAGTTCTCCTTCTCAGAGGGGATTTTCGACAATGTGTCAGTATTGTGCCACATGCTATGCGATCAGCCATAGTACAAACAAGTTTAAAGTACTGTGATGTTTGGAGATGATTCAGAAAGTTCTCTCTTAAAACAAATATGAGATCAGAGGATTGTGCTTATAGAAAATGGTTAATAAAACTTGGAGATGGCAAACTTGATAGTGGTTTTCATTTAAGAGAGGATATTATTGAAATTCTCCATGAAATTATTTGTAATGGATCTATTATTAAAGCCACCTTTGGAAATAGTATATCATCTATAGATAATATTAAAAATATATCTAACTGCAATTCTTTGTCCAAAAAATGAGCATGTTCAAAAATTAAATGAAGAAATTTTGGATATACTTCATGAAGATTTCCCCACCTAATTGAGTGATGATTCCATTGACTCAACAGATGATGCTGAAAAGGAAAAATTTCCCATTGAATTTCTTAGTATTATTCCTTCAGGAATGCTGTATCATAAACTAAAATTGAAAGTGGGTGCAATCATCATGCTATTGAGAAATCTTAATAGTAAATGGGGTTTTTGTAATGGTACCAGATTTATTCTCAAAAGATTACTACCTAACATTACCAAAGCTGAAGTATTAACAGGATCTGCAGAGGGAGAGGTTGTTCTGATTCCAAGAATTGATTTGTCCCCATCTGACACTGGCCTCCCATTTAAATTAATTCGATGACAGTTTCCTGTGATGCCAGCATTTGCAATGACTATTAATAAATCACAAGGACAAACCATAGAAAGAGTAGGAATATTCCTACATGAACCCGATTTCACACGTGGTCAGTTATTATGTTGCTTTCTTTCGAGTTCAAGGAGCATGTGATGTTAAAGTTAAAGTTGTAAATACTTTATCCCAAGGGAAATTAGCCAAGCACTCTGAAAGTGTTTTCACTGTTAATGTGGTATATGGGGAGATATTAGAATAAGTTTAATCACTTTATCAGTCATTATTTGCATCAATGTTGTTTTTATATCATGAGTGTGTTGTTGTTGTTATATAATTTTTGTTATTTATTTATTAATGAAATTATGTATTATTTTCATATACATTGTACTCATTACCTTTTATCTGTCACACTTTTATTATAGAGAAAGGGCAAATGGCACTATTAAAATATTTCCTCTAATTAATATACTTTTAATGTGCATGAATTTCATGCACCAGGCCACTAGTTATGAATAAAGTTGCAATAAACATTCATGCATAGCTTTTGTGTGGACATGCGTTTTCAATGCCAAGAAGTGCAATTGCTGGATCATATGGTAAGAGTATGTTTAATTTTGTAGGAAACTGACAAACTGTCTTCCAAAGTGGCTTTCAGATTTTCATTCCCACTTTTAATGAATGAAATTTCCTATTAGTCTGCATCCTTAGCAGCATTTGGTATTGCCAACAGTTTGGATTCAGACCTTTCCACTAGCTATGTACTAAGGTTTATGTCCTTTTAATACTGGTGAAATGACAACCAATTATTCACTTTCCAAGATATTTATATATTATGGACACAATTTAATCATTTGTCAAATCTCTCCTCTTTTATGAAAAAGGAGCCAGATTTGAGCTTTAAAACTTTCAGAGATGGTGAAAACTATGAGTATAATGTCTCCAAAACTGTTGCATTTTTTAGTGTATTTTCAATTAAGCAAGAGAACTATTTCTCTTATAAGGAGAATTTTATGATACTCCAAAGTTGAAAAGCCCATGCAGTTTGTTAAAAGTAATATAATCAGCAATACTGCTGTGGAGTTGAAAATAAGAGTTGAGATAATAAGGAATCTGAAGCATTTATATAATTGAAATCTCAAAGGAGCATGCTTAATCTGAAATTTAAATTTTATTCAGAAGCCATGGCTCAAAGATCATAGCTTTTTATTAAGATGAATCTAATGATATTTTTTATAAAATTAATATATAAGTATTTAGATTCATCTGTGTTAGGAGTACAAAGGACACAAAATAAATCAAAGCTGAATCCTGACTTTTGGGTCTTGCAAATTAGTCCTTTCCCCAATTCAGAAGGGAATCCTCTAGGTACCCCAGATTCATCTCCTCTTCCTGGAAACTGATGTGGAGACCAGAGCAGTGTGGGTGTGAATTGCACACTGGAAGGCAATGTGCCCATTGAGGCCAGAATGTTGTTTTGAACCATGTGCATTGATGGACTACAAGGAGAGACTGTCAGGGGAAAGAAAAAGAATAAAATATGTAATAAAGAAAAAAAGACCAGAGAGATGGCGGAGGGAGGGGGGAGAATATCATTGTCAGAGCAAAGGACAGAGAACTCTTTTAGTTTCTGAAAATGTTAACATCTTTGTTTTAGTTCATCTGTAGCTTTTGTCCTTGGATTCCATGAGATACTAGTAAGTTCTCTAAGGAAATAGGTTTATTTTTTTGTACACTTTATAGGGGCTTTATAATCCCTGGAGACAAAATATTTCAAAATAGAATAATATATTTATTTTTATTTGTATTAATTAACACATGTTTCTGTCACAGACAATTCTATTGTTCTGTGCGTTGTAACATGGGCTTAATTAGTATTCAGACAGCCCAGCTGGCACAAAGAGGCAAGAGTTAGCTGCCTTATGAAACCAAGAAGCATGAAGAACTAGGCTCTTAAACTTATAGTCAAGGATTTTATACTTTAAGGCATACATGTATGTTTACTTGCTTATTTCTTGTTCCATTCTAAAAATAATTTGAATAAGGTTGGATTGCGAGTTAGTCTAAATTAATCCTCATTAATCACCTATTACCACTTGCAAGCATTAGGCTCAATTCTAGACATACAAAAAAAGCACTAGATGTGGTGTTTTAAGTCCAATAATTTACAATCTAGTTTGAGACTTAGAATACAAGGTGGGGCAAAACTAGGTTTACAGATGTGAGTACACGAAAAGCTGAGTTTCTTCTTGTATTAATATTTATTAATTATTGTATTATTTTCCACAAGAACAACTGTAACCTTCTTTGTCCCACCCTGCATATACATCAGATATTTTCCACTGTAGTGAACAACTGGCAGAAGAAATATACAGATGAGTTTGGGAAAAGTTTGGTGGAAGAAAAAAAAGGTGGCCTTTACTATGGTTTCTAAGGGGAGAAATGGATGAGACAAGGGAGGCAGGCTAAACAGGTTTAGGATTAGCTTGTTTGATTAACACATAAAAACCAAAATGTAGCCAGAGCAGCATGGCTCATTGAACCATGAACCAGGGGGTCACAATTAATTCCTGGTGTCTGTGGTCTCAGTTCCCAGTAGGGACATGGAGGAGGTAGCCAATCAATGATTCTCTCTCATCATTGATGTTTCTATCTGTCTCTCCCACCTCTCTGAAATAAATAAAAATATATTTTTAAAAACTCATAATACTAGAGGCCCGGTGCACAAAATTCATGCATGGGGGGCGGGGGGGGGGTGTCCCTCAGCCCAGCTTGCACCTTCTGCAATCTGGAACCCCTCAAGGGATGTCCGACTGCGGGCAGTCGGACACCCTTCTCACAATCTGGGACTGCTGGCTCCAAACTGCTCACCTGACTGCCTCCCTGATTGCCCCTAACCGCTTCTGCCTGCCAGCCTGATCACCCCCTAACCACTACCCTGCTAGCCTATTTGATGTCTAACTGCTCCCCTGCCAGCCTATTTGCCCCCAACTTCCCTCCTCTGCTGGCCTGGAACTTCCCACTGTCCTTCCCTGCTGGCCATCTTGTGGTGGCCATCTTGTGTCCACATGGGGGCAGGATCTTTGACCAGATGGGGGCAGCCCTCTTTTGTGTTGGAGTGATGGTCAATTTGCATATTACTTTTTTATTAGATAGGATAGAGGCCTGGTGCATGGGTGGGAACCAGCTGGTTTGCCCTGAAGGGTGTCCTGGATCAGGGTGTGGGTTCCCTTGGGGTGTGGGTTGGCCTGGGCGAGGAGCCTGTGGCAGTTTGCAGGCCAGCTATGTCCCCTAGCAACCCAAGCAAATGCCCTGGGATTGAGGATTAATTTATACTCTACAATTGAAACTTTGTAGCCTGGAGTGGAGCCAAGCCTTCTGCTTGCTCCATGGAGACAGCCATTTCTGCTTGAAACTTTTGTAGCCTAGAGTGGAGGGCTAGGCTAGGGCTGCAGAAGTTTGGCTTCCTCCATCGCCCTGTCAACCCTAGCCTCTTCTCTCTCCAGCTTTGTGGCTGCCACCATTTCGTTGGGATTATGTATCTTCTATCATTGAAACTTTGTAGCATTGAGTGGAGGCTTAGGCTGGCAACAGTAGGCATAAAGCTTTGATTGCTCCCTTGCCGGGGAAACCCAAGCCTCCTTTCTCCTTTCAGTGGCAGCAGCCATCTTGGTTGGGGTTTATTTGTATATTTTGCTCCTGATTGGCTGGTGGGCCTGGCTGTGGGGATGGCTTGTTCAGAGGCGTAGTCAATTTGCATATTGCTCTTTTATTAGATAGGATATATATATATCCTATAGGGTTAGGGTTAGGGTTAGGGTTAGGGTTAGGGGTTATATATATCTATCTATCTATCTATATATAGATAGATAGATAGATAGATATAGTAACTATATCTATATATATCTATCTATATATAGATATAGATATAGATATAGATATAGATATAGATATAGATATAGATATAGATATAGATATATATAGTAACTATTAAAATCTGAAAAAAAAGCCAATAATGGCAGGGACACCTTTTTTTTTTTCTCCTCAAAGAAACCCCATGAATATGTAGCCATGAGCAGGCAGAAATAGAGGGTGGTACTGGTAGCAACAGGTTGAGTTTGGCCACAGAGCCAGGAAGACCTGCTCAGATCCCTCAGAATCTCCCTCAATTTTCTTTTTGTACTCTTGATAATGTCTGCTTCCTGGACCCCTGTCTATCCTTCCTCAATCCATACTACAGTTCTATTGACTAGGGCAGGAAATGAAAGGCAAGCTTTCTCCCCCTGATTTACTCTGATACATTCCCTCCCTGCCCCCTCACTCCTTAAGGAGACATTTACTGAAAATCAAAATTCAGTTTAAATTTTTTTTGCATGGCTCTAACTTTTAGAGAAAGTGCAAAACTTGCATTTTTTTTCTTCTTTTATATAGAGGCCCATTACATGAAGATTCATGCAATAGGCGTTCCTTCCCCTGGCTGCCAGGACAAGTTTTCCTCTGGAACCTGGGACCCAGGTCTTCCTTCTGGCTGTTGCCTTCCGTTTTTGCTTTGGCCGGCTGGAGTCTTCACTCCAGCCAAGAGGATGCTCGCCACTGCTGCCACTTTGTCTCTGCCCCCGGGGCAGGGCACTCACTCTGCTTGGCCCTGCCCCCTGCTCCTAATTGGCTGGTAGTGTAGCGAAGGTATGGTCAAATTTGCATGTTTCTCTTTTATTATATAGGATACCACCCAAGTAGTTACGGAATATCAGGGCAAGGGCTTAGAGAATAGTTTATTTTAGAGCTAACACATAGTGAAAGAACCCTTTCTGGAATTTTTGCTTGAAGGAACATTTCAGGTTTTATAAAACATAATTTGGTGTCCAGCAAAAAAGATGAAGCACCTAATATCCATGAAGAATACTCAAGGTCTCCTTGTTAGGTTTTGAGGCTTGACACATACTTCCCTTAACAGCATCTTTCAACCCTGGGCCTTTAATCACTGCGAAGTGATTGTCACCTGGCAGATATACTTATCTCCCTATTCGCAGTGGCCAGCAAACTACGGCTTGAGAGTCACATGTGGCTCTTTGGCCCCTTGAGTGTGGCTCTTCCACAAAATACCATGGCTTAGGAGAGTCTATTTTGAAGAAGTGGTGTTAGAAGAAGTTTAAGTTTAAAAAATGTGGCTCTCAAAAGAAATTTCAATCATTGACTGTTGATATTTGGCTCTGTTGACTAATGAGTTACTGACCACTGCCCTGTTGCATCTAGAAAACTTGAGACACATGGGTTTCTTCCTTGGAGCTGTACTAATTTTTAATCTGTAAAAATAGCTAGTATTTACTGACTACTTTTCATTCTTTTTGTCAACAGAAAACAAGAATTACAGGTTTGCCCATTATTTCTAACACTCAATATTACGGTTCTTTTTCCTAATTTTCAAGTAATGTCATCATTGCAAGATGATCTCTAAAAAGTTTCATGGAAAGGGTTCCTACGTTTTTTTTAAAAAGTATACATTTAGTCTTGATGAATTCACCACATAGTTAAATGCATTATTCCCACAGAATGCTTGTATTTTTATATACTTTAAAAATAAGAACTTCCATCTCAAAAAAGTGTTCTATTCATTATTGCACACCCTCCATATTTATTTAAATAGTTCTTCCTGCCCTAGTTTGAGAATATTCATCAATTAATTTTTTCTTTATATAATGCATTCCTCACCAACCCAAGCTCAGAAAGAGCATCTGCAGCTGTCAGGAGAAGGTGTCAGGATGGACTGTGAGAATAAGGGCTTTTTAATAGAATTTAACAGCTGGGGAGCAGACACACATATTAGGGAGTGTTTTTCTTATGAGCTGGGCCTCCTGAGCACCCAGCTGTTTTCCGCAGAGAACAATGGGAGAATAAGAGAGTATGTGTCAGGGCTCAAACCTCACTCAGTTTCATCTCTTCATCTTTCTTCCTTTCTTCCCTTATCTCAGACTGAGACTAGACGCTACACACAGCAAAACTATCATAAATGGTTCTCGGCTAGTTCACCCAGTCTGTGGCAGACCCAGCTCTCCCGAGTAGGCACTAATCCCATGAAATGGGTCAGTGGAACTAAGAGCTATAAAATCAGTCAATTTTTCTGAGATTAAGCTACAATAAACGTGTGTTCTAGGAAAAGGCAATTATCAACATTGATTCAAGGGAAGTGTCATTATTTGTAGATGGTATGGACATCTATCTCAAAAATCTAGAAGGATCTACTGAAAAATTATTCCAGTTAATTAGAGGGTTCAATAATATAAGAATAACATACACAATAAATAACTGAACTAGTATATATCTGTAATGATCACTTAGAGATAAGCAGTATGGGGGCAATTGGCTATTAACCTAGAAAATTAGCTCACAATATTATTTATGCACCCACAAGCAATCCAAGTAGACTGAATAGCTAAATAAATTATATGAAGTTATAAAAGAATCAGAAGAAAATATAGAAGAATGGTTCATTAAAATTATAGTAGGAATGCGGGTGCTTAGCATATTTGTCACCAGGAGAAGAGCATGGGTGAGATAATGGCAATTATTCTCATTTTTGCTTGGGGCGGATTTCAATTTCTCCACACTTTTTTTTTTTTTTTTTTTGCAGCTGCCTGCTTGACCCTAGATAGGTGAGTCAAAAAGAAAAACTAACAAAAGACCAGCCTTAAGGCTAAGTTGCAGAAAGTGAGTGAAATATGAAATTATATCTGCTGGCTTTTACCATTTCTCTCATTCAAGCAACCATTTTGCCAACAGTCAGACATAAATGGTAACTTTTTGAAAAAGTTCCATTTGGGTATTTTCTTGGCCAGCTATTATTAGAAATGTGTGTGTGTGTGTGTGTGTGTGTGTGTGTGTGTATGTGTATTCAAATAACCAGTATTATAATTTATTTATTTTTGTTTTTAACTTTTTAATTTTAAAAATATTTATTGTTGAAAGTATTACATAGGTTCTTCTTTATCCCTCATCAACCTCTTCTAGCCCGCTCCCATCCTGCCCCTGGCCCAGGTCTTCACCACCCTATTGTCCGTGTCCACGGGTTATGGTTATGCATATAAGTTCATTGGTTGATCTCTTCCACTCACCTTCCCCTGCCTTCCCTGAGTATTAGAAATTTATTTACCAGTGGAAACCAGAAGAATCAGAATATTTTTTGTAGTCCTACTTTACCTTTTAAACAACTTCAAATAAAATTTTATCAACATTGATTTGGCCAAGTAAAATTCCAGTCTGACAATGGCCATTAAGATGACAATAATCTGTCTTCCTTTGAAAACTAATTTCCATTGTTTTCGACCAAACGTATTAATGCAATGTAAATTTCTAAATTTGTTACATAACTTTGTCATTCTTTGGTTGGTTCCCTTTCCTTGGGGGATTATTTGCCACTAGTCATCACAGATATAACCCTTCATTTCAAATTTAACCTCTCAAGATATTATAAAATAATTTTGCCTCAAGGTGGAGCTCTTATATTTTCAGAAGTGAAAATGACTTGCTACAATTTTGTTTTATTCTAGAATGTTGTTATGATCCTGACGAAAGTCTCCTACATTTTTAATAAAAATGGCAGAAGATGACCACTTATCCTCCTGTGCTTTTTGTCTCTCGCTCTAGAAGACAGTGATTAAGATTACAGTGACAGTGCACGGTGACCCACAGAAGTCACTGTCTGTGTCTCCACTGTCTGTGCAAGCTGGCACAGGCTCTTCTCAGGATATTTGGCAAGAAGCCCCTTTTGGCACAGCGGGCTGCATAAAGATTACACAAATACGCACATAAAGTTGTCTAAACCTCAACTTGTCTTTATCAGATCAAATACATACATGAGAGGCTATAAACAGAGTTTTACATCTGTGTTCTCAGTTGACCTAATTAAGGCTATTTTAGGCAAATTATGGCAGATTTCCAAATCAATGTGATCCTGGATATAGTAAACTCTGATATCACAGGTTTGTTTGGGTATTTTTCTTTTTGGACTAAACAGAACCAGTCTTATCATAAAATACCAGCTGCTGAGGTAAGAAATGTTAGCAGAATAATAGCATTACAAAGTTTAATTCATCAGATTGGGAGGGGAGGCTGGAGTAGTCATTCTGGGAACAAAGAATCTGAGTTTTTAAAAAAATATTCTTATTACACTTATTTTTTAAACTATTAAACATAATACGTAATTTCTACTTAAAAGGTTACAAACACCACACAATATATTTTTTCGCTACATTTTGTGGCTACTCTCAGCTGATGGGAAAGTCTCACCAAGAGAATTTCAGAGAATAATCTCTATTTGAAAGGAAGACTGCATAGGTTTCTCGCTCAAGACCCTCCTTCTTTGATAGAGAGAGAAAAAAAAGATTGTGTGAAGATTTTTGTAAACTATGAAGTGCTACCCATGGAATCACCATTACACTGCAGTAGAAATTATGCCTTCTGCTTCATGGACAAGGAAGTCATGAAGATGATAAAATGTGTAGTACATTGATTGTCATAAGATGCCAAATTGAGGAAGAATTTGAATATTCTGCTCGTAATTAAGTGATAGTTCTTGGAGTCAGAATATTATTGTAAACAAGAATTTGTAGGTGCTGTGTGACATCATGAAACTCCAACATACCTATAATGTTAATGTTGGTGAAAACAGCCAGATATCAAACATGATTTCCCAGTTCCCTGCTCCCAAAGCTTCTCAACATGTCTTGAGTGGCCCGTGGATGGAGGGAGTAAGAGAGGGATGGGACGGAGTGAGACGAAGAGGATCGGCGCTTCTCCTCCTCGTTCACCTATCTGATGCTGGTCCTCCCCCAAAGACACAAATAAACCATGTCTGCTCCAAAATTGAGTTTAGATGTAACCTGATTTATACCTTGCCCTTATCTGCATTATGTTTTATTTTGGCTACTAAACGAATACTTTTAAAGACAAAACTGCATTTCGATATCCATTTCCCTAATGAGACCATTCTAGTTTTAATTATGTTCAATTACCTTTGCAAGAACAAGAGATCTAAATCAAACTATAGAAATTAAAATCCAAAATGTTACACTGTGACTTATTTCATGGTTGCTGTATCAGTGGTAATAATGTCTGTGGTGTTTCCATTGAAATGTTCTTTGTCAAAAGAGACCCCCACCCCCATATTCCCTGTCAAAAGTTGAAGAAGTCTTTAATTTCAAGGAATATAAGTCTATTATTAGATTCTGCACAACCTAAAATTTCACATTGATTCAATGAACTAATAGTTTAAAACAACAGAGTGGTATTTAGTTTTCTATAAAACAAAATAATATTTTAAAAAATTCTAATGGTCTTAAGATACTCTTCCTATTCCAAATCAGATTATTCTAAATTTGTAACTTTTTTTTTAATTTGGAAAATAGGGGCCAGGTGGTAGTTCAACTCTGGTGGCAGAACTCCCACTTGCTCTGGTTTCACCACTCTTTTTATTCTAAATTTGTAACTTTATATTCATTGCTATATTCCAGTGATATTCAAAACATTCAATACCTGACTATTTAGGTGGGGACATTGATCTTTTTCCCCTTAGGCTGTCAAATTAAAATAAAATGACGTCAGCCAACATAACAAAAGCTGTCCAGTGTGAGTGAATCAGTTATACCTTTTTTGGTCAGATCATAAAAAAATATACATATATTGGTATGCGACAGAAACTCAGAGATTAGTTTATGTGTTCCATGAGCTGAAAAAGGCTGAATATTGTTGCTATATTATATAGTATTGCTGTCCAACAAAACTCTAAAATAGTAGAAATGTTTCTGTATTGTCCCCAAATCAAGCCACTAGTTGCATGTGGCTCTTAATTACAAGAATGTGGCTTCTGTAACTGAGGAACACATTTTTAATTTAACTTAATTTTTTTTACTTACACTTAAATAGTCACAGGTGACTAGCTCCTATCATATTGGACAATGTGATTTTAGAAAGTATATCAGAGTCCTTCAATAGTCATCCTCCCATACTCAATTCTTCCTCTTTCCCAATACTAGCACACTTTAAAAAGATATCTTTTTTGCCCTAACTGCTTTGTCCCAGTGGATAGAGCATCAGCTTGCACACTGAATGGTCCGGGGTTCAAGTCCCGGGTTGCAGGTTGGAGCCCATTAGGGGGCATGCAGGAGGCAGCCCATCAATGGTTCACTGTCATCATTGATGTTTCTATCTCTATCTCTCTCTCTGCCTCACCCTTCCTCGTTGAAATCAATAAAAATATATATTTTTAAATGTATACTTTGGATAGTATGGTCTTGTTTTAAATAAAGACCATGTTTTCAGGAACATAACCTAAACATTATTCAAATAAATAACATATTTGAAAATGCCAGTTTTAAGAAACTAGTGTTAGCTAGCACTCTTTTCTGCACAGCAAATTCCTTGCTAATTCCATATTTAAAAGCTGATTTATTTCACACACTAAAGAATGAATAGTATTTCCTATCCCCTTTTCTTCCAGATGTAAAGACTCATCCAAATCCCCAGTCAATAAATAGGCTTATATTTTAAATGGCTTCTAATTGAATTACTTACCTTTTTTACTATTTCCAGGTGCACATAAAATAACCTCTTAACTCATAAACTAAATGCATATTCTAGAAATTTCAAAGAGCAGTAGCTTTGCTGGGCATTGTTGTTCAGGAAATCGAATTCAGATAGAGACCATTTCATTGTCAGCCTAGATGACATTGGATGTAAATATGTTCCAGAAAAGCAGTATTACAGCTGATAGAAACAGACACTCTGGAACAATTCACTGTTGTCAAGGGTAAGCAAAAATTTGGTATCTTATTAGTCAGCATTTTAACTCCAATTTAAATGTTTAAATAAATACCAAAAGTTTCTATAATAAACATGAAAAAAATCATGCTGGTTTGTTATTGCTTGGGAAAAAAAGGCTGTGATTTAAAGGCTTGGATATGGATTTGTATGTACTAATTTCTTTTGAGACACTATTACTAATCAGCCAATAATGTACGAGTTGATCTAAGCCACTTGGATCCCCAGTGACATTTTAAAGCTAAATATTACTTATTCCATGATTTCTTATAATAACAATGATATGTATGATATGTATGAAAATGTTGGCTCACTTTACAGATAAGGAAGCTGAAGCACAGAGAATTTAAGTTACTTATTGGTAACCACAGAGTAAGTGACAACTGTGAGTCAAACTCAGGCATTGGCATAAGTCTGGGTTTGAAATCTGGTTCAACAATTGACACTTCTAAAGTACAGTTTTAAAACTGTCATGTGCATATGTATTGCATTTTCAGATCCAGATTTCAATTCAGTAGGTCTTGCGTGGGGCTTCAGATTCTACATTTTTAATGAGTTCACAGGTTATGTCATGCTGCTGTTCAGTGGACCACACTTTGACTTGCAAGGTCTTAAAGCATTCAACCTAACCTGGAAATACAAGTACAAACTTGGAATTTGTATTGACGTTTTCCTTTGGATCCAATGGGGCTCTCAATCTATATTCCATTTATACTTTTAAAACAGGGGTCCTCAAGAATTTTTGACAAAGAGCCAGATAGTAAATATTTTTTAGGTTCACAGATCATATTGTCTCTACAGCACAATTACCCCTGTCATTGTTGAGTAAAATTATGTAAATAACCCAAACTGTTATATTCCAATGAAACTTTATTTACAAAAATAGTAACTGGATTTGGTCCACTGGCTATAGTTTGTGGAACTGTCTTCAAGCACCAAGGAAATAAGAGAAAACTTTTAAATTTGCATTTTTAATACAAGGTCTTCAAGACAAATTAATTAATTTGCCATAGCTCATTTGGTCAGCTTATGACCCATTCTTCAGAACCATTTCAAATCCAACTTCTTCCATCCAGTCTTCTTTTTCATTAATTAGCCCTTAAAAATGTAGTTAAGTGCATGTATTTTTCCTACGGAATCCAAAATAAATAAAATACTGTAAAATGTACTCAACATAAACTTAAAACATTTAAGTTAACCAAGTCTGATAATTAGGTATGTCTTTTAATTAACCATAAAATCTAGACAGGATTTTGAAAGGTGAAAAGAGGAAATACAAAGGTGGAAGGAACAGGCCAAATGAAATGGATATGTGTTAAACACTATAGTCTTCCAATTAGGATAACAGCTTGGTGATTGCTGAGGAGAAGGGGGTTAGGCCAGGAGACTATAGAAGGGATAAATGGTGATGAATGGAGACTTGACTTGGGGTAGTGAACACAATAGAGTGTTGTGTTGTAGAATTGTGTACTTGAAACCTGTAAAATTTTGCTAACCAGTATCATCCCAATAAATTTAATAAAAAGAAAAGGAAAAGGTCTTCATTCTGCCTTAACAATAAGTAAAAAGCTGAACAAATTGAAAAACCAACAACTTTTCTTGACTCTGACAGAGAGAAGCCACAGACTAATTATCACCTCCAAAACTGGATAGACAGGTAAGATGTAGCAAAAGAAGTGACATGAAGAAAGTAGGCACAAGTAAAAACAGATTCTTATTAGAGCAGATTCGATGCAATTAAAACACAAGATTAATAGGGAAATCACCAAAACAAAAAGCTGGTCTTAGAAAAGATCAGTAAAAGCAATAAGCCTCTTGCTAGGAAAACTAGGAAAAAAGGGTAAGACACAAATTACTATCATAAATAAAAGAGGACACCACTACAGATGCCATTGACTTTAAAAGTGTAATAAAATTAATTTTATGAACAATTCAATGCCCTCTAGTTTGGTATCCTAGATCAGTGGTCAGCAAACCCAGCTTATGAGCCACATGCGACACTTTGGCCCCTTAGTGTGGCTCATCCACAAAATACCACTGCCTGGGAGAGTCTATTTTGAAGAAGTGGCATTAGAAGAAGTTTAAGTTTTAAAAATGTGGCTATCAAAAGAAATTTTAGTCGTTGTACTGTTGATATTTGGCTCTGTTGACTGACTAGTTTGCCGACCACTGTCTTAGATGAAAATGTACCAATTTATTGAAAGACATATACTGCCAAAAGTCATACAAAAGAAATATATAATCTGAATAGGTCTAGTTCTATGTTTATGCAATAAATTAAATTAGTAATTAATAACCTTCCCAAACATGAAACACTGGATCCACATGAGTTAACTGATGAATTTTATCAAACACTTAAAAAAGAAATTAAACCAATTCTTTATCATCTTTCCCAGAGGGTAAAAGCAGAGTGAATACATCTAACTCATTCTGAGGTCAGTATTACCCTAATAACAAATATTAAAAGAAAAGAAAAGTAAGTAGATACCAAAGAGATACCAGTTAACTTACCACTGGGTGTTAGTAAATGTGGCAATTATGTGAAAAACAAGGACTTGAAATATCTACAGAATTACCATTCCAGAAAGCAGTAAAATTTTTATTTCTCCTAAGAATTAGCATTCCCACACTTGGATAATATAAGAAGATGGTCGTTGCAGCTTATATATTGTAGTAAAATCACGATAAAAAACACATAGGATTTCACCTTTATATATGAAATATATACATACAAAGGAATTCTATGCAGAAGAATAGCTGATTTGATTGATATACCTAATCTTTGTTAGATAGATAGGTAAATAGATGTCAAAAAAACATTGATTAAAAAAAGGATAGGCAAGATAGTAAGATTAATAATCCTAATCTATTTATGTAAATCCTAAACATATAAACATACACAAAATAATGCATATTTGGGGACTTATATATTTTGAAAGGAAATAATAAAGTTGGGTTACAGTAGCATATTTTATAGAAGAAAACTTAAACCTCCCCCCAAAAAAGGAGAGAAAAGAATTTGTAGAGATTTATGATAAATCTATGCCTAAACGTTAATTCTGGGCACATGAGATTCTTAACAACAAAACAAAACAATTGAACATGTAGTTTTGCAGGAAAAGGTAGCAGGCATAATGGTAGCTATTAAAACAAGAGGGATACTCAGAAGGAGAGACCTGAGATTTTTGCAAATTCACAGGGAAGAAACAAGGAGAAAAAAGAATTGATGAGCAAAGAAAACATGTTTATTTTAGAACAGTATTTTGTAAGAAGGCAGAAAATAGGGTTTAGGGTGCACATGAAATAAATATCCTTAGAAGAAAGGTTCCTTTTCAGCAGGAGCAAAGGAAGAAAGAGTGAAGATATATGTTAAGGCAGAGGGAGGGGAGGTGGGCAGCTTCCTTTCTCTTGCTCTTCATTGACTTGTCTGTGTATTTCTCAGTTTGGTGCAAAACTATATAGTCTTGTCTTATTTTTAAATCATCGCATGTGTACTGTTCTTGGATCCTTAAGTATATTGAAAGCAACTTATACTTTCTCAGAAATTATGGAAGACTAAACTTGAGATCAAGAAGAAGCCTTGCAAAGGATTTCACTCTAATATTTAGCATTTATTATGCCTGCATTATGTGCTAAGCACTGTTTTAAAGGTTTTACCTCAATTTCTGTAGACAAATCCTCACCCTTGTTTTTAGCAGATAATTAAATGAATAGCCAAAGAGGCTAACTGGGGAGATATATACAGTAGCTAATGACAGTGTTGGGGATACTATTCCAGATGTCTGAACTTCCTGGTTTTGGCCTGTTTTTCATCGAACTAAACCCCGCCTTAGCTCAGCACCTTCTCATGTTGGGTGATAAGTTAGCTGAATGCTTACTCCTTGAGTGACTGAGGATTAACAATAGGCATGTGACCTCGTTTTTAAAATTTTCATCCCCAAGGCTTTGTCACACATTTCCACCACAGGTTCTTAATTTTTCTTTCTTTCTTTTTTCTTTTTTAAAGCTTCAGTCATATACAGAGGGATAATAAAGCCAATACTCCTCTCACTGAGTTTTTATGAGCTTCTGTGCTGAGGACAGCATGCAAGAAGCTATCTGGGGATATATGGTTGAAAATAATGAGAAAACCAACACAGCAACTGGGTGAGTTATGCACCAAGCAGACCAGTGGCATTGAGTACACAGGCACAGCAGGGCCTGGCTCCCCCAGCTGTGCTCTCCCTGGCGCTGCTGCTGTGCTTCCTTCTTCTCTCCTGATGAAACACTTACTGCATTGGCTCTTTGCTGGCTTGTGACATCCAAAAACAGCTTTCCAGAAAGGTCTGCATGCCAGCAATTCAGTAGAGAAGGGAACTCCCATTCCTGGGCAATGATTTGCACTGAATGAGTCCGAAGCAATTAATTATGAAACCCTGCTTCTATAGTGTTGCTATGGGAATCAGGAAGGAAGCTATAAATACTGTAGAAAATGATCCAATGGTAATGAGCTGGGAGGAAAGTACCATCACCATCTCAGTACTTTCCATGGACACATTGTCAGGGGAAAAAAGGTAAAAATCCATGGAAATACTATATACATTGATTTTTATTTGTTAGAATTTTGAATTGTTTCATAAAGTATAATTCATTCATTTGAGTCTTTCAGGTTAAAAAAAAGTTTTGCATGAACATATCAACAGGGTAATTATTAAAATTCTATGTTCACTAATTCCACCCCCCAGAAACAATGATAATTGGTTCATATTCACAAACCAAGAAAACACACACAGACACATACAACTATATTTATGTGTTTAAAATTTTTAAATTTTTTTATTAATTCCAAAAAAAATGTATAGATCTAAGAAGTTGTAATCTTCCAAAATGAAGAGAAATACTAAGAGAAATAAGTCATTCTGTGAGAAATATCAGCTCTTAAACTCACATGTCAACTTTAACAAAGTTTCATAGCTTATTGCATTAGCTTCTGTCTTTGGTTATGTCATGTCAAGTCAGGGCATGCCATTTGACCCATCTCTTGAAAAGAAATACTTATAAATGTTTTTAGACATCAAAGCTGACAGAGGTGGAATTTAGAATGATGATATTTCTGTTCTTATTGAGTTCAATTGAGCACAACATGGGTTTTGAGCAATGGAGAACAATGGGCTTACAGTACAAAGGTAAATTTAATCAAGAGCTCTCTACAAGGTGGTTATGATGTTTAGATATGAGAGTATACAAAAGGATGGAATAGTTGGTTCAAAAACTATTAGATAGATATTTTAAAAGACATAATGTTAGAGTATCATCTTCAATTTAGATTTGAAAATAAGTTGATGTCCGACATGGCAATGAATCTACGAACTGAGGCACTAGCTGATTTGGCTCAGTGGATAGAGCATTGGCTAGGGACTGAAGGTTCCTGGGTTGGATTCTTATTAAGGGCACATACTTGTGTTGTGGGCTAGATCCCCAGTAGGGGGTGTGCATGAGGCAACCAATCAATGATCCTCTCTCATCATTGATGTTTCTATCTCTGTCTCCCCTCTCCCTGCCTCCAAAATCAATAAAAAATATATTAAAAAATAAAACAATAAACTAAGGTTGTCTTTTCTATTGGACAGAAATATACAAATTAATAAATATGGAGTTATCAAACAAATCTATTTCTAGTATCTCTCTTTTTATAAGGTAAAGAACAAATCTTTGTAATTTTTCTAGAGGCTTCTAAAAATATAATAAATAGTTGCAGGTAAGAAAAACGTCCTATTTTTTTTTTCTTCTAAAATTACACCCATATCACAGGAAGGCAAAAATCAGGAGTTAAGAGAACATATTTGGTCACTTGACTATGATGTAGTCATGTGTACCTCAGAAAGAGTATTTGGCTACCTATTGAATCAAGGTGGTAACACAATCCTATCTAACAAATGATATGCAAATTTGACCATATCTTTGTTACACCCACAAGCCATGCCCACCATCCACCCCCACCAACCAATCAGGAGTGGGGGCAGGGCCAAGGCCGCATGCGGGAGGGGCAAGGGGCAGGGCAGCCACTGTGCAGGGTGCCCTTGGGCCTTTTGGTGATGGTGCCAGCACAGGGTGCCCCCAGGGCTGGGCAGTCACTGCCAGGGGTCTCGAGGCGGTGGTGCCTTGGAGCTGGCTCCGGGTGCCCCCGGGGCTGGGCAGTCGCCACCGGGGCTAAGGCCTGGGCTGAGGTAGCAGGGCCAAGTTATCTGGCAAGTGATTTATGAAGAAACCTCCATTATTATTATTTTTTTAATAATAAGCACATGACAAAAATTAATGCAAACATAAACTGATGCAATATAAACTTTCTGCTGTTTGTGTTGATTTCAAGGAAGATAAAGAATGATATTGTTGGGAGAGAAATGAATATTTCAAAACCAATTTTACTTTAACAATAAGAAAGCCAAATATGCTGGTTTTGTATTAATACCATACCTGGAAGAGACCCACAAAATCCTTTTAAAAAAAATTGTAATAAACCTATCAATAGAGAGAAGTTTGCCAAAATGAAGATATTTCACTACGACTTTTTAGACACATTAATTATTGTTATTATAATCTAAGACAAATAAAATAAACTTTCTGAAAACCTTCTGCAATTTATTTATTCAAATTGTATCTTTTGCCATCCTCCCTGCCCCCATTCTTATGTAACCAAGCACTTTGCTTCCAAAGTTCTCTCATTTTTCCCTTTATAAACAGAAATGTACCTATATACACTAATAAAAGAGAAACATGCAAATTGGCTATAACTCTCCTACACCAACCAGCCAATCAGGAGTGAGTATGTAAATTAATCCAACAAAGATGTCCACAGCCACATTGCTGGAGCAAGCAGGAGGCTGGGGTTGCACCTGGTGATGAAGAAGCCAAGCCTCCTGCCCACCTTGGCCAACTCTGGCTTCCACTCAAAGTTACAAAGTTTCAGTTATAGAAGATAAATAAATCCCAAATGTCTGCTTCTAGCCAGCCCTGGCCTTCTCTCAAGAGGGTGCTGAAAAAAAAAGGAAAGAAAAGAAAAAAAGGAGGGACTGGGAACTTAGGTCGCCTCAGGGTGTGGCCATCCTGCAAACAGCCATCAGCCCCTCACCCAGGCTGGCCACACTCTCAAGGGGTGAGTGTCCCCACTGGGGGGCTTGATCAGCCTGAAAACAGCCCTCAGCCCCTCATCCAGGATGACCACACCCCCAAGGCCCAATCCTTATAAATGGGTTGTTGAACATCCCTCGAGGGGTCCAGATTGGAGAGGGTGCAGGCTTGGCTGAGGGACACCCCCCCCCCCCCGTGCATGAATTTTGTGCACCGGGCCTCTAGTTACTTTTATAAAAAGGTAGGATTAGTGTAAAAGTTAGGGTTAGGGTACTCATTTTTTTTTTTTTTTACCACTAGAGTAGTCTAGCTTCCAGTTCACAGAGAACACTAAGAAATGGGTGACTGAGGACTGTCTGATATGACAAGCATTTCAGCAGACCAGCAAAGCTCACAAGCACTGATTATACAATCTCTTACAGCCACTTACATCACCTCTTCACCTTCTTCCTGTAATCAAAATAACTATGTTATTATGCTCAGAACCTTACCCACCTTGGTACCAATAAATAATAAATAGTATTATTTATCTAATGATTATCCATTAACTAATTCAATTAAATTTGGTTAGGGAAAGATTTCAGTCTTTACATCAATCTGGCATACCATAGAGCAAAATTATTGTTGATGTAAAGAGGTTGGCCAAATTATGATTCAATTTGAGCACAAGTTTTCCATTTTCACAATCCTAAAGAATCATAAGTAATGATACATTCTATAATGTAAACTGGTAGAAAAAATATAGGCAGTCCAGATTAACTAGCTTCTTTACAAAAAACAAACCTGAATCCTATTAAAAAATAAAAGGTATGCCTGTTTTATACCACATGCTGATAAAGTCTGAAAATTATAAATAGCTCTTTATTTACTTTTTTAATATAAAATTATTAAACTAGACTTGTTTGGTCAAAGATTCTCCTAAAGTTAGTGCACCTGCAATTTAAAAAAAAACAAAAACATAAAAGTGTATTTAGCTAATGGTTTCTGTGAGGATTTTTTTAAAAAAGACTAGCATATTTAAAATATTAGGATTTAGTATGAAAAGACTGGATGTATATGGGTGCTTAATTTTCCCTAAAGACCAATTTTAATAGAACTTCTTTAAATTGAGAGTTTGTATAATCTAGTATAATAATATCCCCTAGAGGTAGGAAAATATTTCAAATTCACAAAATAAGAGGCAAAGGCTTGTCATAATTCCAGATACACAGCTTCAACTCTACCATCTCAGCTATAGGTAAAAAAAAAAATCTGAAAGGTCTATACTATTTCCCAGTGTTCAAGAAATAATTTCCTTCATTTATTTGAGTTCATGTATGATAAAATGAGCAAACAAAAAAGTTAACAAACCAGATTTCTCTCAACTCTTACCTGACAGAATAGATTCCCATCACCCCAGGGAGATTCTGAATCACTGATGCACAAACCAACTGGCTCACATCCACACAGGGTGTCTCCCAGACTGTGCCACTGAGGACAGCCTAGTGGTCCATGAGCTCTTTCTCTGGTCCTCGAGAGAGAACTCAAGCCATGGGTGAGACATGCACAGACTGACTAGTATACCATAGTTGGACAAAACCTCAAAACCGAAACCAGAAAATTAAGAAGGAAAAGCAAAACCCTAGAAAGCAGAGTCACTAAAGGTAAAGCTCTAATGCTATTCGTGTTTCCAAGAGACAAGAAAACATGTGCTTGCGCCTGAAGAGCCCGGCAGTTCCTTCTCCGGCAATGCAGTCAGAATGGTCTCTGGCAGGTGAGGTCACATGGCTGTTCTGTGAATAACCTCTAACACTGTCAAAGTAGAATTTTCAAAAAGTGAAAAAGATGACTCACATGCAACTATTGAATAAACACATGTTAAAAATTTTATTGAACTCATTAATGAGGATGCCAATGAAATGCTAGGAAAAAAAAGACTGAAAATCATTTTTGAAGAGCTGGTTATTTCTAGGCATTTTGAAAGAATAAATGTTAGAATTAAATCTCTAGTTTAATGCACAAACAGAATAATATCCTATAAGACAATGAAAGCATCACCTTTGGGTTACTTAGCTACTGGTCAGAAATCTACATGCTAACATACACTATCACAGTATCTGAAATCTAACCAAATAATAAATACCCAAGTGAGACAAATTATCCTAAAAAATCTTTAGGTGATATTTTTTAACAATATTAAAGCTTTGTATATTACTTTGTGGTCTTTAAAAAGACTGTTTATATATTGTCAGAAAACATTGGAAGAGATATATTATGGTTTACAATAAAATATTTTTTTAAAAGTTAGAATTTATTTTAGAGATGTATTTAAGAAAAAATTGTCTATAAATAGCCCTCAAATAAATTCATGAAGGAAAAAAATACAAAAATTTCCTGATCAGAAGTAATTCAAAATTAAGGGCAGAGTACTTCTGAGGCAGCATAGTGAGGAGCTAGGGAGATACCTGGGCAAGTGGAATGGGGAAACAGAGGAGGAGAGACTTAAACAAGTCTCTGGGCAGCCAGCTTGTGAAATGCAAGACCCTATCTTCCCTAACCAAGGACACTTGAGAGCAAATGGTTCATACCCTCCTCCCTAACCAGAAAATACATAGTTTAAATCACCCAGGCCTGGGAAAATAGAGAACAAAGACCCATTGTGCCAGCGAAAGCCAATGACAGGTAAAGTTGGGGAATAAATAACAAAATCCTCATTAAAGCCAGACAGACCTAAAAGCAAAATGTAAAACTAACCCCAAACTCCCCATACACTCATTCTTGATGCATCAGCATATTAAAGATACACCTGGAAAGTTGATGACTATTCTATTGAAATCCTCCCCTAAGATTCTTATCTGTAGGAAAACAAAGGGTTAAAAAAACTCCGAGGACATAGACTAAATGTGGCCCTTCCTGGGCATGAACTTTTTTTTTTTTTTTTCTGGGAAGAATTTAGGAAAATTCTAAGGATCCCCAAGAGACTTGCTGCCCAGAGGAGTGGTGGGCAGTGGCACCTCATCCCAGACTCACCCTCTGAACCTGTCTTCAAGGCCACCTTTTCTCTGACTTCCATGTGAGCTAAAGCAGACCCGCCTTGGCTCACTTCTTTCCTCAAAAAGCAGAGCCAAAGCAGAGCACTGCCTGGGTCTTCCCTGCTGCTTTTTCCATCCTAATTTCTTTCTTTGTTTCACTGACCCCAGCATAAATAAACATACTCTCAAATCCATTTGGACTCCTGTTGTGAAATCTTCCCTACACAAAGTCAAGGGCCCACACACTACAGGCCAGCCTGAGGCAGCCCTGCTGGGGCTAGTCCCTATCCTGTAACACTTAGAGTAACATGGGCTATTTGATGATTCTAGCTCTCAACAGGAAATTCATACCATTTCTATTTGGATTGCTTATTGAGAAAGGCTAAATCTCTTAGTTGTAAGTAAAATTAGAATATAATTTTCTATTAAACTAAAAAGGTAAACTGTGCTTTTATTGTGCTTTTATGTGTATAAGACATATGTATCCTATATAATTGAAAGATATAGATTAAAGATTCAATTTGCATGAGGTACATAATTTATTTTGATGAAATAGAATATTTTTATGTCATATGTACCACTAATTTAAATTATATAAATAATGTTGTGCTTGGAATAATATAAATTTATTTAAACTGTTATAGTAATATTGATAATTTTTGCCATTATGTATTCATTATATGTTCAGCAGAGTCTGCATTTTAACAAGATCCCAGATCATTTATATGCACATTAAATTCTAAATGTGCAGGAGAAATAGTAAGTAGAACACAGATTTTAATATTGTCCTTGCCTCTTAGTAGGTTTGTAATCTTACAGAATTTACCAAACCTACTGTAGTTTGCTATTTCATAAAATAAAATAGGATAGACCTGGATGGTGTGTCTCAGTGTATCTCCTTTGGACCTGGAGGTCATGGTTGGATTCCGGGCAGGGCACATGCCCAGAGTTGTGGGCTTGGACCCCAGTAGGGGGCGTGCAGGAGGCAGCTGACCAATGACTCTCTCTCCTTATTGATGCTTCTCTCTCTCTCCTTCTTCATTCCTCTCTGACATCAGTAAAAATCTCTTTTTTAAATGAGATAATAATGAATATTCTCGTAGAATTTTTGTGAACAATAAGTAATTATGTATCTATAAATTATCTGGCAAATCCAAGTCTCTATAAATGATAGTCACTACAATAATAATATGGAGACAAAATTAGACTAGGGTCCAAGTTTTCACAGAAAAATTGTAGGACTTAGGCTCCCAATCCCTAATTAATAAAAGGCAGATACAGTTCATTTAGGACAAAATTGCAATTTCTCCAGTAAGTATCTCTAAATTAATGATTCTCAGGTTTCTGATTCCACAGAAGCAGCATCTGGAAATTTATTAGAAATGCAAATTATCCAGCCCCAGCTTTTGCCTATTAGAAACTCTAGGCCAGCCTTTGTTGCTCAGTGGTTGAACTTTGACCTATGAATCAGGAAGTTGGGATTCAATTCCGGTTTGCCTGGGTTGCAGGCTCTATCCCTGGTGTGGGATATGTGGGAGCAGCTGATCAATGATTCATCATTGATGTGTCTAACTCTCCTTCTCTGTTCCACTCTTAAAATCAATAAAAAATATATTTAAAAAATAAATAAATTCCAGGGATGGGATCCAGCTCTTTGTTTAATAAGTTCTCCAAGGGATTTTTGATACATGCTAAAGTTCCCAAACTGTTGACTTTCAGGATATTTAACCAAAGAACTTCTGTCAGGTTATCTAGTGAACACTCCAATGGCAGCCAGCCAACCCACAAATAACCATGCAACTCAACTTTACTTAATGTATTTCATTGACTTCGCCTGGACCTGAGCAACCATCATTTAGCTATAATAGCTAAACTCTCTGCTTTTAAGCACTTGGTATTTTCAAGTGGAAAGAATCTCAGTTATGATTTTTTCTGTGAGATAAGAATTTTTTCTGATTACTAACACACTTCACAAAACTGCAATCAGACGTTTGCCTGGAGAACTTTTGGATGCTGTGACCCTGTAGCTAACTATGAACACCCAGTAGTAGCATCATGTCCAAGGAAAACCTAGAGGTGTTTAGCAGTTGTAGAATATTCTTTTTAATACCTTCCCTGGCCTTGTTTTATTTACAGCAATTTTCATCCAGAGCTTCACAGCCCAAGGTGTTGCCAGGAGGACTTAGCAGCGAATGCAGCAGAGAAAATGAAAAGATACATAAAAATTAAAATAAAAGAATGAAATTAAACCTAATTTTTATTTTCTTTTTGGCTGAAATGAAATCACAGGTGTTCGTTTTTAAAATTGCATATTTCAATAATCCAAAGTCTGTCTAAAGTTCCGTGATTTGTAAGTCAGATATTAAAGGTCTTGAGTCATAGACCCTGTGCTAAATGTTGTGATGCTGACCATTGAAATAAATTGCAGATTTATGGAACTACTGAGGCACTATAAAGAGGCCTTTAGGCAGAATAACAGGGTTAAAAAGAATTTAATGCTCATCTGATTTAGTTTTCCCAACCATTTAATGACTTCATGCCCTTTGCCACCCTGGCAAAGGCAACAGTTTTCATGAGTTGGCTTTCTTACTGGGAGAGAACAGACAGTTCCACAAAGAAAAATCTACGATCTCATTATGGACTCTGAGAAATTTTCATAATCTAGACTCAGTTTACCTCACTGATTTATTTTCCTGCCATATTTTCCCCTGGCTCATTTTGCTGCCTTTTAAAAAAATTAAACACTAGAGGCCTGGTGTACAAATTTGTGCACAAGTGAGTCTGGTTGGCCTACCTCATTGAGGGCTCATCAGGTGGGGCTGGCCATGGAGTCTAATGTTGGAAGATATCACTTTCCCCCCAGCTGGATCTAATTATACTTTAAGGATGGCCAAAAGAAAACTCACAACAGAACTGTTTTGCATTTCACGTGCCATAAGATGAAGTTGTTTATGTGTTGTTTGTAAATGTATATCAAGATGGATGATAGCCCTTTAAGGATTTTTGTGTTCTTCCCTGGGCTCTGCCCTCAGTTTCCCAATATGATCTTCATGTCTGTTTGTTTTAAAGTTTTTCTGTTTTTGAATGTGCCTAACCTTCACTGTTGCTACTGGCAGTCTACGGGTGCTCTTTGCCACCCCTTTTAAAGAGAGATTGAAAGCACACCTAATCTACAAGGCACTGCAATTTCACAAAATTCCCACTCAGTCTCTCTACATTCCTCAGCAAAGGGCTGTCATCCCATTAATGCTTAGGTCGCCTTTTTGGCTAACTTGCTGTAAATAAAACACGTTATTAAAGTTATTAAAAAGTTATTAAAAAGAATACACTACAACTGCTAAACACCTATAAGCTTTCCTCGGACATGATGCTACCTCTGGGTTCTCTAGCTACAGGGGCTGCAGGCCATGGAGGGAGAATTCCACACCTTGGCTACAGTACTAGCAGAGGCCTCTGGAGACTCTGGTTGGGGACAGAAGGGACTGATAATTATTTTCTTGTGCTTTCATTAAATGTACATGCACCAGGGAGCCAGGCAGTGATTTAGGGGTGTTGGGGGCTACTTGGGGGCACAGCCAGCTGGGGTGAGGAGCCTCAGTCCTTCAAGTCATTATGGTCGTTTAGCCATTCAGTTGCTGGGCTTTTATTATATAGGATGTTAAGTGTACTCTTCAGGGCATTAGCATCCTATATAATAGTACAGTGGTCAGCAAACTCGTTAGTCAACAGAGACAAATATCAACAGTACAACGATTGAGATTTCTTTTGAGAGCCAAACTTTTTAAACTTAAACTTCTTCTAACGCCACTTCTTCAAAATAGACTCACCCAGACCATTTTATTTTGTGGAATAGCCATACTCAAGGGGCCAAAGAGCTTCATGTGGCTCAAGAGCTGTGGTTTGCCGACCACTAGACTAGTAGCATGCTTTTTCCCTTCTGAGTACATGACTTACCTCCTTGTACCATGTATGTGTCTCCTCACATCTCATCAGAGAAGACTTATTTGATCTCACCTCCACCCAGAAGCACTCCTGGAATTATCTATCACACTTCTTCACACATCTTTATAGCACTTATCACTATAAAAAACAGTATATTTTTGTATGTTTCTTCTCTTATGAAATATAAGCTCTTAGGGAACCAATATTTTGTTTGTTTCTTTTTCTACCTTTTTCTCCACAGTGATATTACCATTATATGGAAGAGAATCTGGTATAGATTAGTCAGTCAGGTAACATTTATTAAATGCTCAGTTTTCTTGTGCTAAACAGGTTACTGTCTTGTCAGGCAACTAAATCCAATCTTACTAATTCTCTGTGTACAAATATTCTTCTACAAATTGAGCAAAAGTTTGTGCTCGTTGATAAAATAGTAGTTAACTATTAATTGAGCTAATACTATGGAATAGATTCTGAAAAGTGTGTTTTGCTCTATTTCATCCTAATCAAACTCTATGAAAACACAAACTTTTCAAAGTGCTATGAATAAGAAGTAATTTGGATGTAGCAGAATGAAACTATATGTATGTCTGAGTTAGACAAATAGTAAGATAGTATTCAAAACTCCATAGTCAGAGGAACACCAAGATGGCAGCATAGGTGAACACCTATTGTTCTGCTCCGCGCAACGATTTAGGAACTACAACATAACAGCAGAACAGACAGCACCCAGAATCGCCAGAAAACTGGCTGAATGAAAAATCCACTAACTGGAGTGGAGGTGGGACACTGAGACTCAGGAGCGGCGGGAGCGCAGCCCTTCAGACGAAAACAGGTTAGGAGCCGTCCTGGTTGCGCACGCGCGGGCTGGGGCTGGAGCAACACCCCCGGTCCCACTGCCCGGATTCCTCAGCTCCAAGTGAGGTCCGTCCCACTGCCCGGATCCCCCAGTGCCAGGCGAGGTCTGCCGAGGCCCGGGGGATGCACCCTGGAAGCGGGGTGCGGCAGAGGCTCCTGAGCTGCGAGTTTCCATGAAAGGGTCACGCAAACCCGCGACTTGCCCCCTGGAAACTTGTCTCCTGTTTCCGGAAACCATCTATTTTACAATCCTGGGCTAGACTTTTGGTGTGCAGGCACATTTGGGGAAAGGCAGAGTTGTCTGGCAAGGGGAAGAGACTAGCGGCTTTCTCTTTGAGGTGTCTGCAGCCATCCCCATCCAACAGAGACACGCGCGCGCGAGCGACGCATAGGACGCAGCTGACGCTGACGCTGCCTGCGCAGCTCAGAGACTCTGCCCATCCAACCTGAACACAGTCTCCCTTCACAGCCAATTGGCCTGGAGGTCAAACCCTCCTAGGGCTAACAACAACAAGCTGGGTTTAAATTCAAAAATACTGAATACAACCCATAAAGGACTGCAGTAAGAACACCCACCTCAGGTAACTGGGGAGGCTGAGCCACTGTCCCTTTGAGGATATCCATCACATAAAGCAGCCACCATGCAGAGACATGGAAAGAAAGCAGGTGTGAAAGAAATGGAGGAGAAAAGACGACAAGACATAGAGTTCAAAACCACGGTTATAAGGCTTTTCAAGTGGCTCCTACAAAAGGCCGATCAACTTAATGAGAATTACCAGGAAATAAACAAGACCAACCAGGAAATGAATGAGAATTACAAGGAAATGAATGAGACCCTCAAGGAAATGAACAAAGCCTCTGAGGATACGAACCAGACCCTCATGGATAAAAAAAAGGACCAACTAGAAATCAAGCTTGCACAAACTGAAATAAAAAATATTACACAAAGTCCTAAAAGCAGTCCAGAGGGCTACAAGAACCAAGTCAAAGATTTGAAATACAAAGAAGCAAAATCCACTCAGCTGGAAAAGCAAGAAACAAAAAGAATTCAGATAATTGAAGATAGCGTAAGGGGCCTCTGGGACAACTTCAAGCATGCCAACATCTGAATTATTGGGGTGCCAGAAAAAGAGAGAGAGCAAGTTAATGAAAACCTACTTGAAGAAATAGTGACTGAAAACTTCCCACACCTGGTGAAAGAAACTGACTTAAAAGCCCAAGAAGTACACAGAACCCCAAAATATAGGAATCTAAAGAGGACCACACCAAGACATATCATAATTAAAATGCCAAGAGCAAAAGATAAAGAGAGAATATTAAAAGCAGCAAGAGAAAAACAGTTGGTTACCTACAGGGGAGCACCCATACAATTGTCAGCGGATTTCTCAACAGAAATGATGCATGCCAGATGCGAGTGGCAGGAAATATTCAAAATAATGAATAGCAAGAATCTACAACCAAGATTACTCTATCCAGCAAAGCTATCATTCAGAATTGAGGATCAGATAAAGTGCTTCGCAGATAAGAAAAAGCTAAAGGAATTCATCACCACCAAACCAGTATTATATGAAATGCTGAAAGATATTCTTTAAGAAGAGGAAGAAGAAAAAGGTAAAAATATAAATTACGAACAACAAATACACATCTATCAACAAATGAACATAAAAATCAAGTGAACTGATAGGCTGATGAACAGGATAAACTGGTGACTATAACAGAAACATGGACATAGAGAGGGAATGGACTGACAATTCTTGGGGAGAAAAGGGTTGTGGGAAGTACAGCAAGAGATTGGACAAAAATCTTGCAACAATGGGAGAGGACATTGGGGAGGGCAGGTGAGGGTGGAGGGTGGGATAGGTACAGGGTGGAGGGGAGATATAGGGGGATAAAAAAGGGGAAACAATGTAATTAATAAACTGAACAATAAAGAAAAAAAAATAACAACAACAAAACTCCATAGTCAATGTAACCTTGATTTTATAAAAAAAATAATACTCAGGTGTATATAGACACACACTAACATGCATATCACATATTATTATATCATTTGTATAAATAGAGAAGAGCCCAGAAAAAAACTTTCTCAAAATAACAACAGGTAGAAATGTTAGACACATTTATTTCTCTTGTTTTTTCTTATTTGACTTTCTAGAATTGACGTGTTACATTTTTATTTTAAAAATTCAATAAATATGTTTTAGTTGAAGAAAAGAAGAAGTAAATGGATTTGTGAGGGCACATTTTGAAGGTAGAACTCTTTAATGACTTTACACTATTAATTTCTACTTTGTCAAGGTCATGCAACAGTGTGACATTTGTAAGTTGCCTGTGCCTCCTGACTGAAGCACACTGATGAGCAGCCATAACACAGCTTTCAAAACAGATTAGAGCTAAATTATTCATGCTACAAGCCATATTGAGAGTTGATAACCCTCAAATGAGAGCCCCAGTCCACGTATTTCATGTATGTTTTCTTCCCCTCGGAGAAGCAGCTTCCACAGCTGGCTGAATGAAATAAAAGATAAGAAGTGCTGATAACATTTCCCTCCTGAAATGTCAGGTCTTTACCTTGCAGATAAGGAATAGCAAGATGTTGGTGCCTTGCCATTTTATGTGCTAACAGGATTCTTCAACACAGTAACCCAAGTGTTGCTAACTCATAACATCAGAAAGACAGGCATGTCTTGACAAATGAAAATGTTCAATCTCACTGTTAACACATAGCAAAATTAAAATACAGATATAGGCACATGTGCAAAGCAACATAAATTCCTCATCATTATTTTAAGAAATATATGGGCTAGGAGGTTACTAATATTTTGCAATGTCTATGGAGAGAGAAATTATTTTTTCTCTAAATTATAAGAGCAAGATAAATATAAATTTATTAGAAGTTCAGTGCATGGATTCGTGCACCAGTGGGGTTCCTTGATGTGGCCTGCAGTGATTGGGCTGAAACCAGCAGTCCAATGCTGCCTGCCACTCCTGCCTGCTGCTTTTGCTCACCCAGGCCCCGCTGCACCTGTTGTGGGCTCACACCCAGTCATTCCTTATTGGGAGAGGCTCATGCCACCGCAGCAGCACTTAGCCCTGTGTCTGGTGCCCATCGGTCAGCTGAGTGGTCCTTCTCACAGTCTGGGACCCCTTGGGGGATATAGCAGTGGCAGGCAGCCAGGGAGGAGCCCAAATTGGGGCTAAGCACTGCAGCACTTGTGCTCATCATGGACACTGTTCCTGCTGCTGCCACTGGATAGTACTGCTGCAGAGTCAGGAGAAGATCCTATGTTGGTCCAGCTTCTGACTGAGTGGTGCTTCCCCTGTGAAAGTGCACTGATCACCAGGGGGAGTTCCTGCATTGAGTTTCTGCCCCCTGGTGGTCAGTGTGCATCATAGCAGTAGGTCATTTCGATCATTCCACCATAAAGGTTGCTTAGGTTTTTATAATTCTTCTTTGTTTTATCACAAAATCAATAGTTTTGATATTTTGCCTATTAATTTGATACTTAATGAATGGCCAGTTAGCTAAACGTAGGAAGCTAAATTCTTATTTGTTTCTTCTTACTCAATAATAATAATAATAAAAAACACCAAAAGATGCATATACTAAGGCTAATATGCAAATTGGTCAGGACACCCTCATAGTAATGACCAAACAGGCCAGCAGGGGGTTAGTGAGGAACAAACAACTGAACAGCAGGCTGCATGGGGTGACCAGGGGGCAGTGAGAGGTCACCAGGCCAGCGGTGGGGCAGTTGGGGGTGGCCAGCTGGTGGGGAGGAACAGTTGAGGGTGACCAGGCTGGCAGTGGGGCAGTTGGGGGTGACCAGGCTGGTAGAAAGGGGCAATTGGGGGTGACCAGGCCAGTGGGGGGGAGAGTTGGGGGCAACCAGGCCAGCAGGGGGGCAGTTAGGGGAGATCAGGTAGGCAGGCAGGTGAGCAGTTAGGAGCCAAGGGTCCTGGACTAGAGATGGTGCAGGTTAGGCTGAAGGAACCCCTCTCCCTGTGCACAAATTTTGTGCACTAGGCCTCTAGTATATATATATACAGATATATTGATACATATACATGTATATATTTATTAAATTTGAAGACTAGTCTTTACCATCTATTTTAGGAAATGGATTGCTCAGAGAATAATATTGTCTACACAGGTATACCTGGCCAATAATATTGCAGCTGATAGGAAAGGATTTAATTACATTTCCTATCCTCAGTAAGGTTAAATAATACTGAAATTTCTCACAGAAAATGAGTAGCATGAGATAATGTAGCACTTTTCAAATTAAGTGCAGTTCTATAAACTGGGGGATCAGGGTAGTGGGGGAGCAGGAATCTTGAGGAAGTTTGCTGATCTGAGCCTAGGAAATCCAGCTGTAGTATTTTTGTCAGTACAGAGATTAACAGCAAACCTTGATCCACCAGCTTTTAAACTGAATTTAGATCACATTAATTCAGTTGAAATCTGCTGAGGAAAACGTAGGCTTAGGGGGATGAAGGCTTGTGCCTGGTAACAGTTGGTCTCAAGTTCTGGAGGCAGGGTGTTACCGGACAGCTATATTTTCCTTGCCAGAATTCTTGGAAGTTTGATCTGCATCTTCTGTGAGCAATAAAATATCATTAACACTCACATTTTTGTTTATAGTTTATGAAAATGCACTAAAAGTATTCTCAGTGCAGCCTCATGCCACAGCCTGGGCGTGAAGGACTGAGAGAAGGCAGCAAACTT
Organism: Antrozous pallidus; assembly: GCA_027563665.1. Classification (NCBI taxonomy): domain Eukaryota; kingdom Metazoa; phylum Chordata; class Mammalia; order Chiroptera; family Vespertilionidae; genus Antrozous; species Antrozous pallidus. Next base: position 69,654,885 of record CM050516.1, on the reverse strand, counting down.
CCAAATAGCCTCTGGGTAGTAAGTTAAGAAGCTATTGGGGCTGGGTAGAAAAAGTTCAGCCAGTGCTAGCCCTAAAAACAATCTCTGAAATAAGGAGAATTTGTCTTTAGCTCATTCTTGGCCTGTTTTTTCCTATGACTTTTCCTTTTTTTCTTCAGAAAGTGAGACATCTTGCCTGGAGCCAGCCAAAGAGGTTCTTCACACCAGCTCAGTCCCCGCAGACGGCACTCCATGCTCTGACCCTTCATTTAATCTTATTAAAATCTACATATTTTTTGCTCCATTTTCTTCTTGTTTAAAGGCACTTTAGGATGGAATCAGCTAAAATATTCCTTAATTTAATAAACTTAAAGTATTATGACTTTATTACAATTAATCCTCTCCCAGCTAAGTGGAGACTTAGAGGTTGGAAGACTAATTCAATTAATTCCACAGGTATTGATAGATTACCCCTTACTTGCCCTGCACTGGATAGGTTTCTTCAAGACTAAAAATAAACAAACAAAAAAATTGACTAACCCCTATTTTCCATAAAAAAATGCTCACAGTCTTGAGCAAAAAGTGACATGAATACACTTGAAATGTATGTTGGTAGTTTAGATGCTGATGTGGTTCAGAGAAAAGATAAACTAGGTGACAAAAGATCTCTGGAAAAGGCAGGGTCTGGGCTGGGTCTTATAGGACACATGTCAGATGTGAATAACAGAAAGAAAATGTTCTAAGGCACAGGGAGGGCATGGAGAGCTAGGCTTTACCACACATTTCATTTTGTATAGGAGAAACCTGCATATGACTATTTATTATACTATTTAGTATATTCCCTTCTCACTCTGAACAGTGTCCCATTTTTATCACAGTTTATATGAGCAGGCCTTATCAATGGAAGAGTGATGATCCCACTATATTACAGAAGCACTTGGTATCATTGGAACGTAAGGTTGGACTTTTGAGATTCAGTCGCTTACGTGGGCTCCTTCAGTTAGATCTGATGTGGCAGAAAAGATAAAAACAATTATCTACTAGAGTTTTATAATAAAAGTGATGTTGAAAGATTAATCTGATATGACATAACAGTGATGATTTATGTGTATATATCCCTCTTTACTTATTACTTAAATTTGGCCTAATTAATACAAAACTGATAGCACAGCCTATGGAACCGTAAGAAAAGAACATCAACTTTATAGTTAGAAATGAGTATGCGCCCTAACCAGGTTGCTCAGTGGGTTGGAGTGTAGTTCCATACACCAAAAGGTTTCAGGTTCAATCCTCCAGTCTGGTGTGTAGTGGAGATAACCAATGGATCTCTCTCTCTCTCCCTCTCTCTCTCTGTCTCTCTCTGTCTCTTCTCTCTCACTCTCTTTGTTCTCACTTTAAAATCAGCAAAAACATATCTTTGGGCTAGGTTTAAAAAACACACAAAACAAACAATCTGTGTTCAAGTCATTTCCTAATCTTACGTCTTTAATCACACACAACTCTGTAGGCTAATGGGATATTATAAGATGATAGACACTAAATGTAATGAAAGTGGAATGCATTTCCTACAAATGACATTACTGTTTCTACTAATAATTTTGAAGTTTACAAAATGTTTTTTGTATGTAGTTTTAAAGCCTAAGAGTCACAGAGTTTATGAAGACTTCTATTGTGAAATTCATCTGTAAAACATTGTTGGTCTATATCAGAAGAAAAAGGATCAAACTCTAATTTTTTAAAGTGTGAAACTTAAGAGAAAAGAAGTATGGTTATGTTTTCTTTATTATCTATATTGTCTCTCTAGATCTCCTAGTCATATTAACATCTTATTTAGAAAAATATATATATGTGGAGAAAAAAGGTTCTATATTACCATATAAAATTTTTTAGTTTGTCATCTTTCTAAACTTTTAATGAAATATATATGAATATTGCATATAGAAATAACACATGTGATAGCATTATTAGCAGCCTCAAAATATATTTCATTTTGTTTTATTTACACTTAAATTTCTACTTGCTTACAACAAAGTTCTAGGTCCCTGGGTCTGTGTTTATTTTCATAGTTCAGCTTACACAAGTTTTAAAGTTATGGTTGTTATGCAATAAAGTAACAGTGCCCTAATGATACCCCAATGCATTGAAATAGTTAATTAACTTTCATACGTGAACAATACACTCAGAAAGTAGTTTTATGTGGTTTAATTACAAGTAGGGCAGCAAAATGGTTACAAATAGCTTTGAACTCTCCTAGTGATCTAGTAAAGTCATGTAAGCTAACCAGGTGTTTTTGTTTAGTGTTCTTTTACTGTTTTGCTAGGGAATTGGAGAGAGAAAGAGAGAGAGAGAGAGAGAGAGAGAGAGAGAGAGAGAGAGAGAGAGAGAGAGAGAGAGAGAGAGATTCAAACTTCTATACAACCTGCAAAGCAGCTTTCACTTTCTCAAATAATATGGTACTGGAAAATCGAAGCAATGCTTTTTGTTAGTGCACTTGAGACCATAGATATATTCATGTTTATGTTCATATATATGTATGTATATGGAAAGCTTCTAAAAAGTCTGATTCTAATGATACTAATGTCTTACTTATTAAATAACAACATGGTAGAAGTCAACTTGTAATTTTAGCATTAACTTATAATTTTATGTATTTTTCTAAAACCACTAGTTATACAAATCATATGTGAAAAATTATTGCCTGCATTCAAGTGTTTTAATAAAATTCAGAGAAATTTTAAAAAGCAGACTTTTTAGAAGGGTTTTCTATGACTAATCCACCAGTCCATACTTAGGCACTATCAATTTTCTACCTTAAATTTTAGTGTTGTCCATGACATTTAATATCTTAGACAATTTCAGCTAGTAATTATTTGTATGCAGAAAATGTGTTCACATGGGAGGACATGCAGTGTTATATAGCATCTTTATTATCAGGATCAAGGAGAACCATTTACTCGTGTTGGGAGTAAAGGTTGTTTCATGGCTGTAAGGCTATTTAATGTCTGATAGAAAGCCTGTGGCAATAAAATCAGATTCATTAGTCAAACAGAGAATTCTTTTGCAGTAGGAAGGTTTGCCTGGGATACATTAAATAAATAGAACACAAGTTAAGAATCAACAAAGCTGACCAAGTCATTAAGATCACTGATTTTTATAGTAGAGTCATTTCAACAATTTGTAATTTATTGAACTAATATTGGATACCTGTGCTGGGAGACTTTGGAAAACCTGCCTTTCTACTCCCCTTTAGAAAATATTACATAAAAATTGTAATTCTTAGTTCTGTTCTTCTGGGAAAGTGAGGTGCAGAACAAATGCAGGTTTCATCATTTATAGACACTTAAAATAAAACAATAAAGGGATTGATTCAGAACTATCAATGATGATCATATTCTAGTTAACAATATAAATATTTTATTTTTTACTGAAACTTTATCTTTTATGTTTAAAGATGTTCTCTTCATGATATTGTAAAATTAAGACAGAAAATATATTTGTCTAATGGGCTACACTTGTTTGTATTATGTTTACCTCTAAACCCTATAAGGGAAGTAAGTATTCAAATGGACTAACCATGGATTTTTCTCCATTTCTCTTATAGACATACCAAGCTGGTGTGTACCAGTGTTCTCATGTGCACTAGGTGAGAATCTTCTAATCCTTTATTTGGAGAAAAATGTAATATTCAAGAGAATAATGAACAAGATCAATTGAAATGTAATTCTACAAGATACCTGTAGCTTTGCCTTTACACCTCTATGAGACAGGATAATTTATAGAGACATTAATTCTGACAGTTCTTCGTATAATCAGTTTTCCTCCATTCCCAGTAGATGGACTACATACTCCCTTGCTTCAGGGGAAATTAAAGACAAACCCTTTCTGACTTTTTAAAAATTGAATTTTCCTGCTCCTGGCAAGGATTATCCTGGGATAAGAGAGAAAGGATTTATTCAGAGTGGGAAGGCCACAGGGGTCAAGAGGTATGTCAAGGTCAGAGGTACTGCTTTACCTTGAAGTTCATGAAACTTACCATCTGGGACATTCAAGTGCAGTAAAGTCCTGAGCCTAATTTCTAAATCATGTTCACCTGTAAACGTTCTATTTCTGTATAACATTCACATAGTAAAATTTTAAGAGATTTAGTATTGATGCATATATCCTGGTAATTACCACCCAGATCAAGTTAAGAAATTATATATAATTGTTTTTTCCTTTCTCAAAGAGCTGTTTTCAAACTGTATAAGTTCAGGTCCCATAACACTTGGATTCTTATCTGTTCAGGGCATTAAACATAAAAGATGATAGGATGTGAAGTGATGAAGGAGAAAGAGGGTTCCTAGCATGCAACAAGATTACTGTACAAGAAGCAGGATTCACAAAAGCCATCAAGTCTTCTCTGTCCAAATGTCAGATCGGCCTGATTGTCTTTTCCAGGAATAATCTCAGGAAGAGAAGACCAGAGGGGATTCCCTGAATCTGTAGATGTAAGTATAGTGCTATATAAAGTATCAGAATATTAGTAAAATGTATGTAATGGGAATGGGCTTCAATATAGAATAACATTAAGTTTACTGCCAACCCAATAAAAGGAGACTATGACTTAATTTCTAGATTGCGCTTCAGTTAAAGAAAATAAAGAAACACTTCTTTTCCCCCTTCCAACCTGATTTTATGGAGGTAAATTTATGTTTGTTAGAATGGTTAGGCATGATGAAGTAACATCAACAACAGTAAAATCCTAAATCCTAGAAGATTAAAACAACTAAAATGTATTTCTCATTCATGAGGCACTGGTTGACCACAGTGCTCCACCATCATGTCACAAGGCATCTCAGCCTGGCAAACAGGCTCTTGAGGTATCATCTAGGGTTGGTGTAGTAGAGAAAGTAAGGGGCTCTTATCTGACTCTAGAAGTGACACATGGCACATAATCTCCCCAAATTAAAAACAAAACAAAACAAAACAAAACAGAAAAACAGTGCAGCCTGGCCAGCATGGCTCAGTAGTTGAGTGTCCAACTATGGACCAGGAGATCAAGATTCTATTTCTGGTCAGGGCACATGCCCAGGTTGCAGCCTAGATCCCCAGTGGGGAGCATGCAGGAGGTAAGCAATCAATGATTCTCTCTCATCATTGATGTTTCTATTTCTCTCTTCCTCTCCTTTCCTCTCCGAAATCAATACAAATGTTAAAAAAAGAGAAGAAAATAGTAAGCAGCACAACTCTACCATGTCTTTGGGTAAGCAGCACTAGCTAGCACAAGATTTATTCCAGCTACACAAACTACAGCTTTTCAATTTTCCTCAAATTGTTTGAATGCTCATACAGAAAAAGTGTGTTACCTTTCTATTAACATACTAATCTTTTTTTGTGCACCATTTAACAGTACCTCCTTTTTCCTGTCTGCCAACAAAGAAGGTACTAATTGCTTTTCAATTTCCCAGAGATTATTTGTCACCATAGACATTTTATCAGGTTTTAGAATTTTATGCCAAGGTGACCTGGGTATATATTTTATTTCTTTTATTGTCTCTTGCAACTATAGAAGCTATATTCCTTTAGATGCTGATGTTAATGAAGTGCTTTATAAGAGTTTTTGGTGATTTATGCTTTATTTTGAATTCTGTTTTTATTAGAAACAGGCTAGTGGCTTCTAGTGTTGGAATTGGAATTTGGTTCACTGACAGTAAAATAACAACCATTTATCATAAACTTTCAATCCATTCTTGCTCTCTTCATTATGTGAATGTGGATAGGGTCCATAAAAATGAAAAGTAGCTTTCACACTCCAGAAGAGACATTCCACTTAAAGCTTGAGAACCAGTAGAGTGTAGTATTTAAAACGCATTCGGAAGCCAGGCTGCCTGGTGTTTGAATCCCAACCCTGCTACTGTGTGAGTTTGGGAAAGTTGCATAAATACTCTATCCTTCAGTTTCCTTGTCTGGAGATGATAATAGTAACCACCACCATAGATTTCAATGTCAATTAATACATTTTAAATTAATGAATGCTGGTAAAGAGTTAAGAGAGGTTGCTACATAGTAAGCTCCATATGAGCTTTTGCTCTTCTTCTTATTTTTATTGTTATTATTTCATTGGGGAAGAACCCTAAAGGAATTTTTACAACTCAAGTGGTTGTGTTGTGTTATACAAAGTAATGGAATTGGCATAAATGATCCACAAAGTGAATTTGACTTGAAATACTGTCACACTTTTCAACTGCTAATTTCAAAAAGAAGACATAGAAAAGGTTAAGTATTTTGTATATATTGATATAGCTCATACATGTGTTGTGTATGTACCAAGACAGTACAGTGAAAAACTGGAACTTTCAACACAATATCATTTCAATACTGCTATTGACAGATGAGGTTTAAAGCAGGTGGCTAATAAAAAGTAAACTTTATGAAGTAAAGGCCAGCTAAGTTAAGGCCACTATGACAATGAAAAACATAGATATTTTATTCTTAACAGTATAATGAGAGTACTACATTTATTTCAGGGTTATCTGAGAATATCATTCATAAAACAACCTCTTTATTGAAACACAAACTAATTTCACTGTACATACAAACACATTTCCTAATCAAAATAACCTGGGTTAAAGTCTTTTATTGACCAATATATTAACTTGCTCTCAGTTTTGATTCTGGTTTTCTACTATACGTAATTCTCTTAAATGCCAATTGACTAAAGACTCCTTTTTCCTTATTGAGTTTTTAGATGCTGGCCCCTCTGAAAATTCATCTTTCTATTGTAGAGCTGATTTTGACCCACAAATCCAAGTATCTTGATCTGTGAATACTCTCCAAAATGTGTGGCATATGTTTTTGTTTCTATAGCTCACACTACGTTCTTGTTTTCTTTTTCTGGAAAGTTTATCTCAATGAAACATATTTTAGGTTGCACATCCAGAGCATGTTTGAACGCAGTCATTGAGGTAAGGAACTCAGGATGGATGGGTTAGAAGAAAGCAATAATAATGCATTCTATTGAAATAAGTTAAGTTTGAAGTAATTATAGGAAAATATGTGGCCAAATCAAGAAGGCCTTCTCAAATGTGGATATAGAAGTGAAGAGGAAAGACTAGTCTAGAAATAAAGATTTATGTATTGTCAGTTTGGTAGTTGAAGTAAGTGTAAGTGGGTGAAATCACTGAGGAAGAGTTTGTAAAAGACTTGAGGAAGAGGTTCTAAAAATAAGATGAAAGAGTAGACTGAGTTTAAGACAGAGGAAATAACAGGAGAGGGTGCTGTTTTGGAGTTTAAGGAAGAAGCCCATAAACAAAGCAGAATGGATGAACAGAAAATGGACAACATGCCAAATGCGGAAAGTAAGCTCAGTCAGACAAGGTGTGAGAAGTAATCATTAAGACCATCCACCAGTAAGTTATTGCTAACATCAGCCAGAAAAAATTCAGTGGAGTATTGGTGGTAGAACAAAACTAAATTGGACTAAGGAGTGAAAATTAGGAAAGGAAAGAAAGGCAATATAAAATGATTATGTTAACAAAGTTGGCTATGAAGGGGAAAAGAGGATTAAAAAGATAGAATGATAGAAAACAGGGAACAAAGTTTGGTCAAGGTCAGATGCAGACAGTAACTTGTATCTCACAGGCTTAGACTTTGACTTGAATGCAATAATGTTGATAAAGTACCTAGCAAAAATACCTGCCCCATAATAGGGGTTTAATCAATTATATTCTTTGTTATTTTTATTAATAATTATTATTATTATTTTTATATATGCATTAGTTAATGCTAATATATTTATATCCTGTTAAAACAATCATTCTCAGATAACTTCAATTACTGTGAGACTAGTGACTCACAGATAGCATAGAGACATCAGGTTGAAAATGAAATGTTTACTTATTGTAACCTTGGGTAATTGAAGTACAGTGAGATTGTCCTGGGGGAAGAAAATCAGCATGAATATTTCTGAATAAAATTTTCTGAAGAGGGTGTGGCACCATCTAAGTTAAGCTTACTTTACTTCATGGTAGTCTTTGTAATGAATTTGGTTAACAAAAATGCTGTTGGATAAAAAAAACAACAACACATTTTTTGGTTTATCATGATAGAAATACTATCTCTCTTTACCCTAGAATACAGAAGTTAATTTCTCATAAAGCTAGTGTGCTTAGAAAAACCCTTCTCAAAATGCTCCACATTTGTGAAGAAGGCTCTCAGTAAGACATCATTGCTTCTTCATCCTTACAAAGATGTAGAAAGGAACTCATTACACTCATTCCTAGATTTATTTACAAATCATTCCTGGGCCACAGAAATAGCACAGCCATGAATTCATCATTTTAAGGAAATTCTCTTCTTTGTTTCCTTTCCCGGGATGTATCACGTGTTTGTTCCACAGTACTGAGCTTATAAATTCTCATGATTCCTTATTTGGAATTATCCTTGTGAGTCAAAACCAGACCATAAAATCTGCAATGGTACAGACTAAACATGAGGAACATACTTGCACTACCCTGACCGGAGAAAGAAAAGTGTTCTCTCCTGCTATAGGGACTTAAAAGATAAATATTCTAAAAAAAAAAAAAAAAAGTCAGAAACTTTAAACCTTTCTTATTCTTTATTCTTTACGTTTGGATTGAATTCAATGTCAAGTTGATAAATAGGAATATTTTATATCTTATTGTAGTAATTGTATCTTTATTGTAAAATGATTTTCATTTATAAGACTGTTATAGTAAATAGGACTTTTTCTTCTGTCTTCCCATCTGTTCTATAAAGAAAACAAATATTCAAAGAAGCGATGTTATAAAAAGTGCCTGTGTGTGGTCTAGGGCCTGCTTAATGTAGAATCAAAGGACTCTGTGGGACTTTAAGAGATTTTTATGTTCATTCCACAACCTCCAGACAAGATTTCACCTAAACTCTCTTGGACAGACCATTTTATAAAGTGTCTAGATCAGGTATTTAAACGATTATCCTAACTGCCAGTGATTTTATACTCAGTTTTAAGTTTCTCTTTAAAATATCTCTGAAAAATGAAATCCACATTCTTACGGTGAGCCTTTAGTAGGGAACCCCGGGATATTCCATGCTTGCAATGCATAATTTTCCACACTCTTCGATCTTTGAATTATTAACTATACCAAATAAGTGATCTAGTTGAATAATGAGATACTTGAAATGCTAGCAGAATGGACAAAGGCAATAATAAAAGCGAAGCAGAGTCCAGTTTTTGTTAGTCTGTGTGCGCTCCTTTGGGAGTGAGAAGGAGGGCATGTAAGAGAAGAGTAAGAGCGCAGTACCCAAGTGTAGAACTAATAGGCTAAGATATTTTTGTCTGATTTTTGTTTTGTTTTAAATCATGACTTATGGAATCTCAAGTCAAATAGAAATGTTTATATTTCAGAGGCAGGATAGTTAATGTTTGCAACTTAATGAGGTGGACACAGATAAGTGGATAGCGAGGGAGCACATTCATTTCTAAGAACATACATTTGTCGTTTACTTCTGTGATTTGCAGGTAGCAAACCTATTTTGCAGTTTTACTATTAAAACATGAAAGTACACTCCTTAGCAGAAGAATACAAGGAAGTGCCCTCTAGCCTTACCTGTGTAGGAAGCTGTTCTAAGAACCTGGCCAGGGAGGCAAAGGTGAGCAAAGGACCCAGTGTGGCCCTTTCAAGCCCTACTGATTGAGGAGGATTAACAATCAGACTTCAAAGAGCAATGCTTCATGATTTTTTTGTGATCTAATCACAATATTCAGCTGCAATTTATAGGCTGGTGACATTAATTCTGGAATGGTTTTGATACTCCCAATTAAGCTTTTTAAATGAAATTAAAAGTTCAAAGTACCTGGCTGCCTGTAAAGTGAATTGGCAAAGTTTGGGAAAGCTATAGTAGTTTGCTTTGAAGTCTGTTTTGTTTGCCAGGGCATCTTAGAGAGTTAAATTTAATGGGAATCTTGCTAAGTATTTTATTTTTTAGGGCACTGTAGTCTGGGTCAAAAACACAGTTTTGCACTGCATTCTTTCCAAATAGCAGAATGGAATTATACTAACTGAACCACCCACCCCCTACAAACAGAGTCACATACCTGTAACTTGACATATTTGAATCCTAGAGATGAATTAAATTTTCATATTTACCTTGACCACCCTGTGTGCAAGCTTCTGAGATTCACTGCCATCAAAACCATCCATCACACATGGTTGGCTCCCCATCTTAGAAAAGCTTTGGGAAAGGAAGGTCAAAAGTTGCATTTTCACGACGTCCAGAAGGGACACGAATTATAAAATCAGATTTCAGGAAATAAGTAAACTAACATAGTAAATAAAATCTAATGAGCCCCATTTGAAAAAAAAAATGTCAGAGGAGGAAAAGTTTCTGCTTTGTAATAGAATTAGAGGCTTTCATATGAAAGTGATCTCTGAGTGGGAGCTTATATTATCTTTTTTAAAGAAAATTATTAAATAAATATTGGAAGTGTGATTAAATACAGGTCTGTAAATGAATGCTGATGTTTTATTTTGCGAGGGATGGGGGAGGAAGGAGAAAAAAAAAACAACAAAAATAACCTGGCACTACTTTTAACGTAAATGCTTTTATAGTTTATTATGCAAGTGAAATATGATACAGACCCTAGAGGCATTGTATTAAAGCACTTCAAGCAATTCTTTGTTTCGTTGGGGAATGTTAGCCTTTTCCCTCATTCCTGCTGCCAGCGGTAGAGGTCTCTTGCTTTTCTATCGCTGTCTCTGCCTTTTAATACATTTTCCAAGTTCAAATCCATTGTTTTCTTCTGATTCTCTGCAAATGGTATATGTTTTATCTTTTTAGTACAGACCTGAACTCGCTGAAGAGGACGTCAAAGATCTCTTCTGAATTCCGATAACTTTTCTGGGATTCGGGGGCATTTTCATCTGCTGGAGGCGCAAGCTGTGCGGTGAAATATGAGCAAGTTGCTAAGAGTCCAGGGCAGAGCCAGGACAGGAACTGCAGTTTCCTGACTCCCAGCTCAAGTCCCGATGCCTGGTCTGGGGCCACCTCAATAAAAACAGTAGCAAAAATAAACAGTGAAGGAGTTGGGCTATGAAAATGGTGACTTTTCCTAAGAGGCAGTTGGAGGGGGGAAAAAAAGCTTTCTGTGTTATACCTATCTTCTCAATGGCCCTTTATATTTCAATGAATCATCAGAAGAAATACTTCAATAAAATGTCAAGTTCAAAGCTGACTTCCTTTCTTTTTTTCTTTTTTTAAAATATATTTGATTGATTTTTCACAGAGAGGAAGGGGAAGGGATAGAAAGTCAGAAACATCGATGAGAGAGAAACATCGATCAGCTGCCTCTTGCACACCCCCTACTGGGGATGTGCCCACAACCAAGGTACATGTCCTTGACAGGAATCAAACCTGGGGCCTTTCAGTCTGCAGGCTGACACTCTATCCACTGAGCCAAACCGGTTTTGGCAACAACAGCTTCCTTTCTAAGCTAAGGTGACCTCCTAATGAGAGCACAGATACACTCTTTGGGCTGTTGTTTCTCTGACATGATGGAAGGGTCAGACAAAGGTGATGAGCTGCTGGGGAGTGATCAGTGGGTTTCCATATTTACTGTGAATAATCAGAATCCCTCAGTGTGGCATGACAGTCAATGGAGGAGAAGTCATTACAGTCCTCAATCATTGATTTCATTGTCAATATAAGCCTATTGACACTGGGGAAAACAATGGCATAAGGAATACAGTAGTCCCTGGGTTTTCAAAGCTGATGAGGGCAGCACTTGGATGACAACTTGTCATGGGTTCTTTTCTGTAAGAAACACCTAAGGGTAAGGAAGTTTGTGCGTGTAGGGATCCCACATCTGCACAATTTGCTCTGGCAACACAGGTCCAAGAAGCTGGGCCTCATGATGCTGCCAACTTGGAAAGAACAGAGAAACACAGATGGTGTATCTGTGAAGCCGGTGGTATACCCTTGATTTTTCCCCTCTGCTTCTATGTAGTACAGAGGATGAGAAGAAGTGGAATTACCATGGGAAAGGTGTGAGATACTTCGTCATGAAAACAATGTATATGTTTCCTCAGGGTCTCCCTTGATTTATTTAGTCTTCTTCCAATTTCAAGCAAGTACATAATATTCAATAAGATAGATAGATCTTTTGTAATAAAATATAACTTAATAGATGTCTGAAAATAAAAAAAATTCTGATTTTTATCAGGATCTGGAATTAATTAGCCAATTAATTAATTGACTAATATTGAAATTTTGCTTTCACAGGGTCCCAGTCATTACTTAGACTATGAGGAGAAATGTCCACTCTTAAAGATCTTTTAAGTTTTCTTCATTTTTTTGTCTTTTTAAACTACATCTTACTTATTAAAAATAACATTAAAGTATTGAGTAATATCCTACACCTTTAAACTTTTCCAAATTCCACTAACATTGCAATTCTGCATTCCCTAAATGATTAAAAAAATAAAATAAGAAACAAAAACACAGGACAATTTGCAAGTCATTTACTATATCGCAAGAGAGGTGGGAATCCTGGTCTGAATTAGACTCTAGAATATCCTCTAGATAGGTGCTAGGTTATATTAACAATAAACACACACACACACACATACACACACACACACACAGACCAATGCTTACCTCCTAATTATATTCCTCTTGGCTCATAATGAACACTGCAGCCCTTGCCTCTTGCTACAAAGGACTGGAGGCAATAATCACCTTAGTCACTGAAGCTGTGGACTGAAACTTCCAAAGCCAGCTCTTGCCGGCAATACGGAATAATGATGGACCTTAAGAAATCTGTGACACGGAACAGGACAGACATGATGCACATGGTGGGAATCCTCAGAAGGAAAAGGGGGAATAACAAGGCCTACCTTGCTGGTTTGTGATAAAGATTGTCACTGAGTGGGTACTTAATAAATGACAAAGAATTCCTTCCCCTGAATCTATTTTGTGTGTTTGGGAACATGTCAGATATTTCCAAACACATAAAACAAAAAGGTGAGTTCTTATTTAAGACATATGTATAGTCTCTACTTCCACTGGATTTTTTAAAGTGTTAGATTTAAAGATAAAGTAATCAATATTTGAAGAGTTTGTGACCCAAGACAATTGTTTTACGGTTTAATTTATTTAAAAATGCCTCCACATAGACAGTATAGTGTACATCTTTATTTCAGTTTACACTAGAATAGTATTTTATTAACATTTTAAGCATTCTCGTCAGATATACACATTCCAGGTAACCAGTTAACATTTTAAAAAATGCTTGATTAGTTAGCATTCTGAAAAAGAGCAACAATCACAAACAAGCAATAACAATGAAAAAAAAAAACACACACACACATATGTTCACAATCTAGGATAGGCTGCTCCAAACCTATAGCTGTTTTTTTTTTTTATTTTAATTCCCCAAACATTAAGTGGTTATTGAGGAGCATAAAATGCTAAACATTACTTTTCATTGGTGAAAGGGTGGTGTTGAGGTAGATTGACCACTTATACTGGGCAGGCATCACTGGCTTTGCATTCATTCAGTAGGGTATGAAAACACAGTGAGCTCAGTATTACGAACCACTCCAAATGACAGTCAGGGCTCAGCCCTCCTGCCCCCTGCTTTTAGCCATGTGGGCCTCCTTGAAGGGAAAAAGTAAAGTTCTGCCATTAGCTTATTTTTACAGCTGTCTTGGGAAAATGTGCTGTCATATCAGCTAAAAGTTCAGAGAACTGGGCTTGGTTGAGCTACATAATAAGTCAAATGGCTGCTTTATTGTCTGCTTAGTGATAAATACTTTATGCCTCATAGAATTTAATCTGTTTCTTTTTTCATTGAATCGTGCCACCTAATAGTAGCATTGGAATGGGCAGGAAAATCCCACCTTCCTTTAACTTACTGAAAGTTACTATTTTTATAAAACAATTGAATGATTCTGAAAAACCATGTGGACATAAGTCATAACAATACCTCATCTAGTCTATGGCAGGTCCTAACATCCAAGCCCATGACTGACTTATTTACTTCCGTATGATCATGATGCTTCTTTGTAGAGTCTCCTTTGTATTAATCACTGATGACAATGCTGAGAAATCATTTGTAAGTGTCCAGCCTGGCCTTAGGAATGGGTGATACTGACAAGGTGGTATGAGTCTGTCATTTTGACTTCAAATCCCCTGGTCTGCAGAAGCAGCCTGTGGCTCATTAAGCTTTGATAGAAGTTTCAGGGTTGTGGTTTAGTGCTTCTGTGGGAGTGGTTTGGTGAGACAGTCCTTGTGTTAAGGCAGGCCTTGACATTCATGAACTTTTTCCTTAAAACTTTCTAACTTGCCTTAGTATGGTTGTGGCAAATTAATCTCCTGGGAAATGTTTTCCCCTCAAGTATATCATATTGCCCGTGGGGATTTAGCTTCCAATAGAAGCAAATCTAACTTCTGTCAGCAAGAGAACTAGTAAAGCAGAGAAGGAACATTAATCACAGGAATTCTTTCTCCACCTCTCTTTTTCTTATTTTTTTTCTCCCCTGACCCCCTCTCTTAGAAATTTAGAATTGAGTTTTGGAACCTGAATAATACCTTAGCTCCACAACGAGTATAGGCCACCGCTGGATTACTGAGGAGGGGATTTAGAACTGATCAAGTGACATCTGAATTTCTCTAAACTCCATTGCCATTCCAAATAATAGGGGGAGGGGCAACTCAAAAGTTTTCACCATGTACCATAAGCTAGCTCATTTTTCTGAGTTCAGAGTCAGGAAATTTTTCAAGTCTTTTAATGGGTAAAGAGGGGAGAAAAAAATCATGAGTGAATCTCATATGATTCTCACGGTTTAGAAACAACAATCTAAACAATATTGCTACTAAATATTTATTTTTACATGTATTTGAATACCGAGAATACCAAAATATGCAAGTTACATCTATTGACTGGTTACTTTTATTAGGACATCACCTTTTTTTTTAAAAAAAAAAATCATCCTAGACAAATTTTGTTTCTATTTTTCAAAAAATTAGTTTAGAACTTTTCTATAGAGTTTATGCTTTGATGTCCATACCAGTGGTTGGCAAACTGCGGCTCGCAAGCCACATGTGGCTCTTTGGCTCCTTGAGTGTGGCTCTTCCACAAAATACCACAGAATGAGTGAGTCTATTTTGAAGAATTGGCACTAGAAGAAGTTTAGGTTTAAAAATTTGGTTCTCAAAAGAAATTTCAGTTGTTGTACTGCTGATATTTGGCTCTGTTGACTAATGAGTTTGCCTACCACTGCCATAGACCATAAGCTTTCTCGTGGCTGAGTCTTTCTTTGCTTTGTTTTCCTGTCACTATTACTCCCAAAAAATATTTTCTGATAATATTGTTCCTTTTTCTTTGATATATTAGCATTTATTCAGAATATATTTAGATTCTGACCATTAATCCAGGTATTATATGAGAAGCTATATACCTAGTTTTTAATGCAGTTCATGACAGTTTGCTTCTACCATGCATTTTGATAAGGCTGCATTTTCATTTGCTATTCAGAAGCACTGGCCATCTGCATATTAGCTATTCAGCATCCAGTCGTTACCACTGGTGCGGTGAAAGGTATTTTGAAGACTCTCCTCCACATTCCTGCTATGATTGTCAGCTTTTATAATTCTGCTACTTATTGCTTCAATTGTATTTTAAAATTCTGATATCACATTCTTTTTTCAAAATATTCCATAAATATCTTTTATGCATTTAAAAACCTGGTTGCTCATAATCCAATTCTATATTAATCTCCTAATTCTGTTTTCTTTCTCCTCTTTTTTCCTTATTTCACAACAGTTCTATTTTATCAAGATTACAAAGTAGATGCTACCTGAAATTTACTTTTGGTTTCTGTAATGTTTCTTTTATATTACACTAGGGGCCTGGTGCATGAAATTCATGTATTGGTGAGGGGTCTCTGAGTCCAGCCTGCCCCCTCTCACATATTGGGAGCCCTCATAGGATGTCTTACTGATGGCTTAGGCCTACTCCCTGTTGGAGCAGTCTGACCTCCTTTTGTGGGAGGTGACTAGGCTGATCAGGGGAAGGTGCCAGCCCCATCACCCTTCTACTGCAGCCACTGCAAGTCACTGTAGCCACCAAAGTATTTTCATCAACATGGACTACAGTGCCTTCACCATGAAAAAATGACAAATTAGGCATTTTCAAAATGTTCCTTTCATAAGATATGACATTTCTTTCTTTCTTTTTCTTTTGATCCTCACCTGAGGATATGTTTCCATTGATTTTTTTCCCTTCTCCCCTATTCCAAGCTCAGCCACTCCCCAAGCATACAGCCTCCACCCCAGGTTGTAGGTTTGGGAAGCAGGCACCTCTGCCCCTCTGAATTATTAGGAAAGATATATATATACTAGAGGCCCAATGCACAAAATTCGTGCAAGGGGCTAGCCCTTGCAGCCCCGGCTTCATCTGAATGATTGTCTAGAAGGGAGTCTGGAAGGTTGTTCAGCTATCTGGTCTAATTAGCATATTATGATTTTATTATTATTATTTTATATATATATGTACATGTCTGTTGTTATTGCTATGGAATATTTACATAGATGTATACAGATTTTGTTTGTGTGTGCATGCTGTTGCTTCTGTTTACTTATTCTTAAAATTGATGGAGTGTTATCCTAGACAAGTGTATTGTTTTCATAAAGTAGGTTGCTGAATTTTTCTGTTTATATTTGAATAATACTGAAAGTGATTCTTAAATTTTAATTAGAAGTCTTATTTGATTTTCCATTTTAGGAGAGTGAGGAGGAAAGCAGAAACTTGTAAGATTTTATTGAGGAGACTTTTAAATTTTTTTAATTTTTATGTAATTATGTGTACAATTCCAGACCCAATGTACCTAATCAAGTTTTTTTTTTTCAACTCATAAATAACTCTGTGTCTTCTTTTTCCTGCTAAGAACTATCTTATCTATTAAAAAGAGAAAATGCAAATTGACCATCATGCCATCGCAAAGATGATGGCACCCATAGCCACAAGATTGTGGTGCCCAGTCCTCTCAGTCACACTGGAGTTCCCCAGTCCTTTTAGCCCTCCTGGGGGGTGGCAGGTGCACAGTGCAGCCGGATCTTCCCTCAGCCCTCCAGCCACCCAGAGCTGGCCTGAGGCTCAGGCAAACCTCAGATGGCAGCTGCCCAGCTGACCAGGATGCATTTGAGGTGCAGGCAGGCTTCAGATGGTAGCTGCCCAGCCACCCATGGCTGCCTGAAGCTCAGGTAACCAGGGCCAGCTGGCCAAGGCTTGTGCAGCCGGCAGTGGCAGCAGCAGAGGTATGATGGGGCCATCTCCTTGCCCTGATCGCTGGGTCACCTCCTGCCCTTGAGGGCTCTTGGAAGGGAAGGCTGGGCTGACAGACCCTCCTTCCAGTGAATGAATGGATGTACTGGGTCTCTAGTGTTAAATATAATATAACTTTGTAAGACTATTTCTCTAGAGTATAAAATTACTATCTCACAAATTGGATGTCTGAACTTCCATGCTCACTCACATCTCAAAATCAACACATTTAATTTTGAAACATTTACTAGTATCTTTCTCCAAATCATCTCCTCTATTTCATCCTCTATCAGAGTGAAGTCCACTAACCAGTTGGTCATTTTCACTCCTCCCTCTTTGTCACTCCTTTAAAATAGCGATTTCTCAATTCTGTAAATTTAATTTCTATGGTTAGTTTAATTGGGTGACTGTGATAATCTCTTAGCTATTCTCACTCTCTACTCTGGATCACCCTCAATTCATTTTCTCCACAGTATATGCAGTTATTTTTTAAAAGAAAATCCCATAATGTTACTTTTTATATAAAAAAGATATCTATTTATCAACCTTCAAATAAAGCCTACACTTTTAAAAATATATATTTTTATTGATTTTGGAGAGAGAGAGAAAGACAGAAACATCAATGATGAGAGAGAATCATTGATTGACTGCCTCCTTCATGCTCCCTACTGGGGACTGAGCCTGAAACCAGGACATGTGCCCTGACCAGTAATTGAATCATGCTCTCCTGGTTCATAGGTCGATGTTCAACCACTGAGTCACTCTGGCTGGGTAAAGCCTATACTTAAAAAAAATTATGTAGTTTTTCCTGAGTTTGATGACCTGCTCATTTGTTCAGGTCTATTGTATAGTTCTCCCCTGTTCTAGTTCTAATTCTGCTATACTAAACCGTGTCACTTACAAGCAACCACTTATGATCTACTTTCTCTGTGGAATACTCTTCCTGTTCAATGCCAGCCATTTGCTTCCTTCTGTTTTTTATTCTTTAATGTTCCAATGTCATTCTGTGTTTTCTGTAACCTAGTACTTTTTCCAATGTATTTTCATTGCTTATTTATTTTTTTCTCCTAGAAAATACAAAAGAAAAGACAAACTGTATGGTCATCAACGTAATACAGAGCTAACTTCTGTCCACACCACCATGGGGATTAGCTTCTGCTACCATTAAAATTTTTCTATTTAGTACAGGCTTCCCTAGGGATTTGCCTATTCTTGCTGTCTTCTGTGATTTTCACTGGCTAGTCCCTCTGTGTCAATTAGGTCATATAAATTGCAGTTAAACCAACATAATGTCAAAACTGAAGTGGAAGACATTTGTTGGCAGACTTTGGTGCAACCAAACTTAGAAAGATCAAGGATACAGCTGGATCCCAAGAAGAGCTGAAAGGAGGAAATTAAACACAGTCTTGTATCTCCCTTTCTCTTATTGTGGTTCTCTACACATTATCTACTTCTTTCTTGTTAGAGAAAGACTTTGTGCACATGGAGAACACCTGAGAACCTACAGATCCCAAATGTATGTTCATGAGTCCCGGGGAAGAAACAATTGACCTAAATTAGATTAGGTAACAAGACTTCCTAGGTTACAACGGGGACTGTTCTGCATAACTACAGAGATGGAGGCAAGCCCAGTGCATGACAAAGACAGCTAGGTTGACTAAAATATACCAGTAAAATTTCTAAATCCTGTTCTGCTTTCATTTTCTGACTCCTCCAAGACAAGACTTGATTCTGGAATCAAGAAAGTCCTTTAATTTTTTGTTCTTCCAAGGCCATATTAAATTTTTGAGAAATTTATTTCCAATGAGCAAAGGAGACTCTTTAATTGGAACACACCTGCATTACATTATTACATTATTCAAAATTTCTGTATGATGGTAGCTTGCTCTTTCCCTTCCCAGGATTGTTGTATGTTTTACCTTATTTTTTCTCCCAGAAGTTGTGGAAGCAGGAGTAAGACAATTCTAATTCTAATAGTTCCCTCAAACTATTTACATGAAGAAAAATTAATGCTTTAACATTAAAAACACATAGCTTTTTTCTAATTGGAACAGTGTAAAGTTTGAGTTAAAAAGAGCTATATATTCAAGTTGAAAGCCATTTAAATGTTAGAAGAATCAAGACTTCACCATAGATAGATTCATTGAAAAACATTCCAAAAGAAGATAAAGAAGGAAGCTGCTCTTTCTGTAAGATTTAATTTTTCTTCATCTTCATATCCAATCCACAAGTCATCACTGCTGTTTGGAAAGTTAGGCTAATGGCTCACTGATTATACAATTATTTTGAAACAAAAACAATAACAAAACATACATATCCATTAGTAAGTTTTTATATTAAAATATTCTTTGCTTTTTACAATGAATTATTCAGCTTCATACACATTTGTATTGAATAAATATGGGCATAATATTTATGGGAAATTAGGATCATCTTTAGTGTTTTCAAAATTAAGAGGAGAAAAATCTGAATTAATATTTCTTATGATTGTCATCTGATAAATATGTATCAGTTACAGATAATATAGTATAAATACACTATCAGAAAATGATAATCACTTATAATATAGTTTGCATATATTTATGTCAATGTAGGCAGACCTAGACAAAAATCATATTTTAAAAGTTCACAAATAGGTAATATTTAGTATATATTTCAAGAAATGTATGTGAAGATTTTATTTATCCACACTAATTTAAATGTTCATGTGATAGGGATGAAATCTATACTTACTAAGCTTTGTTTGTATGCTTTTTTTTAAAGCACTTAAGATTCTTAAGAAGAATTTAACAAGTGAAACAGAATCCCACAATGTTTGTGTGGTATTTACCTTTGTTGTGTAGAGATAGCCAGAGCACAGCATTCACAGGTGATGAAAACATTTGGGAAATGATTCTCCTCCAGAGACTATATACCAGGAAGGCTAAACAATTTTTCTTTCTCTATTTGGCAGTTTCCATTGCTCTACCCCCCACCCCCATTCATCCATCAGAATGCAAAGTATGGAAAATTATATAATTGGAGTCATTTCAAAATGGATGAGCCTCCATCCCAAAGAAACTGCCTTGCATGTCTTATTTCTCAAACCTTTGGAATGTTTAAACTGGACAAAATAACCTTTGAATTGGGCCAAACCAACATTATATTCCAAACAAGAGTTGGTAAAGCTACCAGAAAAGCAGATGTTCTAACTACAAGGACTGAAAATTAAGGACATTTTTTATACTGCGTACCACCATGTGTAGCTAAAGAATAATTTAGATTATTAACACTTGTAGCAATTCCTTCTTTAGTTTATTAAAACCAATAGAAATTCTTTCTTACCATGTAATCATTCCCCTTCCCTTTCTCATAAAATCTTTGCCTTCTTCACTCTAAAATCTGAACACTGTTTGGGTTTCTGCCTGAATGAGTGCTTCCCAGAATTATAATTCTTTTTTTAATCTCAAATAAACACATAATGCCTCTCACTTTGGCTTTTATTTTTAGGTAAACAACTACAACTAGTTCATTCCAACTCAAATATTTACTGAGCATCTATTATGTGGTACTATGGGCATGGTGCCAGTTAGCAGTGTACAAAACTAGATTTTCAAAAAGTTTATAGTCTAGCAGGAGTGACAACCAATATATAAGTAAACACATGCATAATAATAGTTTTGTTTCTCCTCCCTTAATTTTATCAAAGGATAAAGTTAAGGAGACTGTAACGGAATAGATAAAAATGGGAGCCCTATTTTGGTTGGGGAGGTCATGAAAGATCTTCCAAAGAAGGTTGCATTGAGAAGACATTTCAAGAATGACTGTGATGCAGTCTTTGTGAAAACTGGAAAAAAAATGTTATCCACCCTGAAGAAAACTACAAGACAAAGACTTTGAAGCAGGACAGAAGTTACCCTGTTCCAGAAACGTAAAATAGACTATTTGCTGAAAAAGAGAAGCCACTGATGTGTTTAGAGCGGAGTGTGACAAGATCTGATTTGTATTTTACAATGGTCACTGATTACTTTGTGGAAAATGAAAATGAATTAGGATGTGGAAGCACCGAGTCTGGGTGAAGGCTTTTCAATGATACAAAACAGACTTCTTCAACAGATATATCTGGGATGCCCTTAGATTTTGAAAGAACTATGCAAGCAAGGATTGCTTCAAAAATTATTTACATTTTTTTTCCTATAACTGATTTATCTAAGTGGCTTTCTTCTTTGCAAATGTTTACCTCTTTCCTAAACGGAAGCCTGTCATGGGGCTTTGTTCAGTTTGTCAGTTTTCTAAGGCACCAAATGGAGAGCAATATGAAATATTGATATAGATTTTGAAAAGTGAAATTATTTTATTAACTAAATAAAAGTCTTTTTGCAAATTAGGTGATTTCCTAATGTCATTTTTGACAAAAGTGCAGTAGGACTCAACTGAGTGACTGATAAAATCTTTATAAATTTTTTTATACTTTGTAGTTTTTGCCAGGCAATTCAGTAAATTTTTGATGTTACTATAATTGTTCTTAATTTCTATACACTTATTTATGTAAAAATTTTTATAGTGTTTGCATCTAAAATGTTTTTTAAAAGAAGCATTGATAAAAAACCTTCTTATTTTAGCACTAAGTAGCATTTATCTGTGCACATATGTACTAAGAAGACAAAACATAAATTACAACATTAACATATGCATTTAAGATAAAATTTTGTGTTTAATTCTTGTCAAACTGTCTAGCATAGTTTGGCCAATTTGTATACCAATAATTAAATATGACCAAAATAGATTTGAAAATATTTTTTATTGATTTATTTTTAAAGAGAGAGGAATAGAGAGAGAGAGAAGTATGGATGTGAGAGGAAACATCTATCAGCTACCTCCCACACACTCCTTACTGGAAACTGAGCTCACGACCTGGGCAAAAATAGATTTTTAAAAGATCATTATGACCACAGGAAATTATTTAAAAATTAAATATAATAATATTTTAGCAAAAACATTATATATTAATAAAAATAATTTTAGATTGGTTTAGAATTCTGAGGGAAAATTGAATGAAAATATAAATTTAAGGAAAGAAAATACACAGTAAAATTTCCTAACATTAACCAATCATTTTTTTGTTAATTACTTTGTTAGTGGTTGGTGCTGGGTATGAAATTACTATTATTAGATTCCACATAACAAATTTATTTTAAAAGGCAATGTGTATGACATTACAAACATTATGTCCTTTCCAGCAAATAAAAAAAAATAATAATAAAGTAAAACTAGAGGCCTGGTGCATGAAATTTGTGCACTGGTACGGGGAGGAGGGTGGTTGTCCCTCAGTCCAGCCTGGACCCTCTCTAATCTGGGATCTCTCAAGGAATGTCCGACTTCTGGTTTAGTCCTGACCCCTGTTGGATAGGGCTTAAACTAGAAGTCAGACATCCCTCTCACAATCTGGGACTGCTGGCTCCCAAATGCTCACCTGCCTGCCTGTCTGATTACCCCTAACAGCTTCTACCTGCCAGTCTGATCACCCCCTAATCACTCCCCTGCCAGTCTGATCAATGCCTAATTGCTCCCCTGCTGTCCCTATTGCCCCAGCTGCCTTCCCTTGCTGGCCTGGTTGCCCCTAACTGGTCTGGTCGTTCCCTGGTTGCCTCCCCTTCTGGTCTGGTAGTTCCCAACTGCCCTCCCCTGCTAGGTGGCTATCTTGTGTGAGGTGTGACAGTCAATTTACATATTACCTCTTTATTATATAGGATATTTAAAATGTTAACTTAGATATGTGAATGTTTTCAAGTTCTTTTAGGTTATATGTGAATAAAGTTTAAAAAATACTCACAAAATAAGTAATGGTGACTTGCCTGGTGACGGCAATGAAGAAAGAAAGAAGTATTGGAAATAAATTTTGAAGTTGGAACTAAGAGGATTTAGTGATGGATTGAATATGGGTGTGGAGGGTGAGGTAGAGGGAGGAAATAATGCCTTTCCCTTAGTATTTATCTTGAACCACTGCTGGTACTTTTAATGCGCTAGAGAACACTGTTGGAGGCACTGGATGGTACTATGGAATTTAAAACTGAACTAGACATGCCTATTTACCATGATGTGAAGATATCAAGTGACATTATATGTGAGTCTAGAGATCAGGAAGAAGGCTGCTTCACATGAATAACTAGTACACACTCCTGACCATTTTTGGTCCTTAAACTCAGTCACTTACAATATATAGGTGGAATCTTCAACTATTGAATCAACAAAGCTAATATTGGCATCTTCCTTTATATAGTAGCATTTATCTGTGCACATATGGACCAGAGTTATCAGAATGATTATTAGAATTCAGGAGACTTAATATAATATTAGTTTGTTATAAATGAAAGTTGTGGGTTATTCACTTTATAAATGGACTTCCATGTTTTGTGGTAGCCTGAATGTTAAGTTCTTTCCCTATATCTTTACATGATACCATATGCCCATTCATTAATCTAACATTTGGCTATTATTTGCAATATTCTGAAAGATATTCACCTAACTAAATGTCTATATTGCAACTTGATATTTCTTTAAGAAGAAAAAAAAGTTAAAATTACCAAGTATTTATTTAGAATTAAAATGAAATCACAAGAAACTATACATTTTTAAATTGACAAGTACCAGAAATATAGAAACCTCCAAAAAAAGTAATATAATACATTCATTGATAAATTTCAGAATACATGTGTAATTTTTATGAATTTGGTTATGATCAGTAATTCTGGAAAATATACAAAATTAGCCTAAAAATAATACAGGAACAATTCAGTTTTTTAAGAGTTGCTTCATCACTGTATTGAACAACATACATAACAAATTAGTCTTATACTTCCTATATTGATGCATTGCTACATATGTGTATGAAATTTTCTAATGACACCTATTTTTTATGGCCATTTTGCTATTTAAGTTGCAAGCTTGCATGCTATTTCACCTGGACCTATTAGGCTAGGAAGCCTCAGAGATACTAGGGTGTTATGGGGTTATGAAGAGGTCAAGGTGTAAAATATATACTTGCTCACCCAGATGCAAAAGTTGCAGTTTGAAAAATCTTATAAAATTATTTAATTTGATTTTTATCAGAAAGGAAAAATATGAAGCATTTCTAATTGCATATGTTGTATTATTCAGTATATTTCTGACAGGAGAGAAACTTTACTCAGGCATTAATGAGAAACAATTCTCCAGTTAAAAATTCAACTTACTAATGAAAAGAAGAAATGTCCACGTACTGTTTCTAGGCTCCATGCTTTAAAATTGTTTTTTCTTCTACTCTACAAATATTTCCAAGGGAAGGGAAAATGCAGGGCAGATATTGCAGTAAGACTTTGGCCCTGTGCTCTGATCTGAGCAGTAGGGACCACCACATAGGAAATGTCTTGGAAACCTATCTAGACTCGGCAGCCAGCAAGAACTTCTGGCACAGAAGTGACTGTGAACCACAGAAACACATCCTACCAAACTCAGCTTCCCTTGGGGAGTTTCTCACCAAGTGCCACTGTCACTCCAAAGACACCAAACACTACATGAGTCCGAGCAGCAGAAGCAAGGTGGCAGATTGTATTTGAAGTGTTTTTTTCCCACACCCCTCACAAAAACCATCATGGACACCTGCGAGAGCCCTCTGCAGGCCTGGTAAGAGCGAGACCTGAGACAGTGAAAGGGCCTGGAATTGGATTTATTAGCTTCATGGTAAGTCCATTTTGCCACACACTAAAGAAACATCTCGAAAAACTGCAGAAAACAAATAGGAATATGAGACAAATACGCCAAATGTTAATTTTTTTCCAGGTAAGAAATATGTTTTCAAAAGAAAATATTTTTCTTGTGCTATGTTAGTTCTACATGACTAAATGTTTCCACTTTGTCCATACCAAAACACAATCTCTGTTAGCTCTATTCTTAAGAACCTAATTTTGGCATACTTAGAAAAATAATAGAAACTTGTAATAATAATAATGCAGGGATCAACTGCTAAATTAATTTTGGAAATGGAACTAGAATATTTGGCACTGAGTAATTATTTGGCATACTTAAATATGCCTAGAAATAATTGGGAAAATATAGAGATTATGTTTCAAAACAAAAGAAAGAGGAAACAGGTAAGAGCTTAGCTACTTAAAATAAATCTGACTCAAGTTGATTATGTAATTTTGTTCTGTGATAAATACATATTTAATTAATATTTATAAGTAAAAATGTAAAAAATTATATTAATAGGTACTGGTATGTCCTTATTCCTCTTACTAATTCATATGAGTTTTTAAGTGTCTTATCAGTAACAATTTTAGAAAATTTTCATAACTTATTTTTCTTTCATTTTATTTGTGATGACTTTGATGCCCAAGGGTTTCTAATTTTTTATGCAGTCAAATTTATCACACCATTTCATTGCATTTGCCCCCATTCCTTTCACGGTTAGAGATATTCCCTATCCAAAGAGAAGTGAACAATTCAAATTATGTCTATTTATATTTTGAAATTATGAATACTGTTGAAAAAATTTAATCAACTTACTTTACATTTAGAATTCTTAATATATTTTTATTGATTTCAGAGAGGAATGGAGAAGGAGAGAGAGAGAGAAACATCCACAATGAGAGAGAATCATTAATTGGCTGCCTCCTGCATATCATTCCCCTACTGGGGATGAAGCCCGAGACCCAAACGTGCTCTTGACTGGAATCGAACCCAGGACCCTTCAGTCCTCAGGCTTATGCTCTATCCACTGATCCAGACCAGCTAGGGTCACATTAAGAATTCTTAAATCTATTTTACCTTTTCATTCTTCTTGGACACTGTTGGCTTGGAACCTGAACTTGCTTTTATATACCTTTCCCGCATTTTTATTTGGGACAGCTTATAAAAATGATTTGTAATTGAGATTTTGTTTCTTATTCAATTACTAATATTTTATAGCAATATACTTTCTCATTCAATACATAGTGGAATTACAGCTTTTATTTAAACACTTCTAGTCATGTAAAGAATCATTTTTTTCTTTCTTCTCTCCCATGCTACTTGTAGTAGCTAAAACATAAATAGATATATTGAAATAATTTTATTAAAAACTATATGTCAAGTTCCTATGAAAACTGTAACTTTATTGACTGCTTCGCCATTAGTAAAGAAGGAATTCTTACCATTTGCAACAGCATGGATGGAACTGCAGAGCATTATGCTAAGTGGAATAAGACAGAGAAAGATAAATATCACATGATCTCATTCATTTGTGGAATGAACAACATAAACTGATGAACAAAAACATATCCAGAGACAGAGAAACATCGATCAGATCGTCAAACCTCAGAGGGAAGGTAGGGGAGGGTGTGGGTACTGGAGGGACATCAACCAAAGGACTTGTATGAATGAATATATAAACCTAACCAATGGACCCAGACATCAGGGGGTGAGAGCATGAGTGGGGGGTAGGAGGGCATTGTGGTGATAAGGACAGGTATGTAATACCTTAATGAATAAAGAAAACATTAATAAATAAATAAAGCTAAATTTGAGATTACAGCATATTTAATGTTTCTAAAATTGGATGCCATTATTTATCATGATGTAGCATTTTCCTTCATGTTTTACGCTGAGATTGGAGTCTAAGTGACAAAAATGCCAAACTTGTCCACTAGATAACATTTGGATAAAAAGATATGTTTCCTTTTGAGTAGCTTTCATTCCACTATAAATTCAGACTAAATTCTCTGGATTAACCATATTTCTATCTTACCATACTAAAAAAAATATTTTTTCAATTCTTCCTTCATATTTCTATCTTGTCAAATTGACAGTTTTGATTCTTCAGTGCTTATATTTTCTCTATTTAAACCCTCTTTGGCTTCATGGAATATAGAAACTTCCCTGTCTTTTTTTTACCACTCAATGAATCAAAAGTGAACATTTAACTCAGTTTTGTTAAATCAAATACTTTTGTGATAAAAGGTATGAAAAGTTGAGAGAAAATAACCCTAATATATTAATGCAGAAAATGCCTGTAACATATTTTTCTCTATGATTTAGTTACATAATTGAATCCAGACAGAGATCAAGCTGCATTTTCTAATACAATGATTTGATAGATATGCCTGTGAAAAATCTTCTTTCTTTCAAAGGCTTGAAAAACTGGTTTTCAAAGAAATGAAAGCAGAGAGCAGCAGACTCTGGTTTAGGACCTCTTCAGAGTGAAGAGCTGTTCAGACTGCACACATTTGATCTCAGATCAGAAAGCATTTCAGGATCGTCACTGGCGTGGCCCAGATCTCTTTCAAAATTGAAGACTGTCAATAACTATCTTCTTGTTGCCAAAATGGAATAGCATTTTGGTCCATGTCTCAAATTACAAGTGAAAATAAATTTAACATTTCATTCTCCAAATCACTCAACACTAGCAGAAATGAAAAGGGTTTGACCTTTTGCTTTGCACTCTGACTAACGGAGAGAAAGAGACTGTACCAGACTTGAAAGCTTTAAACTTTAAACTTTTAAAGGCTGTTTTCAAACTATTTGAGTCAGGATACTTTGTCTACTAAGTGACTTATTTTTTTCATGCTTTCTATCTTTGGCAGAGGGAGAAAATTACATAGAAATAAAGAAACAATCACAGAACAGAATACTTGAGCCTTAGACAGATGAATTCCCACATATTTCCTCACTATGTGATTAAAACATTTGATATTGGTCACAATAACCACTTCTGTAATGTCTTATTTTAGGCAATTTTTATTCCTTGAAATTATGGGTAAAGTCTATAAAATGTGTTGGAAAAAAAATTACCAACTGGCATTTAATTCATTTAAGAGAGATTCACTTACTCTTTTGTATAGGGTGCTTATTTTATGATTTATTGAATTTATCTGTTTATATAAAACAGAATTCGGATATAGTTTATAAACCAAAATATTAGCAAATTATGTTTTTTAGCTGACTAGAGAGAGTAGGTAAAAATATGGGATGTTTCTATATATTTAAAACCTCTTAAATCTTTCCAATGTTCTTCCATATTACCACTATCTTGGTTTACACATTGACTTCTTTAGTCTGAGACAATGTAACTTCTTCCTCATTGAGTCCAGACTCCAATCCTGTTCCCCATAGGGCAGCCTTTTCCTTACAGGTCACTGGGGTAAGAAGAATACTGAGGGTCAGACTAATTGATGGGAACTTGCTACTGAAATGAGGATAGGGTATCAAGAATACCCACTAGTCCAAAATGCATCTCAAGAAGGTTCCTTCAAGAAGATAGAAATATGAAATAGAATGGGATCTTTTAATCAACAGGTATTTGGTGTGAACATAAAGAGGGCCACAGGAAAAGGAATTGACTTATAGTCTTTACCTATAAATTTCGTGTTGATCTTGCTCCCCAGATAAGGGACAGACACAATTTAAAGTTACAATTTATTCAAGAAAAGAATTCTGTCTTTAATTTTTCCATTATTTTTGATCTACCTTTATTTTTAACTTGATTTTAGTGTGTCCATCTTTCTACAGATGGACAATACTCTCACAAAATAGACTGAATTGATATTGAATGAGAGAATGGGTCATCTGCCAAGGTTAACAGTCTATACATGTGTCTATCTATCTATCTCTAAAAATGTTTGATGCCCTAACTAGTTGGCTCAGTGGATGGAATGTTGGCCTACAGACTGAAAGGCCCCAGGTTCGATTCCAGTCAAGGGCATATACCTTGGTTGTGGACACATCCCCAGTAGGGGGTGTTTAGGAGGCAGCTGATAGATGTTTCTCTCTCAATGATGTTTCTGACTTTCTATCCCTCTCCTTCCCCTCTGTAAAAAATAAATAAAAAATATTTTTTTAAATAAAAGGATTTTGCCCATACTTTGAACCCTATAGTGTGTCAGTGATAATCATTGAAAATTTCTAGAGCCTAATGACGAAAGGGCACCAAAATAAATATTTGATGAAGGTATTTGTCTATTACTTTGTACATAAATGATAGACTATTAGAAAAGATAGACTCAAAGCAAACATAATACAATGATTATTGCACAAGATAAACATCCAATCAATATTTAGAGAGCATAAAAGAGAACAGCTACTTCTTTTTTAGGAAAAAGGAAGGGTGCATAGAAGAGGCAAATATAATGTTACCAACTGGTAATGATTATCACAATTCATAGTGATAAATGTTTTATGTCAAGGGGTTGGTCTAATAGTCATTTGTTTTAGAATCACTTGGTAGCTCAGTGCTCAGATATCCTTTTATTCTGATGCATCTGGATATATGGGACTCTCCTTGAGCCAGATCTTGTGTCCTGCATATGACTCATGTCCCCCAGGTGCGATGTGTGTGCTACTGAGCCTCCTTGTTTGCTTCAGAAAAGGAAGGATTAAAAGAGAAAGAGACATAATGGGACTAAATCACTGGTCAGAACTGGGATCAAAGCTGTACTTAAGGCACTCTATGGGTAGAAACTGACCCATATCTATTGTCTAACTAACCTCAGAATCTTGCCAATAAGAAGTTTCAGAGAGATGGACAAGAGATAATATCTGCAGAGAGAGATTCTTCTGTGAAAGATGTCTTGTATTTCTGGTCTTTTTTTCTGAAATGTTTATTGTTGTCTTTAGTTGAGAAGTTACATTAAATGTTTTATTTTAAGGTTATGCTAAAAAGGAAAAGTGCTAGCAGTGTACATTATTAGGTTGCCAAGTTAAACTAAGGAGTTAGCACCAATCTTCGGACACCATATACTTAATAATAAACTTTGAAAAAATTTAATGTGACCAATTTGTTTTCTTAATAAATATTTATTATTCAGATTACTCCAGGTGTTCCTCTTCCCCCCCGCCCCAGAGCTCGCCTCCACCCAACCCCTCCCCATTCCCTTACCCCCCGCCACTGTCTTCATCCATAGGCGTAGGATTTTTGTCTAATCTCTTCCTGCACCCCTCGCACCTTCTTCCCCCTGAGAATTGTTAGTCCACTCCCTTTCTATGTCCCTGATTCTATTCTGTTCATCAGTCTATTCTGTTCATCAGATTTTTCATTAACTTGATTTTTGGATTCACTTGTTGGTAGGTATGTATTTGTTGATATTTTTTGTTCATAGTTTTTATCTTTACCTTTTCTTCTTCTTCCTCTTCTTAAAGAATACCCTTTAGCATTTCATATAATCCTGGTTTGGTGGTGATGAATTTCTTTACCTGTTTCTTGTCTATGAAGCTCTTTATCTCACCTTTAATTCTGAATGATGGCCTGGCTGGATAGAATAATTTTGGTTGTAAGTTCTTGTTCTTCATCACTTTTAATATTTCTTGCCACTCCCATCTGGCCTGCATAGTTTCTGTTGAGAAATCAGCTGGAAGTCATATGGGTACTCCCTCGTAGGTAACCGACTTTTTTTCTCTTGCTGCTTTCAAGATTCTCTCTTTGTCTTTTCCCCTTGGAATTTTAATTATAATGTGTCTTGGTGTGGTCCTCTTTGGATTCCTCTTGCTTGGGGTTCTCTGTGCTTCCTGAACCTGTAAGTCTATTTCTCTCACCAGGTAGGGAAAGTTTTTTGTTATTATTTCTTTTAATAGGTTTTCAATATTTTGCTCTCTCTCTTCTTCTGGCACCCCAATAATTCTGATGTCAGTATGCTTAAAGTTGTCCCAGAGGCTCCTTACACTATCTTCATATTTTTGGATTCTTTTTTCTTTCTGATTTTGTTTGTTTGTTTGTTTGTTTAGTTGGGTGTTTTTTGTCTCCTTATATTTCAGATCTTTGGTTTAATTCTTGGAGTCCTTTGATCTACCATTGAATTTCTGCATATTCTTTATATCAGACAGTGTATGCTTAATTTCTGTCTGGTCCTTTTTCATCTTCTTGGCATTCTTATTAAGGTCCTTGAAGGTCTCACTAAGCTACTCAGAGGTCTCAAGTTTCTTGGCAGTTTTTAGAAGATTCTTGAGTAACCTTATAAATGTGGTCCTGAACTCTATGTCCGATAGTCTGCTTTCCTTCATTTCTTTCATTTGTGACATGTTTCTTTGTCTCCTGCATTTTGCTGCTTTTCTGTATTGATGAAGTGGAAGAACTGCTGTGCTGGAGATACGCCTATAGGGCCGGACTTGCTTCAGTGGGACTTTGGTGCTCACTGAGTACCTCTTGAATATGTCACTTATGGATGTGAGTAGTTGAATTCTGGTGTTGTCTGGCATTGACCTCTAGATATACTGGCTTTTGGGTCTCCAGTGGGGTGCAGGTCAGCTACTGTCTGAGACAATCCAGCAGGAACTACAGTGAGGTCTACATATTTCTCCCAGTTTGACCAAAGCTGTAGTTTAGGTTAAGCTGCAAAAGTACAGGCCATTTTTATGCAAATGCCACTGTGCACAGCTTGGGCGTATTTGCAAATTGGGTGGGGTGGGGTTTCAGGGAGTAGTCAATAGGCTAGGGTATGACAAACACTGATGGCTGCTACTCAGCCATTTCTGTGCCTCTGTGTTTCCAAGTCCCCACATCCTGTGCCCCCATGCAGTGAACAATGATTGCTGTGGGTACCTCTGCAAGGGAGCCACCCTCACTTTTTGACCCAATGGCAGACCGTCCCACTTCTCCCTATAGGATTCTGGGTCTCCAGCGTTTCCTCAGAAACTAGTTCAGAGTAATCAGGAGCCTGTTTTCCTTCAGGTTGAAAAAAAGCAGTGCCCAAAGTTGCCTGCAGCCAGCCAGGCTCACCCTCCTCTGCATCTCAGTTTTTCAGCGCTTGTGCACATCCCAATGCTCCTCTCTCTTTCTGTCTAGTTGCAGAATTTTCTCTCGGCCAGCTTTCCAGTGGTTTTGGGTGATAAACATTTTTTCTTTTAGTTGCAGTTTTGGAATTGTTGTGCAAGGCAGCAGTTTAGGCATTTACCTAAGCAGTCATTGTGACATCTCCAGCTAGCTCAGTTGGTAGAGCATGAGACTTTTAATGTAACCAATTTGTTTTTTCAATAAAAAAGAGGGATACTTTTACAGCTTTTAATATTGTGGAATATTGTTTAAATTTGATGATTTGAGACCAAATTAGCCATTACTGTCAACACACACCATAATTTTATGTTATATATAAACTAAATAGGTACGCTATATGTTTGTATATTTTTTGAGATGCGATAAAGCATTTTCAACCAAAAGTGTCTGTATGTTAACATATTCAATATAGATATTAATATATTGCTCAAATACCAAATTTTTATATTTAAATTTTTTAAAATATTGTATATTATTTACTCAGCAATCAGAACATATTTTTACAAAAGAATATTTTAGTGGGTAGAGAGTCAGCCTGTGGACTGAAGGGTCCTGGGTTTGATTCTGGCCAAGGGCATATACCTGGGTTGTGGGCTCTGTCCCCAGTCAGGGGTGTGCAGGAGGCAGCCGATTAATGATTCTTTGTCATAATTGATGTTTTTTTTCTCTTTCTTCCTCTTCCTTTCTCTTTGAAATAAATAAATAAGTAATCTTCAAAACCACTAACAAATATTAAATTGTATTCCCAGTATGATGACAGACTCTAACCTTAATTAGTAAGCCCCATTTAACTACCAAACATTTTTCAAAGTGGTCCAATAATACTCTACAAAACATGAAAAATAATTTTCATGGTGACATAGGTTTAAAAAATACTGTATACTTGAGCCCCACTTATTATTGCACATGAAAGGCTCGAAGATTTTCTCCAATAAAGGAAACTAGATCTAGAACACTTTTTTTCATACAATATCTCCCATATTCATTTTCACTCCACCAGCCAATAGACAGAGACATAAAATATTTGAAGGTAAATAACATACATGAAGCTAAAAAGAAAGTTTACACCAATGTACACAACATCTGGATTTGCACAGATATTTGACTTTTAAATTTAGATACATTTAATATAACAGATCCAAGATAAACACATAAAAAATGTACTGAACACCCTGGCCAGTGACTGGGAGTGGAGCCTATTTATTTACTGCAGAGATGAAGAACATAAAGAGGAACCAAATTACAGAATTCCCCCAGGTAGGGTAAGCTGCAGAAAATGCATTTTGAAGAAAATTAGAGAAATGATTCACCAAGTGAAGTAGAAACAGAATCCCAGTTAAAGCAAATCATATAAAGTGGTGCAGAGGAGGCAAGCAAATTTCATGTGTGGATGACAGCCCACAAATTAACTTGACAAATGTGGAATCTCAGGGTAGGAATAATGAGAGAAAGCTTGGTGAGACTGAGTGGAAATAAAATCTTAGGGGTTAGACAAGCCCAGGAAACCGATGTTTTTCATGGACCTTACATATCAAAACATCTACACACGTTTAATCAAATAGTCACCAATATTCACAATTCATCATCAGTTATCCTTTACTTTCAATACTAATTATTCCTGTCTAGACATCCAGCAAGTTATGTGTATGGTTTTAGAAAAACTTAATAAATATTTTGAGTCTGATCTTGTGCATGAGACAGAAAGTCTTTGTGTAGTTTCCCAGCCAGCTAAGTGAAAGTAACATGAAAAGCAGGCGGAGGTGTTTTTAATGGGAGTTATCCCTGTACACTCACCTTCCTGTAAACACGGGGCTTCCTTTTATGAATCCACCTGCTCTCCTGAAGCCTTATTTCTAGGAATACTGCCAACATTTCTATTTTTAAATAAGATAGTAGAATACTAAGGAGCAAATTCCATGTAGCCTCCTTTAACATAATACGTCTCATACCCAGGTAATCCTTTAGAAAGATAGAGATTCAAATACTTGGTTTCCAGGATATTTTAGATCAGTGGACCATAAAAAAAGTCTTCATGATGCAATAAAGTTTATGACATTTTTAACCTCCATGGATTTTTGAACATTGGGGTCATTCAGATGGGACTATGATAAGATTTAAATTTTAATCATTAGAGGATAAAGGGCTTATCAATAAAGTGATAAAAATAAACTAACAATAAAAACAAAGATAATTGTATCATACATCTAAAGGTATTTTAATACATTAAAAATATATTCACCATTGCTATTTATAAACCAAAAAATAATATTTAAAAAAACCTTGGTAAGGCAGAACATTATAGAATCCATATTTGGCACTTTGCTGCTGGCTTGTTAATCCTGTTCCTATAAATCCTTGGCAATACTATCATTACATTATGATATAGTCCATAATCTTGAACTCTTTCTAATTTTATACACCCCTGTCAATTATTCTGAATTAATTAGATGGAATCTCTTTTTAGAGTGTTTCAAAATCAGTTGTACAAGGAATTTCACACAGATTTAAAGAATTACTGTCAAAAGTAAAAATAATGTGAAAGACTATATTTTTTTTAGTCAATTATAGTCTTACAGAAAATCAAGATGAATTCCCTTGTGAGCAAGCATTTAGATAGTAGGGTCACACAGTTATTCTTGGCAAGTGGTATAGACATGACAAGTCCAAACCTGTGAAATTAGCTTCTTCAATGACATTTCTATAATCTTAAGAAAGTAAAACAGTTTTCAACTGTTTTGATAATGATGGTGTTATTGAGGCAGTGTTGATGTAGTCAGGCCTGCTTCCATGGACCATCATAACCAATCTGTCCCCAAGATTTGGTCTTCAATATGTACTGAAACGGGTTGGTGACTGTGCACTTGCCACACTGGTACATTTATTTATGTAGCACTTTGTTCCATAAAAGATTTGAATTGGCATATAAATCTCAATCTAAATAGTGAATGAAGCAAGATGAAGGGAACAGATGGGTACACACATCAAAGTCAGTGTACTGAATACACACAGACACAACCCTTGGAGAATCTTGTGCAGTTTCTACAGGTAGACCTCAACTCTAGCTCTCGCTTGCCTAAAAACAGGAGGGTGAGAAGCAAACATACTAATTATTTAATCAAAGTCTCCATAAGAATTAAAAATTAAGTAGTTAATTAAATGTGGGAAAGTTTTTTTTTTTTTTGAGATGTGAAGAGGTCATATAGTATTAACTAGCAGACAATGCCCTTGACATCATCCCTAAATTATGAGTATAATTAAATTTTACATGATTTGTATAACATTTCTCCATTGGATAATGATGCTAAATAGATTCCACCTTCCTTTGCCTTATTTCGAGTTTAAATGGATTGCCTGAAAGTCTCATTTCTTTTTTCTTGGAGGCTTCCTTATAATCTAGAGAAATTGTTTATGCAGCTAGCTATCCCTTTGATACTTGGTAAATCAGGATCTATGAGCTTCTTTTTAAAATATAATCCATGTGGAGAGCATTGACGTAGACAGTAAATGTTGGTATGCATTTTTCCCCTGGGAGTAGTGCAAAGCATGCACAAATTACAACAATATTTATTTTAATTGTTCTATTTTAATTAATTATTGTTTCTTACAACAGTTTTAATCTCAAATTTGATTATTTAATCTGTACTTCAGAATTTAATAAAGTGCTGAAAGAGTTTAAGTGCCTACCAAATGATGACGCTCTGTGTTCATTTCAGCTGTATCTTAAAGGGAGCTTGTTCTGATGGCCAAATTACAATGTTTGATGTATTTTCTGCATTAAAAAGACTGTCTGATAATTCACCATCTGTGGAAGAGAAGCAAATTTGGCTTCAGAGGTATTTCTCTTTAATCATCTGAAAGATTTTAAAAGATGACTAATTGTGTAGCATACAAATCAATAATCTTTAGCAGATAAAAATTGTAAGAGCCTGACTTGCTGCTGCTGTTCATTTAATATGGATTACTTATAAATAAATGTTTTTTTCCTGGTGTTTGAATAATGATTTTCAAAGATATGGCTTGATTTAAATAATTTTAATCTACATAATAATGGCAAAGAATTAGTTTTTTTCTAGATACTATCTTTAAATAACATTTCTTTATAATTAATCTGGGTCAGACTGATTGCTAAAATAATGAAATTTTGTAAATTTTCTTACTACCATGCATTGTTGAAGGATTTAAAGATTTTTTTTCTATCTTGAGATTCAAAGATATGGAAATAAATACCAACATCTTAATGGGGTATTTAAGATGAGGCCAAAGTCCCCACACTGCTCATAGACCCTGCTAACACAATGTGTCTAGGCTGCCATGTTATACCCTGTGACTCTGATTTTCTCTTTTTACAACTGATTAGTCCAGTATTAAGCACCTGATCCCTCCATAACTAATTTAATAGACTGAAAGTCTTATATCTTTACTTATATCTTTCATCTTTGAGCCAACAGGAAATATAGTTTAGCACTCTACTGTTGCTTATTTGTATACAGAGTATATCCTTACTGATGTTTTACAAGAACATTTTGTTGGTAAATTTTATAAAATGACCTTTGAATCTATCCGAATAAGCAAGCTGTCTGCTTAGTAATTGTTGAGCTAACAGTTAACCAGCAAATTAGGCAGATATGTGTGGCCAGCTTGAAAAATTAGCATAAAGGCATTATTTTGATGAAATATGTTTAGTGTCACTGTAATTGGGCTCATTTCAGTGTGATTTAGACTAATTTGACATGAATAACTTTAGATTAAATTTCACAAGAAATCATTTTATAATATCATCTGAGTTATAAGTAACTTTCAGAAGGTTCTTATGGTAATATCCAATTTATAACTGCATAAGTGCTTCAATAATACTTTGAAATAAGACTCTGAGATAGTCACAAAATCACTCTAGCTATGTAATAATGAGTTCTATTGTTTTCAGAATTGCACAAAATCAAGAAAATAGTTATAAATCTTTTGGTTTTTCAAATACACATTATTATATTTCTGAATTAGCTGTTATGATGTCATAACTCTAAGAAAGCATCTTACCATATTCATAAGCTCTTTTATGGGAAGAATACAATTAAAATCTCCTGAAATTGATTATTTTTTTTCTCATCAATCCTATGGCAGTGTACATGGAAGATATTCAAAAGGAATGCAATTTCAGAAGATGAGTATAACTCAATTTTTAGTCTTTAATTTTCACACTTTTCAAACACCAACCCCAAAATATAGTGCACAAAAGATGAGTACATCAGCAAATTATCAGTAAACTTCTGAGAGAAGTTGGCATATTCAATTGGGTTCTCCCTGTAGTGAATCCAACAGGTGATTTAGTAATATATAATTATGAAATAAAATATATTCTCTTTCACCCAGCTGGAAAACTTTTGATGCAGTAACTTATTATAATAGAAATATAGTATAAAGAAGAAGATAATGAAAAGAACCGAAGATAGAGAACAACTGGAGAATGGGGTAGTTTGAAAGAAAGAGGGGATGACTACAGTTTTTTAGTTTAAGCAGCCATAAATACAGACACATTATCAAAATATAGCAGATAGAGGCTAAAGTATCTTAACCTGATTTTTTGTCTCTTTAATATAGACCATAAGAAATGAAAAAATTAGATGACAAGGTGCTCTAAAGCAAAGATTTTTTTATTCATTCATTGTAGGTCCTACATTATCTAAAAATTTAATTCTAATAGTACTTTTGCAAAAACTACTTCATTATTAATTGGAAGGTATTAATATTCAGCTTAAGCAGTAAAGTTCCTATATTTATTTACA
This sequence comes from Antrozous pallidus, assembly GCA_027563665.1. Taxonomy (NCBI): domain Eukaryota; kingdom Metazoa; phylum Chordata; class Mammalia; order Chiroptera; family Vespertilionidae; genus Antrozous; species Antrozous pallidus. The sequence goes on along the minus strand of CM050516.1, from coordinate 69,617,069 downwards.
TTTTCCTTTTATATCCTTTAGAAATTTCAAGTGCTTGATTTTGATGCTATAATCATCAATAATTATGCGAATTAGTTTGTATTTACCACAGCATATAACACACATGAAAACACACACACACACACACACACACAAAAAAAAAACTATAACCTGAGATTATTTAAAAAATGGAAGCATTAAAAAAGGAATACAAACACTTATTTACTAAATTTTTGATACGCATGCCAGATATTACAAAAACAAGCACAGGTATTTTGTGTTAAAATACCTAATAGAAGACTGTCAAAGTTGACAGAAATAAAGCACAGAGTAGGGTTTTGTGGGTGTGCTGGAAGTAGCAATAGAATCTGCTTAAGCTTTGATTCTAAGGTGCTTTTGTACTACTAATTATCATTCCCATGAAAGTTTGGGATGATAAATTCTCAGTTGAGGAGTTGTTGGCAACTGCAATTTGTGTAGCAATCTGCCTGTTCCATTAACTTAGACTGAGGAAGAACTAAATACCGAATGTTTCAGGACTATTCAAGTTTGATATTTTACAGGTGGTGGAGGACCTCCAAGAATCTTAAGGTCAGTTTTATCTTAGACTTGACTTTTTTCCCAAACCCACGGGGAGCCATTTATAACAACTGTTGAAAAAGCAAGGAGATTCTTATTTCTTCATTGGAAGAAGCACTCACCCTTAGCAAGACATTTAAACCTGCAACTTCACCAAGGGCACGTTGCTAATAAGCCTGGAGAATATCACAGGGTTTATGAAAACATTGATCAATGCCAACTACTTTATTACAGGACATTGCCAATAGCAGGCACCTGCAGTGAAATTTTTTGTTTTTAGAACACTTTTTTTCCCATCACATTATTTGTATCTTTGGATGAGAGATTTTTATACTAAGTAATCTCTCACAGTTATTGCTTCATATCTGGATTCATAATTCATATTCTAACCACATAGTTATAATTGGATATACTGAAGACCACTTTAACTCACCAGAGGAAAATATAAGATTTATTTTGAGAACCAAAAGAAAAGTAATATATATTACTGAATTTTTTATTCTCTTAAAATAAACCAGTGAATTGCTTCACATTTTTCTGGTATACTTAGTTTTCAGTGCTTCTCAAAGGACTAGCCAGAGGATATTTTGAGTATATCTATGATAATTATACTATGATAATTATGTGTTCTTTAAATAAAATACTAATAAGTTTATATATATATATATAAATATATATATATTGTTTTCAGAGAGAAAGGAAGAAGGAGGGAGAGATAGAAACATCAATGATGAGATGGAATCATTGATCAGCTGCCTCCTACATGCCCCTTACTGGGGATAGAGTCTACAACCCACCTTGGCTGGAATTGAACCTGTGACCCTTCAGTCCACAGGCTGACACTCTATCCATGAGCCAAACTGGCTAGGGCCTGATAAGTTAATTTTAAGAAAATGTAACAAATACTCATATCTTAATTATGAAATATTAATTTCATTACATGAAATTAAATGCTTACTTAGTTGTTTCTCATAAACTGGATCTTATATCTTTAAACTAGAGACCTGCTGCATAAAATTTGTGCACTGTGGGGGGGGTGGTCCCTCAGCCTGATTTGTGCCCTCTTGCAGTCTGGGGACCCTTGGGGAATGCCCGGCTGGTGGCTTAGGCCCAAGATGTCAGTAGGACATCTTCAGTGCTGCTGTGGAGGCGGTAGAGGTTCCCACCACCACTGATGTGCTTGCCAGCTGTGAGCCCAGCTTCTGGCTGAGTGGCACTCCCCTTATGGGAACACACTGACCACCAGGGGACAGCTCCTGCATTGAGTGTCTGCTCCCTGGTGGTAAGTGCATATCATAGCAACCAATCATTCCACTGTTCGGTTGATTTGCATATTAGCCTTTTATTATATAGGATGCCCAAATCTCATTAATATTAAAAAAAGAACATGCTTAGAGATGTTCACAGAAATGTATTGAGTGGTTTTGCATACACTAAAGAAATTTAATTCCTTACTATAAAACTTCTTGCAAAGAAAATTTCAATTACAAATGTGAATTCAGTTCAAAAGTGAATTCTATTAAATATTACAAAGAAAATAAAACTAATCTTAATTTTGGAAAATATAAGATTTAGAGCAAACAATTTCCAATGGGTTTTATAAGAGCAGTGGACAGCATTACTCTAATACCAAAACTAAAAAAAATAAAATAAACAAACAAACTACAGACCAATATCTCTCATTAACACAAAGACAAAAATACTTCAAAATTCTAGAAAATCAAAACCAGCAACAGACAAAATGTTAATACTTCACTGCCGAGTATAGTTTATTGCAGGCATGCAAGTTGATTTTAATACTTAAAATCCAATCATTGTAATTCACAATGTTAACAGGATAAAGTAGAAACATAATCATTTCCAAAGATGCAGAAAATTATTAGACCACATTCATTAATCATTTCTAATTAAAAACTGTGAGCAAAAAAAAAATAAAGGAGATTCCTAATATGATAGAATTCACTAATTTAAAAAATCTACAGGTAGCATGATACTTCATGGTAAAATTAAAAAAAAATTATGCTAACAAACACACCAGACTTCCATGTGCAGTGCTTCATTTGGATGTCTGGGGTTTTGGAAGCTTGACTACCCTACATTCTCCTACAAATGGACCTTGAGAGCTTGTTTGGAGGTTCTAGCAGGGAAGTATATTTACTAACCCTTAATCTAAGACTGGTCCTCTCCTCTGAGGAGCAGGTCATACTGTTCGACCCAGAGTGCATCCTTGGGAGGGACGCACATGGATCAGTGAGGGAAGAGGAGGACACCCACCTAGCCAGCCAGTTCAGCCAAATCAACCCTGGGGATTAATGGGGTGCAGATGTTGCAGCCAGACTGCCCTCACAGCCTAACAACACTTTTCCCCCCAGCTTCCTTGAGGTAAAATTGACAAATAGAATATCTAAAACGTACCTCATGATTTTATATGAACATATATTGTGAAAGGATCCCCTATCTAATAAACATTTCTATTATTCACATATTGATCTGTTTGTGTGTGTGAGAGAGAACATTTAAGCTCTACTCTTAACAAATTTTAACTTCACAATACAGTCTTATCAATTATAGTCACCATAGTATGAATTAGATCCTCAGACCTTATTTGTCACATGGTTGAAAGTCTGTACCCTTCTACTAATTGCTTATTTTCCCCACACCCCAGTCCCTGGGGAACACTTTTCTACTATCTGTTTCTATGAGTATAACTTTTTATTTAGATTGCACATATAGGTGATAGCATGCATTATTTGTCTTCATCTATGTGGCTTGTTTCATTTACCATATTACCCTAAAGGTCCATTTATGTTGTCATAATTGCAGGGCTTTCTTTTTTCTCATGCATGAATTCCAGTACATGCACACATATGTATGATATGATATAGTGACATGATAGATTGTTTACATACCTTGACTATTGTGAATAATGCTGCAATGGACATTGGAGTGCAGATACCTTTTATAAAATATTCTAGAGGCCTGATGCATGAAGAGACTCATGCAATAAGCCTTCCTTCTCTTGTCTTCCAGCACCAGATTTCCTCCGGTACCGGGGACCCAGGCCTTCACTCCAGCCAGAGTCTGCCACCTTCATGTCCACTGCAGACTCTGGCTGGATTCTGCCATCATCGTCTTTGCTGTTTCTTTAGTGCAGACTCCAGAGTCTGTTTTTGCCATGGCTCTCTGCTCCTGTTAGATCCCTTTGCCCCCCACCTTCCCTCTCATAGCAAGTGTCCTGTCCTGCCTGGTCACTCTACCCTGGAGCAGCTGGGCAGTTGATATCTTTCTCTTTCTAATTTGCATACTCACTCTGATTGGCTGTGAGCATAGCAGAGGTACAGTCAATTTTCATGTTGGTTTGTTATTAGGTAAGATGTTTTTAATGATTTTTAGAGACAGAGGAAGAGGGATAAAGAAATAGAAACATTGATGAAAGAGAAGCATCATTTATAGGCAGCCTTCTACATACCCACTCCTGGGGTTGAGCCTGAAACCCAGGCATGTGTCCTGACTGAGAATGGAACCTCTGACCACTTGTTTCATGAGTTGATGCTCAAGCATTGAGCAAAACTGGCTAGGCTGATAGTTGTATTTTTAATTTAGGGGGCAACTTCCAAACTATTTTCCATGGTGGCTGCATCAATTTATACTCTCACCAACAGTATACAAAAGTTCCCCTTTTATCATAGCTTCATATCTTATCTTCTTTATAAGATTTGTAATATTTTAAGTATTCACTCTTCCTTTTATTTTGTAGTCCATAATTGCTTGTATTAAAAACAGTCACAAATATAGATTAATATTTCTGCTGTTTTTATTGATTACTCTAATTAACCACTAAATGATTTTCTTAGACTGCCTTTTAGGGATATCAAGTGATTCACCACACATTGACATTTGTTATGCATTGATATTTTGAAAGTTAAAAAAAATCAAAACAACAAAAACTCAATTAAGGCTGTATTCTTTCTTATTTGAAACATATCAAAATAATTGATTTCCAGCTACCTTTTTTTTTTACAAGAGGCTAGAACATCAAAATGTATAGTCTGTTTTATTTCTGTGTTCAGTTCTTACAATTATTATTGTAAAATGTTATTTGCAATCTCCTGTTTTACAACCAGTAACTTAATTTTTAATGAGAATTACAGACTTTTTTCTTTATTTCAATTAATTTTATTGACTTCCAACTTTTCAACAAATGCCAAATTTTGGTAACTGATTTTGGCTCTTATGATCTTAAGATGTCAACCATCCATCCATTGGTGAAAGCTTAAAAATCTTAGAAAAACAAAGGTGCATACATTGGCATATAATGATTAATAGTTAAGATTGCCAATCAAATAAATTGTTTCAAAAATACCAATGCTAATATGAGGCCAGATATTACTCTTAATTACCTACTTAATATGTGTTAATTTCTCTTCCTTGCTAAAAAAATTCAGTTTTGTTTGGAATGGCAACATGCTCCACTCCAAACAAAAATAGGTGATGGTTGGAGCATTAAAAGTCACATTACTCCATATGAGAAATATCCGATAAATACCAGAATCACTGACTAAAAGTCAGAAATCTTCAAACTCTGGCTTTTTAAAATGAAAATATGTCCTTATTCTATTTTTTTAAATTTTCCTCTCTATTAATTAAGGTATTACATATGTGTCCTTATCTCCCCATTGTCCCCCGTCCCCACATACACACACACTCATGCCCTCAGCCCCTGTTGTCTGTGTCCATTGGTTAGGCTTATATGTATGCATACAAGTCCCCCATATCTCTTTTACCTTCCCTCTGAGGTTTGACGGTCTGATCAATGTTTCTCTGTCTCTGGATCTGTTTTTGTTCATCAGTTTAGGTTGTTCATTATGTTCCACAAATGAGTGAGATCATGTGATATTTATCTTTCTCTGACTTGCTTATTTCACTTAGCATAATGCTTTCCAGTTGCATCCATGACAAATAGATACTTTTCGAAAGAAGACATAAGGAAGGCCAAGAGACATATGAAAACATTCAAAGTCACTAATCATCTGAGAGATGCAAATCAAAACGACAAATGCCTTACCATCTCACACCTGTCAGAATGGCTGGCAAGGATGTGGAGAAAAAAGAACCCTTGTGCACTGCTGGTGGGGATGCAGACTGATGCAACCCTTGTGGGGAACATTATGGAGTTTCCTCAAAAAACTAAAAATAGAACTCTCATTTGACCCAGTGATCCCACTTCTAAGAATATATCCTAAGAAACTAAAAACATGAATCAGAAAGGACATATGCACCCCAATGTTCATAGTGGCACAATTCACCATAGCTAAGATTTGGAAACAGTCTAAGTGCCCATCAGCAGATGAGTGGATTAAAAAATTGTCATAAAGCTACACAATGGAATACTATACTGCAGTGAAAAAGAAGGAATTCTATTTTAAATCATTCTTTGTTAATTGTTACTAAGTGCAGCCTTAGCATAAAATATCTAATATTTTATAGTTGTATAATTTGCTTAATTCTTTCATAATATTGTGTCATTTATATAAACAATTCATAAGAAACAAAATAAGCTATGTTCATAAGTAGTGATTCTTTTCTGCATTGTTATCTTTGCAGACAATTGGAAGCAATGCCTTGATTTATCCAGTTAGATTTAGAATCACTGTAGATGAAAAAGTGAGGAAAAACATTGAAGAATCTTTTTTGTAGACAAAAAAATAAATAAATAAAGGAAAATATGGTGAATTCATCATACAGGTATGGTTTACTTAGTTCAACTATTAGTATAAACTGTTGTTTTGTTTTGTTTTTAAGAATTACTTACAAAAAATTCAAACAACCAGAGCTCTGATGGTAACATTTATATGAGGATATGAAACCTTACAGAAGAATAAATATAACCAACTTTTTAACTTTGGGCTATGGTATAAAGTGCAAGAAAAGAAGATGAATTAGTATGCTTCAATTTATAGATAATAACAGAATAAAATATGATTATTACAAGTAGTTAATAGATATTTAGAGACATATTAAAGAAATATATATATATATATATATATATATATATGAGGGCCATTGCACAAAGAACCATGCAATAGGCCTTCCTTCACCTGGCTGCCAGCAGCAATTTTCCTTCAGCACCTGGGACTCAGGCCTTTGGCCGCTGCCTTCTGTCTTCACTCAACTGGAGTCTTAGCTTTGCTCCAGCTAGAGTGCTGCTCCTGTAGCTCCCTCCATCCCCTGCCCTCCCTCTCATACCAGGCATCCTGCCTTACCCAGCCACTCCAGCCTGGCCATGGCTGGGGGGAATGCCCACCACCATATTTGTCCTGCTAATTTTCATATTCCCTCCAGATTGGTTGGTGGGTGTCGCAGAGGTACACATTTTTCTTTTATTAGTGTAAATATACTTTCTTACTAAAAATTCATAAGGCTGTGGGACAAAATAACCCCATAACAGACAAACAAATAAGTAAACAAACAAGACTGAAACAAATAAATGAAATTTCTGGACACTAGAAATGAACAGTAAGTTATTAGAGGATTCAAAGATATTTTCTTCCAAGGAGGTTTTGAAAGCATATTTATTCCTAGAAGCAAGGGAAGAAGCTTATACCTAGAGATCTCTGGGTGCACATACTCTTCGTGGATTAGAAAGTCCTATTTCAAGCCAGTTAGGGACTTGATGACCTGTCTGATGTCTGGGTAAGAAAAATAGCCATCTATGAGCATGAATATAGGCAAGGCTATATAATTAGAGCTAGAATCAGCACAAAATGAAAATGTAGGGTCTTTTGTTTATAAAACAAGAGACAAAAAGCAGTATCAAATTACCTAAAATATTAAGCTTTTACCTTTCTTTCACATTATCTATCTTGACTTGTTATGTATGGTATCTGTACATTTTCTGCTTCTTAATGCCTTTCTAAGTAAAAACAAAACACCAACATTTTAATTATTAGCAGAAATTTTATATTTCATATTTATAGTGTGCATTAATAATTTTAGATGGAAATACCTAGTATAAAGAATCACAGAAATCCCACAACGCATGATTCATAACTCAGATGACTGTGTATTTCATTCGATCAAAACAGTGAAAACAGTGTACAAAACTGAAATGGTTTAGTTTCACTTCTAGATACATGCACATTCTACCAACATTTTAACTAAGTATTTGGACACAACTAAGTAGCACTAAAAGGAAAAAGAATTATGGGTTCTCTCTGTTTCCCTTTCTTTCTACAGCATCCTTTCTAGTGTAAGTGGTTTGCTTCCAGGGGGGATTCACACAATAAGAGAGGATATGACAGGGTTCCTTGGGCATTAGTATTTCTTAGAATTCCATTGTGTTTTTCTATGTGATGTAAGTTCTGGTTTGAACAGAATGGATGGCCTTTTTGGGCGCTCAATGTTTATGCATAATCACATGTAGATATATCATGCTTTCCTTGCCTTGAGTTTGGTTGAGCTTCCACACACTGTGCATGCAGAGGAATTCTGTGCTGAGGGGGCATTGTGTGCACTTTCTGTGCAAAGCGTATCAAGGAAAGATGAATACCTATATTAAGCATGTCTTCTGTGTACCATTGTTCCATTAGACTCTACTAGCAGACAGATTCAAAGATTAAAATTATCAGAAGTTTCAGAAAGGTGACAAAAGAATATTAACCTAAACACAGAGCCCTTCTGAGTAAGTATGGGGCCCCATGAGAATAAACATATCTTCTAACTGCATTAAAAAAATTGAAAATGACACAATTATAAAAAGAAAGGTAAGCATGGGCTCTGAAGTTAAGGAACAGTACTCATTGGTATCAAGACTTATTAGAGCTTTCTGTTAATAGTATTTTTTTAAATTATGGATATGTAATAGAAAGTCATAACAAAGAAAATAAAAAAAACCCAAGTATCCACAGCATTAAGCTGAACTCTAGGAGAATCCCCATGACCCTTGTCTGGATATAATACCTCCCCTCTTTGAATTGGGGTGAAACTTGTGAGTATGATGGAAGATGACTCCCATGATTATATTCCACAATATGACAAAAGAGAGATTATCCTGGGTGGGCCTGACTTCATCAGGTGAACCCTGTAATAATGGAGAGTTTTTATACTGGGGACAGAAGAGAAAGTCTGAATGACTTGCTCTGACTGGTCTGGAAGAAAGCAAGCACCCACCTTGTAAATTGCCTGTGAGGGCCATGTGGCAAGGACCTTCAGGCAGCCTTCAGGAGCTGGCAGGAAAACAAGGACTTCAGTCATACAATCATAAGGAAATGAATTTTGCCAACAACTATTGAGCTTGGAAGAGGATCCTAGCCCCAGATGAAAACCACAGCCCTGGCTGACACTTCTGCTTTCAACCTGGAGACCGAGCAGGGAATCTACCTAAATTGTGCCTAGACTTCTGACCTACAGAAATGGTGAAGTAATAAATGAATGTTGTTTTAAGCCACTAAGTTTGCAGCAATGTGTTATGCAGTAATAGAAGACTACTATATCCAGGAATAATATTTTGACTTCTATCTTTATAGTTACTAGTATATCTTTTATAGCTTTCTTCCTTTACATGTATATACTTTTTCTGTGTGATAGGATTATACTTTTTCTTTGATCCTCTTTAATTTACTGTCATGGTGAACATTTTTCACCCCATTAAACAACTTTACCACACCTTTAACAATTTTTTTTAAATAAAAAAATAAACAAACAGATTTCAAGCCCAGGAGACCAGCTTTGGATATATGATGAAAAGTAACCCACCTATAGGATCTCAGAAATAAAAGCCATTAAATAAATCTAAAAAAAAATAGTCCAGAATTATTGATATGACTGGAGGAAGCAACCTTGAAACTTCTGTAGTATTAATGGAAAATAACAAAATTCATTTATTTTTAGTAGACACAAACATTATTTAAACAGTGATCTATCAGGAAATATTAAAAAAACAGAACAAGGTATGATGAGTTTCTATTTTTGTAAAAAATTATATTAAGTTATAACACCAAAGTGTATAATTCATAAGTACATCCTGATGAATTCTTACAGAGTGAGCACATTGGGTAACCATTGATGAAGTCTGGGTATAAAACTCCACCAGCCTCCCAGAGGCTCCTTCACTCCATTACACATTACTTCGCCCTCTGTTCAAAAGGCAGCTGCTACAATGATATCTAAAATGATGGGATTTGCTCTTTTTAAAACTTTCATTAAATGTACTCATACAATTTGTACCTGGTTTTCTGTGAACATTTGGTTTGTGAGCTTCATAAAAGTCATTGCAATAACTGATTTGTTTTTATTTTGGTAAAGTAACATAATTTAATATATTTTTTATTCTATTACTGACCCATAGTTCCAGTTTAGGGTCATTATGAAAATGTTGCTATAAACATCTACATATATAAAAGTCCAGCGACCAGAACAACAGAATGACTTCTCTATGACACACACTGCAGTGGGCCAACCAGCCTGATCATGACCTCAATTGTCTGCCCCCCAACCTCCCACAGCCCCTTCCCAGCCAGCTTCACTCCCAATCACCCTACCCCACCCCAATCAAGAGCGTGTAATGGTCATGAACCTCCCACCACTCTTCCCCCCTGTCAGCCTGGCCTAATCAGCCCCCATCAGGGCAGGCCAGCTGGACCCCATCATAGCTGAATTCATGCGCTGAACCTCTAGTTCTAAGATATGTCTTTTAAAGCACATAGGTCCACATTCCTGTTATTCCAGAACTGTGTGCAATCTAAATTTCCTAGTTACTGAATTGTAAAGTATTACTAAAAATGTACACCCTAATCAGCAATATCTAAGGGATTCAGTTATTCCAATAATGCTCTGTATAGTTAGATTGTTATTTTTCATTTTTGAGATGTAGTTCTCACTTGCATTTCTGTAATACAATCTTAAGCAACTTTTCATGAATCTGTTAAATATAAATGTGTTACCTTCCTAATTAAATCTCTTATTATTTTTATTAGATTTATTTTTCTTATTATTTGTAGTAGTTCCTTATATATTCTGGATTTAAGTTCTTTGTTAGTTATATGTGTTGCTAAGATATTCTCTATATTAGTTTGCTTAGGCTGTCATAACAAAATACCACAGTCTGAGTGGTTTAAATAACTGAAATTTCTTTGATCAAAGTTCTTGAGACTAGACATTCAAGACCAAGGTGTCTGTCAGCAAGGCTGGTTTCTTCTGAGGTGCTATCTTTGGCTTGTAGGTGACTGCCTTCTCACAGTGCATAGGCATCCTGGTAACTTTCTGTGCGTCCACATTCCCTCTTATAGAGACATCAGTCAAATTGGATATGGGTGTAGCCTAACAGCCTCATTTAACCTTATTCACCCTTTTAAAGGTCTTATATTCAAATACAGGCATATTCTGAGGTAGTGGGAATTAGGGCTTCAACATATAAATTTTGAAAAGTACACAATTTAGCCCTTAACATTCCCCTATTTGGTATGATTTTAAATCTTTATCATCTGTTGAAATTTACTGTATTTTTCTCAAGTCTAGAAAAATGTTTTATGTGTATTTGGAAAGAATATGTATTTTGCAACCGCTGAGTACAAGTTCTTACATATGTAGATTAGGTTAAGTTTGTTGATTTCACTTTCAGTTTGTATTTTTTTCTGATTTTTGTCTAGCTTGCAATCCTTACTGAGAGTTGTTTATTTAAATCTCTCACTCTGATTATGGGTTCCTCTATTTTTCCTTTAGCTTCATCAATGTCTGATTTTATCTTTTGAAGCTATGATATTAGATACATACAGTAGTAGAACTATCATGCCTTTCTAATGCATTAAATCTTTTTTCATTATGAGATATCAGTTTTAATTTTTGTTTTGAGATCATTTTAAAATTACAGAAAAGTTGCCAAAGAAATACAAATAAATCCCATATTCCTTTTAGTTCAGAAAGCTCTTCAAGTTTTGCCCAGCACCATCCTCCTCCTCTGCCCCCCAGTCCTACTGATTGTCTTTAAAGAAAATACAAGAGGTATGTACTGTCCTCAGCTGTAACCTCTCCATGGTCTTCCTCAATCTGGAACAGTTTATCATTCTTTCCTCCTTTCACAATTCCAGATCTCCAAAGCTACCATGTATGCTCTAAGGAGAGCCCTTGGAGTTTAATGAAAATATTTACTATAGCATTTATATATGATTAAATCTGCACAATATAGAAGCAGGTCATTTTTATACTGAAGAATGGAGAATAGATACTCATAAAGCTTTTAAAAGAAAAGTGTGTGCTATGATATGTAGCTAAGAGTAATATTGCTTCCTGAAGCATAGAAGTGGGGTAATTCTGTATCCAATTATATTAAATTTCTTTATTTCAGTTTGTAACTACTTCAGAATATCAATACAGAGAAGGAATGACTACATAGGGAATTGTACTTTACAAAATACTTTCATAATACATGATATTCGATTTTAATCCTATAAGGTAATAAGGGCATGGATTATAGTAACCTAAAAATATAAGACCTAAGTGATTTGAGATCAAAGCAATTCTGGGAAGCATTGATTCAGTCAGAAACCCAAATAGTGTTTTGATTATGAGGTGAGGTAAGAGGTATTTATGAGAAAAGGAAAGGAAATAATTACAGGAATAGAAGAAAGGAATTTCTATTGGTGCTAATAAGCCAAGGAAGGAATTTCTATAAGGTACAAATAAGCTGAATAATTCCCTAGCTATACATGGTGGTGGGACTAGTTTTGATTTTCAGTTCCTGTAGTCAAGATGCCTCCTTTTCTCTTAGCTTTGCAAATGGTTTTTTGAATGGCAATGTAGATTTGGCCTAGTCTAAAGGTTATTTTTCCCAGTTCGAGCATTCCAAAGGGCTATGGAGCAAGACAAGCAAGGCAATTTCTCTGGGATGACATCTCTGACTCAATTTTGCAATGGCTTTATTTATATCAACTTTTTGAATAAAATTAATTGGAACTTTTACTGAGCATATACTCTGTGTCACCCCCATAGAAACCTGATTCACACAGAGGGTTTCTGGTCTGAAAGAAACAGCAGTCCAGCACAGGAAATACAGTGGCAACTCATAATTAAGGTAAACCATGAAGCATACCACGAAAAGGAAAAGCTTGTCCCAGACAGTACAGAGATGTAAGAGCTATTGCCCCTGCCTGACAAGGTTTAATGTCAGGAGTGCGGTGTGGAACTTAGGGAGGCATTCAGTAAGTAGGGATGCCAAAGTAGGATTCTGAATCATAAATTAGTGTTGTCTAAGGATGAAAAAGAGATAGGAGGACAAGACAATAGAAATCTATGTGACGATCTACACTCTAGGTACGCACTTTTGTTTATTCCTATATATATGAAAAAAGGTCTAGTCATTACACATGAAAAGTATGTATGCTTATACTAGAGGTCTGATGAATGAAATTCATGCATTGGAGGGGAGGTATTCTTCAGCCCAACCTGCACCCTCTCCAATCTGGGACCCTCAGGGGATGTCCGACTGCTAGTTTAGGCCCGACCCCTGTGGGAATAGGGCCTAAATCTGCAGTCGGTCATCCCTCTCACAATACAGGACTGCTGGCTCCTAACTGCTTGCCTGCCTGCCTGATTGCCCAAACTACTTCTTCCTGTCAGCCTGATCACCCTCTGCTAGCCAGATTAACACCTAACTGCTTCCCTGCCAACTTGATCATTCCTGACTGTCCTCCCCTGCTGGCCTGGTCACTCCCAACAGCCCTCTCCTGCTGGCCTGATCTTACCCCCAATTGCCCGCCTCTGCTGGCCAATTTGGTTCTGATTGGTTGATTTCTATGCCAGTCAGCATCAAAAGCTCTGCCGCCAAGGCTGCCATTGGCACCTCACAGTTCACCCAGATTAGGTTGATTGGTCAGTTTCTATGCCAGTCAGTGCCAAAAGCTCCTCCTCCTAGGCAACCATTGACTCCTGATACTTCACCCAGATTTGGTTCTGATTGGTCAGTTTCTATGCCAGTCAGTGTCTCTGGGCCTATCAATGGGGCCTGATTAGAAAGGCGGGGCTGATCAACAGCCCTGGTGGAAGCCTGGGGAGAAATGGAGGTGCAGCTGCTGAGAGAGAGGCAAGTGCAGAACAACAGCTGACACAGAGGCTACAGATGAGACGCTGCTTTTCTCTTCAAGCCTCACTCTGGTCCTGATTTACAGCCCCCTCAGCAGTCAGAGCTGGGTTGCCATGGCAGCCCAGTGCTGACTGCAGGGCTGACTTGCCATTGGGGGAGCCTCAGGTTGTTGTAGATGTGATGGACCCAGGGTTTTTATATATTAGAATAAAGATATGATGACTTAACAATACCCAATAAACTTTAAAACTACTTCATTTTTGTGCTGCAAAAGGACTTTAAAAATGCTTCTGCCATTGTGTCAGTTTGATTAAATTAAAATGTATGTTTTCCTGCCTGTGTGTCTCCCATCAAACTGCGTGTTATTGTTATTTTTCATAAGATTACACATAATGTGAAACACACTTGTAGGAGATTCTTAAATATCTATTAATTGGAATAAGAATAGAAAATAAAAGATAGAATATTACATTATTTCTTAAAACTTATAATTTCTCTGGAAACTCATGGATTCTTGACATGTCAGACTGGGTTACAGATGGCCTCTCTCATTTCTGTTTTCTTGGGTTACCCCAGACATCCTAGACTTTTGAATATGCAAGATGGATGTAAGTATCTATGATATTGATATTTATGATAAGAAATATATATATTTGGACTTTGTTTGCCCTCCAGCCCCCCCATTTCTGGCACAGAGTTCCTAAACCCATTGGCTTTACCTAGGAATGGGAGTCACAAAGGTGTCTTTTGTTATGTTCATGAGGTGCCTTTTGGAAAGCTCTTAGAAAACCATAGAATGAGGCAGGTTAAAGCGATGAGAGTGTTAGAATTTTCAGTCCCACCTTGATCTCTTGGGAGGAGAGAGGAGTTAAAGTTTGAATCCATAACTGTGCTCCATGATGAAATCAATCAAGCCTCTGTCATGAAACCTCCATAAAAATTTAAAAAAGAAGGATTCAGAGAGTTTCCAGTTTCTTGAACTTATGGAATAGCAGGGAGAATTGTGAGCTCAGAGCATGGGAGCTCTGCGCCCATTCCTTCTCCCTTGCTCCATACATCTCTTCCATCTGGTTATGCTTGAGGTATATCCCTTTATAAGAAACCTAGTAAATAAGTAATCTAGTAAATAAAATGTTTTGTCTGAGTTCTCTGAGCCACTCTAGAAAATTAGAAAGGGGGAGGGGGCCTGCATATAGTTTCTATCATTTCTCTTTACTCCTCTATTGGCAAACCCCAGACCCATGCCCCCAGTTAGCTGTGAGACTAAGAAAAGTAGAGAAGCCCAAGGATGATGGTGAGTCCTGACAGGCTCTGTCATGTAGGGTGGACAATCTTTCAGTATTACTAGTTTTACTCTTGCCCCATTTTCTGGGTGCAGAGCCTGAGGCTTAGAAAAGAAGCATTTTGCCCATTGTTAAACAGAGAGCCTGGGTCAGAGCAGAGATTTGAATGCAAGTTTCCAAACCTCACATTATTCCCACCTCACTTAGTTCTAAAGACAAAACATGACTGTGCAGAATAAAAACCAACAGGAGGTAAATCTCTCCCAGCTGACTGTGTAGGCTGAGAGTAGAACTAAATGTGAAATGTTTGCCCCTTATTTAAGTTGCAGTGGAATTTCTAATTTCAAGGTATTTAAGGATCCCACTAAGGAAATCATTCTGTTTAGTGCTTAGGAAAAAATAGAAAGCAATAAAGAAGACAAACCTACAACATAATTGCTGTGCCGATCCAGAGATGCCCTGGGAATTATGCTTTGCCAGCACACCAATGGCCATTTGTGCTTCAGATTTTCCAAATGAATTTCAGTATTTACTTGCTTTCATGGCAAAACCTTTCGGAACACTTCTTAGTCATTTGAAAATCTATGTTGACACAAGCTTTGCTGGAGTTGCTTATAATTCCATAGTAACCAAGAGCCTCTCCTAGCTGTTTTCTTGGCTTTATTCATGTTTGCCCTTCGTTTTAGAAATCTGCAACAATGTTGGGTTTGTATCATCTCAGTTCTTTCCTTGTGCCCAGCGGCCAAGAGGGAGAAAAGCTTGTGGAGAATCAAGGAAATCTCAGACAAATGGAAAGAAAATTGAGGCAATTATCTGAAAAATACGTATGAAAACCTGTTATCATTCATAATGAAAGGGAAAAGACTGCAAATTTGTTTCATTTGGACTGAGAAGATGTGGAGAGATTGCAATCTTTTCCCTCTCATGCATAAATCACTGAATCCCACATTTGCAAGGATGAAGGTGTCACTGAAGTACTTGTTTAAAAATAAATACTGCTTTTCACAGAAAGATTAATTCATTCTCCAGGGAGCTGTAGTCATGGTAATGTCACTTCAAAACTAAAATCAACATTATTTTCTTTAATGAAGTTACTTAGTGCATGGTTCACACAGATACCCACATTTTGTCTATTTGAGTATCTAAACCACTCAATTAATGCTCTTGATCATCATTGTTCACAGTTCTTAAGTTTCTTCTTTCCAGAAATATGTTTTCTTTCCACCTGATCATAAAGGCTATAATCATATTAATAGACCAACTACTAAATCCAAGACATCGGTTTTCTGACAAAAAAATAGATATAATTTATCTCAGGAATATAGACATTTTCCTTCATATTTGTAGGTGGGTTCTAATGGTTTATTTAACACTTTATTTTCTCAGTTTTTTATGTGTTTTTCCTATTTATACAAATTTATCATAGAAAATTTGAAAGATATAGTAAAAATGAAGGAGAATACATACACCCCTAATTCACAAATTATAGTGAGTACAGTTGATATGTGGCTTGTTCATAAATACTCCATAGAATTCAGAAAGTATATGCATCAGTATGTTCTATTTTTCACATATCAAGTATTTCTTTTGCTAATGATATTCTGTAAAAACCTCATTTAAAATAACTGATTACTATTTTATATTCTAGGTGTTATATAATGCATTTAATTATCCACTTTGTACATAAATGTTTGAGTTTTATATCCTATCTAATAAAAGAGTAACATGCAAATGTGACTGTACCTTGGCTCCTGATTGGCTATGCTACCAGCCAATCAGGAGTGGGGGACAGAGCTAAGCGGCCCAAGCACCTGGCCCTGGGGACGGGGACAAAGCTGCAGCAAGTCCCCGGGCTTGGAGACGAGGCAGCAGCAGCATGGCACTCCAGCCAGAGCAGAGAAGACTGAAGGCTCCGGCTGCAGTGAAGCCTCCAGCCGGCCAAAGCAACAATGGAAGGCAATAGCCAGGGGGAAGGCCTGGGTCCCAGGTTCCAGAGGAAAACTGGTCCTGGCAGCCAGGGGAAGGAAAGCCTATTGCATGAATCTTCATGCAACAGGCCTCTAGTATGTAATAATACCCATGAGTCATTATTTCTATTTATGTATTTTTTAAAATATGATTTTAAAGAAAGATGAGAATAATTTATCAGTTTTGAAGTTCTTTTATGTCTTGATCATCTTTCAGAAACTACAGCAGAAAATACCAGCAATGTGTTCTTTCCACTTTCTTCTGGAACTTTATTTCATCTATCTTATTAATAAAAGGTAATTCAATGCTATCTTAATGAAGATAACTATGTGCTATAGTGGTCGGCAAACTCATTAGTCAACAGAGCCAAATATCAACAGTACAACAATTGAAATTTCTTTTGAAAGCCAAATTTTTTAAACTTAAACTTCTTCTAACGCCATTTCTTCAAAATAGACTCGCCCAGGCGGTGGTATTTTGTGGAAGAGCCACACTCAAGGGGCCAAAGAGTCAGATGTGGCTCGAGAGCTGCAGTTTGCTGACCACTGTGATAGAACATTAAACGATGCCTTAAAAATCTTATAAAATATTCCTGACTAGTTTTTCTTTGTGGATAGAGTGTCTACCTGCAGACTGAAGGGTCCTAGGTTTGATTCCCATCCAGGGCATGTACCTTGGTTGCAGGCATATCCCCAGTGGGAGGTGTGCAGGAGGCAGCAGATCGATATTTTCCTCTCATCAGTATTTCTATGTCTCTATCCCTCTTCCTTCCTCTCTAAAAAAATCAATAAAATTTAAAAAATCTTATAAAGTAATGTGAATGATATTTGTATATTTTCTGTACAATAGATTTCCATACTCCTATAACATAATTCATAACATTAATACATTTTGATTCCTTTGTTTAATTCATTCCTCCATCTAAGATTTTACTAGGTACACTACTGCTTCTTGGGACTTGAAAGAAAAAGCACTTTCATTCACTCTTTTGTCATTTAGGAATTCAAAAGACTGTTTTGAAAACACTGCGGAACCTCTCCCCAAATATGAAGGTAGGTATTTAGCATATGCAGCCACTATTCCCCCACTCTGCTCTCCAGCATTTTACCCCTAGGAAGCAGCAGGGAATAATACAGCCGAAGGAATTGATATCTAAAAATAGGCTGTGTCCTTATGAAGATCTTTCTTTATTTTCAGCCCCTGTGGTTTTGATCCTTAATGGATGATAACAAATAATTCCTCAAGTTAATCAACTTTGATATCCAATATCTTTTAGACCTAAGACCACTAATGACATTGCTTGGAATGTATTAATGACTACTTAATTGCTTGGATTGTGACGATTGAATACTCACACATTTATTATTTTTGAAGCCTCATCAATATCTATAAATGCTCACAAAGAAGAAGGAGCAGGGAGGAGAGAGGAGGAAAAGTTCCTTCTCTCCTTTTATCCCAACATTCTATATAGAGTCTGGGTATAGAAGATAGAACCAAAGCAGAAGTCTCACTTTCACATTGATTGCACATTTAAATCTTATTTGGTTGTTGTTGTTGTTTTTAAGGAGTCACTGGTAAATTTGATGGTTATTCATTGATTTGTACTCCCTAACCTTTATTGAGCTGGGGAAAGGGCTGCTTTGGCTGGACAAGATCCATGAGAATATTACAGAACAGGTAATTTAGGAAGACCAGAAATGAGAGGGGCGATAGGTAAGATTTAGAGGAAGGTATGAAGGGAATTTTCTGTTGAACAGGAGAGGATTGAAGATAGATCAGGACATAGCAGTGTGTCAGTAAATATTGGATGGATTACTGCATGACAGTTTTGCTTGAAAGCTTGTCTTAAATTGTTATCTTGGCTTGTGCCCTGTTTACCATTAGAGTTCAATGAAACATAACTGATGAGGAAAGTTGTGAACAAACCACCCTGTTTAATTAATCCCCTGCTGGTTTTGTTGAAGATCTTTTTCCTACCACATGTCCTCTTCAGCAAGGTTGGGCAAAAAACAGAATAATGAATTTAGCATAGCATCTGTTAAGTCGCCAGCCATTTACCATATTTCCCCCTTAATCATCAAGTCTTTTTTTTTAAATGAAGATTAACAAGGCATGGCTAATTTATAGGATAGCTTTATTTATGCTTTTAAATGTTAATGCGCATTGACTTATTTTGATTACTCTTATCCTTAATAGTTATTTGCATCAAAACATGCTGAGTGAATGTATTTTAAGTTTTCTGACAATGAGCTTATTTGAAATATATCTTGAGATTCTTGGCTTCATTGAAGGGTTTGGAAGGATCTCTTATCCTTGCATATTTTGGGGTTGGTGAAAAATCTCAGAAACATATGTTACAGGAGAAGAATATAGAAAATGTATATATTAAGAACATTTACTAAGCATATACAAAATGTATTATGCTGTTATCTGGCAGTCTTCTTGGTTGTAGTTAAAGGTTGCACAGAATTCAAATATTCTATTATTTCCTTTGAGCTCTTTTGAAATCACCTTTGGATTCTTCTATTTTATTTCAGTTTTATTTATCTTTATTGTTGGCTAATACAGCAGTTGCCATATAAACATGTAGACATGATTTTATTTTTTTACAAAAGCATGATGATGTAAAACATAGTTACTGTTTTAGATATGCATTTTTTGTCTAAATAAGCTTAAATAATAAATTTAAAATACATTTTGGTAAACTTACCAGCTGTCTACTCATTCTTACTTCATTTGCTCTTAGAGAATACAATGGAAGCATGACTAAAGGTTAGGATGTTTCTGTTATTCAATAGGTTAGGTAGATCATTCAGTTGTCCTTTTCTTCTTACTATTTTTCCGGGTGGTTGTGGATTTTCATGGAATGTATGAGAAAAACAAGATTATATGACCAGCACTGATTATTATGCATTAAAAATTATGTATAGAAACCATTAAGCTAATAAAATTCACTTATGTTAACTCCTGGTGAGGCTGCAAATTGGTACAGCCAGTATGAAAAACAGAATGGAGGTTCTTCAAAAACTTGAAAATAGAAATACCATATGACTCAGAAATCCCAATTCTAAATATCTACCTGAAGAAAAGGAAAATATTAATTTGAAAGGAGCTATTATACATCCTTATGTTCATTGTATCCTTATTTACAGTAAGCACGATATGGAAGCAACCTAAGTGTCCATTGATAGATAAACATATAAAAATGTGAAATCTATCTACATATCTATATTTATATATCTATCTAAAGTAATATTACTCAACCATAAAAAAAAAGAGCAAAATCATGCTTGTGATAACATGGATGGATCTAGAGGATATTATGCTAAGTGAAAATGAGTGATACAAAGAAGGACAAATACTATATGATTTGACTTATAGGTAGAATCTAAAAAACAAAACAAACAAACAATACAAAACAGAAACAGTCTCATAGATAAAGAGAAAAAAATTGATGGTTGCGAAAGGAAGGCATTGGGAAGAGGGACAAAAATAATGAAGGGAAATAAGTGGTACAACTTTCTTGTTATAAAATAGACAGGTTTTATTTTATAAAATTAAAAGAAATATAATGTAGAACATAGAGAATATACTCAATACTATCATCATAATCTTGTACAATGATAGATGGTTACTAAACAGCATGTTGATTACTTGATTGGGTATATTAATGTTGACTAATTATGTGTACAGCTGAAACACATAATTACTGTATATCAACTATAGTTTAATTAAACATAATGGCTTTTTAAAAATATATTTTATTGATTTTTTACAGAGCAGAAGAGAGAGGGATAGAAAGTCAGAAACATTGATGAGAGAGAGACATCGATCAGCTGCCTCTTGCACTCCCCCTACTGGGGATATGCCCGCAGCCAAGGTACATGCCCTTGCCGGAATCGAACCCAGGGCCCTTCAGTCCCCAGTCCGACGCTCTATTAACCCTAGCTGGTTTGGCTCAGTGGATAGAGTGTGTTGACCTGTGGACTAAAGGGTTCTGGGTTCAATTCTGGTCAAAGGAACATGCCCAGGTTGTGGGCTCATCTCCAGTGTCGGGCATGCAGGAGGCAGCTGATCAATGATTCCCTCTCATCATTGATGTTTCTATCTATCTCTCCCTCTCTCTAACTCTCTAATATTAATAAAAATATATTTTAAAAAGAAAATAAACATAATGGCTTAATGTTATAAAGCTAATTAATATAAACCACCTAATATTATTGGATGAACATATTAAATATAAAAATAATTTAAAATATATTTTTCTAATGCAAGTCGATAAGTTACTTTGAGTATAAGAATTTTAAAATGGTTAAACCCACAATCAGCCTCCTGGAGCTAACTAATTAACTACCAGTAAACTAAAAACAAAAACAAAACAACAACAAAAAAAATTCAAGATTGGAAGAATTTATAAAGTCATATAATCTAACCTTTTCATACTGAGCAAAAAACTCAGGTCACTTTCCAAAGTTCACGTGGATGCTTAATAGTAGAATCACACATTTAACCATGAGCTTTAAAATGTATGAATGTTGTTAAGACCAGTAGCTCACAGCTAACCAATCACAAGGAAATAAGGCACAAAAACCAATCCCAAGCATGTTGCTTTTGAAGGATGGCAGAATTCTTTGAAAAGACCAATCAGGTGCTAACAGATTTAAAAAGCTGGTGCTTCCTCATTCTAACCTCTGTCTCCAGTATGCTCTGGGTTTCTGATTCTTTTATGGCAGGATATGCCATAGAAGCACCCATGTGACTTCTGGTCATGTGGACCTCCACACATATACTAATAGACTTTAAATAGCTTGGATGCTGAATTACACCTGACCGCAACAGGGAATAGGAGCTAACTCTAGTTGCACCTTTTCAGGATTGGCTTCTTTCAATAAACTTTTCTTCCACTAACCATTTTTGTCCTCAAACCCATTCTTTGGCTTTGTGAGATAACAAATTCTGACTCAAACACCCCACATTTAGGTTTCAAAAGAATCAAATTTCTATGCACAGAGTAATATAATATAACCTTCACAAACACATCTCTACTAATTACGTCAGCTAATTTCCCACTATTTCTGAAATTATATCTTGCAAAATTATAATTTCTTAAATAGTTTTGCTGTTTAATAAGTTCAATGATGTTTTCATTTATATGTTTTCTTCTTCTGCTTAGAAAATTCCTCTAGTCTTCCTATACACTTCTAATCTTCAAACAAAGTTTAGATCATAGTTATCTTTTGTGTACTTAACCATTAATTCTTCCATGGATATTCTCATTGCCACTTCCTTTTAGATCCCACTACAATTTGTAGGAACCAACACATTAACATATATATCATTATACTATAATGGCTATAATTTACTTCCTTCAATAGATTAAGTTTCATGGGGAGCATTGGTTCTAGGAACACTAAAATGAAGAAAATATGGACCACATGCCCACTAACAAGAGTCTCAAAAGTAAGTTGATTGCTTGCTAAAGAGCACCAAGTTTCAAGAGCTCAATATCTTACTTTTGTAACAGAGAAGTTTAACGAAGAAGACACAAACAAACAAACTAGATTTTATCACAAAAGCATTCCATGATTAAGGTGGGGGGAGGTAACTTTGAGGTATTGCATCCTCAACTTTCAAACACATAGAAATATAAAAAACACCATGTCTTATGATTACAGCAGTGAGTTTCAACATTTTTCATCTTACAGCACACATAAACTAATTAATAAAATTCTGTGGCATAACAAAAAATATAGGGGGTCAAGCAAAAGTAGGTTTACAGTTGTTTGTACAGAAAATAATATAATAATTAATATATAATAATAATAATATAAAATTAACTCTGTGTTTTGCATACTCACAATTGTAACCTTACTTTTGCCCCATCCTGTATGATATTTTTTTTTGCCAATCTGACTAGAGAAACAGCTATAATTTTGTTTTCAACATAGCTATTGCTGTGTTGGCTGTTGTCATTTTTTGTAATTTGACATTCTATCATTTTGCCCTGAAAATAAGACAATGTTTTATATTAATTTTTTTTCCCAATGATGCACTAGGTCTTATTTTCAAGGAATATCTTATTTTTCCATGAAGAAGAATACAGTACACATTTTTTTAAATCTTTATTGTTCAGTTTATTAATTACATTGTTTCCCCTTTTTATCCCCCTATAGCTTCCCTCCACCCTGTACCTATCCCACCCTCCACCGTCACCTCCCCCTCCCCACTGTCCTCTCCCATTGTTGCTAGATTTTTGTCCAGTCTCTTGCTGCACTTCCCACAACCCTTTTCTCCCCAAGAATTGTCAGTCCATTCCCTCTCTATGTCCATGTCTCTGTTATATTCACCAGTCTATCCTGTTCAACAGCCTATCAATTCACATGATTTTTATGTTCATTTGTTGATAGATGTGTATTTGTTGTTGCTAGTTTGCACTTTTACCTTTTTCTTCTTCCTCTTCTTAAAGAATATCTTTCAGCATTTCATATAATGTTGGTTTGGTGGTGATGAACTCCTTTAGCTTTTTCTTATATGCGAAGCACTTCATCTGACCTTCAATTCTGAATGATAGCTTTGCTGGATAGAGTAATCTTGGTTGTAGATTCTTGCTGTTCATCACTTTGAATATTTCTTGCCACTCCCGTCTGGCCTGCATCGTTTCTGTTGAGAAATCCGCTGACAGTCGTATGGGTGCTCCCTTATAGGTAACCAACTGTTTCTCTCTTGCTGCTTTTAATATTCTCTCTTTGTCTTTTGCTCTTGGCATTTTAATTATGATGTACCTCGGTGTGGTCCTCTTAGGGTTCCTATATATTGGGGTTCGGTGCCCTTCTTGGACTCCTAAGTCAATTTCTTTCACCAGGTGTGGGAAGTTTTCAGTCACTATTTCTTCAAATAGGTTTTCATTGTCTTGGCCTCTCGCTTTTTCTGGCACCCCTATAATTCGGATGTTGGTATGCTTGAGGTTGTCCCAGAGGCCCCTTACACTATCTTCAATTTTTTGGATTCTTTTGGTTTCTTGCTTTTTCAGCTGAGTGGATTTTCCCTCTTTGTATTTCAAATCTTTAACTTGGTTCTTGGGGTGCTCCAGGGCACTTTCAGGTCTTTGTATAATATTTTTTGTTTTAGTCAGTGTATGCTTAATTTCTGGTTGGTCCTTTTTCATATCCTTGAGAGTCTGCTTTATATCCTTGAGGGTTTCTTTCATTTCCTTGTAGGACTCATTCATTTCCACGTTGGTCTTGATCATTTCTACGTTGGTCTTGATCATTTCTTTGCAACTCTCGTTTATATCCTGGAGGGTGTTGTTCATTTTCTTGTAGGACTCACTCATTTCCTTTGTGGTCTTGCTTAAGGCCTCGATCTTTTGTTGGAACCTCTTAAAAAACCCTATAACCGTGGTTCTGAATTCCATGTCCAGTCGTTTTTTTTCCTCCATTTCTTTCACTTCTGATTTCTTTCCATGTTGCTGCATGGTGGCTGCTTCCCTGAGTTGGTCAATTAGCTTTGTGTGGTAGACGTGCTACAAGGGACAGTGGCTCAGCCTCCCCAGTTACCTGAGGTGGATATGGGTTGCACATTCTTGCTGAAGTTAAGCTCAGGTTAATCGTTGTTAGCACTTGGAGGGTTGACCTCCAGGCCAATTGTCTGTGAAGCTCAGCTGTGCTCAGGTTGGGTGGGCGGAGTCTCCGGGCCAAGCAGACAGCGTTAGCTCCGCCCTATGCGGCCCCGGGGACTCTGTGCCGGGGGCAATGGCCGCCAGCACCTCTGAGAGAGAGCCGCTACGGAGCTCCACCGGCTGCCGGTTGCCGGGGAATTCAGACTTTCCCAAAATGAGTCTGCATGCGCAATGTCTCACCCAGGATCGTAAAACAAAGCAGTCTGACGGTTTTCCGAATGAGAGACAAGTCGTGGTGTGTTCTCTGCGCCGTCACGCAGCCGAGCTGTTCGTGCGAGCTGCCTTTCCACAAGCTGGGAGACCCGGCAGCCCCCGAGCTTCGGCGTGCCCTCCCACTATCCAGTTTTCACCCCGTGTGATAGTGGGTTCTCTGGACTTCGCCCAGAGCTGGAGAATCAGCCCAGTAGGACGCCTTTGTCTCCCCCTTCCAGAAAACTGGCCGGTTTTCAGCCGCCCGCCCTCTCCGCAGCGTGCGCTCCAAACCTCTCTCTGGGCGAATCTTTCAACGCCGGCCGCCGCCGCTCCTCCGGGTCACAGTGTCTTATCTTCACTTTTATTTGTGGAATTTTCACTCGGCGAGCTTTCTGGTGATTCTGGAAGGTGTTTGTTCTTTCGTTAAGTTGTAGTATTAAAATTGCTGATTATGACGGCAAGGTAGGTGTTTTGCCTTTGCTGCCATCTTAGTTCTCCCCGCCAGTACACATTTATTATTGAACAACAAAAAAAAGAAAATTTATTACCTGTATACGGTACGGTAATAGTTGTCTCAAACCAGCATAACCAGACAAACTGAATCCTATGGTATCAAAAATTTCTTGTTACTACCATCATTTCCATGTACAACAATCCAGGGTACATTTACTGATACTGATATTTACCTGTATGAACACAAAGTAAGATTTATTCAATGACAGTCATGTCATCATCTCCTGGAACATCATCATAACAATCCAAACCCTGAATTTCCTGGTGAATTTCTTGTGAATCCATTTCTTCAGAATCAGTGGACCAAATCTCTCATGTTTAGCAATAGCACTGTCCTTAAATGAGTACTTCTTATCAAGGTAGCCTGCTGGTAGTAGATTTGCAATGCAACTGTCAGTGATTTTCTCCCATGAATTCTTCACCCAAGTCACAACCTCTTGCAGTTTAGGTTTAACAAAGTTTCCACGCTGATTTCTCTTCATTCTATTTTCAATGTAGTCATTAATTTCCATGCACAAATTGTCCTTGAATGGCTTGTTTATTGCAATATCAATAGTCTGGAGAGAGGCCCTCATTCCTGCGGGAATCATTACTTGATCTATTTTTCTTTCGTGAAGAAATTTCTTCATGTCTTTAGCGCGGTGAGTGCTGGCTGCATCCCAAACTAGCAGACCTCTTTGGCTCTCTCACATAATAAGCGGCAGCATTAAATCGATCCACTTCCTTATAACTGCTTGTGTGGCCCAGGCTTTTTCAGTTTCAAGAATAAAAATATTATCAGGGAGGTCTTATTTTGGGGGGATGCCTTATATTACAGTGAGAGGCAAAACTGTAAGTAGGTCTTATTTTCAGGGGATGTCTTACTTTCGGGGAAACAGGGTAAGAGAAAAGAGGTCAGTGCCCTGGACTAAATAGTCAGGTATTGCATGTTTTAAAAATTCTTGTGGCACATCATTTGAAAATTACTGGTCTACAGTGATTTGGAAATGCATTGATAGATCTTATTTTATAGGTTGCTTCTATTGCCAAATAAACTAATCCACAGTAAGTCTGAAAATCAGAATTATTTGGATGAGACTAAATACTTAAAATCTTTAGTTATATCTCACCATGGACTTAAATGTTTAATAAAGTCAGATGATAATATAACAGTCCCCCTTATCCATTGAGAATATCTTTCAAGACCCCCAGTGGATGTCTGAAACTGTAGACTATGTGTATATGAGTCCTATATAAAACTATGTTTTGATTATGTATATACACCTATGATAAAGTTTAATTTATTAATTAGGCACAGTAAGAAATTAACAGCAATGACTAATAATCAAATAGAGCATACATACTGTAATGCAAATTATGTAAATGTATAAATGTTCTCTTTCTCCCTCCCTCTCTCTCACTTTTTTCATCTGATAACCTAAACAGCTATTAAGTGACTCATATGTTGGGTGCTGAGGAGCGGGACTGCCTGAGATGCAGTGAAATTTATCATGCTACTTAGAATGGTGCACAATTTAAAAATGATGAATTGTTTTTTTCTGGAATTTTCCATTTAATATTTTTGGGATGTGGTTGACTGCAGGCAACTGAAACCATAAAACACACCAATGTGGAAAAGATAAAACTACTCTATATTTTTTTCCATGTTGATGAGTCTTAAACATGAGAAAGGAAATCACTCTTTTTCCCATTGATGACTTTTCTTGACAAAATATTTCTGGACTTATCTCCCAGAAGCTTGAATATCAACTTTTGTGTGACAATAAGTTTGAAGTATTAATATTACCATTAAAAAGATTAGGCTTTGAGATTTCTCTTCTCTATATAATATATAATTCCATTTGTAAGTCCAATAACTGACAAACATAATACAAGGGGATAACAATTAGAGTGTGGTGGCTTAAGTGGGAAATGTGAAATTGATTGGAAAGGGATAAGTAGAAACAGTCGGGAGTGACAGAAAAACTTGGTAACCCCAAAGCAATCAAGGACATTATTTAAATCATTTTATTTTATTTATTTCTTCTCCTTCTCAAATATTATCTGCTCTGGATTGATCTTAGCTTTATAACAGAATGCTGATTAGCGAGGGGATTTACAGTTGTATAAACATTTTAAATCCTTTCATTTTTTTAAATTTTGTGAACAATACTCCCATAAACCTGTAAACATTTGCAGAATAAATACTAAGTGCCGTGTTACAAATTAAAAAAAAAACACATACAAGTAAATATTTGCATTTATTATTTTTATCATTAACAACATTCAACAAAAATGATACTCTTTTTCAGTAAATACAATTTGAAACAAAACAATGGCACATAACTTCACTCATTTCAGATAAAAACTATTTGAAATAGCACCCTGATTTTGAAATGTGTGCTTTTGAAATTGAAATATGAAGCTAGATGCCTTGAAGTTGCATTTTTGCTATTGCAAATTGATATAATTAAATCAATAAATTTAAAGTAATGTTAAAGAAGGTGATAATGAGTTTGCCCATAGTAATAAAAACTAATCATGTTGGAGAAGGAATGTGCAAAAACTGAAATGATTCAGCAGCTCTAATTAAGGCAGTAGTGGGAAATGCAATTACAGGCAGAATGCCGTACCGAATGACCTAATTCTCCCTCGCTTTTCCACTTTTGAAGTAGCTTCATCAAATGACTTGCCCTCTTCAGAGTTCTGTTTACTTTTTTAAACTCAGATGATTAGCACTTAAAATGCAAGTGAAGAAACATCATAACAAACAAGTCATTTAAAATCCCAATGCCGCCGAGACCGGTTTGGCTCAGTGGATAGAGCCTTGGACTGCGGACTGAAGGGTCCCAGGTTCGATTCCGGCAAGGACATGTACCTTGGCTGCAGGCACATCCCCAGTAGGGGGCGTGCAAGAGGCAGCTGATCGATGTCTCTCTCTCATCAATGTTTCTGACTTTCTATCCCTCTCCCTTCTGCTCTGTAAAAAAAAAAAAAATAAAATAAAATAAAACCCCAATGCCTGATTACCCAAGTGTGCTTCAAACTGAATTAAATAATACATTGCTATGTCATTGAGGAGAATATTAATTGTACATAAGAAATTTCCAATATGCAGTATTCTGGCACTTGGGTACTAAATTAAATCCAGTGTGATTATTTTAGAGAGTTCCACATGAAACGGTGTCATACTTATAACTACATACATGGTATCAAAGAAGAAATATTAATTAGCAGAAGAAATGCTAAGTAATCATTTGTTTTTTGCACATGGCTTCATTATTGTTTAAAAGGTGCTATTGCCAATGTTGACCACTTCAGACCTAGGTTCTGTCAATGCTTCTAAATGGCTTACAAACTAAGCAGAAGAAGGAAACCGTGTGAGATAAAATAAAGGTCAAGGTCATCATAGCAATGGCTCCTGGGAGCATAAAGATGAAAGCCTGTTTTCAAAGTCATCTAGCCCAACCTCCATGCAAAGAACTATCTTTGCCACTCAGTATCGGAAGGGCTTCTTTGACTTTCTACTCCAGATTTAAGCGCCCGAGAGCAGTACCAAGTCTCTCCAAGTTTCTTTGTTTCAAAGCCTTTTTTTTTTTTTTGGACTGAGTAAAGTTGACCTTGTCTAAAACTGATAGAAAAGGAATATGGATAAAAGATCTTCCTCAATCTATGAGTAATCATTTTTAAATGGCATATGATAAATAGGCTTTGGATTATAATATGATCTAGAATATCAGAACTGAATAAAATATATAGCCAGGAATACTTTCTTCTGGTTTATATTTCTTAGTTTGATTTGTTAGCATGTTTACTTTGTCTTGAGTGTTTTTCAAGGAAGATTTCTAGGGAAAACAGGCAAGATATCTTTCATTGGAGGCCAAAGAAATGATATCTGTTCTTTAGTCTGTCTGGAAGGAAATAAACTATGAAAGAATAACCTAGAAGGTGAGTGACTAACTTCTCTTTCTTCTTTGAAACACTCATTTATTCAATCTTATAGCTACAGGCATAGTTTTTAGTAGACTGGAAAAGACAAATAATGTGTTCATAGAATACTGTCCTTTCATTGCCAGGAAACTATTGTGGGCGTGTCCAAAGATGTTCCTAAAACAGATACCTGGGTTTTTTGTGTTTTACATACAAATATGCCTATTTGTATGTAAACATCTATTTCTGCAAACAAACTTATTTGTTTTCTTCTAAAAGCATGATATTCAATTTGAAGCCAAGAAATAAGACGATAATAAAAGTAGGCTTTTGTACCTTTTCTGATACAGTAGAAAACATATAGTATCTATAGACTGATTTATCATTCCTTTATCAATTGCTCAATTAGACCTAATCAGTCAGCAGGAAATTAAAATTACTCTAGGTCCTTCTAGTTTATGACATTCCCTTTGCTATTTTTTAAAATATGTTTTATTGTTTTTTTACAGAGAGGAAGGGAGAAGGATAGAAAGTCAGAAACATTGATGAGAGAGAAACATCAATCAGCTGCCTCTTGCACACCCCCTACTGGGATGTGCTCGCAGCCAATGTACATGCCCTTGACCGGAATCGAACCTGGGGCCTTTCAGTCTGCAGGCCGAGGCTCTATACTCTGAGTCAAACTGGTTTCAGCTCCTTTGCTGTTTTTAAATTTAAAAGCTTACCATAGAAATATATTGAAGGATAAAAGAGATAATAAAAGTTTCCAATAATCAAGCAGTCCAGAAATAACTACTATTTACCTAATCTACCTCTCATATATATATGCAATTACATCTATATGTGTATGGAAACAGTGACTGATGTTAAGACACACAGAGTGAGTATTAACTATTAGTAAGTATTGCATATAGAATTCAGTGTATTTTCTTACTATTGTCATACATACATGACTTCCATTAATTAACTTTTCAGAGGAAATATTTGATTTTTTGACTAAAAATATTTATATACCTAATCAGAAAAAATTATAGTAACCTTAGTATAAAGAAAAATTTTGCTTGCTATTTTTTTTTCTTTTCGTAGTTCCTTGCTTGGTATTTTTAATTGCATGTTGCATGTGAATCTCTGATAGGCAAAATTATGATTATTGGTATTTAAAGTCTCTCAGAGCAGCTCTTTTGTAAACTACTCTGACAGCAAAATCCATTTATTTATTTTAGACATAATTCATGTGTAGAACATCAAGATGAGCAAGTGTTATTTTATTTTTTCCTTAGTATACTGTGTTCTACACAATAATGTAAAAATTTTTCAGATTTAACGAAATAATAGCTATATCAACTCTCTCTTTGCAAAATATCTTTTGAATAACTAAAAAACATTATATTAAGTTTTTAGTGAACATTCCTTGAAAATAAATTATATTGCGGTTATTATAAAAACATAGGTTCCAATGATTATGGTTTTTATTTTATTTTATTAGAACTATTATTATTATTATTATTTAATCCTCACCTTAGGACATTTTCCCATTGATTTTATTTATTTTATTTATTTTTTTAATATATTTTTATTGATTTTTGCAGTATAACTTATAATTAATAGTAGTACATGTTTTCCTTTACCCCTCCCCCTTATCCTCCCCCCAGCCTCCCCTACCTCCCAGCACATATCCCCACCCTTCCCCCTCCCCGCCCCAGTGTCTTTCATTCATTGGTTATGCTCATATGCATGCATACAAGTCCTTCAGTTGATCTCCCCCTTCATCCACCTCCCATCCACCCAAGCCTTCTCCCTGTAGCTTGACAGCCTGTTCAAGGCCACCTTGCCTCTATATCAATCACTCTCCCCTGTTTCTTTTCTTCAAAAATATCTTGCCTCTGCATACTAGAAATAAATGTATAAGAAGAAAAAATGTTTGTCGGCGTTGGTGGTATAGTGGTGAGCATAGCTGCCTTCCCATTGATTTTAGATAGAGTAGAAGGAAGGGAGGGAGTGGGTGAAAGAGAGAGAGAAGTATCAAATGGTTGACTCCAGTACATGCCCCAACTAGGGCCAGAGATCAAATCTGCAACCCAGGTATTTGACCTTGACCAGAAATCAAACCCAAACCCTTTGGTTCCTGGGCCGATGTTCTAATCATGAGCAAAACTGGCCAGGGCAGAATTATTTTTTTTTCAAATGTAGGTATATATTATAATATATTATAAAGTACTATTACTAAGATTCAATAAAAGTAATTAGTTTTTGTTAGTATTAAATTCCACTGTTGACAATACTTGCTTATAAATAAATTGATATTCAAAATCCTGAAGTAGTTTTAAAATAACTTAATGGAATTAATAAAACCTACAATTTCTAAACTGCACCCTGAGATACCCTGGGGTGCCATAATAAACTCATAGAAACACCATGGGACATATTCAATTTTCAACATTTCTTAGACCCATTTGATCTATGAGGTCAAGGTAGTTCAATTTCTATGTTAGATTATGACACGCACTTTCTATGATGCTAGATCTTTATAAGCCTATATTTTCCACTTTTTCTAAATACTAAAAGTCAATACTATTAGAAGATCAGGGTGGAACAAAAAAATGAGGGTCCCAATGTCCAATTGGATTTGAAGGGCTAAGTTGCATGGTACCCAACTGAGTATACATAACCCATTTGTGGTTATCTATATATATAAAAGCCCAAGCGACTGGCCAACCAGCCAACCATTTGACCACTGGCTGGTAGCTATGAAGAGCACTGCCCACCAGGAAGCAGACTCTCAACACAAGATCTGCTGAGCAGCGATGACTTGGCAGCTGTGGTTCTCAGGTGATGGACCAGAACCAGAGAAGAGGGAGCCCAATTCTGGGTTGTGTCCCTCAAGAACTGCCCTCTCACAATCTGGGACCCCTAAGGGGATGCTGATTTAGACCTGATTCCCCACAGGCCAGGCTTAGGACCCCAATTTTAAAATAAAATAAAATATTTGTTGCTTAATTTATGTGTAGTGTTATTGCACATTCCTATTAAATTCTTGAATTATTAAAACTTAAGTTACATAGGCCTAACTACTTAATAATTGAAACTGTTAGGGGTTTCTTTTAACTATAGTCAATGTGGTGGACTACTTCATCTGTATCTTTTAACTGGAAGTTTGCACCATTTGATCATCTTCCTCCAGTTTTAATTTTCATAACTCTACAAAACATTATTTATAGAAATTAGGTGGGATGAAACTCAGTGCTCTCCATTTGTTTATCACCAATAGAACTTGGAAATAATATTCAATTTGGATTTATAACAAAAAAAGAATAAAAATAGTAAGGTTTCAGTTTCATAAAAGCTTCAAGACATTGTTTTGAAACTTTTGAATGTGACAAAACCAAATTGAATTCTGCCAAAGCACTCTTTTCCCCTGATTTTTTAGGCTCTTGTGTATTTGGGGAGAAATTTAATCCTTCTGTTACTGATTGATTTACACATAACTCACTAAAATGTTTGCTAAATGCTACAGCATTTGATATCCAAAGAACTTTATGAGAAGTTACATCTGGAAATTTTAAAGTATTATAAATAATTCTTGAACTTCTTTTCTTTAAACCAGAGAGTCACATTTTTCCAAAGCATGTAGAACCTGAAACTCAAATTTGACTTTAATTTAGTACAATTCAGAAATGAATTGGGAGCAAACCAGTGGAACCTTTTTGAGTATTCCTCTTGTACACTATTTCAATGCGGTGAATTTGGGTGAATTTCAGTAATTAAAAACCCGAGTAATAGTCAAATGTTTCATATACGTTGCCTTTTAATGGAAATATTTCCACTTTTAAGAATGAAAAATTATATTTTAATCATTTTGCAAGCTCCCTTAGTGGATGAATTTAACCTAATAATATTGGCTATTTAGTTACCTTATTTTTAATTGGCAAGACTTTTAAAATCAACATAAGAGCCTCTGTCACAGTGTTTTAAGTGTTATAAATGTTGCTATGCCCTTAACTATGTGTCCTTCAGCAGCCAACAGTTAACATGTTAAAAAACAAAAACTTTAAAAAATGCATGAGGTCATGTCTGCAAAGACAAATGTTTGTTAATCACACTGTCTTATTTGGGCTAACTTTTTCATGTCTTCAACATAAGGCATTAATGAAATAAAATTAAACTCTAAGCAAAAATAAATGTGAGTAATCTTATATCTATTCAGAATCAGCTCACAAAAACACAATGTGCATTTTTCTTAGATACACAAAGACAGTGTAATATCATTAAGACATTTATTAGGTTACACCACATGAAGTTGCCAGTTTTAGGTTAAACATGGTCAAATATGGGTAATTTCACATGGCAGAACCCATGTCTTGACATAAACAGGCCATTTTGGAAGGTATTGTCTCTAGAAAAAGAATTGCTTTAATAGGAAAATCTATTTATAATCTTTTAAAAAGCTGTTTATGTTATCATATTTTTCTAATCCAGATATTTTCTTTGAAATTAATCTAGAAATGACTTCAAATCTTATTAGTTCTTCAAGTCTATCAGTTAGGAGAGCCAGGCTCTTTAATTATAATCTCTAAATTTTGGTGGATTAAATTTTTTTTTTTAGTTTCACCCAGGCTACCTGTCTGTTGTACATCTACTGTATTCAGTCCTAGCTCCAAGCTGATGAGACACTGATAGTCAGAAAAGCAGAGGGAAGGGGAACATAGTGAAGGAGAAATCAGATCATGACACTTCCACTTAGAAGTCAGACAGTTCACTTCTGCTAACATTTCACTGGCCAAAGCCAATCATAATAAACATCGATGAGAGTAAAGAAACAGTCCTGTCAGGTGTCGCAAGAGCGAGAGAACAGAATTGGAGTTCTTACTTTATGAAAGTTCTACCTCACAATGCAGACCTTCACTAATGTCTGATGCTATTCCAGGCACAATGATAGAAGGGTCTATAAATATTAATAAGAAATGAATGCTGGCCCGGCTGGCATGGCTCAGTGGTTGAGCATCAACCTATGAGCCAGAAAGTCAGGGTTTGATTCCCGGTTCGGTGACATACCCGGGTTGCGGGCTCAATGTCCAGTGTGAGCGGCATGCAGGAGGCAGCCAGTCAGTGATTCCCTCTCATTATTGATGTTTCTATCTCTTTTATCCTCTCCTTTCCTTCTCTGAAACCAATAAAAATATTTTTTTAAAAGAATGCTAGCATTACAAAAATTCATTATGCATAAAATCTAGCAAAAACAATAATTTTAAAATGTTGGGTTGGATGGTGAAAGAATGTTTGTGCCACTGTCTTATTTGGATGAACTAACATTTCGAGGCTCAGGTTAGGTTATCATGTACTGCAATAGGATGGGATCATATAAACCAAATCAGATGAACCAAGGTGAGTTGAGTATACTTCCTGAAGCCAAATAAGCTGATAGCTGATTTGTCATTGTGTCTACCCCAAACAGTCAATAACACTGAAGTGCAATAATAACCCATTATTTTATTTTCAACTTTTAGGGGCTTATTCATTTTCTTTTCTCTTATTTTCTTAAAATATATTTTTATTGATTTCAGAGAGAAAGAGAGAGGGAATGAGAGATAGGAACATCAATGATGAGAGAAAATCATTGATTGGCTGCCTCCTGCATGGCTCTTATTAAAGATCGAGCCTGCAATCGGCGCATGTGCCCTTGACCGGAATCAAACCCAGGACCCTTCAGACCGCAGGCTGATACTCTCTTCACTGTGCCAAACCAGCTAGATTTTTTTATTGTCTTTTATTTGTAGCTATATGATCTCAACATGCTGCATAGCCAGGGCCAGAAAGACTCCATCACAAAATTTATAATTTTTGTTTTGTAAGGATGCGAATTATAAATACAAGATGGTCAGACCATTCATATGATAATGGGATACACTTCTTAAGGAAATATTGTTTTATATGAGACAGATTTTCAAGAAAAAAAATGATGAGCAATAAAAAGTAAATTTAATTTGGACAAATGAGACTATGTTTAAGAAGATTCAAACAAAATACTTTTAGGGATAGAACATTAAATGTATTTCAATTAACCAGTTAACCGACTGGAAAAAATCTGAAGTTAACTATTAATGGCACATTTAAGAACCTTATAAGTATTAATACTGTGATCTTCTATCTTTTGAAATAAATAATTTGAGAATGAAATTCAATTTCTTGACTTAGAATGTTAGACCAAACACAGTGGTAGTATCACTAACTGCTACCAGTTTAGTTATAAAAGGACAAAAGACTTGATGCTAACCCTAAGGTATCACATTCATTTTCTCTAGTGTATAGTTTCATTTTGTTTCATTTAAAAGACATCTGATACTGTTATAGCTAGAAAATTGACTCACGAGAAAGGAATGTGCACCACTTGCTTAGAGACCACCTTGCTGCCATGACAGATTATAAGATTAGTCCGGGGAACAAGCAACAGGGAACACATAACTTCAGGAAACCTTTATGTGAATGTGCTGTTTAGTTTTATTCATTCTGATCTGCCCATGTTCATTTTTCTTTTTAAATGTAGCTGCCCACATTAAAGGAAGGTGAAACTTTATGACATCACACAACATGAAGAAGTAATTCCAAGACTAGGTTTTAAATTTAAAATATTATAGTAAATATATTATTAATGTAAATACAATGTTAAAAGTATAATACAAATTAGCCAATGGGATTTTTCATAAAAACACATTTCTTGCTTTAATAAATTATAATCTATTGATGGTTACAGCTTTTGCAGTTTTCCATTATAGGTTAACTTTTTTGCAAGAAGAAGTTTTGATCGTTTTTCAACAACCTATTATTTTCCATGATTGAATATCTGCCTACTGGCTAGGCCCAGAAATAGTTTTATACTCTCCATTTCTTTTCATCTTTTTTCTTGTGTCTAGCTTTTTATCATTCTGTTCTCCAGATGGTGGGTAGTTGTCTATGATCTGTGGCTCAAATATTCCAGTATGAACTTTTCTAGATTCTTCCCACAATATATACCTTTCCCACAGTGTTTTATTGATCCCATTCTAGACTTTGTGGCTTCCATGACACAACTGTCTTGAGACCTTTTTTTTTTTTTTTACTTCAAATGCCTAAATCAATTCTTATTCATCTGTTGTCTATAAGATCCAGTTTTTACAAGTCTACTGAACAAGAGATCAGATCAATAATTTTACCATCTTTTTTTTTGCTGTTGTCTTTGTTTTTACATTAATATTTACTTCAGCACGTTTTGAATATGCCTAAAGTACCGATAGGATTGTGGCCAAGTTTCCTACATGTAACTCTCTTGTGTAATTATCTCTATTATCCAGAACCTCCTTTCCAAGTAATGTTTTTTCATATTATGTAATTTGTGTTTTTCATACACTGCTTATTTGGTTGAAAGTTAAAATTAGTAAGCTGTTTGAAAAGAAATGTTCAATCTACTTTTTAAAATTATTTTCTATAAGGTGTTTGTAAAAGTAGACAAAGACTTCATATTTTTGTTGTTTCGTCATTTATTCCTTGTCATAAATATGTTAATAAATATATTAACAAAAGGTCGATTGCATGAAATTTGTGCAAGAGGCTCAGCCCTTGCAGCCCCTTGCAGCCTCAGCTGTAAGGTTGTCTGGATGGTCGTTCAAAAGGTTGTTCGGACGATTGTTCTGCTGTGTGGTCTAATTAGCATAATAGACCTTTATTATATAGGATATTAAGAAAAAATTTTTTGTTAAGAAGGATGAAAAATTAAATTTCACTCACCTGCACTGCTTTTCACCTTTCCATATAAAATGTTTACCCTTTTACACATAGAACTTTCACTGTTAAGGAAGAGTTTTTGGCATAATTTCATATTGTCTATTAATTCCTTATGTTCAATTGTTTAATAGGAGGAGTCTTAAGTAGCTCTATCCACAAAATATCATGGAGTCATTCCTCTTGCATTTGTACTTAAATATGTAGGGTTTTTTGTAGTTTTCTTAGTAACTCCCAAACCCCAAATATCTGACCACATCATGTGCAGTGACTGTTCACAACAGAGAGCAGGCTATTATTTTCATGAGTTTCAGCTGAAAGAAATGTACAGCTTATAATGGGAAAAACTCTTTTCTACTCTCATCTAGGAATGAATGGGAGCTGAGATAAGCATTGTGTTCCTGAAAGAAGTTACATTTAAAAGGTGCCATTAAGTCAAAGAAATAAATATTTATGAAATGCTATGGATTTCAGAATTTCTAATGGGTGCAATAATATTTTGCTTTTTTCCCTTCTTTCCAGTTCTATGGGATGGTTTAATTCAATATCTTAAATATATGCATGCTGAGTTTATACAATAAGTCACAGATAGCTGCCAGCATTATTTTCAGATTGCATTTGAAATCCCCCCATCTTTAATGTTAAACATTCCTATGCACGGGCAGCACAAAAAGACTGACGTCATTATTTAAACAGAGACAAAGAAGGTTCTGTACATAGTGGCACATGATGTTGATGCCAAACCACTACCTTGGCACTAAGTGATAATTGCTATGCCGATAAGAGGTTGTAATCACCAAAAAACCCATCATTTTGGGAATAATCCCAGGGAACTATACTATAGCAGCATTTCAGATGCTCAGACATTCCTTAAGGGAAGATAAATTGATAGTCATACACTCAAGTAATTTATGACTAAAGGCAAATAAAGTAGTTTGAGGAACTTTTATATTTCTTTCCCTTTGAAGGAGAAAATGTTCTATTCTCTAACAATAGGAAGAATTACGGTAAGAATCTGAACTGGAAAGGGAGGAATTGGGCAACCCACTGGATGAGATTAAGAGTTTATGAAATAATTCGATTTCTAATTAACTATCCAAACAAATAACCAACCTTAACATAGTTGAAGTTTATTCAGTTAATTTTCCTACTAATAACAATGTTAAACTTATTAATAAAAAGCAGCAAGTGAAGAGGATACTGTTTAGATATTGAAAGTTAGAAGACAGGCTTAAATGGTT
Organism: Antrozous pallidus; assembly: GCA_027563665.1. Classification (NCBI taxonomy): domain Eukaryota; kingdom Metazoa; phylum Chordata; class Mammalia; order Chiroptera; family Vespertilionidae; genus Antrozous; species Antrozous pallidus. The sequence continues at coordinate 69,578,900 of CM050516.1, read as the reverse complement.
TCCCTTATGCTCAGAGAACTTCCCACCTATTGATGTAATTTTCACAAGTTCCTGACATTTTAGACTACTTTCTTTAAATGAGTAGGAAACAGCCCTAGCTGGCTTGGCTCAATGAATAAAGCATCAGCCTATGGACTGGAGGATCCCAGGTTCAATTCCAGCCAAGGGCACATGCCTGGGTTGTGGGCTTCATCTCCAGTAGGGGGCATGCAGGAGGCAGTCAATCAATGATTCTCTTTCATCATTGATGCTTCTATCTCTCTCTCACTCTCCCTTCCTCTATAAAATCAATAAAATATATTTAAAAAATAAATGAGTAGGAAATAATGTTACCACTTGATTTTTTTAGAGATGTTGTAAGATAGAATTGAATAATGTAAGTGAAAGTTCTGTGCTAATTTAAGGTAATACAAGTTCTGCTAATATTAAATCAGCTTTCTATTGATTTCTCTTGATATCTTGAAATTCTGACAATTTCAAGAGATCATCTCTGGATCTCCTTTGCTTGCTACTTGCTGGCTTAATTTCAAATGGTTTAAACATCCTTGAGTTAGTCTTAAAGATATTTTCAGTATTTATTCTTATTTAATGATATAATCAGCATTTAAAAACAGTTCTTAACAGGTGGGTATATCACAGCATATTAACTGCCTTCCATATTTATATATTTTTAAATATATTGACTTCATAGTAATTTTCACACATTTTATTTTCTAAAGTAACATATTTCTAACATTTAAGACTATAGTTGCATGTTACTGGACACAATAGTTTTACCTGAGTTTTATATTATCATTCAAGGCACTTATGATAAAATAAATATTGCTAGTATTTACAGGTAACATACACAATACTAAAAAGTCTATTTACATTTGAAAACACAAATTACATGACATGAACTAAATTGTGTAGCCCCAAAATTTGTGTTTTGAAAGCTTTGGAGCCCAATGTGATTGTATCCTATCTAATAAAAAAGAAATATGCAAATTGACCATTTCTCCGATCAAGCCATGCCCACCAGCCAATCAGGAGCAAATAAACCCCAACCAAGAGGGCTACAGCCTCTGAGAGCAGGAGGGAGGGTTGGGTTTCCCTGGCAATGGAGGAAGCCAAGCTTTCTGCCTGCCCTTTCCAGCCTAGGCCTCCACTCAATGCTACAAAGTTTCAATTATAGAAGATATATCCCAACAGAAATGGTGGCAGCCACGGAGCTGGGGAGAGCAGAGGCTAGGGTTGCTCCGGGAATGGAAGAAGCCAAGCTTCTGCAGCTCTGGCCAGCCTAGGCCTCCACTCTAGGCTACAATGTTTCAATTATAGAAGATAAATGTCCCAAGAGAAATGGCTGCCATCACAGAATGAGCAGAAGGCTTGGCTCTGCTCCAGGCTACAAAGTTTCAATTTTAGAACATAAATTAATTCCAGATCCCAGGGCCTCCACTTGGGTAGCTGGGGGGCATGGAAGCCTGAAAACTACTTTGGCCCCTCACCCAGGCTGCCCCACGCCCCAAGGGAACAGCCACCCTGATCCAGAAAACCCTTCAGGGCAAACCAGCTGACCCCCACCCATGCACCAGGCCTCTATCCTATCTAATAAAAGAATAATACACAGATTGATTATCACTCCAACACACAAGAGGGCTGTCCCCATGTGGGCACAAGATGGCCACCACAAGATGGCCAGCAGGGAGAGGTTATTGGGAGGTTCCAGGCCTGCAAAGGAGGGCAGTTGTGGGCCATCAGGCCAGCAGGGGAGGGCAGTTGGGAGTGACCAGGCCTGCAATGGAGGACAGTTGGGGGCAATCAAGCCTGCAGGGGAGGGCAGTTAGGGGTGACCAGGCTGACAGTGGAGGGAAGTTGGGGGCAAACAGGCTGGCAGGGGAGCAGTTAGACATCAATAGGCTAGCAGGGTAGTGGTTAGGAGATGATCAGGCTGGCAGAAGCGGTTAGGGGCAATCAGGGAGGCAGGCAGTGAGCAATTGTAGCCAGCAGTCCTGGATTGTGAGAAGGATGTTCGACTGCCCATTTAGGCCCGGTAGGATTGAACCTAAACAGGCAGTCAGACATCCCTCGAGGGGTCCCAGATTAGAGAGGGTGCAGGCTGGGCTAAGGGACCCACCCTCCCCCGCCTCCCGTGCACGAATTTCATACACCAGGCCTCTAGTTTGAAGATAAAATTCATAGGAGGTAATAGGTCAAATGAGGTCAGAAGTTTGACATCCCCATCTGATAAATACCAGGGAGTGCTCTCTTTTTCTCTCTGTTCCCTATGGGAAGAAACGGCAAGAAAGAGGCCATCTATAAGCCAAGGATTGCTAGATCAGAAACCAAATTGGCTGGTACCTTGATTTTGGACTTCCTAGCTTCCAGAACTCTGAAAAATTTATTTCTGTTATTTAAGCCAATCAGTCGGTAGTATTTTATTATGGCAACTTGAGCAGATTGCAATCTCTTGTATTGAAGGATTTATTGGAAGGTTAATTTGTAAGAATTAGAAGTCAAGTTTTTGTTTGTTTGTTTTTTACTTTCTTTACTTCTCAGTAATACATGTTATTAACTCTTGCTTTCACTGGAGAATATAAACTATCCTTAGAATTCTCTTTAACAATTCTAAAATAATTAGCTAGATGTTTTGAAAATTTTAAATTTCAAGGTAAACACTAACCTTATCATGCAACACTTTTCTTAATTTGCAGTCTTTAAATTTTATACTTGTTATTTACATTCCAAAAACCAATTGCCACTAAATTCTGAGTCCAAATCATAAGAGTAGAGCTTGCCACCTTACTATTTTTATTAAGTAATTTTACTAAAGTAGTGGAGTTTTAAGAGGAAATCGATCTACTCTGCTTGAATTTGGCTATGATTCAAGTTGTCAAATGTTCAATAAGAATTTTGATGAGGGTATAGGTAGAATAAGAGTGTAAGAAACCAATTAAATATTCATGCATTCCTTTTATAATTATAGACATATTCTATCTATCAAGCAATTGTAGCCGTATGTTTGCCAAAGAAATAGAAAGAATATCGCTGACATATGTCACTGGGTTAAGAGCTTATTAATGAGCTTCTCTTAGAAACTGGCTTCTTTCAATTTGATTGGCCACCATCTCTTCTATTGGTTTAAACACGGCCCTTTTAACCTTAAAATCCAAAACCAGGAGGTATAGTATAAATCACTGAAATGCAAGTTCCTTTAAATTGTGTATTAGCAGTTAAAGACAGGACATGATTATTCCCTCTGCCTTAGAGAACCCAAGAGCTCCTTCAATTTCCTTTTAGATTCTATTTCTTCCTTTGGCTCGTGTCCAGTTAGGCAGAGGCATATATGAATTATCCTGTGTGATCAAAAAATTCTTCCAGAGGGGAAAGAGAGGTAAGAACGGAGATGATGTCATAGACTAGGACCGTTTTAGAAAAAGAGAAAGGGGGTGATTTCATTTTTTTAAACCATAATTCAACCTAAATAGTCTCTCTTTGTTATTTGTGGTACAACAGTAGCGACTCCCACATATCAGTAAGTGCTATAGACCTAGCAGTGAAACAAGCACTTTACCTGCACCCTTTTCTTATTGTTCACAAATTTTATTAGGTTTTTGGTAGTATTGTCACAATTTTAAAAATTAGAAACTGAGACTTAAAATTACATAACTTTTTCTCAGTGACACTGCTTGTTAATGGTGGTACTAGAGCTAAATTTTAAGCCTCTTTGGTAGAGAAGCCAACATGAACTTGCTTTTTCATATGGATTGTCTAGAACTGGCTTCTTTACCGCTGGTCTAACATTAGCAAGCCTTCTGTAAAGACATAGGCCTCTGGAAATGTGCTAAAATACACACATGGAAAAATATGTTTTAAGTAAAAGGAACAGCAAGCAAAAACAAATTTATCTTCTCATTTACACTATTATCTTCATTTCAATGATTCCTAGTATTCATCTCCCTGCTTACCTGCAGCACAATTACACAGCTTAGATATGGAAGCAAACCCACGAACTTGGTTGGATAGATCAGGTTCTAGTTTTAGGTGATAACACTCAACTAAGTCTAGTGAGCAGAGTAGTTGCAAGCAAGTTACTAGAAAGGGTCTGAGACAAAGTAATTGGTTTCCCAGTAGATGGCAGCAAAAGCAAAACATGGGCAGGCAGTATGGCAGAATCTGGGCAATTGGTTAGCATAAAAATCAGAGTAATTTATCAACAAGTAGCTGATCCACAGGCAAAAGACATCTATTCAGGACAACAGTCTCCAGGTAATTTGACTATAAATAGACCAAGGAAGAAGACCTAATAGGAAAATAGGGCAATACATTTTCACAATTATAGAGACTATGTTGACCCAACTTGGCCAGAAAAAGAGGATCAGAGTTAAAGATGAACTACAGTTACAAAAGATCACCATTTAGCAGTAGCACATCTGACTAGAAATAAGGCCAAAGAATAAAGGTTAGAGCTGATTAAATACCTCTTGTTACAGCAGAAACCAGATGGTAAGTGGATGGAAATGTGAGTCTTACATAATCACACAGAAATACATAAATATCTTCCTTTAATTTTTCAGTTAGTTAATCTCTATTTCCTCCCACCACTCTAATCAAGAGCATTTATACATATAGACCATAACACATGGATGAAAGTCCTAACCTTGACTTAAGTGCCTTTCCACTGTTTAGCTATATTGTACCTTTCCCTTTTTGTGTCTCCTTTGCTATACTGTGAATCCCTCCTTTACCACCCTTTTCCTTTTGCACCAATTTGTCACTTTATTCTTGCTGTCATCTTGCAACACTACATCACTTATCATGGCAGCAAGCAATTTGGGCAGTAGCTGGGCAAGCAGGAGATCCTGTCATAGGTGCCCATCGGCAGAGAAAAGTTGGACGCAATACACTCTTCTGTGTTCTTCAAGTATCATTTTCTCATGCTTTGGCAATGAAATTGGGGTATACCTATTACTTGGTGATGAGTGTTTCTATTAAATTATAGGATTTTTTTCTAGAGCATCATTAGATGAAATATTAATCTATTTCAAGTCTAAATAAACTACAGTTTCCCATACATTACAATAGGAATTAACCAATGTTTCTGTAAATGACCAAATATTAAGTATTTTGGCTATGGGAGACATATGGCCTCTGTTAGAATCACTTAACTCTGCTATTGTAGCAGGAGAGCAGCCATAGACAATATGTGAACAAGTGGGTATGCTATGTTCATCATATATAGTGATCACATAGTTTTTTTGTAGGTGTTTGTGGTTACTTGATCTACTCTTCTCTTCAGTTTTACTAACAGAAATGATTGGCCCAGTAGTATAGTTAAAAGTAGAGAAGAAACCCTATTTTCCATAATTATTTCCTCCTTGTCAATTTTCTCTGTAAAACAGTCTCTTGGAAGTCCAAGACCTTTTACATAATTATGAAACATTATATTGGAAGGGACTCAGAAGGCATTTTGTCTAAGTTCCTGTCTTGTAGATGAGGATATTGTGATAAAGAAATAAAGTGATTGCTCAAGTCACTCTAGATAGGGAAAACAAGATCCAAACAATCAGAAGTCTCAATGTATAGTTAGTGAAGTATTAGGAATATAGCCCTACCCATTTTTAGCAGTGGAAGATCCACACTCACATCTTTAGAAAGTACACCTCTAACTCGTCAGAGATGGAAACCAACTAATTTCTGTAAATGTCTATGGGATCTCTTTCAGAGTACACAGCAATGAACTCTTATCTGCAAGCTGGAGAAATGCAGTGGTGTGAACAGTGATTGTGTATGTGTGTGTGTGTGTGTGTGTGTGTGTGTGTGTGTGTGTGTGTGTTTTCCCCTGTGAACTTGTGGAGATGAGCAGAATGTGTGTGGAATGTAATCTCCAGGAGGGTACCAGAAGCTGGATGTGAGGTTGCTAGGCAATATTCCCTATTGTTTTGAACAAACTGCACAGGGCTGGCAGCAGCTGTCAGAGTTCCTGGCTCTTAAGAATAACAGAGCTGAAAAACACAAAGAACAAAGGTCTTCCACAATAAATGGCAATAAATAACAGGAACTTTCTATGCCAGTAAATGCAGGCACTTGGATGTTAAAGCAATTAATAAGGTTAACAAACACAAGAGGTCATTTGAATTCTATTTGTTCTCAAATACTTCCCCCACCCCAGACACTTTTAATTTAAATGGTAAGAGAATCTGGAAAGAGAATGGTAGGCCACCATTTTAATAAATTCTTCCATTAAAGTAGACATTCTTGCTTATTTATTTTTATTTTTATCATGGGGAATTTTACCTCACAGACAGCAGTATCAATCTTAGTCTAAATAAACTTTACAGACCTTAAGAAAAGCAAATTCAACAAACAATTTACACAGCTGTACCATCACTCTCTTATTATCCCTTCATTATGGCATACATATTTCTCTTCCATATTCCCTCTTTATCACTCAGGCAGTTCATCATACAAGGTTACACAAGTAATGGAATTGAATAGACCTGCCCACACATACAAGATCATATACCACTTGAAATCTGAATAACTTCTGTGGGTTATAGGTTGTCAGTTTCTTGGTTTAACAGTGTACCAGAGTTGTGTAAGCAGTTGACATTGGAAGAGGCTGTAGTGCATGAGACTTGTCAGTACATTGCTTTGCACTCTCTTGAGAACCTAGTATTATTTCAAAATTTTAAAAAAAACAAGCAGGTATTTTATTTTTAATATTTTAAAGGTAGATTTTTTTCTCCTTAAACAATGAATCACAATCCTGTTGGTTTAATTCCTATTACTGTGTAAATGATTCTGGCCTTCAGTTGATTTGTACTTGAGCATTCATTTCAAAATAATTTGAAAGGTGTAAGTCATACATTTCTACTAATCAATTTTTTTGGCATAGTGCTGGACTTAAAGGTCAGTTGAATAATATGAGTTTTAGATGTATCTATGGAATCTAAACCTTTGGGAAATATAAAATCTCGATCATTTGGAATGAAATAAAGGCTTACAAGTGTGTACACAGCCCTGGATGGTGTACACAGCCTTGAATGGTAGCTCAGTGGTTAGAGCATTGGCCTGTACACTGAAGGGTAGTGGGTTCAATTCCCCATCAAGGGTGCATACCTATGTTGGAGGTTCGTCTCTGGCCCCATGCATATGTCTCTCACACACTGATGTTTCTCTTTCTCTCTTCATTTTCCTGAATCTCCCCACCTCCTTCTCACTTACTCTAAAAAAATCAATGGAAACAATATCCTCTGATGAGGATTAAACAACAACAATCAAAGAGTGTATACACATACATAAGTTTTTTCAAAGCAACATTCTTTGTTTTTCCAAGAGTGTGTATGTATGTGAACTTTAACTTTTCATTATGATATAAATAAAGAATTATGGAAAGTTGAAAAGTTAGTACATAGTGATTCCATGTACCCTTTACTCATCCTCCACACAAAGGATTACATCTTATAAAACTATAGCCAGAATCAGAACCAAGAATTTATATTAATGAGACAATCTATGTGTATAGTTATATGCCACTTTAACACACAATACTCTGGGACAAAAATCGGTGTGCAGTTGTTCCTATGGAAAATAATAGGAAATAATACAAAAATAAACTATTTTTTGTATTCACAACTGTAAGCCTACTTTTGCCCCACCCTTTATATATAGCTTCTTGTAACCAGCACCTCAATCAAAATGGAAAACTATTCCATCACCACAGAGAATTACTGATGTTCACATTTTACCAGTTCACATGAAGTACTAAAGTTTTTCCATTGTTTTAGGCCCCTTAATCCTCCCCTGTTAAAAAGATAATTGTCTTAAAGATTCCTTTACATGTATGGATATCCACATCAGACAATTTTATACATTTTGTTCTGACTATTAAATAAATATAATTGAGGGTACTCAAAAAGAGAAGAAAAATGTGTTTACTTTTTCCATTATTCTTTCTTCTGGACATAAAATTCAGGATTGATAATTCCTTTTAGCTTTTAAAAAGTGCTATGCCACTTCTTTTTTGCCTCTATGATTTTCTGATGAAAATTACACTATTATTTGATTTTTTTCTGAATAAATAAGGTATAGTTTATTTCTTGCTATTTTTGAGGTTACTTCTTTTCTTTACTTTTCAACAATTTTGTCATGATGTATTTTGGCATAACTGAACTATTGTTTAGAACAATAACACCTATATATACTTTTGAGAAATGATTCATGAAGTCCTAACCAATAGCAAATACAAGTCATTTAAAGTGCTAAATTCATAAAGCATAAGGCATGTTACAAAATGCAGGTTTTACCTATTTCTTCTATTCGTAGCCCTTTTGTTCCAATTTGCTTTTAGGTATTTAGAAATTCAAGATAAAAGAAAGATTAAATACAAACAATTACTTCTTTTAAAAATATTTTTACTTATTTCAGAGAGAAACTGAGAGGGAGAGAGAGAGAAACATCAATAATGAGAAAAACATTGATAGGCTGCCTCCTGCACGCCCCACACAGCATGTGCCTTGACCAAGAATCGAGCCATGACCCCCTGGTTCATAGGTCAATGCTCAACCACTTTGCCACACTGGTCAGGCTACTTCTTTGTTACTAACAACACTAATACATTTCTAGTGAGCAGTTATTTATTTATTTATTTATTTATTTATTTATTTATTATTTAAAAAACAATCAGGCTATTAGGTCACATCATTGATTTCTTTTCCTTTTTTTTTTCTGTGTTGTCCAGCACAGAACAACAGAAAATTAATTCTTAAACATAATATTTATAGGATGGAGTGACATTTTAAAAACAAATCCTGTTTTTATCCTCTCTCAGAGATTAAATAGATGAAGTAAAGTTCCAAATGTGAGAAATTTTCCTGCAATATTTAAGAACTGTCATGTGGAAAGGCAAACATGGTTTTAAAGTCTATCTAAATAATTTATTCTTGAATGCTTGAAAAATAATCTTTAAAAGGTATGAACAAACTATAGTGTTTGTATAGAAAATGCAAGTTTTATGTAGCAAACAAAAATTTTCCTTCTTGCAGAAAAGCTTTTCTATAAACGTAGATGTCTAAAACTGCTAATGTACACTAATAAAAGAGTAAGATGCAAAATAACCATACCTTCGTGACATCCATCAGCCAATCAGGAGTGAGTATGCAAATTAACCCAACACAAATGGCAGGTCAATTTGCATACATAGGCACTGAGCAGCTGGAGTCAGGGCATGATATAGGCATTCTACACTGCTGCCAGCTGCTCCAGGCCTCTGGGCAGCATGAAAGTAGGAAAAGTAGGAAATGTGGCTCCGACTGGAGCAAAGGTGGTGTAAGTAGGCAGGGGAAGAAAGGCCCATTCTTGCATGAATCCTCACACATCGGGCCTCTAATCCATTTTATAAAGCCAACTATAGGCCTGATGCATGAAATTTGTGCACGAGGGGTGGAGGATGTCACTCAGCCCAGTCTGTACCCTCTCCAATCTGGGACCCCTTGAGGGATGTCTAACTGCCTAGTTAGGCCCGATCTCAGTAGAATCGAACCTAAATGGATAGTTGGACATCCTTCTTACAATCCAGGACTTCTTGCTTCAAACTGCTCACCTGCCTGCCTCCCTGATTGCCCCTAACTGCTTCTGTCTGCCAGCCTGATCACCCCCTAACCACTCCCCTGCCAGCCTAATTGATGTCTAACTGCTCCTCTGCCACCTGTTTGCCTCCAACCTCCCTCTTCTGCCAGCCTGATCATCCCTAAATGCCCGCCCATGCAGGCTTGAATAGCTCCCAACTACCCTCCCTTGCAGGTCTGGAACCTCCCAATGGCCCTCCCCTGCTGGCCATCTTGTGGTGGCCAACTCGTGTCCATAAGGGGGTAGGATCTTTGACCACATGGGGGCAGCCATCTTGTATGTTTCAGTGATGGTCAATCTACTTATTATTCTTTTATTAGATTGGATAGAGGCCTAGTGCACAGGTGGGGGCCAGCTGGTTTGACCTGAAGAGTGTCCCAGATCAGGGTAGGGATTCCTTTGGAGGACGGGGCTGCCTGGGCGAGGGGCCTGTGGTGGTTTCCAGGCCAGCCACGCCCCCAGCGACCCAAGCAGTGGCCCTGGAATCTGGGATTAATTTATGTTCTACAATTGAAACTTTATAGCCTGGAGTGGAACCAAGGCTTCTGCTCACTCCGTGGCTACAGCCATTCCTGTTTGGGTTTATTTAAATTCTATAATTGAAACTTTGTAGCCTGGAGTGGGGGCCTAGGCTGGCCAGGGCTGCAGAAGCTTGGCTTCTTCCATCGCCCAGACAACCCCAACCTCTGCTCTCTCCAGCTCCATGGCTGCCACCATTTCTGTTGGGATATATCTTCTATAATTGAAACTTTGTAGCATTGAGTGGAGGCCAAGGCTGGCAAGGGCAGGAGGAAAGCTTGGATTCCTCCTTTGCCGAGAAAACCCAAGCCTCCCTCCTGCTCTCAGTGGCCACAGCCATCTTGGTTGAGGTTTATTTGCATAATTTGCTCCTGATTGGCTGATGGACGTGGCTTTATTGGAGGTATGGTCAATTTGCATATTATTTTTTTATTAAATTGGATATTTAAAATAGTAAATGGCCAATCTATACTGATAATTAGTCTGAAAGCAATATCTTAACTCCAGCAGTATTATAAGAATACTTACACTAATGATAAAGATGAGTACATTCTGGATTCTGTGAACAAAAGAGAATTTTAATATAGGCAACTGTAATTTTCATATCTGCCACTAGAATTTTACATAATAACTGAATGTATGACATAATATCTGAATGCTCTTACAGAAATAATTGATCATCTGTAATCCTCATATTAAATTACTAATTTGATTTGTAAGGTTTCTGGCAATTTCATGTTCTAGACAGGGGTTGGCAAACTGTGGCTTGTGAGTCACATGTGGCTTGTGAGCCACGTTTTGCTGCTCTGTTGACTAATGAGTTTGTTGACCACTGGGATAGGGCCTTAATCACAAGGAATGACAATAGCCTGTAATTATTGGAATTGAGAGTCTAGGTCAGTGGTCAGCAAACTCATTAGTTAACGGAGCTGCAGACCACGGCTCCCGAGCCACAGTTTGCCGATCAATGGTCTAGGCAATTGAGCTCTGAGAAAGCATGTTGTCCTAAGTTTAAAGAATGTATTTTTTCTTTTAAAACTTACATGTCAGATTTTAATAAATAATTTATTTCAGATGAATGTTTTAGGACCTTATTTTTTTCTGCATTTTCATCACATTTTTGTCAAGATGAGGCTAGACAAAAGCATAATGAGAGATAAGTACTATGTGCTAAGCACTGTCCTAAGTATATTATGACCAATAAATTATTTAATTTTCATGGTTGACTTGGGCGATATATTATCATACTCAGTAATAATATAAGGAAGTTGAGATACCAAGAAATTCTAACAGCTAATCCTATATAATAAAAGCCCAGTAACCAAATGGCAGACCAATCAGACTGATCAGTCGACCAGTCACTATGATGCGCACTGGCCACCAGGGGGCAGACGCTCAATGCAGGACCTGCTTCTTGGTGGTCAGTGTGCTATTACTGGCTGACCAGAATGAACAGCTGCTCCCACTGTGAACCCTATGGCAAGAGGTAGGAACCCAGGCTGCAATCATTGCTTCCTCACCCCAGGATCCTCCTCTTTGCTCCCTGCCACCTCCACCAGACACTCGCAGGCCACATAGTGCCACTGCCACTGGGCTCACAGAGCTGACCCCGAGGCTAGGAGGCGGGTTTGTGGCCACCACCAGACTGAGGCCTACTCCACTGTCTCTCAGTGCTATTGTCCCTGGTTGGGCCTGAATGGGTCCCCTGGAGAGGCAAGTGCTCCAGCTCCATGGAAGATGCCCGACCAGGGAGCAGCCACACAGAGGGCAGCTCCACAGCCACTCAGCTGACCAGGATGAGTGGAGCTCCCACAGCAGGCTGATCCACACAGGCCACACACCCCACCGGTGCACGAATCCCATGTACCAGGCCTCTAGTAGGACATATGTGTAAATCCAGAGCCTGTATTTTTAGCCATTAAACTACAGATATGCAAATGCATATAAGCCTTATAACTAAGCAGAACAGAACCAAACCGCTAATTTATCACTTACCAGTTGTATAATCTTGCCAACTTAACAATTTAATGTCTTTATCTTTAAAGTGGAAGTAGCCCAGCCAGTGCTCAGTGGTTGAGCAACAACCTATTAACCAAGAGATCAAGGTTTCATTCTCAGTCAGGGCACATGCCCAGGTTGTGGGCTCCATCCCAGAGTGATTCTCTCTCATCCTGTTTCTATCTCTCTCTCCCTTTTTCTCTGAAATCAATAAAAATATATTAAAATATAAATAAAACAGAAATAAACATTTTTACTTTGAAAATTTTTGTAAAGACTACATACAAGTTAAAACTTCCAGCACTCCTCAAAAAATCAATAAATAGGAACTACTATTATGATAATACAGTGTTTTCTTTCTAAATTTACAAAACTGAATTTTGTTTATTTTCCACCATTGGGTTGATAAATTATTTTTTACCTTTGTGATACATACTGTTTATCCCCAGGATAACTTAATGCATCTTTTCTATCTCTGTGTCTTTATCTCTTTTTCTTTTTCTAATTCCATCTTTATCTTCAAGATTCTTACATTGTCTCTACAAGAGGCTCATATTTTACATTTGTATGTCATACTTTATCAAAATCTCTCCAACACAAAGTGTCTATTCTTGTCATCTTAAATGACCTGAATCATGTGATGGTCATTCATCACTTTATGGCTTTGTTCCTGTTGCTTTCTCTGTTTGTAATGTGTCTATTCAGTGTCCGCTCTATCTATTCAAATATTCAGACCTAAAGGTGTAGTTGAAATCCTGCTCATTCAACAAAGACTTCCTATCTACTCAATTTTGACAATATAAAACTATCCTCTTGTAAAGACCAACAGAAAATCTTTTAAGCCCCATTACCAGGGACAATTATGCTTCCTCTGAGTATCTGGCTTGCTTTTAACTTATTTATACTGCCAAGAGCAGAAGAGATTTTTGTGTCTATGTTTACCTTATTATCAGGAACTCTGGTCCCAAATGTGTGGTCCATTTTAGCAGTTAGAAAATACTTCAAAGCATGTTAATTACTCCCCTAAATTTATATATGAATTAATTTTCTTACCGGTATTTTTCCACTTACCATCATGTAAATTTGTACCTTATTTTTAATGTGTTAAATTCTAAAATGTCAATAAAATTTTATCTTACCGAAAAAGTACTCTTACAAAAGAAATCCTTGTAAAAGCATTGACAAATACAGAAAATAATATAAAACAAATTTAAAATGACCTGTAAATAACTATTCAAAATAACTACTTCAAATACTTGGATCTAGTTTTACTACAGATTTCTATGACTTTTGTGCTGATGACTATTTTAACAGATTTCAAATGTGTTAAAATATAATTTTAGCCGAACCGGTTTGGCTCAGTGGATAGAGCGTTGGCCTGAGGACTGAAAGGTCCCAGGTTCGATTCCGGTCAAAGGCATGTACCTTGGCTGTGGGCACATCCCCAGTTGGAGGTGTGCAAGAGGCAGCTGATCGATGTTTCTCTCCCATCGATGTTTCTGACTTTCTATCCTCTCCCTTCCTCTCTGTGAAAAATCAATAAAATATATTAAAATATATATATATATATAATTTTATATTATATTCTAGAATTAATGTTTGCATTTTCATGTCATTAAACAATATATGAAGGTATGGTATTTAGTAGCTTTAAAATAATATACCATATGACTGTATTAGCATTTAGTAATCGAAAGATTTCCATACAGTAGGGCATTTCTGTGTTCAATGTTAAATACATCACTGCTGTAATAAACAGCATTGTGTTAAATATCTTAATTGTTAAATCTTTAACTTCATATTATTAATGTAAATTAAAGAAAGTGAAAGTCAGAATTTATAAATTGTGCATATTTATAAAATTACTAGTACTTATAGTCAAATTTCTCTTCTCACAATTCCTCTGTTCATTTGATAATTGTGCACCTTGTGATTCTTTTTAAATATATACCATACATAGTCTGTAAATCATTTCAAGATCTTTGTAAAAATAAATATAAGTCAATAAATACATTAATAAATGAATGTATTTCCAATGCAAATTCATCTTTCTTAAAGATTATGTATAATTTTATCTCTATTATAGTATTGCACAGTTTTTTGTTGCTCTTTTCAATCTTCTTTAAGCATTGCTATCATCTTATCTCCTGAAATAAGTTAAAAATCACTTTTAGACTATCCTATATGATAATTCTTCTAAATCTCTATGTTTTAATCATATATGGAAATATTGACTGCTTGACAATATGACTTAACAGTTTACAAAAGAAAGCAAATATAAAAATAGAAACAAGCAAACAGAAACCTAAGAACCTTTATCCAGAAGTTGTACTAAGTATTGTGATGAGAATACAAATAACCACAATCTCTCTTGTCCCTTCATAGTAACATCAAGACAGCAAGACAGTGAAAAATAATCATTTCCCATTTTTTCTCATTCAAAAGTGTTAGACAATGACTATATCACATATATTCTTTCTAAAATTTGTTTATAACATCTCATGTGTCATGCTTCAGGACATTGAATCCTTACAGTTTCTAAACAACATGAAAGTTGGATTATTCAGTTGTCAGATCCCTAACTCTGGGGAACGCAGATATATATTCTTGAAAGCATTTTACTCAACCAAGAAAAATGCATTGAATCCACAAGAATGATTGAAGAGTCAAAGAGCAATGCTGTTTTGAGAAGAATGAACCTGAAATTGAGTCACACCAAATGAACAGTATTGATAGGATTACTTTGAAAGTGGAGTGAACAAACTCACTAGACTTGATGGCACTGAGTGCCCAGATTATGATCTCTAAATATTTCTTTTCTCTCATAGGAACTAGGACTCCTGGGAAGCAGAAACAATTTCAGGTTAAAGGCACAACATATGTAAGATGGATCTCAAAAGGCATAAATGATACCTTTACATGACTGTGTGAATCAGAACTTAGAATGTCTAGATTGAACTATACAGAATCAATTCAATTTTACTCAAAAACAAATATCATGTGAACATAGAATATTTTACAGCTGAATATACTCTCAGGGCTCCATAGTATAGATAAACATCTACATGAAAAGTTTGTTCGCTTGTTACTATTATTACTAAAATATAACATATAAATAGCTAATTGTTGTTGTTGTTATTATTATTATTATTATTTGGATTTCTCAGAGGCCAATGGGTTTTCTTTTAGAAAAATTCTAATGCTAAATAGGAAATGCAGACTACCAAAATAAGATGTGCTGAAAAAAAATGGAAGAAGAAACAATTTTATTTTCTCAGCCAAAATAATGTTCCACACAAGGGAATATGCTTAAGATTTTCATGATTTTATTAAACGATAACTGCTTAACAGAACAAGAATAACAAATACAAAGATAATTTCAAGTATAAAGTCCCAAACTTCCTGAAAATTGAACAACATTCTTAAGTAATTCACTAAACATTAGATAAAGAATGAATTAGAAAATGTTTTAACCCCACTATGAAGAAAGTAAAACACAACAACAACAAAAAATCCTCAGCTACACCAGTGTTAGAGGAAGATTTTTATCTTTATATCTATATATTAGAAAACAAGTCTGAAAATCAATGAACTAAGCTTCCAACTAAATAAGTTAGAAAAAAAAATCCACATGAAATTAAATCCAAATAAAAAGAAGAAATGGAAAAGAGAACAAGCATACAGTAAATCATCAAAAAGGACAAAAGTTTGTTCTTCGACAAATCAATTAAATTGACAAACCCTTTGTTAATTAAGAAGAAAAGGGGAAAAACACAAATTGCCTATGGCAAGAATGAGAAAGGTTAAATATTACTATCTTATATTAAAAAAGATAGTAAGTGGCTATTTTGAACAAAATGTGGCCCTTTTGTCAGTTTGGATGAAATACATTTATTTAAAAATATCTTTACTAAAACTGACAGAAAAAGAATAGAAAATTTGATTCATTCATTATCTTTAATAACTATCAAAACATTAAAGAAATTATAGAAAACATTCTAACTAAGAAACTACCAGATTAAGATGGCTTCAACAATGAATTCCACTTAATATTTATGAAAAAATAACCCACCTTATATACAATCTTTTAGAAAATACAACAAAAGAAAATGTACACCAAGATTTTTAGAATGGCAGCATAACCATGTCATACAAAATTTACAAAATCATTAAAAAAAAAGAAAAGTTACAATTGAATTCTTGTCACAAGCAAAGATTAAAAATTTTAAACTTACTGTTAGTTAAATTTGGCCATTATAGAAAGGATAATAAACCATGATTAATAAAGCAAATATACAAACTAGGTTAAATATTTTTAAATCTCTAAGTATAATCAACTACATTAACAGAAAAATAGAGAAAGTTACAGGATCTTCTCACAAGATTCAGAAAATGTATTTTATTTACTTTAATACGTGTTTGTGATAAACTCTCAACACATTAAGAATAAAAGCGGAGTTTCTTAACTGATAGGGAATATCTGCCATGAAACTCATGGTAAGATCATTTTATTATTTTATAATAAAACTAGAGGCCTGGTGCATGGAATTTGTGCATGGGAGGGGTGTCCCTCAGCCAAGTCTGCACCCTCTCCAATCTGGGACCCTTTGAGGGATATCAGACTGCTTGTTTAGACCCGATCCCATTTGGGATCGGGTCTAATTAGGCAGTCAGACATCCTTCTCACAATCCAGGACTGCTGGCTCCCAACTGCTCACCTGCCTGCCTTCCTGATTGTCCCTAACTGCTTCTGCCCACCAACCTGATCACCACTCCCCTGCCAGCTTGATTGATGTCTAACTATTCCCCTACCAGCCTGTTTGCCCCCAACTTCCCTTCTCTGCCGGCCTGATCACCCCTAACTGCCCTCCCTTGCAGGGTTGATTGCCCCAAACTGCTCTGCCTTGCAAGCCTGGTCCCTCCCAACTGTCCTCCCCTGTGGGCCTGATCACTCACACTGCCCTCCCTTACAGGCCTGATCCCTTCCAACTGCCCTCCCCTGCTGGCTATCCTGTGCTGGCCATCTTGTGTCAACATGGGGTCAGGTCTTTGACTACATGGGGGCAGCCATCTTGTGTGTTGGAATGATGATTAATCTGCATATTACTATTTTATTAGATAGTATATAGGCCTGTTGCATGGGTGGAGGCCAGCTGGTTTGCCCTGAAGGGTGTCCCAGATCAAGATGGAGTTTCCCTTGGGGCATAGGGTGGCCTGGGGGAAGGGTCTGTGGTGGTTTGCAGGCTGGCCACATCCCCCAGCAACCCAAGCAGAGACCCTAGTATCTGGGATTTATTTATCTTCTACAATTGAAACTTTGTAGCGTGGAGCAGAGCCAAGCCTTTTGCTTGCTCTCTGGTGACAGCCATTTCTGTTTGGGTTTATTTAAATTCTATAATTGAAACTTTGTAGCCTGGAGTGGAGGCCTAAGCAAGCCTAGCCTCTGCTCTCTCCAGCTCCATGGCTGCTGCCATTTCTGTTGGGATATATGTATCTTCTGTACTGAAACTTTGTGGCATTTAGTGGAGGCTTAGGCCAGCAAGGGCAGGTGGAAAGTGTGGCTTTTTCCATTCCCAGAAAAATCTAAGCCTCCCTCCTGCTCTCAGTGGCCACAGACATCTTGGTTGGGGTTTATTTGCATAATTGCTTCTGATTGGCTGGTGGGTGTGGCTGGTGGGCATGGCTTGTGGGTATAGAAGAGGTGTGGTCAATTTGCATATTACTGATTTATTAGATAGGATATTTAGATTTTTGACCTGAAATTGGGAAAGAACATTAAAATTGTCTTCTATAATCATCATCATTTAACATATCAATAGAATAAAAAAATATATAGAAAGGAAGAAATAAAATGGTCCTTATTTTGAAGACAATGTGAATTATTATACAGAAAATCTACAAACTATTAAAATTTACTGATAAATTTAGCAAGGTTGTTAAATAAAGTTATCAATGTATGAAAATCATTTAAATTTCTCTAAATTCTAATAACAAAGAAAGAAAAAAAGGGTTAGAAAATATACCAGCTATTACAGCATCTATAAAAGCGAAATAACATATACAAATAATACAAATAAATAAAAATTTAAAAAAATTCTAAATAGATGGATTGACATACTATGCTAATGGCTCAAAAGTTTTATTATAAAGGTAGAATTTTTTCCTTGATTGAATGTGATTTCAACACAATACATATTTTTTTTAATCTTTTTTGTTTTAAAATTGATAAAATGCTTTAAAAACTCACGAGGAAGGAAAAGGCCTAAAATAATCAAGGCAATATGATGAAAACAAGAAGGGTTTAAACTGACAGATGTAAGACCTATTATAAAGCTGTAATGATTTAAAAATCGTGGTTTCGGAACAGTGATGAAAAGATGAACCAATAGAATATAAGAAAGTCCAGAAATAGGCAGCATATGCATAGTCTAAAGTTTAAAGAAAATTATGACAAATGTTGTACTGCAGTTAACTGAGGAAAATACTGACATTTCAATAAGTAGTACTGAGTTGATTAGATATGCGTGTGGGTAAAGAATTTTTGCATGCATTCGATTCATAAAAAGCAATTTCAAGTGGAGTGCAGATTGAAAAGTGAATGAGCTATTGGGGAAAAGGGGGAAATACAGGACACTGTCATCACTTTTGTGAGGCCAACCGTTTCTTAAATGGATCAAGAAAAAGCACTAGCAAGAGAATAAACAATTGATAAATTTGACTGTAAAAATTAAAAAATTATTTATAAAAAAGAAATTAAGGGAATAAAAGGCATATTCACAGATTCTGAGGGTATATTTGCCTTACATGCATTTGACTTAAGATTCATATCCAGAATATATAAATAATATTTACACATCAATTAGAAAAATGAGCTAAACATTTGAACAGAGATTTCATAAAGAAAATAAAAAATGAAAAAAAATAGAAAATTTATTTTAATCAATAGGAAAATGCATATTAAAATTATAGTGTCTTAAATGACTCAAGAGAAGAAAAAAGTTTAAATACCAAATGCGATCAAGAATTTCAAGCGAAGCAACAAAATTTCTCTCCCACTGCTAGGAATTAGTTTGGTACATTCATATTAGAAACTGTTGGTAGCATCTAGTATAAGTAGTGGTTACCTAAGGCTCAGCAGCCACTCAGATGTACATCTGCCACAAAAATACACGGTAGTTGAGATTCTGAGGAACAATGAATATTGCTATGCATATTGTACATCATTCTTCCCATAGTATTCAAAGACTGTACCTTTTGTCACATTGGTTAGTAAGGAGCTATTTTTTCTCCTATAATCTTGATATAATTGCTTGTATCCCCATGTAATTAGAAAAGCAGCTAAAATTGAAATTGATGGAGCTAGTGCAGACAATCTAGACAATTTTTAAGAGTATTTTCTCATAAACTGAAGAACAACAGGCTTGTTATTCATTTACTAGCATGCAAGTATGTTCCTGTGTTATGTGACAGGAATTTCTCCATCTCAGTGTTTTGGAGGACTTTGGTAGTCTCAAAATTGCAAGTTGCAGTAATTCATAAGTGGCAGTGGTATTGACACAAAAGTACTAGCAGGAAGTTTTGAAATATTGAAATGTTGAGATGTTCACCTGTGTAAACTATTTTTGTTGCCAATTGTTTTGAATGATTACCATCATAAGAATGGCCATGATTAATTTGTTGCCACATTTATGTCCTCTAAAAATGTAGCTTTAATTGAATTAGGGTAAATCATACGTTAGTTTTATAGATAAAGATATTGAATCTCTTTAATCAGCTTATTCAAAGTCATATAGAAATTTAATGGCACATCTTTATCCAGTATACTGAAATTTACATTGCTGAATGACACACAGATATAGCATGTATAGTCTAATTCATTATCCATGTAGCAAATGGTTTCTAACATGTTTTTGTTTTAGTCATTGCTGGGTACAGATGTTAGCCCAGGGATTTATTGATGGGAAGAATTTGTTTAACCTTTCTAAGCCTCAGTTTCCTTATTTGTCAAATGGGACTACTAAATGACAATATTGTAAAAAAGTATAAATGAGTTTGAATATACAGCGTGTTCCCCAAAAATGTATATACACATTAACAGCTGATAGCTCAGTTTTGAAAATGAAATATATTTTAATAAACTCTGCCTTTACAATTATTCAAAATGTGTGCATACACTTTTGGGGGACACCCTAAATAATGTGTTTAGTTTATGTGCAATTATTGCTTTAGTTTGAGATTAGTTCATTCATATTTCAATACAATTTTTATTTTTATGATATATTAATTTAGAGATGTCAAGGATTAAAGATTATATCAACTAGGAAATAACAATATGCATATAAACATTTTCATGAAATATATGTATATATAATTAGTTCTATATCTTTTCAAGACACAACATATTCCTTTTTTTTCAAGAGTAATGACCCTAAACCTCACTGAACAGAACTAGTTTATTATAATTCTTTTGTTAAATAAATAAGCATTGAAATGGCTAACACAATAAAAAAAGAAAAAGAAAACAACATAGTCCTATAATGTAAACTATATTCCCAGAGCAATCCAATGTTATGGGTAATATTTTGGGTTAAGGATAATAAGTGTTTATTTATTTTTCAAATTATAAGTACATTGCAATTAGCAAAACCTTTAAATTAGAAATTGTTTTGGCCAATTCTATATTTGCTACTAGTCTTACTAAGGTATTAACGCCTCTCTTTTTCTTTGTTAATATTACATATTAATGAAACATTTTCATATTTAGAGTTACTGAATTAAGAATAAAAATCTAACCAAATTTAAAATTGTGAGATTACTGAGAAAGAAAATTACATAAATAACATCCAATCTTTTTGTTCTACTGTAAGTCAGTAGCCGAAGTTTGGGAGGGTATGCTATTACTACAGCGTTTGAATAAAACATCCTAGAATGCCAAGATCAACTTCCAGAAAAAGAAAGCAAATAATAATACCAAACATCAAAAGCTACTTTTCAAGGTTCTACTCTGAAATAGAGGATTATAAAAACATTACTTATTATAGTCATAACAAAACCCAAAAGTTTTGTGTCAAGGCAGGAACAGTTCCGAGCCTTTTTAAATTCCAGCTCAAATGGGATCCCTGATTAAAATGTTTAAAAGAAAAGAGGAATAGTTTTGAGATGCCAGGATTAAAGATAATTGCAGATGAAAATCCCACATTTGAACCATAATTCAACAAACACATTTATTATACTAGCTTCAAGGTGTTATTCTTGTGTGGCTTTTAAATAGTATAACATTTAGCTGAGTCTTGAGTACGCATCTCTGAATTTAGACTATGAATAAGAGAATTGTTTTCAATCATCACTCACATCTATTTTCTACTCAGAGTGGTACAGAGAAAAGGTGTGTGTGGGTTTCATTAACAGTCCTACATATTTTCTTAACCAGAATAATTTACTCATTTTGGGAAATAAGGTCTTTAAAAATTTTATAAATTATGATTAAATATAGGAGCCCTCACCATTATGTATGTTGTGAGAATCAGTTTAGAACTAGCCTATGTGTATAAGTACCTTCAAAAATAAGTTTTCATCAAATGTAAAGTATTATTTTTATTAAAGGTATAGTATTTGTAAAATTTGGCCCTAGAAGTAAGGTCCATGTATTATGAATAGTTTGCCTCCTGTAATGAATGAAACAATGTTTTCAGAAGGCCACAGTTTTCTGAAGGAAAATAGCATTAAAACATTAGCCAATTTACACTTTGGATTTGATGAGATTATTTATAAGCTCTTAATTTTCAGTAAGAAATTTGGAACAACATAGTCATTTCAGGGCAGGAAATTGCTTAGAACTTTCAGTTGTTAAGTAGCAAGCCCTCCATATATTTTTTTGTCATGTAACTTAAGGCTAACTGAAGAAAATTCAAAGGAGGTACTTAAGTAGTCTCAAACATGGGAATTTGAATTGGTTTTTTTTTTATTATTTGACATAATCATAATTCATATTTTCATAAATGAAATATATTTTACATGTTTTTATCAATGTGTAATACTTAAGACTAAGTTACAGCTGTATTTTAAACATATATTTTTACTTGTTTAGTAGCTGTTTTTTAAATATGTTTTATTGATATTTTTAGAGAGAGAAAAATCGATGAGAGAAACATCAATTGACTGCCTTCTGCACACCCCACACTGGGGATCAAGCCTGCAACCCTGGCATGTGCCCTGACCTTCTGGTTCATAAGTGGACTCTTACCCACTAAGCCACATCTGCCAGGAGAAATTACGATTCTAACATAAGAATTGAGGGTGGACGGGACACAAATATTCAGCTGTTAGCAGCAACTTCGTTTTTGCTGTTTACATTCTATGAGGCTATAGAAGAAAAATCACATGATTAATTAAATATATAAATAAATCAGATGGTGTTTTATGAGCCACTAAATATGATAGAAAGCAAAAATGTGTATACACACTTTGAATGATTATATAGGCAGTGTTTATTAAAATACATTTCATTTTCAAAATTGAGCTATCAGCTGTTAAAGTGTGCGTACATTTTTTGGAACACTTTGAATGATTATAAAGTTTGTTTACTAACATACAGTTTATTTTCAAATTTATTCAGAAATGAATAATTTATTTTTGACAATGCCTGTTTTCAAACCGATGGCTGTTCTCGTCTAGGTTCTGCTGACAACGTGAAACAATGGAATCACAAACGTTAAGAATCATTAAATTGACAGGAGGGTCAATTAGCCCCCAGGTGGCCCGGTCTTGCCCCACCTGCCTCCTGAATCCTCCAGTCCCCTCAGCCCCCCAGCCTCCCAGGGCCAGTACAAGGTGCAGGCAAGCCTCAAATGACAGCTGCCCAGCTGCCCAGGGCTGGCTCAAGGTTCAGGTAACCAGGACCGGCCAAGGCTTCCACAGCCGGCAGTGGCACCTTTCCCTGATCGCTGGATTGCTTCTAGCCCTTGAGGGGTCCTGGACTGTGAGAGGGGCAGGCTGGGCTGAGGGACCTCTGTCCAGTGCATGAATCTTCATGCACCTAGCCTCTAATATATATATATATATATATATATATATATATATATATATATATATCAGCAAGCTATATCTTGATTTGAAAGAACTGGGATACGGAGTGGGTTACAGTTGAAAATATTAAAAATATAGTGGAAATCCTCATTGGAAAGGTAAGATTTAAGCAAATACTTAAAAGATATGAGACAGCCAGAGAAAGTCCTTTCAGGCAGAAGAAATGACCAGTGCAAATGCCTGAAGACAAGAGCACTCATAAAGTTGGAGGCATTATAAGGAAAGCAGTGTGGCTGGAATGGAGCGAGTGTCTGGGAGAGAAGTGCATGAAGTCAGGGAGTTAACTGTGGATGGTGTTGGTGCCTGGAGGCTGCTGTAAATGATTTGGCTTTAGTTTAAGATGAGGGGCAATTGCAGAGTTTGACCCAGGGACTGAGAATGTATCATTATCCTCCTAAGATTCAATGACTCAGAACTCAAAACAGTTGGCATATAAAAAACAGATCCCTTATATTTCCTGATAGTTATGAGAGCTTCATTTTTAAGTTGATACATTTTATTTTATTTGGGCTCCTTCATTCCCTGCACTTTTCAGTAAAATATATTTTAAAATAAACATTTCAGAATCAAAACTGATATTTACAAAGCATAAAATATATGGATTTCATTATCACAATTAATGTGATAATTGAATTAAAAATTTTGTTATGTCACATAATTGTGAATTCATTTCTAAATACTCCTCTATAGCCATAAGTATACTCATTTCTTATTTATTATGCCTATACTTCATTTACATTTTTAAATATGTGTTAAAAAATATACTAGACTAAATATTACATGCTTAACTACTTGGATGCAAATAAATTAAATATTCATAAATATTTGCTGGGTTAGGGGAGTGATTTGAAATGTTAGCTATTCAACTGATTCCTCTTTCCTTTTTCTCCCCTATCAAAAATTGATTTGATTTAGAAACATATTGTCCTGTACAGCATGGATTTATGCTCAAGTAACAGGACTTCGGCTTTGAGCCCCTCAGTTATTTGTCTTGATTGCATGGAAACTGGGGCTTGAACAATAGCAAAATATAAATTAGGAAAAGGATCAGATTTCCTAGAAATACAGTGTGGTAGCCACTTCAGCACATTTTCTACATTAGTTTTTGTCTATATTGTAAACTGGTTATTATAGTTCAATGATTACTCAAGAGCTACACATAATCTCCATTCACACTGTACTCTAGAGTATAAAATACAAGTATCACTTGTTTTCTATTTCACAGACAAAAATTGCTCAACTTCCTTTAGCATTTAATCTAGACTCAGAGTGCTGCTAGAATTTTGTGAGACTAACTGACCCTGCCCTTCATTTAAAATAGAGACACTTAGAGAAATGAAAGGGCATGCCCAAAGTCTCACAGCTAGGTAAATGAAGTTTATAGTCCAGCTTTCAGACACATCACTGCATTCTGAGAAAGGCTGCTCTTTGCCCAAGTGTAAGAAATCAACTCTTATTTTGGTTAGAAGTGGTCTCCTACAGTCGCTGAAAGTATACTGTGGATTTTATTATAAAACTAAAATGATGTGATTGTGAAGGGAGATCTGAAGGTTTAAAGAGGGGAAAGTAAAACTGGACATGATTCATAAAAGAGTACTGTGGAAGTGGTTAAAGCTGCAAACCAAAGTGGAAATCCCTAATGACTCAGGGCCTACTACTCATCCGTGGCTTGACAAATTAGTAGAGAATTGAAGGCTTGCCTTAGACAGGAAATTGGAATTTAGTGGGTAGCTTAGTAGGAGAAGAAAACATTGTAAGGGAAAGGATAAGATGACCCTCATGTCAGGAAACTGACATGAGCTTTGGTCTCCAAGGAAAATGTCATCCATGTTGCCATGGATGTGAACGAGTTGAGAAGCTAGCCCAGAAAAGAGGTCAGGGAATTAGGTGTTAACAAAGAAAGGAAATTCCACAGACAGGAACAGAGTGTGATCAATTTTTAAAATGATGTTCTTAATGACTCTTAAATTATCTAACAATTGAAATTATACTTAAATTATTTTATGATAAAATTCAAGTATAATGGTTTCTAAGTAGAACATATGTCTTACATCAAGGATGTATATGGTTTATTGGGTAGTCAAAATGATGGAGGAGGGTGCTGTAGGTTTTTGAGTAGCTAAATATCCTGCAATATCACAAACACAAAGCATCTTCCCATCCAAAATGTTATCAATAACCTATTCAGAAATGATGAGGCAATTAAAAAGATATGTTGGAAAAGTTCTGGATTATTTCCTTTAAAGGGGAACCAAAAAATCTGAAATATGAATACAAGGATCTTAATCACTTCAGACAGGTGTAATGGTTAGCTGAAAACAACAAATAGTTCAACTAGGAGTTGTAGAATGTGGCAATTCTATGATGTGATGAAGGAAGGAAGTTTTCACTGCTCATATCCTAGTATTTTTCTTAGATTAACTTCAAAGGTACAGAGGGATAAGTATCAAAGTATTCTGTTCCAGGTGTCCTGTGATGCTGTTTAATACCTATAATGTGTAAGGAAAGCTTGAGGTATTTGGTGGAATGTTGTTATAAGAACAAATCTGAATCCAAAACAATGTCCAGTTATCTCCATCTCTGACCTGATCAGAGCAGCCACCTTCAATCAATCAAAGATCTTGAATAATCCAATTGAATCCCAGATTTTTAATAAGTGGCTTGAGTGGTTCTATTTGCTTCAAGTATTGCTTTAAAACTCAGTATACAATAATGAGGTCACAAACTACCATAACACCTTTGGAAATTATTCATAATTAAGGAGTTCTTTAAAGTCTAATAAGATGTCAACAGAAATTTTCAGCAAAGAAAGTAAAAGTTTATTTAACAAAATGGTGCCACGTCCAGAAGTACACAGG
Source organism: Antrozous pallidus (assembly GCA_027563665.1). NCBI lineage: Eukaryota > Metazoa > Chordata > Mammalia > Chiroptera > Vespertilionidae > Antrozous > Antrozous pallidus. The sequence continues at coordinate 69,552,831 of CM050516.1, read as the reverse complement.
TGAGTAAATATCTAAAACTGGATTCCCAATGACTCCTAGGGGATAGAGTATACACAAGAAAAATAATTAATCATAGTTACTGCTGCAGTTGGGGTCATGGGCTCTAACAGTTGGTTCTAGTCAGAGCAGGAAGTGGTTGATCATGTGTCAGTTCCTGATGTCAGCCATGGCTGATTTTGTCTGATTTCATGAGGGCCTGGTCTGTAGAGCTGCTGTACTTTCATGGCCCAGGCTGAAACACAGTTGAGATCTAGATATTATTTTTAGTTGGATTGAAACTCTGCTTCCATGGCCAACAGACCCAAGACTTTGTTCCTAAGATTGTTACATGCTGACCAGAACCGAGCTGTCCTGATAGCTTAATAATTAAGGGAGTGGGTATACAAAAAAGGAGGGAGGGAGGTGAGTCAGGTTACTGGGCAATTCCAATTTGAATCAAAAGGAAATAAAAGAGAAAAGTTCATGTTAAAAAAATGAAGTTTCTGTGAAGTTATAAACTTAGAAATTATATTATGACTAATAACAAGCTTATTAATTTTCTAGTCTATAAATTATCTTTTCATAGTTGTTATCCCAAATTGATAATATAGGCAGGGGGAAAGGTGAGAGTAGCTTACATATTCACATGTTCAAAAGATAAAAAGATTATACTTTGCTTAAAAATTCCTGTTTTACCCCAATAAATTCAATAAAAATAAAATTAAAATCAATAAAATACATATAGTGAATGTAAGAAAATAAAATATCATTCATTCAAATGCTATATATTTTTAAAATTTATTTTCTTTATTCTGGCTTTGTCTATTTATTGATAAAAAGTATCATTTCCACAGAAATATTTAGAAGTATTTTTGTATCCATAACCTCATTGTCTGTCATTTTCTTGTGCAGTTACTAGAAATTTTTCAAAAAAAGTATCTGCTACTTAAAATGTTGTTTAAAAGAAGAAAGAAAACTTTCTTACTGTACCAGTGTCCATTTTCATAACTGAATTTCTGAAGTAGATATTCCTTACAGATTCTATGAATAACTAATGATAAGGTTATAACACAATTTGCCAAGGTATTACTAGTAAGCACCCACAGATCTTACCAGTAATCATCAAGAATATGCTGACTGCTGGAGTGATCTGCCCATATTAAAGAAGTAAATACACTCCATAAAAGCAAGAGTAAAAACTTTATTATAAATACCTTCTCAAGTATTCAAAGTCATTTCACATCATAGAGAAATGTTTCTCAAATTTGTTTTAACACATTATCTCCATCAAGGGTGTGTGCTAAGCCACCTTCCCAGTTCCCTCCCCTGAAGCCTGTGATTTAGTACCTCTTGTGTGTAGCTGTCTGTGTGACTGTGTCCAGATCATTATTCAAGGCAGGCACAAGGAACACTATGAAGAACCCTACTATAGGACATTTTTAGGTTAAAGCTTAATCTACGCCAGTTATATTAGCAGAGAAAATTTAAAACAAGGAATTATTAGATATGAAAACTACTAGGTATGGAACACTGCAGGCAAAGGCAAAAAAAAAAAAAAAAGGAGTACTAAGTTGTGTTAAAAGTCTCCATGACCACCCCTAGACTTGCTGAAAAGATGAAAGGATACACACAACTTAGCATATAGTCATATTAATGGCCACGGTGTATTATAGCCATGAGCTATGAGATTGGCAAAAGTAGAGGGCGGAGGTGAAATCTGGAGGAAAGCAGAGTCAAGCTTCCAAAGGTCCTCTTCCAGTGGCATCACTCAGAATGCTCTCAACTCCCTCAGCAGTGATGTGTGGCAACATTATGTGAAATGTCCTTTCTCAGTGGATCTCATTAGCCACTCAGTACTCAGGTTTTATTGGGAACAATCACACAGGCACTCCCTCCTATCATATACCAAAACTCTAGACTTCCAGAAAGAAAGAAGGTGCTTGATAGGAACCAGTGTTTGCACAATTAATCATTCCTATCAGGGTATGGTGGGAACCTTCTCAAAACCTAAGTTCCCAGGCAACAGCCCAGGGCCAATCTTGTGAGCAGGACTTTCTATGGATGGCAATCTCAGATGTGCTATGTTAACTCTTTTCCTTCCACAAAAGGCCTCAGAGGTAGTGACTGCAGGAAAAAAGTTACCCGCCTAGGGTTGGAGAGACAATAAAAAGAGGTTGGCATTATTAAAAATTTAAAATTAGGGGGGGGGCTTCATGGAGTAAAACTAAGACCTTTGAATAGGGGGTGGGGCTCCATTAGCCTTAGTGTCTCTGAGTCAGGAGCAGACCTGTGGAGCTGGACGCCAAACATCTGGCAGGGGCAGTGGTACCAGATGGAAGATGCTGTCCTCTGGAAGGGGGCTTCGTGAAATGGATCAGCAAGTGATGAAAAAGTCCATCTGGAAAACCCTCTGATTCTGGAACAAACTGCCTCTGCCAAGGAGAGGACAGAGTCAGGCTATGCTAACAGGCACAGAAAATCAACTGTTCAGCAAGAAGAAACAACTTTCCTTAGCTTTCTAGGTGCCCCCACCTCCTCTCTAGCGTCCTCTTTTGGCAGAGGCCAATGGGAGCACTGGCAAAGAGAACAGTTTGCATTTTCTGCCCTGGTGTCACTACAGTCACTGGGAAGGTGGAACTGGAGCTCGGGATCAATAACTTAGTAGCCAGCGCAAGGTTTTATAACTTTCTCCAGAGTGTTCTGGGAAAATCTAAAAGGTTTATGTCAGATAAATGATCCATTCTAAGATTGCAGCCAGAGACTTTTAAAGTGGTATTCTGTGGGAATATTTGCAATGATAACTCACACTTCCTACAATGATCTGTAAAAGGTAAGCTTCCTGTGAAAAGTAACATGTCTGTGTGTACTGGAACAGTGGCCTGTTTCCATGAGGTGGCTTCTAATATGCTTCCATGGGAAGTTCACTGAGAAGGTCCCCAGCGAGACCTTTTCCTGACAGCAGGTGCTGGTGTGGTCTTCTTTTCCACTGCTGGGAGGTAGGCATGGGAGTCATGCGGTGATCATAGACAGATCCAGTAACATTTTTGTCTTTAATTTCTTACCTGACATTGCAATGTGTTTGAGTATTAGAGCCTGATTTTCATTTTGTAAAACAATGCAATCACTCCTGTCCCTTGGGTTGCTGTCACATAAGTCTTGACACCTATGAACTTCACTCTGCTTACTTCTTATCTGCACAGAAGAAAAAATATAGTCTGGGTTGAATTCATTCCAGGTAGCAGTATGCAAAAATATATAAAAATAATAAATGCTCTGTATTGATCTCTTAGCATAAGCCAGACGTTCTCCCAAGTCCTTATGCATTATCACTTATGTCTATAAAAATCCTACAGTGAGGCTATTATTTTCCATTTTATAGACAGGACAACTAAACTTGCTCATAGATCTATGACATCTATGGTTTTTATAGTAGGTCACATGGCACCCAAATATTTCCTATTAAACTTCTAATTTCTTTTCTTAAACTTTACACTCAATCTAATAAGGACTGTTGGTGTAGCAGACCAAGCCCTGAAATAGAATAAGAATCATATTAGCTAATCTGTACCTTCCTTTTGTCTATCACTGATTGGGCTGCCATTTGCTTCTCTTAAAATTAATAGAGACAACTTCTTATGAAAATAATGAGATCCAGTGGAAATATTAAGAACTTTGTGATCAGACATATAAAATTTTAAATGCAAGCTTCGTCTTTATTATCTGAGTGAGTTTAGAAATTCTTAAGCCAATTTTCCCAATTGTAAAACTGAAATAATACATTATTCTGAAAAAATTGTGCATGCAAAGAGCTGGCTACACCTCATCTAATTTGTAGCACAGATTCAATAAATTCCCTGTAAAGTTTTAATCATATGCTCAAATTTTTTTGTCACTTATAAAATTGCTTTTGACAATTTAATGAATAAATAGTTCTCTTTATTCCAATTGTAAATTTGAATTCTAAATTCAAACATATTTCTAGATCCTTACTTTTCATTTTCTTTCTGTCTCATGCTTCCAAGATTTGGGGCATTAAAAATAAAACATAAATAAAAACAAACCACTTTCATTATGTACTGCATTTTTGCCTAGTTTGACTAGTTATTTCATCCCTCACATTTTTCATAAGGAAGTGAGATATTTTATTTTATTTTGAAAGCCAACACTCTAGGTCAAATCTAAAAATAATCCTGTATAATTGAACCCTAGCTCACTTAAAGTGCTTCTCTTCTTTTTCTTTAAAGCACCAGATTTTTTTTTTCTTATTAGATGCATCAAGGACAAATATGGCTTTAACTACTAAATTTCAGAAAGCAATTAAAATGTATACTGTGGAAGTAGGAGGGCATTGCAAAACCCTAATAATAGTGAGTTATTTCATGATTGAAATTTCAATAGTTTTCATCATTAAAGTAAAAACTTTAAATAATATATAGTTAATCAAGTTAAGTAATTTTCTTGGACCAGTAATCATTACCTATTATTTACATGTTATTTATTTTTGTTTATGGCATTAGTTAGGTTTATCATGGATTTCCTCTCCAATTGAGACTGTGCTTTCCATGATCAAGTCTCATAGCCTGTTAATAAAGATTTACTCATCACATAGTCAATAGTAATTTTAAAAGTAAAGGAAAAATGAACATGTAGTTAAGATTTTACAGAAAAATTTATTGAATCAGATCACAAATTAATTAAGTCAAGATGGCTTTTTCCAAAGGATGGGTTTATCAAAGGTGATCATATATACTAATCACAAATGAACAATGAAAAGTTAAAAAGTCTACTAATGTAGATTCATCTTTTCTATTGGAGATAAAATCAACAGGCGTAAAATTAGAATTATGCAACAGTATAATAAAAGTTAAAAAAAATGAAGTCCAACTATCAGAGACTAAATAAACTAAAGTAGGCATTAAGTCACATATGTGTAGATCAATCCTCTAGAGAAAGTTTCCTCTATGCAGTGATGCAGAGACATAGAATCCCTTACCTAAGAGAGTGCTGCCTTATCCGCAGGTCCAGGAGAGGAGACAATGTGGTGAGTGTAGCATGCAAGTTCTTAAATGCCCTGGCCTAGAAGTAATGCACACCACTTTTGTTCACTTTCCATTTGCTAGAACTAGTTAACATTCTCACCTCCTTGAAACTGAACGTAGATAGTTTAGACAAAAATTTAGGTTTTTCTTATCCTTATATAGTTTACTATTCAAAGAGAGATCTCTCAGCCAATTTGTTGGCCTCATTCTTGACTCAAGCCAAATGGCTTATATGACTGATGCTTGATCTAAGGGTATGAAAACACTCTATTTAGACCTTGAATAACATTTTCATGGCTATTCCTGGCTGAGGCAATATTATAGACTTACAGAAATTTAAATATGGTGGCCAAGTGTGCAGCAGCTGCATCTTGACTTTTCATTCTGCAGGTGCATGCATAGTATTTGGTGCTTTTTAAAATTAAGTGGGATGAGTTTAGCAGGTGTTATATTAAATACTAGAGGCCCAGTGCACAAAATTCATGCATGGGGGGGTTTCCCCCTTAGCCTAGGCTGCATCCTCTCCAATCCAGGACCCCTTGGGAGATGTCTAACTGCAGTTGGACATCCCTCTCACAATCCAGGATCACTGTCTCCTAACTGCTCACCTGCCTGTCTGCCTGGTCACCCCTTACTGCCCCCACTGCAGGCCTGATAGCCCCATGCAGCCTGTTTGGTAGTCTGTTTGGTTGTGATGGTCACATAGGCTTTTATATAGATAGATTTGACCTAATCTAGATAAGTTGCACCAAATATGGTACCTAAAACTCAATATTGCATTCAATTTTAGAAGAGGAAAAAGTATAGAAATAAAAGTTAAATATAAAATATATGGCAAGCCTCTGGCTTAAAGGTTGTTTCTCTATCTAGTGTCAGAGTCACCCTAGATTGTTTAGTTATTATGCTTTTGATTTGAATTTATTTGGAACTAGATAGTTACCATAACTAGTAATTTATGTTTGGAAATATTTTTATATACATTGTTTTCAATGGTGTTGATGACATTTTCTGCTATCTGCATTGTGTTGCAGGGAACCAGCCAATACCTCACCAATACAAAGGTGTGGACAAGGAATCTGAATGGCTTAGTCAACCTTGAAGCTCTGAAAGGTCAGAGCCAACCACTCCCTAGCTAATTGAGATAAGGGTGGCAAGGGCAACTTCCTCACCAGATAATCATGTAAATCCTTCCTGACAAGATAATCTGCTTATTTCCTGCCTAAGGGCAATGGGTGTATTCCCAAAACCTAAATAAAAGGAATGGCAAGGCCAAAGCAGGAGGTAGTCCTTCCACTAGAGGCTGGCTGCCACCTGGCCCCCCATTTTTCCAAATTAATGTTTTTCTGAGTCTTTGTTCATTTAAGTGCGGCCTTCTCTAGAACCAGAACCCTGAACTGGAACCCTGAACCACGCGGGACATGAAAAGGATTCCAAGATTATGCAGATGAAAAAACTGAAACAATATGAATAGATTTTCTCAAGAAAACAAAATTAATGAGTGGTAGCTTTGTGCTTTCTCTCCAAGTACAAACCTATGTCCTTTCCATGAAACAACTTGCATTTAGGAGGTGCTCAATCAATATATTATAAATTGATATTGTGCTAACAGAAATAAAGTACATCAATAAATTAATCCAATTACATAATGTTCTATATAATATTTGCTCTTTGTTTTTCCTCTAATGTAACCTTTTCTGGGATTAACTATAAGGTCTGTGTACTTCTTATTAAATTGGAAAGAAGGTCTTGAAGTTTCACTGAGGAATCTTTGAGAACCTGAATGGCATATGTGGTTTTACGCAACATCATGATTATTAGCCATTAATACAATACCTTTATCATGTGATTATGATTATTTAGACTTTATTTAAAGTTTCTGAATTTGCCTAAAAACAAATCTGAACATGGTATGTCATTCCAAACAATATCAGCTTGCTGCCATTCAACCATTGAACTCAATAATTATTTTTTTTCATAATTAATTAGGGTTTTAACAGAGAGAAAAATTTTGTCATTATTTAGTATAGCTTTGTAGAATAATATCAAATTATGTTACTAAAGATTTTCTTCTTTGAGGTAGCTTCAAATTTGAAGTTACAGTGTGCCCAAATTCAAATGCACCTGTTTATGAGAATGTTTCTGAAGAAATCAAACATGCTTTGACTTGATGGTTTAAGTTATCTTGATGCTGCTGTACGAAGATTTCCCATAGGACTCCGATATAATTGTGTCCTGAACATTTCATGATGCTTGCATTGATCAGGTTGTTCCAGAACATAATGATTGCTCAAATTACTTTAGTTTTGTTCTATAAATAAATAGAAAATTATCATGTTATTATTGAACATCTTTCATAAATATCTCACTTTACAAGCTGAGGAGAGAGAGAGAGAGAGAGAGAGAGAGAGAGAGAGAGAGAGAGAGACAATAAAATTTCTTATTTCAGGAATGTGCCAGTTTTTAGTTATAACAGTTGATGCTGAATCTTTGAACCGAGGTTCAACATTTTAACAAAATATTATAAACTAGTACAAACAGAAACATTTTTCCCTTTTTTATTACTCTTCTATAGGGCCCTGGTAACATTCCATATTAAAAAAGTATCAAATCATTTGTCATTGGTATTCTATAAATAATTTTTATAATGATTGAAGTAACATGAGCCAAATTATATGTGCTTTCTTGCCAAAATTGCAGTTAGCTATGAAAGCAGTGCCTAGAATACATAAGGTAAAGAAGTGTTCTTGTCAGCTTTCAAAGGCAACCATCCATTTAATTACATAAGGGTGACAGACTTCTAGTTGAGTCAACAGGCACACTGCATGAGAACAAACCTCGATTATTTATCCAGAGCTGTGTTTATATTAAATTGGGAAAAGTTGAGCCTTAGGAAAACTGTAGACAAGGAAAGGATTTTTGGTTAAACTTCCTCTTTGGAGAAGAGCAAATGTTATTTGTGTTAGTTCTGGCAAATATAACCAAGTTTTGATGTTAGCGTTGATGTCCTCAAGAAAAGATACTATATACCAAAGAATATGCTCTTCACAGCGTTGAAAATAGCCACAGTCATAATGGTTCCCTTTTTATGTTCATGTACAATTAAAACATTTCTTCATTTCTGAGTTGGAAGTAATAATTGTTTACTTAAGATCCTTTTTCATTAAAGATAAGGAACTGTATTTCAATAGATGAATAGGTTTACTATTGTGCAAAATCTTAAAAAAAAGGGAGAAAAAGATACAAGAGAAAATATGTATTTCAAATATGTAAGAATTATTACAAAGACCCATTTCAAAGGATTTCTGTTTTCCTAATTAATTATTTTTCTTGTTTTAGAGACATAAAAAAACATAATTACAGAACATGTTGGATAGACTCATTTCCTCATTCCCCCTACCCTCTTGTACTACAGACACATTGAAGAAAATACTTATTTATGCTAAAGCCATTAGTGATCTCCTTTGCATTAGTTTTCCAATGTAATTTTACTCACTTTTTGGTAATTAAGTGTACTTTATTAACATTTAATTATCTAAAAATTATAAATAATGCCAAAATAAATACAATTTTATTTTTATCAAACTAGAAACTCTAGTCTCAGTTTATTATTGAAGTACAGAAAACCCATTATGTGAAAAACTAAAAATATGTTGTTCTCTTTTTCCTTTTTAAATTAAAATGTATTTATATATTGCCTGAGATCAGATAAGAGACAAGCTTTACTACACCTTCTTTCACAGTTGTTCTCCCCATATATATTTAGGTGACACGACACTGCTCCAACTCCCCCTATAATTGGTCACCTTTAGACTAAAAGTGTATCGCACTTTAGATACTTCCTGTAGTAATTTAAAAAGACATTTTGCTCATTATCTCTTACCCAGAACATTCAGGTCAGATAGCTTAGTTCCGAAGCATAGAACTAAAACCTCTCTACACATAATTCAGGTAATTATATTGAATAATAAAGATAGTTTAGGCAAAAATTCATGAATATACTTGAAAACGGTCTTAATTCTCAGACTTATTTGGCCTTAGAGACATGAGGTAGGAGTTTCATTAAACTGTGTGAAAGAAGTGACTATTTTCTTGGAATACAGGCATACCTAATTTAGTGGGGGGAGAAGTGGGAGTGCGAGACAGACAAAAATTGTTTCTGTTCTAACAAACATTACAATGAGACATCCCGAAAGTATAAAAGGGAGGATAATCTAAAGCACAGAAGATACTCTTTAGAAATTATCATAAACTTTTGTGCCAAGGAAAATAAGTAAAAAGCAGAGCTCTAAGATAGAAGCATCATTCCTAAGAATGGTACAAAATTGAGAACAAATAAAAACTAAATAGACTAATTATAAAATTAGTGATGAATGAATAACTAACAAAACTCAATAATCAAAAATCTTGCTTTCATATTTTAGAGATATTTACCAATATACTAAAAATTGAGTATTAAAAATGGATAGCAATGGTGTCTAAACAATAACAATATTGTATTTTTACAACTTCTCAATTCAAAACATTCTCTTCATACATTGTCTCAATTACACATTTTGGAATCTGACATTCTCTATATCATTTGAGTAGAGTAAATCTGATACTGGCTATGTAGTCTCAGGTAATTTATCCTGTTGAACCACAATTATTTCAATAATAAAGTAGAAATAATTTTTAGGACTTTACTCTGCTCTTCATCTTATACATGGACATTTTTCGGTTCTTTATATAACTTAACCTTTGTACAAAGAGCCAGATCCAACACCCTGGCTGTGAAAGACCACTTTACTGTGAGATGAGGCAGGCCTTATCTATCTAGAATATATACAATTAAATGTATTAAGATACACAAATAAACTATATAATAAGAAATGGGCACGATATTGATTATACCTTTGAATCAAGCATTTTCTCTGAAGAAAACATTGAATTGAGTTAATTAGCTATAATTCAAATTATGGATGAGAAACTTTGTACAATATATATAAATATATGCTGCCTCATGCACTCCCCTACTGGGGATTGGGCCCACAGCCCAGGAATATGCCCTTGACCGGAATCAAACCCAGGACCCTTCAGTCGTCAGACTGATGTTCTATCCACTGATTCAAACTGGCTATACTCTAGCTGCTAGGGCACATCACAGTAGTATTCACAAGTTGTTTTAAGAATGCGCAGAAGCTGAAGGAAATCAGAAATATCAGCTAGGAGATTTTTACAATAATTCAGTAGAGTTTTAAACCTAGTTATTTCTATTAAGTTTGGAAAAGATGTGAGAAGAAATATTGCAGATAAAATTGATGGAGTTTGTTTAGTACTTCTATATGAATAATGGGTCTTGGGTGATAAATTGGGTGCTCGCTTAAATAGTGTCAAATGTCTCTAGAGATTGATGGGTGCATAGCTACAAAGTAGGTCACTGAGTTTGGTAACTCCAAATCATTAGTGTCTGATATGAAAGCAGTTTCAGTACAGTGAGTAATGAAGAACAAAATATTGAAATGGAACTACATGAAATAAGTGAGAATAGTTTATAAATAAATGAATGTAAAAAGATGAAACTTGGTAGGTTGTATGTGAGGGAAGGAATGATGGGAATATTTCTTGGAGTATGGGATATTTGATTCCTAATTTTCTAAATTTCTTATTAATATTTGTTATCAGGGATTTATAATAATACCAGTGGCCCAGTGAATGAAATTCATGCATGGGTGTGGGGTTTTCCCTCATTCCAGTCTGCACTCTCTTCAATCATGGACCCCTTGGAGGATGTCTGATTGTCGGTTTAGGCCTGATCCCTGTGGGATGGAGCCTAAACTGGCAGTCGGACATCCTCTTGCAATCTGGGACTGCTGGCTCCTAACTGCTCACCTGACTACCTGCTAATTGACCCTAACTGCCTCTGCCTGCCTGCCTGATTGCTCACGACTGTCCTACCCTGCCAGCCAGGTTGCTTCCAACTGCCCTACCCTGCCAGCCTGGTCTCACCCCCAATTACTCTACCCTGCTGGCCTGATCTCACCCCCACTGCTCTCTCTGCCAGCCTGATCACCCTTAACTGCCCTCCACTGCAGGCCTGACCTCACTCCCAACTATTCTCCCCTGTAGGCCTGATTTCTCCCCCAATGGCCTTCCCCTACCAGCCTGATTTCATCCCCAACTGCCCTTCCCTGCCAGTCTGATCACCCCTAACTGCATCAGCTCCCACTACCATGGCTTTGTCCGGGAGAAAGTCAGATGTCCAGTAGTTGGCCAGTTGACCCAGTCTAATTAGTATATTACCCTTTTATTAGTATAGATAGATTATATAGGATAGGGTTGCTTAAATGGCAGAGGGAGGAAGGAATCCTATTTCAGCATGAGGAAATGCTCTTGGCAGACAAAAATACATAATCCCTATATCTGGACTGATAGCTGGCCATATGCACTGTACTGCCAAACAGGTCATTAAAAAATCGAACCACTTTTTTACACCTTACACCGAACAGCTGTTGCCCTCAAAACCCATCTTCAGCCTCCACCTTAGGTTCTGCCTTCACAGTTCCCCCAAATTAGGTTCTGGTTGATTGGTTTCTATGCCACTCAGTGTCAAGAGCTCACTCCGTCTCCTAGGCAATCATTGGCTTCTCATACTTCAAACAGATTTGGTTCTGATTGGTCAATTTCTATGCCAGTCAGATCTCTAGGCCTATCTCTGGGCCTGATCAGGAAGGGGGTGCTGATCAGCAGCCTCTGCAGAGGCCAGGAGAGAAAGAGAGGCGTGACTTCTGGCCAAGCCAGTAAAAAAAGAGAGAGGCAAGGGCTGATCAACAGCTGCCATAGAGGCCATGTATCAGACCTTGATTCTCTCTCCAGACATCTCTCCAGCCTGATCCACAGCACCTTTGGCTATTAGTACTGGGTCGCTGCAGTCAGCGCTGACTGCAGGACTGACTTACGGTTGATCCTTTGGTCATTTTGGATGTTATGGATCCTGGGGTTTTATATATTAGGATTCAAAGCTAATCCTATCTAATAAAAGAGTAATATGCAAATTGACCACACCTCTGATACACCCACAAGCCACATCCACCAGCGAATCAGGAGCAAATAAACCCCAACAAAGATGGCTGTGGCCACTGCGAGCAGGAGGGAGGCTTGGGTTTCCCTGGCAACAGAGGAAGCCAAGCTTTCCTCCTGCCCTTGCCAGCCTTGGCCTCCAATCATGCTACAAAGTTTCAATTATAGAAAATATATAATCTCAATAGAAATGGCGGCAGCCATGGAGCTGGAGAGAGCAGAGGCTAGGGTTGCCCAGGCAATGGAGGAAGCCAAGCTTCTGCAGTCCTAGAATTTAGGCCTCCACTCTAGGCTACAAAGTTTCAATTATAGAATTTAAATAAACCCAAACAGAAATGGCTGTCTCCATGGAGCCAGAAGAAGGCTTGGCTCCACTCCAGGCTAAAAGTTTCAATTGTAAAACATAAATTAATCCCAGATCCCAGGACCTCCACTTGGGTCACTAAGGGGCATGGCCAGGCTGCAAACCACCATAAGCCCCTCACCCAGGCTACCCCATGCCCCAAGAGAACTCCCACCCTTATCCAGGACACCCTTCAGGGCAAACCAGCTGGTCCCCACCCATGCAACAGGCCTCTACCCTATCTAATAAAGGAATAATATGCAGATTAACCATCACTCCAACACACAAAATGACTCCCCCCATATGGTCAAAGATCCTGCCCTCATGTGGACACAAAATGACCACCATAAGATGGCCAGCAGGGGAGGGCCATTGGGAGGTTCCAGGCCTGCAAGGGAGGGAAGTTGTGGATGATCAGTCCAGCAGGGGAGGGCAGTTGGGAGGGACCAGGCCTGCAAGGGAAGGCAGTTAGGGGCAATCAAGTCTGCAGGGTAGGGCAGTTAGGGGTGACCAGGCTGCCAGAGGAGGGAGGTTGAGGGCAAAAAGGCTGGCAGGGGTACAGTTAGACATCAATTAGGCTGGCAGGTAGTGGTTAGACTGGCAGGCAGAAGTGGTTAGGGGCAATCAGGGAGGCAGGCAGGCGAGCAGTTTGGAGCCAGCAGACCTTGATTGGGCCTGATCGGGATCGGGCCTAAATGGGCAGTTGGACATCCCTCAAGGGGTCGCATATTGGAGAGGGTGCAGGCTGGGCTGAGGGATCCTCCCCCGCCCCCTGTGCATGAATTTTGTACACCGGGCCTCTAGTATTGTTAAAAGACAATGACTGTAATTTTAAAACATATACAGAGAAAGAATATTTACTTTTTTTCTTAATATTTTCTTTATATTTTACCAATTTAGTAGATTTTCAGTAAGGGAGAAAATTACTGCCTTCTTATCCATAGCTATTTGAACATCTGGCATTTGATTGCCATTATGTTAGGGAAGTGGGAGGGCAATAACAATGTGATATAAATTGCATTGATCTGTATTTAATTTAAAAATTCTGGCATGTGATTGATCTTTTAATATCAACGGGAAATGCTGGAAAAATGAGATAGATTTGATATTTATTCTCACCTGTTTTGAGTGACATTAGGTAGGGTAATTCTTAAGTGAAGAGCCTTAAAAAAGTTAAGACAGAATTTTAATTTCTGGTAGAGTTTAGGGAAGAGATAAATTATTCTTACATCTTATTTCAGAATATACTCTCAACAATCACTTTATTTTCCAAAAAAATTTTTAAAGTTACATTTTCCTATATACCTATAAGTATTTGATAAAATGTTATTCATGTAGAGATAGGATTCATGTTGAGATGTTAGTCCAGAGAGATTTTCAAACTGGAAGACTAAGTATTTTGTCAACATAATTGATAAAAATTTAAAATCAGTAGAATTATTGGTCCCAACAAGCTTGAATATTTCATTTAAATAATTATCAACATTTAAAACCTTTCCCCCCCAGTTTTTCACTTATTTTATATTGCTATAAAGGAAAAAATGCAAAATTCAGCTATTCCACCTTTTTTCTTTTATGAAAAGTTTTGGTCTATCTTACTCTACAACAACGGTTCTCATCTTTTTTTTTTTTTGGCCATGCCCCATCTAAGCATTTCTAAAATCCTGAAGTCACCATCCCCCTGTCCCATGACATATAATTCTTATTCAAAAAGTGAACTCCTAGTTACATGAAGGAAACCTAAAAGGCAATTAACGTGGTCTAAACAAGCTTCCAAATAACTTGGTATCCTTGAAAGGGGAAAATAAGAGAGCAAAAGGACAGTTGAAGTACTGAGGAAGAAATCACTAATAATAATATGAAATGATATGAAAAAATAATAAAGTCACAACACAAAATAGAGAACATAGATGCATAAATATGTCACAATATATATTTATATACTGTATATGAGGCCCTTAGAACCATAAGAAATGCAAAGAAATCACTATTAACTCATTCTCAAATTGTCGCTTGTACTCCACCTTGGGATCCACTGCTCTAGAGGCAACATCATACTTTAGCTGTCTCATCCCTGAGTTATGTCTTAACAGAATGAAAAAGGAGACCAGAGGAGAACACCAAGATGGCGGCATAGGTAAACACCTATTGTTCTGCCCCGCGCAACGATTTAAGAACTACAACATAACAGCAGAACAGACATCATCTAGAATCGCCAGAAAGCTGGCTGAGTGAAAACTCCACTAATAAGAGTAAAGGTGGGACACTGAGACGCAGAGGAGCAGCGGGAGCGCAGCCTTGAAGACAGAAACAGGTTAGGAGCCATCCTGGTTGCGCGTGCGGGCTGTAGGGCTGGAGCAGCAACCCCGGCTGGATTTCGCCAATGGGGAGGGCGGAGACGTCCCACTACACGGATTCCCCAGCGCCAGGCAAGGTCCGAGATCCGGGGTACGTGGAGATGTCCCACTGCACAGATTCCCCAGTGCCAAGCGAGGTCCGAGGTCCGGGGGACGCACCCTGGAAGCGGGGCGTGGCAGAGGTCTCCTAGTCTGAGAAGAAACCCGGAGGCTGAGAAAAGAAGTTTGCTCGCAAGTATCGCACACACCCGCGACTTGCCCCCTGGAAACTTGTCTCCTGGTCCTGGAAACCACATGTTTTACAACCCTGGGCTAGACTTTGGGTGTGCAGACACATTTGGGGAGAAGCAGAGTTGTCTGGCAAGGGGAAGAGACTCTCGGCTTTCTCTTGGAGGTGTCTGCAGCCATCCCCATCCAACAGAGACCCGCGCGCGCGAGCGCCGCATAGGACATAGCTGGCACTGAGGCTGCCTGCGCAGCTCAGAGACTCTGCCCATCCAACCTGAACACAGTCTTCCTTCACAGCCAATTGGCCTGCAGGTCAAACCCTCCTAGGGCTAACAACAACAAGCTGGGTTTAAATTCAAAAATACTGTACAACCCATAAAGGATTGCAGTAAGAGTACCCACCTCAGGTAACTGGTGAGGCTGAGCCACTGTCCCTTTGAGGATATCTACCATATAAAGCAGCCACCATGCAGAGATATGGAAAGAAATCAGGTGTGAAAGAAATGGAGGAGAAAAGACGACAAGACATAGAGTTCAAAACCACGGTTATAAGGCTTTTCAAGAGGCAAAAGGTTGATGAACTTAATGAGAATTACGAGGAAATAAACAATACCAACCAGGAAATGAATGAGACTTACAAGGAAATGAATGAGACTTACAAGGAAATGAATGAGTCCCTCAAGGAAATGAACAAGACCTCTGAGGATATGACCGAGACCCTCACGGATATGAAAAAGGACCAGCTAGAAATCATACACAGACTGAAATAAAAAATATTACACAAAGTCCTAAAAGCAGTCCAGAGGGCCACAAGAACCAAGTCAAAGATTTGAAATACAAAGAAGCAAAATCCACTCGGCTGGAAAAGCAAGAAACAAAAAGAATTCAGATAATTGAAGATAGCATAAGGGGCCTCTGGGACAACCTCAAGCAAGCCAATATCCGAATTATTGGGGTGCCAGAAAAAGAGAGAGAGCAAGTTAATGAAAACCTACTTGAAGAAATAGTGACTGAAAACTTCCCCCACCTGGTGAAAGAAACTGACTTAAAAGCCCAAGAAGTACACAGAACCCCAAAATATAGGAATCTAAAGAGGACCACACCAAGACATATCATAATTAAAATGCCAAGAGCAAAAGACAAAGAGAGAATATTAAAAGCAGCAAGAGAAAAACAGTTGGTTACCTACAGGGGAGCACCCATACGATTGTCAGCGGATTTCTCAAAGGAAACGATGCAGGCCAGACGCAAGTGGCAAAAATATTCAAAATAATGAATAGCAAGAATCTACAACCAAGATTACTCTATCCAGCAAAGCTATCATTCAGAATTGAAGATCAGATAAAGTGCTTCGCAGATAAGAAAAAGCTAAAGGAGTTCATCACTACCAAACCAATATTATATGAAATGCTGAACGATATTCTTTAAGAAGAGGAAGAAGAAAAAGGTAAAAATATAAATTATGAACAACAAATACACATCTATCAACAAATGAACATAAAAATCAAGTGAATTGATAGGCTTATGAACAAGATAAACTGGTGAATATAACAGAAACATGGACATAGGGAGGGAATGGACTGGCAATTCTTGGGAAGAAAAGGGTTGTGGGAAGTACAGCAAGAGATTGGACAAAAATCTTTCAACAATGGGAGAGGACATTGGGGAGGGGGAGGTGAGGGTGGAGACTGGGATAGGTACAGGGTGGAGGGGACATATAGGGGGATAAAAAAGGGGAAACAATGTAATTAATAAACTGAACAATAAAGATTTAAAAAAAGGAAAAAAAAAGGAGACCATCCTGAAAGAAGCAGGTGTTCTTCATATAGTAAATTTATTTTTTTTAATTCTACTTGTCTTTAAATTTAAAATAAAACTTTTTCTTTAATGATACACACACTTTTTATCCTATTTTCAATATACAGGTCAAAACCTGTTAGCACAATGAAACAAAGCTAGTATTAGTATGTAGGGTTTAAGAAGATTTAATATGATTTTCTCTTTTCATCTACATAATTTTTATTTCTTAGCTATGGACACATAAGTTAAAGTTATGAGTCTGCTAGAAAACAAAAATAGAACCTAAATATGGTCACTGATAGCAAAAACTACTGATGACGAAAGCTTTCTTTTCCCAAACTGTTGACTTGATTATTTCCCATGAGGAAGTGGTTAATAAAAACAGGCAAACAGATCAATTTTTCACCACAAATATGTCACTACATCCTTATGTCTCTGTTACCTAAAACAGCACTGTGCTGATTCATTTTTCCCTGGAGTCAATGTGACCATTTCCTTTAAACATTTTCTGAAATGCTTGTACAAATGGAATTTTGTCTAACATGGCATTTGGATTTGTATTATTTTTGGCATGGTTTACCATGAAGTTGTTTCTCCTTAACTTCATCTTTATACATGCACCATCTCAAACTTATAGAAAAGCAACACACAGCCATGTAACTCCTAGTAAGAAATAGCTGGCCTAGAATTTGAAGATACACAAATATTTCATCAAGCACCCTCAGGAATAATTTTAGTCAAATGTGAAGATAACAAAAAGAATGGATTTTACAGAAATAAAGATGGTATCAATAAAATCTGCATTATATAATTTCAAATATGAAAAATGATTCATTGTCAGATTGATTAGTTTCAATTCTATTCATAATTGTACTAATATTTTTATGGCATTTCAAAAATCAAAGAAGCATAAAATCCAGTAATGCATGGAGAAATCTAGAAAACATAGAATGTTATACATTTCTCCCTCAAAATATCAAGTGTTTTCTGTTCTAGTTATCAAATTCAAACTGAGCATTCCAAAACCAGCATAAAATTGTGACCCCAATATATAAACAATACCAAAAGGATTACTGTCTCTCCCTATTTTCTCCTTGATATTAAGGTGACATTCTTCTGAACGTGTCTGTAATGGCAGGTTGTTCAGAATGCTACAATTCTGGTGCATATCTGATTTTTTAGAGCAGAGAAAGGATATCAACTCTAAGTCTTAGCTATAGGTATCTGCAGACATGGGGGATGGAAAGGACCCAGCGCCAAAATCCAATCTCATCCACAAACTTACAGTTTTACTTTCAGCAGGATGATTTTGTGGAATACAACACAAATACTCTAAAGGAAATATAGAACAATAAATGCCCCTGAGTTACTATGTCCCCCTTTTTTTTTTTTAAGAGATCAGAGGGGACACTTGCTGTACTAGAGAACAAAATTTGTTACAGAGATAAGACAAAGAAATAAAAAAATACAATGTGTTTCTGTGATAGGATGCGACCTGTAGACTAATAGACGAGTGGGTTCAGAAACAGATTGGGGTGCAAAGAGAAGCTTAATATAGAATAAAACCTAACATCTCTAGGGGAAAAGAGATAAAATATTCATAGATGGTCACTAAGTACAGAAAAATAAATTGTATTCCTATCTTCTTCCTGTGCAAGGGTGACCTCCAAATGACTGAAAGATATCGGTGGGACATGTAAAACTCTAAATCTGAGGAATGTAATGAAAAGTATCTAGGAAAATATCTTTGTGATATTAGGAAAGGGGAAAACATTTAATCAAAATAAAAATATGTAAGAAAATTGACCTAATATTAAAAAGAACACCATATATAAAGTATATAGATGAGCAATGAGGAGACAGAAGGCCATGGATTCACACCTTTAGATGAATATGACCTCAATGAATCCACTACCAAGTTTCTTAAATATTGAATAAAGCTTAAATTCTACTCAGTCACTTCATTTTTACAGCTATCAAGGTATAAATATGTACATATTTAATGTGTACAATTTGAAACTAGGTATAATTTACCTGCACTTATTTTTTTCTTCCCCATTGCTATAATGAAATGGAGCCCCTCTTGTTTCTAAAGGTAAATCTCTTAGTTGTGTTGTGTCACTCCATCCCTTCACACTTTTTCAGAAATACAATATAACTCTATTAATTATTGTTTCCCACACTTAATTTGAGACCTCTTTCTCTAAATTTATCTTCAGAGAAACTGACTCTAATCATTATATAAATATATTTTATTCATTTCCCTGATAGCAATACGTTATTTTTAAATTTTTTTAAAAAATTTATTAAGTATAGAGTATTTTAATTCTAAAAAGAGGTCTGTAAGAGAAACTTCAACTATCATTTTAAAAGACATCCTTGTTGGCTCTTTCTAATGTGTCAAATAAGAAATAATAAACAGATTGTTTCTTAAACTAAATTGTTTAAGAAGATTCTAAACAAAACTGTTTTCAAGATTTAAACTAAGGCATTCTGCAATAACTTAAAGAATCTATTTTCCCCTCAAAACATTTTCCAAGGCCCAAGTCCAGTTCTAGAAAAAATATTTTTGTAGTATCCTTTAAAGGGTATTGTGAGAAAGCAAATTGAATATATTTGAAAACAAGCAGAAAATAAAACTGTGTGACATATGTTTGTTTGAAGAGTTTGCTACCTAAAACTTGATATAATAATATTCTTTATGGGTTGTAAACTTAGTTTCCTTTATAAGAATTTGCTTCTGTTCTTTCTCCTAATTTATTGTGGAGAAATGCCTCTTTCTATCCAAAGTTCAGATGGTTTAGCTCTATTATTTTTAGACAAAAAAGATATTGAAATAATTCTTTGTCAGTATGATATGGTGCAGGTACAACATAAAAACAACATTTTGGCTTGCTTACCATCTTCATAGTTTGAAAATTACTACTTAAGTTTAAGTAAAATATTTTGTGAGTAAAGAGGAATGATTTATCCATAGATGAAGCAGGTATGACACCCTTTCTCTCAGAATCTGAATAAAGCATCTATTCCCTATGAAGTAAACCTAAAGCATTTGGTACTTAGACATTTTTAGTGCATTCTGATTTGATTAGTTAATACATTGAACAAAGAAGTAAACAAGAAAGCACAGCTCTTCAGTTAAATATTAAAATGAATCAATTATGTTTACACTAAGGACAAAAGTTTCTACCTGTTTCTTTAGGTGGGACAAGCAGAAACACCAGGGGGAGGAAGGGCTGAGCAGGGCAGCCATGGCAATGTTCTTGCTTATCCCCTTTGTTCCTTGAAGAGCTTTGAACACTTGAGAATTACAATGTGCATTTTCCATCTACAATCTCCAAGAGAGAATGAACATGTGCTTGATGAGGATATGTAAGCCATATATAAGAAAGCATGATGATTCCTACTTAAGCCACATTGTGACTTTCACAAAGGATGTTTGATTGCTCAATGCAGGGATAAATCATAAAGGGAAGCTCTTTGACATTCTAATTACCCCAGAAGTAATTACTTTGTGTTAAATTTAGGACAGTTGATCTCCTACAGCAGAAACTAGGACATGCCCAACACTCTTGGGCAACTGTAGGCACTTGGGCAGAACACATACATATTTCCTTAAGTCCACACAACGTAATGATATAGTCATAGCTACTTAGAATTGAAACAGTTTATGTATTTGTGCTTCAGTGAATGAAATTATTCATCCGCTCAACAAATGTTATTGAGATTTTTTATATTTCAAGGCAGAACTCCTTCTGTATTTTTTTTATTCACACTGATATAAGTAGATTGTCATGAAACAGTTGACAATGTGGACTAGTTGGATAAAGGATATCGGATGTAGAAATTGATGATGATGGCAAATATAAGTTACCTGAAAAAAATCTGGATTTAAAGATATATTAATGGCAAAAAAGCTGAAGTATTATTATTATGTTAATAAATATATTAATGAAGAAAATTATATCATAATAAACTTAAAAATACAGCATAGTTAGCCTAGATACCATAGGGAAAATCAAACGGAGCACAGTCAGACATAAGCCTTAATGCAGAAGGCTGTGGCAGGAGAACAACCCCGAGAGAGTGTTGTAACTAGGGAGAGAGAGGCCAGGGATGTTATGGAGTATTAGCCAAAATAGTTAGCTGAACTTCAGTTGCTTTGGGAATATTTGCTCAAACACTGGTTTGTTAAAATGCTCAATAGGCTTAATAACCATTGATTGGTTATTTGGATTTAGCAAGAAGGACAAGGAGGAACCCCTGGGGGAGATGAGATCATTTATGAGCACAATAGAAAGTTTTCAGTTATTCAGATTTTCTATATTATTAATAATATTTTACATTATATGTTTATGCATTTATATGCCATATCTATAGCCATATTTATATCAGCTTCTTACTTTCTATTTCCATCTACATTTTTATCTCTACCTTGGCCTCAAACTTCATTCTTTCTCTATATCTCCCTTCTTCCCATATCCATCCCCTCCCTCACATCCATCCTTCAACATCTCAAACTCCCTCTAAATTAGTGAGAATACCAATCCAACTAATATTTGAAGTCAAGATTTGGTGCTATATAAGTGGAGAATGGGATACCACATGAAAAGCCCCTCGAATAAGAACCTTCTATTTATGAATGTGCCACATTACTTACTTTGAAAAACATGACAGATTTTGATTTAAAATATGCAATTCCTTCCAGTTATAAAATAAACAACTCACGGGAGTGGAATGTGCAGCATAGTAACTGTAGTTAATTATACTGTACTGTGCATTTTAAAGGTACTAGAGAGTATTTCTTAAAAGTTCTCAGCACAAGGAATTTGTAAATATGGAAGGAGATAAATGTTAACTAGATGCCTTGCAGGGACCATTTCACAATACACACAAATATTGAATCACTAGAGGCCTGGTGCATGAAATTCGTGCATGGGGGGGGGGGGTGTCCCTTAGCCCAGCCTGCACCCTCTCCAATCTGGAACCCCTCGAGGTATGTCTGACTGCCCATTTAGGCCTGATCCCATCATTGACAAATGGCCCAATGAAGATTTGTGTACAATCTCTCTGTCTCCCAAGCTCCAGATATTAATTTTGTTTCCCATCCCTCCTCCCAAAGAGTTAACATTTATCTTCCCATGCCTGATAGATGATTAGTGTTCCTTACACTGGTTTTTACCAGTTTGGTTTGTTTGATTGGTTCAGCTGTTTCCAATGGTAAGCAATCATATTCTAACGGTTAAATCTATGTTAAGGTAATGTAACTTCAGAGGACTATTCATCTGTTTTTATATACAAAATATATGTTGGATAAACTCCTGCAGACTTGCAGAAAAGAGATTGAATTTACTGAAGAACCTTTTTGTTCATGTATCTGCAGCTTTGGTATTGACTTACCTTCTTCTGCTCTGTCCTCAGTGCATTTCAGAGGTCTATTTGTGCAAAGAATGCAGGCACAGAGGAACGACAGTATTTTTACCACCACACCACATGCATGTTAGGTTGCCTAAAATATTTTATACTAGCCTAAACAGGTTGACTCATTCTCTTCAGATTCAGATCTAGTGTAATATATTTTTTTAAAAGGACTAAAAGAAAAGAGGTACTTTAAAAAATGTTTTAGAGTATTTAGGAGAGAGCTTCATTTTTAAAAACATAATTATGTTATGGGCATCATAGATTTGTTTAGGAGAACAATATGCTTGCTATTTGCTTCCTATTGAAAATGTATTTTCAAGTCATCTTACAAAATGGAATTTTGAGCTACTAAATATGAAACTCTGGATCAAGCATGTTGTCATTACTTTTAAAATTCCTGTGGTTCCCATGGTTAGCCCTTGGCATCCACAGTTACGGAAACTCTGAAATCCTTCTAATTTTGGAAACTATGGCTAGAATATTTTAGTCTAGTTGTGCTAAGCAAGATTCTTGTCTTTATCAAAGCTTAAGCCTCAAAATATGCTTCTGCCATTATGAAAAAAGTGGCAGAGACAAGAACTTAGAACCCAGTGGAAGAAATAAATTTTGGTAGGTTTTATCCTATATGTATTACGGAAGAAACAGTTTACTGACTGGTATTTACCTACTTACATATTTCAATGGAAAATTATGATTAGGGACTAACCCTTTTTCACAGAGCAGTGTATACAATATTCTTCAAGGAACTGAAGTTAGGAAACTTCCCAGACACACCTCATTTCTGATCCATATCCCAGCTTAAATGATAATTTGCAGCAAATGCAATTATCACATCCCACCCCGTAATGAGATATATTGAGATTTCAGATCCCATTAAGACCTATTGGGATTAGGGCTGATATATGAGGTAGACTGCAAAAATGACAACCAATCATTCCAATCTTTATAAGCCTCATGGGGGTGTGACATTGGTCTTCCTGTCATCAGAAGATAAAGTTTATTTTTTTACCCCTTGAATCTGGACTTGGCCACATGACTTGTTCTGGCCAGTGGGATAAGAAAAAAAAAACATAATTCAGAAACATGAAAGGTGATTCCACATTGCATTCCACCCCCCTCCACTTATTACTCTTGGTTACCAGACACTATGTGAATAAACCCATGCTAGTCTGTTAAAAAATAACACAGTAGGTGGAGGAGGCCTGAGGCTGATAGCTAACTCCCTGCAGACACAACAACTTGAAGGTATTCTGCCCCTGGAGAAAGAAGGTACATACTGTGACCCTATAAATAGACTTCAGTTTTTAAAGCTTGCATGTTTAAATTGTTTAATTTTCTTCACCTTATATGTGTTAATAAGAAAGTCAGAATGTATATAAAGTACAGAGACCTATATGTTGTTATGGAAAACTGGGCTAGGCTCATGTATATATACATTACAAGGTCAAGGAGTGCCTTTCAAGGAGTGCCTGAGGAATAATTGAGTGTTTGCAGTAGACAGCCATTTATCATGTGACTGTTACTCTTTTTTAAATAAGTCATCATGCTTTTGAAAAAGCTTAATGAATTCCCAAGAACATTGTGCACTCTATTTCTATTTGTATATTAATTACATAATTCATAAAGCCAAGAGAGATTGGATATCCAAATATTTTATTATTTTGTGAACAGAAAAAGACCTGGAGCTCATAATATACTGATATACTGTCTCTATATAAGTCTGTGCTTTGGAAAATACAAATGGATACAATAATTTGTTTCATAATCTACTGTGTTCATATTTAGGCAATATAATGATATTTAGAGAAATCAATATAAAATAAAAAAGATAGATGAGTAATATACATTTTGCAGAAGTTAAAAAATAACTGAGGATTATAATGTACTAGAGGCCCAGTACACGAAAATTCATGCACAAGGGCTGAGGGATGTCCCTTAGCCCAGCCTGCACCCTCTCCAATCTGGGATCCTTCGAGGGGACCCCTACCAGGATCAGGTCTAGACGGGCAGTCCAACATCCTTCTCACAATCCAGGACTGTTGGCTCCAAACTGCTCACCTGCCTGCCTTCCTGATCGCCCCTAACTGCTTCTGCCTGACAGCCTGATCACCTGCTAACCACTAAGCTGACAGCCTAATTGATGTTTAACTGCTCCCCTGCCAGCCTATTTGCCCCCAACTTCCCTCCTGTGCTGGCCTGGTCACCCCTAACTGCCCTCCCTTACAGGCCTGGTCACTCCCAACTGCCCTCCCCTGCTGGCCTGATCTCCCACAACTGCCCTCCCTTGCAGGGCCTGGAATCTCCAAAGGCCCGTCCCTGCTGGCCACCTTGTGGTGGCCATCTTGTGTCCACTTGGGGGCAGGATCGTTGACCACATGGAGGCAGCCCTCTTGTGGTTTGGAGTGATGGTCAATCTGTGTATTTCTCTTTTATTAGATAGGATAGAGGCCTGGTACATGGGTGGGGGCCAGCTGGTTTGTCCTGAAGAGTGTCCCAGATCAGGGTAGGGGTTCCCTTGGGGTGAGGGGCAACCGTGGGTGAGGGGCCTGTGGAGGTTTGCAGGCCGGGCAAGCCCCCCCAGCGACCCAAGTGGAAGCCCTGGGATCTGGGATTAATCTGTGTCTACAATTGAAACTTTTTAACCTGGAGCAGAGCCAAAACTTCTGCTCCCTCAGAGGGGCAGCAGCCATTTCTGTTTGAAACATTGTACCCTAGAGTGGAGGCCTAGGCCAGCAATGGCAGACTGAAACTTGGCTTCCTCCATTGCCAGGGAAACCCAGGCTTCTGTTCTCTCCAGCTCAGTGGCTGCTGCCATTTCTGTATCTTTTATAATTAAAACTTTGAAACATTGAGTGGAGGCCTAGGGAGGCAGAAAGCTTGGCTTCCTCTGTTGCTGGGGAAACCCAAGCCTTCCTCCTGCTCTCAGTGGTGGCAGCCATCTTGGTTGGGGTGTATTTGCATAATTTGCTCCTGACTGGCTGGTGGTGGCTGTGGGCATGGCTTGTGTATGTGTCAGAGGTACAGTCAAATTTGCATATTACTCTTTTATTAGATAGGATCATATTTCAAAATGTAGAAGTGTTTTGTCATGTACAAAATGATGTAGAATAAAGTTTTGAGTAAATTGTGATTTTATTCTTTGTATAATTTTACTTTTTTATTATTTAGGATAAATAGTAAAAAGGACAATGTTTTTGATGAAGAAAACATGGTTATGACTCTATTTAACCTTTAAGGCTCTTAGTTTTTCTTTTCTTAAATATGAATAACACTACATTTTAATATTAATACATATAAAATTTTAACTTTTGTGCAATAATTTCAACAAAGGACCTTTAATGTATTCTGAGCACTCAATCTAATTTAATTCATTATGCTTCTTAAATATAAAAAGTATCAACCTATAGGGTTGAGTAATAGTCTTCATATGATTGACAACGAAAATTTACTTTTTACTTATAAAGTGTAATTGTTAATTAGTGAACTATGCATGGTGAAGAACTGAATATTATTGAGGAACTCTGACTAATGCATTTACAATTGGCTATTTCCTCCTGCAATTTTCATTTCTATTATAAATCGGGGACTCCAAGAGTTTTACAGAACTCATAAATTCTTTATGAATAACTCCATTGTTCTGTAGAATACATGTAGGAAAAACATAAATAGTTCTCACCTTTGAATTTCTACACTACATACATGAAGGGACTTCATGTGTGCAATGATCTCTCACTGATGAACCCAGTCGTATGTACAAGGCTCCAGCACCCCGTTCTCTTTGGAAAATATATCAGCACAAGAATGACAATGTTAATATGAGAGCAGTAACTTTAATATACTGTAATTTATTTTTAAAAATAAATCTTTTGCATACTTAGAGATTTTAATTATTAATGGTACTAAATTTCTTATTAATGATAAACATTTTTATAGTAAAGGACTTATAATGTCTTAGGAAAAAAATGTTGGTTTGTGGTACATCACTGTCCTCTCTATAGATGAAGAACAACTTCAAAAGGTATTCATGCCAAACATCTCTTTATTTCAGGAAGCTGTTAAAGCCATCTAATTACAGTCTATGAATTCACAGCACTGCACAGATGGACACATGACATTGGTCAAGATTGCTCTCTCTACTTCCCTTCTTTCTTTCCTCCTCCCTTCTTTCTTCCCCTCCTTATCTATCTCCATCCCTCCTTCCTTCATTGTTTTTGTATATTTAATTTTTTGTATGTTGCCAAAGTAATTTGTTATTAGGTTAAATAATAACTACAATTGAAAGGAAGAAAGCAACCAATCATTATAGAGAACTGAATTAATACTGTACTCATTGATCACCTGCCCCATATATCCTTATCCAAAGGTTGGGTACGGGACCAAGGAAAGACTAAATTTTGGCATTGCAATAAAAGTCATCTATTTATTTAAAATGTACTATTTTTACATAATTGTCAAAAGTAGATTAACTATAAGCCGCCATTTTGAGGCAGCTTGAGATGGGACATGACAGAAGCTGGTTAGGGTTAAAATAATTGAAACTTAAGAGAGATGTTGGAGTTAGAAAAATTTAGGATTTGTTGTCTGGTGGGGAAAAATGTGATCTTTGAATTTCTTGAATGAATATAGTATAAGGAAAAGCAAAAAAAAAATGAGCATACAACTTTGGTAATGGGACCATTTTTTATGTTAAAAACTGAAAAGCAAGTCTATAAGCAAAAGGCAAAATACAAACCCAAAGTGGTACAATTATAGGTAGATTGGTAGAACTCAATGCAAATGAATGTATCCCTCTGTCACTAGAGATTCTTTTGCAGGGAGAAAAAGATAACTTAAGTTATCTCAATATTTATTTTATCCCTGCTTTCTTATCATTGCATCTGTAAAGCTTCAGTAGTCTTTTGCTTATTTAAGATAATATGACTCCGGTTTTCTTTAGCAGATTATTAATTAAAAACTGTAAGTAATTTAAGGTTCCCAGCACGTCTCTGAAGGCCCGTAGTTGGGCAGTACTGAGTCAAATTCAAGAGTTGCACTAGGATTGACAGCCACGCCTTCAGGTATCAGTAGGCTTGTAACCAGTAGGTGACCGGTTTTAATTGGTCCAAATCTATGTTGCTCATATACTTAAGCTAAAACTTTTTCTTAAATACCTTTATTAATGTATAATAATTGCCTCATTCTTATGACTATGTTTTGGTCTTGGTTTTCTGTTCTGAAATCTTCCCTGAGGCTGCAGATTTGTCTAATTACCCAGTTCCAAAACACCCCTTTCCAGCTCCCTGCTCCTTACACCACAGTTTCAGGTCCCCAAAGCCTCCAACTGAGTAGAGCTAAACTTGGGCAATGATAGATGATAATGCATTCAAGCTTTCCAAGTGAGTGAGTGAGTCAGTGAGTGAAAGCACATTAAAGAAAATATTTGGTAAAGTTGTCAGTGATTCTTGACCCAAAACTGAGTATTTTCTAGATCATAAGAGAACAAGTCAGCTTTCATCATTTTGATCCTGCATGCAAAAAAACAGAAATGAAATATTCACAGTGATGCAAGCTGGCTTTGAAATCAGCAAGTCCTGGCTCACACCAGTCACCAAATTGGCACATTCATTGGAAATGATGTTCAAAGCTGCTCACAGTAGGAATGGGAAAAGCAGCTTTTGCTTCTCTGAAAAGAGTATACAACAGCATTTCCTTTGGAATTAACATTCATACTTGCTACTCTAAGCATACAAGTGTACAGAAAGACGAAGGTATCCTATAGTCAAATTTAATTATTTATATTTAAGTAACTAAGCTGTCTGTAACAACAGGCTGATTAGTCTAAAAACAAATCTACTTACCTCACTTAAAAATAACCCATGGGTTGTCTAATTTCACTCTGTGAAGTTACTCCAAGAAAGTGAAATTAAATACCATTCATTTAATGGTTTAGGGGCAATTTACTAATAAGATGTTGGCTGGTGAAATTGATAGGGGCCCACCAAAGGAGATGAGGTTGGCCTTTGATGCAGGGCCTCCCTCATATAGTTTTTTACCTTGTCCGATTGTCACTATCCCA
Organism: Antrozous pallidus; assembly: GCA_027563665.1. Taxonomy (NCBI): domain Eukaryota; kingdom Metazoa; phylum Chordata; class Mammalia; order Chiroptera; family Vespertilionidae; genus Antrozous; species Antrozous pallidus. Next base: position 69,524,553 of record CM050516.1, on the reverse strand, counting down.
GATCTGTAGAGACTACTGTAGCACTCAGCCAGAAAAAAAAAAAAAACTCTCAAAAACTATGTGAGAATTACAACAGTGCAATTTTCGAGATCTTCCTTCAATAGTCACTCAGGAAAAAATATACACTCATGTTGGAAATTTCAAGTTAATAATATGGGGACAAACTTCAGGGGAAAAATAGAGGAAGTTGGAGGCTTTTATTATTGCTTCAGTAATAAGACCAGCTTGATGCTAGTAGATATTACTCAGTTTTCATCTGCAGTATTTCATGGAACACTTTTGACATTTGGGAAACAAATGTATATTATAATACAACTTATTCTTTTTCTATTTTTTAGTATTAATTTTTTTTTACATTCTGTTTTCTCTGTTTTCTCAACTTACTTTGTTTATAATTATTAGAACAATTAAGTAGCAAATAAACTATGCTTAACTTGGAAACATTCACCATTTAAAACTCTATTATACAAATTTTATTTGGAACACATTGTGATAAAAAGCTACTTCTCTTGGGTCCCGGTTGGTGTGATTCAGTTGGTTGGAGAATTATCCCTTATACTGAAGGTAGAGGGTTGGGTTCCCTATCAGGACACATTCCTTGGTTGTGGATTGAACCCCTAGTCAGGATGCACATGGGAGGCAATCAATTGATGTATCTTTCTCACATCAATATTTCTCTTGCTAACTCTCTGGTTCTTCCTCCCTCTCTAATGTCAATTTTTTTGAAAAAAAAATCTATTTCTTTTGGGATCCTTACATTTGACAAAAATGTCATTTACCAGTTAATCTCTTGCATAATATTAATTTTTCCCTGAATATATTTGGTGTATAATTGGGTCATCTTTAAATAACTACACACATAAATGTTGTCTTTAACACTAGGGAATAATATTTAGGTGAGAATATATTTTTAAATTTGCTTCATTTGTTTTTGTATTTTTATATAATTCCATATAGTCCTTTTCAAAGTTGTATTTCACGTTTAATAAATTAAAAACAATCACATTTAATCGACTATTCTTCTGGAGGTTATAGCATTTTAAAATTTAGTACAATCACTGAAAAGATCTCTAAATGCCCAATAGGCACAGAAAAATATTACAAAATGGAGACTATTTTGAAATCTAATTTTTCGTATTAAAATGTATAAATATTTCAGCCCATATTATTTTGGCTTTCATTCTGAGCACATTTTTTTCAACAAATATTTTTATGAAGCAAAATCCATAAAATATATTCAAATTTATGATTATAATGTTTTATGCCAAATATAGATGCTGAAAATCAGAATCCTATTCAGTTGCATTATATTCCAGTGTGGAATATAAACTCAACCAATAAAAATAGGAAATCCATCAAAAGAGTTGTCCCACAATATGAGGTATTCCAAATCACAATTAAAAAATTTCAAAATTATACTTGTAAACAGTTCAACCTCTCATAGATTAATTTGTTCATTTCTTTTCTTATTTTTATAAGACTACATTTTAATGACTTCTTTTAGGAAGTTTTGTTTTCAATAATTATAATGGTAAGTAGCCACTGGAAAGACATTGACTGCCGTGGCACAAACATTTTTGTATTAATAATAGCTTCATCACATAATTTTTGTAGTTTATTTACTATAGCTGTGCATAGATAGAAATGTTGGTAAATTTTAACAACTAGCCTAAATTTAGATTGATAGAATATTTTGTTGTATGCCGGACAAAATTATGAGTTATGTGAATACTGCCAGCAATTGCCAGTATATTTGTATTCTTATGCTTTCTTAATTTAGCAAAAATATTGTGTTATCATGCTATGCTCTCAAGAAATTATTATTTATTCTTATTAGCATTACAAATAAAAAGTATAATTTAGCGTATCATTTCAAATTTTTGAAGATTTGAATTAAAACACCAAGCAATTATAAGAATTAACTGTTTTTGTTCTCTATAACAAGGGTACTTTTTATCTTAAGTTTTTCTTTTGTTAATGGAACCAACTCATTGCCAATTATCCCTTCACTTTTTATAAGTGCATAAACAAAACTTTAAAGAAATTATGAACAGAATTTAGAACAGATGATTGCTTTCAGTGAAACATCATATTTACACAAGAATATGTACATGAAATGTCTCACCTTCTCTCATGATATTAATAGAACTACTAAATGTTGAAATAAGTGCTAATGTTTTTGCAGCAGATTTTTATCTTTGGTTTTACATGTGGTCAGTGACTTCATCCTGATGATGGATATTAAATTCCAACAAATATTTTTGCAGTTCATGTGCTCATCCTCAACTTCCTTGAGAACTGCAAATTCAGTACATAAATTGTTCTTACACTTGCAAATTTGCTTTTTGAGCTCATTATTGTGAAAGTGCTTATTCTACTGGAATTGATCTATTGGACATACACAATGAACACGAGATGATGATACATGGAGGGTCTGAGACATATTTTAAATAAAGTAAGAAATGAAGATGAAATCCAGTCTCCTCATGATCTTCATACATTTTTATTTTCAAGATTGAAGAAAGAGGGAAAACCAATCCAATATTCATCTCAAACATTGTTTTGTTTGGGGTCCTAATTTTTAAAACATATCTTTAACAAATAAAGCAAAAAAGAAAAGAGAACAAAAATCTTCCAAGCAATGTATCCAGGAAGTACTGTAAAATGAAATGAAAGGAGGAAGAGATGTATAATCTCAAAACATGTGTCAACTGACTATATTTTAGAAACTAAATGTCTTTCTTATTAACCTTGATGCTGCTCACTTCATATTGATTAATACGTGTGGATATAGAAGCCTGGCATGATTCGTATTCTTACTAGTATAATCTGTTGTGTTTTAAAAATTAATGTTGAAATAATAGAAATGAATTAACCCTTTCATTTTTCATGAGTTCACTCTATGTCCAAAATTGTGCATAACAGAACTTTGCACTACAAAAACCACTCTATAGCATCCCCAATATCATGAATTTTCCCTAATGATTAAAAATACACAAAAATGTAGAAAGTTACAATTCTTAAAAACTTGGATCCTACATATATCCTGCATTTATTTTTATTACACCCATACTTTTTTATTATAATTAAGTAACATTTTCACTACATTCCCTTTAAATTGGATAATTGTTTTAGGAGTAAGCCATTAATTTTTTTTATGAATGTTGCATATAGAAAGAAATCATTACAAATAATCCAGTCTATATAAAAAGCAGTTTTGAATCACTTTCCAGTAAATTACATACTAACTCCTGAGTCAAGCATAATTTTTTTACAGTGAATTTCTATTAATCAGAATTATAAATGGAGATAGCTTTTATAATACACTAGGGACCCAGTGCACAAATTCGCACACCCTGAAACCATGGGCTACAAGGCTGCAGTGGCACAGGGGCTGGTCTCAGCTCCTCCCACTGCAGCTCCCCTCAAACTCCCCAGTCCCTGTCTGCCAGCAGTCCCACGCCTGCAGCAGCCTCTCCCATGCACTGATGGCACCTGTCCTGTTTGCAGCTGATGGTGCTGAGTGATCAGGACCAGCACCAGCACCGGTGATATAGGTAGAAATTTCCAGAAAATTAGCTCTCCAACATGAAATATTTCTTCTATTTTAATTCACTTATTTATTGGTTGATTTATTGTAAAACACACACACACACAGTATTTGTCGAATGCTTTTCCTTAAAGAATTATCACTCAAAATAAATTTTGACATTGCCACAAATATTAAAGAAACTAAAACATCAAAAAGTATGACTAAGCTTTATATGCAAAACTTCTTTGAATAGTGAAGAGGATGCCGTTGCTAATAGTTTAGCAAAATATCAATTGACTCCTTGGTCAGTATTGATTTTTCTTTTTACTTTACTGTCAAAGAATGTATGCATTAACTTGTTCCATAAAATATTTGATGTTCTTATTCATACAAATAAGATGAATCTCCGTCTCAATCCTTGGAAACTTATCTTCTCCTTTTACTTTATTCCTAACAGTAACACACCTTTTTACATAGACATTTTAAAGTTATCTGGTTTTCAGTGCCCCATCTGTGTAAATGAAATAGATGGATGTACAGAGTTTAAATAACTTTTAATGGTTGTATAAAATAGCATAGCAATGCAGAGGCATTGTTTGCATGCTGTCAAGCATTTTACAAATACTAGTTTTGGTCATCTTTAACAATGACAATACTTTTATAAGAGGAAATGATATTGCCATATGAAGACTATTGTCCTCCCTCTTCAAGAGTGCATTTGTGTTTATTCAACTGAGTTGACGAATTTGTAAATATACATCAATACTCTGTATCTTGTTCCTCCTTATGACCAGTGGCATATGAGAAGGAATTAACCGGAAAAGTTGGAAGTGAAACTTGCAGCAATGGCCAAGAGCCAACCTAAGCAGCTCACAAAGAGATCAAACCTGTGATCTGGGCCTCGTTAGCACAATTCCCACAGCATGTGAGCTAATCATGCACAGGCTAATTGGCCCAGACCATGTTATTTAACTTGCTCTTAAGCTTCTCCTAACTAAGTACCATACATGGATAAGCAATTAGTAAATGCTTTTCTGTTATGAAATATTTAAATGCAATATTCATTACTAAATATTTATATTTTTTATTGTTCCCAAAATTGTATGTTTCAAATTTTCTATGTGTTCATGGTTTTAAAATCATTTTACATATTTAAATATAGATGCTTTAATTGCTGGAAAATTCCTGGGCATGAACAGTTTAATAAAGCTTAGCACTGATTTTATGGAAAGAGTTGAGGCCTGATGCACAAAATTTGTGCATGCGGGGGGGGGGGGGTGTCCTCCAGCCCAGACTGCACCCTCTCCAATCTGGGACAGCCCTCTCATAATCCAGGACTGCTGGCTACCAACTGTTTGTCTGTCTGCCTTCCTGATTGTCCCTAACTGATTTTGCCTGCCAGCCTGATACCCCCCTAACCACTCCCCTGCCAGCCTGATTAATGCCTAACTGTTCCTCTGCCAGCCTGTTTGCCCCTAAATGCCCTCCCCTGTAGGCCTGGTCACCCCTAACTGCCTTCCCTTGCAGGCCTTGTCCCTCCCAACTGCCCTCCCTTGTAGGCCTGATCCCTCCTTACTGCCCTCCCTTGCTGGCTATCTTGTGCTGGCCATCTTGTGTCCACATGGGGGAAGCCATCTTTGACCACATGGGGGCAGCCATCTTGTGTGTTGGAGTGATGGTCAATTTCCATATTACACTTATATTAGATAGGATAGGCCTGGTGCATGGGTGGGGAGCAGCTGGTTTGCCCTGAAGGGTGTCCTGAATCAGGTTGGAGGTTCCAATGGGGTATGGGATGGCCTGGGTGAGGGGCTCATGTGGTTTGCAGGCTGGCCATGTCCCCTGGTGACCCAAGTGGAGGTCCTGGTGTCTGTTATTTATTTATCTCCTATAATTGAAACTTTGTAGCCTTAAGCAGAGGCCAAGGCAGGTCAGGGAAGACAGTAAGCACTTAATAATAAACATTGGACTGTTCAATTCTTATATTGCCCTTGAGTTATGTAGAATTATTTTATTTATTTTACAGATGAAAAAAACAGGTATAAAAAGGCTAAATTACATTTATTTTTTTCCCTTTGTTTTTATTTAAAAGATTCACCATCTTGTGAGTTTTTTTTTTTTCCCAAATAAAGTCTTGATGCCTTTTTGGAAAGCAAAAAAAAAAAAAAAAAAAAAAATCTCTAAATCCCCAAAGGTTTAGGTAATGAAAGGCAACCGAGGTTCTGTAAAGAAACGTTCCAATGTAGGACTTTGAACCCTCAACAAGCAGTGCAAAGACACAGGTACTGGTAAAAGCTCCTTCATGTAGCAGAGCCATCTATTCACCAGTTACTTTGATTTCTGCTACTTCACTTCCTTTGTTGGCTCCAGGATCTCAATATTACCCAAAGATCCATGGGTGCTGTAAACAGAGAGCAACCTAATAAATTAATTTTATGTTTTCATTCTTTGACTAATTCAGCTTTAGTAGATGTAAATGAAAAGCCACAAAGTGTATAGAAAACAGTAATAGTGCAGAAGTAGACAATGGGAGCAGACTTTAAAAAAGTGAGCCTTGCCTTAACTGGCTTGGCTCAGTGGATAGAGCATCGGCTTGTGGACTGAAGGGTCCCAGGTTTGATTCCGGTCAAGGGCATGTACCTTGGTTGAGGGGATGTGCAGGAGGCATCTGATCAATGTTTCTCCATCATGGATGTTCAGGCCTGACGCACCACCAATACTCTCTTTGTGGTCCTGTTGGCAGTTTGTGGTGACTGACCACTGTGATTGGCTAGAGAGCATTGTGATTTTTTTAGTGCCTCTGTGGTGCCACTTGTGGAATATTTTAAATATCACTGCTGAGTAGAGATTAGAATTCCTTAGCAGGTAGGCTAGAAATCCTAAATGGCAGAGTACCTCTAACTGTTATATAAATTACCTGTGTAAGATCAGAAATTGGAGTCATTATCATAGACAACATTCATCTGAGGAGAAACTGATTAAATAACATTTGTATTTAAAATGATGGAAATAATGCATTGGTGCTGATGAATATGGCACCATATGAGTGACTGTTAATAATAATCACAATTCATTTCTTTATCTTTTCAATTATATATAGCTATTTTAAGAACTTTGTATAGTTCCATTATTATATGATATGTATTTGGTTTGGGTCAGATTGGAATGGTAGGAAGCATTTGCCAAATATTCAGAACTATTTTCAATCACCCTATCCAAATCCTTGAAGAGAGAAATAATTTAAATTATTAAAAAGAACCAGAGCTGATTATGGTTAACAACAATGAGAATGCCAGGCTGGCAGTGGCTGAGAGGAAGCCTCAGAAATGTGAGGCAGAGAAATTTATTCCTTATTTGTTAGCAGAGATTCCCCTTCCAGGCAGAAAGCTGCCCCTGAAACTGGTTAACTGAGCTTGACTTTGCTCAGTCACTAGTTCATAACATTCCTTGAGGTTAGATACTGCTTCTCCTTGACACAATTATGTTATTGACAAGTATTAAACACTAGGATTTTGTCATCGATTTGTCTGCAAACATTGGGTTCCTATAATATCAAACACTTCTGTAAAATGAAAGCATTTTTGTTTAATTTAGAGATTCTGCTTTTTATGCAGCGATCTTTTAGTATTCTTTTTCAAAATATACCTTTTCTCTTGAAGCTATATTTGAGGCCATTTTGTGGTAATGAAACACTTCTTTCTTCTTCTTTTTGCTGAAATGGATCTTTGTTCTCTGATGGTACTTGCTGGCTCCCAATGCCTGAGGAAAATCACAGGGAATAAAACAGAGCTCTTCCTTTGATGCCTTTCCAAGAGCATGGAAAAACTATCACTCCTTTACCTAAAATTCCTTTAATTTAGCCCCTTGATGCTGAGACATGACAATTAGAGCACTCAGGCTCTTAAATGGAACCAAAAGGTGTAATAAAAAGCCAAAAGAAGCATTGTGAGAAAGATTTTTGAAGATTTCACTATGGCTATGAATGTCTCAAAAATATATATAGTGCAATGAAGTACAGACAATTTTTTCATCAGTCAGGCCAAAACACTTTACTTGCTGTATATTAAAGTGTTCTTGATAACTTCTGATTATAGTTTTAATTCTACAACATAAACCAGGTACCAAGTAAGTTTTAACTGGCTTAAAATAGGTAAGTTCTATTTCCATTATAAAGACAGAACATTTTTGATGTTTCTAAGTTTTGAGTATTTAACTTAAATAATAATTAAAATGACATGATAATAAACATGTTTTCATAACCAAAGAGATATTATATAATTTGTAATGCAATAACTAAAGTGTATCAAATACTCTAATCATCCCCTATATATCTCACTTTTTCTTGCAAGCAATTTTGGTTGAGATAAAAATAATATTTTCAAAATAATTTAGAGTGCTTTACTACTCTCTGTTGATCATCAAAGTATTCGAGTTGAATACAATAATGTTTCCTTTGAAACTTTATAGAGAAATCACATTACATTTGTAAAATATAGAGAATTTTTTTTTCTTTATTGACTAAGGTATTACATATGTGCCCTTATCGCCCCATTGCTCCCCCACCCCACTCCCGTTCATGCTCTAACATAAACTGATGAACAAAAACAGATCCAGAAACAGAGAAACATAGATCAGATGCTCAAACCTCAGAGAGAAGGTAGGGGAGGGAGAGGGTAAGAGAGATAGAAATTTATTATAAAATGTATTTTTGCTGGATGCCCAACCACGATTTTGGTACACTCCAGGTTCTATTACTTTTCAATAAAAAATTAGTTTTTTCCATCCAAAGGGTGATTACAAAAACAAATAAAGCAATGAATGGAAAAGTTTTGGCTAAGACTTGGTACCTATAAATAGCGTTTTACTTAATTGATTATTATACATTTGATTAATAAAATGTACATTTTATTAAACACAAGTGAATTATAATGTATATATGTGAAGTAATGTATAAATATTTGTATATATTTGTATAAATATTTTTATATATTTTCCTTGTCATCATTGCTTTGGAATATATATACTTGTTTTGCAATTTGTGATCCCTAAAACATCCCATATGAAGTACACATTTAGGACACATGAACCACAGATCCAATGATGCTTGAAGTATATGTGGCAGATAGTGAAGTGTGGAGTCACTAGCAGGTGAATCATAGTAAAGAATCTGAATATCTTTGAATACTGCTTTGCCATATTTTACAGATAACTATTTTTATTTTGAGAAATAGCTTCAAGTTTGCTACTGATCTTTAGCTAAGACCAAACACTTGACTATGAACCCAAAATTACCATGTGACTTTAGTCGCCCCTAAATAAATGAGTGGTGTCTGATTATATGAAACCATATTCCCCATAGAAAGAATTGCACTTTGTTCTCAGTGAATAGGTATTTATGCTGTGTATGTAATTCCATTCTCTGAACATAGCACTTCTGCCAAAATCAACCCCCACTGATTTACAAATGTTTTTCACACCGTTATGTTATTCTAGACAGCATTGGTTCTGACCAAGGAACTCATTATATAGTAAAGGGAGTGAGGCTTTTATAAAATAACTAATGAAAATTGCAATCAGACCCATATTTATGTAATTATTATAATATTTACAAGATATAAATTCAAAAGAATCTATTTTTGGGCTCCCAAATTAGCTTTAATATTTTAGCATACAAGGATATTTTTACTGGACACTGACTATATTCCTGCATTCTACCAGATTCTAGAAATAACAGTAGATAAGCCATAAACTCTGCCCTAAAGGAACTAATAGAAAAATTTATACAAATTCCAGGAAGTAATAAAAATTATATGCAAAGCACTGAAAATAATGGGCTTCATGAAATATTTTACATTGTGTACAGTCCCATTATATGATTATGCCTTAGAGGCCAAACACTATTTCAGGCACTTTACCATTATATTAGCTGGAAGAAAGAACTTTCTGACACTAAAACAACTCCAGGATGTCAGGTGAAGCTAATAGTTTCATCTTTGTATCTAATTTTATTATTTTATTTATAAATACTTACAAGCACTGACTCAAGCTCCTTTATAAATATTTACATTGGTTTTACCTCACATCCATTAATTTCTAATTTAAATTTTATCAGATTATCCTGAAGATTCAGCTCACTGCATAACTAAAGGACACTAGCACTATCAGAGGCTGAGAAGAATGTGCACAAGCTAAGGCTTCTGAAGAGATCCCTGGTGCATCCCAAAATCAGCCATTTTGGAGCCATTATGTGTCCTATTCACTTCATTCCCATCTTGAATTCCCTCTTCTTTCCTGCAAAAAACAGACATCAGAGACATATGGTGTTCTTCCATTCTGAGAACTGACATCTTACATATTATTATATATCAAAATCTACCTTATTGCTTCCCAATAGCATGATTCAAAACTATAGAGAAACATGCATTTGAAAATTTACACTTAATACATACTTTTATTTGAATTAATGATCAATAAAATCTTCCTGGATGGTAAGAATACACAATATATGGAAAGAGAAAACATTGCCAGAGCAAAATAGGTTGAAGATTATAGTTATACAAGTAGTCCGGTGCACGAAATTTGTGCACACGGGGGGTAGTGGAGGTTGTCTCTCATTCCGGCCTGCATCCTCTCCAGAGACCCCTGTGGGATCGGGCCTAAACTGTCACTTGGACAACCTCATTGTAATCCGCTCCTAACCACTCACTTGCCTGACTGCTTTATCACCCCTAACCACTCTGCTTGCTGATCTGATTGCCCCAACTGATCCCCTCTGCCGGCCTGATCACCCCCAACTGCCTTCCCCTCCTGGCCTGATCACCTCTAAAGGCCTCTGCCTTGGCCCCACCACCATGGCTTTGTTCTCTGTGCTGGGCTGCGATCGGGGACCCCCAGTGCCTGTGGCTAAGCACCCACATGGCCAGGATTCACTGCGGGCCACGTGGGGCAGGGGGTGGAGGGAAGGGGTGCCAGATCACCCACTGGGGCTAGGGCTGGGCTGCCATCTGGGATACCCAGCACCTGTGGCAAAGCATGGCAGTGGCCCGCCTTTGCTGTGGGCTGCGGGGGGGGCCTGATCGCCCTCCAGGGCTGGGGCTGGGTTGCAATCTGGGACCCCCGGCGCCCGCAGCAAAGCACCACCAGGGACCCGGCCTGGTGAGTGGACACTGTATTGGCAGTCCAGGCTGGCCCTGGGCACCCATTCCATCCCTCCATGGGGCCCCAGCCTGGGGAGCAGATGCTGTGCTGGCAGTCCCAGCTGGCCCACGGCTCCTGTTTCATCTCTCTGCGGGGTCCTGGCCTGGGGAGCAGATGCTGTGCTGGTGGTCCCAGCCGGCCCAGGGCTTCCATTCCATCCTTCCACCTTGCTTCACGGGGCACCGGGCAGCGGTATGAGGGGCAGGACCGCCGCTGCTTGCGCTGCGGTGGCCCCACCCCTTGTGCTGCTGCCACTCGCCTCATGCTGCTCGGCCTCACCCTCTGCTCCTGAATGGCTGGTAGCATAGCGAAGATATGGTCAAATTTGCATATTACTCTTTTATTAGATAGGACTGGAGGCTTGATGCACAAAATTTATGTCCCTGCCCATGGCAGTGGCCATCGCCTCTGCCTCTGCCTCTGCCTCTGTGGCTTCATCCAAAAGGTCGTCTGGAAGGATATCTAGTCTAATAAGTATATTAGCTTTTATTATTATAGACTAGAGGTCTGGGGCACAGATTCATGCACAGATGGAGTCCTTCAGCCTGGCCTGCACCTTCTCACAATCCAGGACCCTTGGGGGATATAGCAGGGCATAAGTAGCAAGTGGCCGGAGAGGAGCCCAACTGAGACTGGGCACAGCTCTGCTGCACCTGCCTGTCACCACCGCCTGGTAGCGCTACTGCAGAGGCAGGAGAGGCTCCTGCCCCTACAGCTGCAATTGGAGCTGGGAACCTGGATTGATTCTGTCTGAGTAGCACTACCTTGGTGGAAATGTACTGACCACCATGGAGCAGATCCTGCATTGAGCATCTGCCCCCTGGTGGTCAGTGTTTGTCATAACAACCAGTCATTCAGCTTGTTCAATAGTAATGGTCACTTAGGGTTTTATATATATACTAGAGGCCCAGTGCACAAAATTTGTGCATGGGGGGGATCCCCTCAGCCCAGCCTGCACTCTCTCTAACCCAAGACCCCTCAAGGGATGTCTGACTGCCAGTTTAGATCCAATCCTGAGGATCAGGCCTAATTTGGCAGTCAGACATCCCTCTCACAATCGGGAACATTGGCTCCTAACTGCTCACCTGCCTGCCTCCCTGATCGCCCCTGACTGCGCTATCTCCTGGCTTAATCACCCCCAACTTCTCCCCTCCTGCTGTCCTGGTCCTTCACAATTGTCCTCCTGCCAGCCCAGTCACCCCCAATGACCCTCTTCACCTGCTTGGTCACCCCATGCAGCCTGCTATTGATTTGTTTGGTTGTCCCTCACTAACCTCCCGGCCTTGTCACCCCACGCATCCTGTGTTCGGTCATCCTCTGGTTGTTTAGGTCATGATGTCCCCTGGATTTTTATATGGTATATTTGGATATATAGATTTAATATGCCCCACATTTTTGGTGGCTTGTCCATCAAGAGATAAATACAGTATATGTGTGCGTGTGCAGCTGTGTACACACTTAGTTCTAGGTATGCTGTATTCTCCTATGTTTTTTGTATAGAAGTTTTGCTAAGTTTTTTTTTTTCCTATTATAGACCCAACATGTCCTTTGAAACAGGCATTCAACAGACCCCATGAATATGCAGAACATTTTTCTTACATGGTGTGTTTTTCACCTTAATATTTTATTATTCCAGTGTAAAAAGCAGGACATTTATTGACTTTATAGAGAAGTTAAAACTATTATGGTTGATGAATGAGTCAATCCTGAATGAGTTAGTGTGGCTGAGGGAACTATGAAATAGACTCAAGTAAATTCTCTTTTCTATTCACCATCTGTTTTACAACCAGCACCAAACTTAGGGAAAAAATTAAAAAAAAAAAAAGTAAAATTGCAATAGTCAAAGAATCTCAAGAATGCTAAACTAAAAATCAAGAGACTAGAAGCCTAAAAGTTTGCTTCTTCTGAAACTTTAAGATTGAGCAAAAACCATATGGCCCATCTGCTGCTCCTCCCTAAGGCAACTTTTCTCTTTTCTTCAGAGGGCATTTCTATATAGTGCCTCCAGGTACCAATAATATTTTTGAATTTTCAAAAAATTATTGAGATCTTACTTCTGGCAAATGGCATTGAACATTAAAGAGAACCTAGTAACAACACATTATACCATCTGCTTTTTTCTAAATCTGAAAGTTTTCATTCCTTACACATGAGTACTGCCCACACTCTAGGTAAACCTGGAACAAAGGAACAAATTCAGCTCTCTGCTCCTCCTGTTCATGACAGAACTTGCTCTTCCTTTGTAGTGTCAGCCACAAACCTGAGACACCAAGATGAAGGTTGGAGTGAATAGATTTGTCTGTATAGGGCACTTGATCACCAGTGCTGCTTTTAACTATGGGAAAGTAGATGTTGTTGCCATCAATGACTCCTTCATTGACCTCAATGACATGGTCTACATGTTCCAGTATGATTCTACTCATGGAAGGTTCAAGGGCACAGTCAAGGCTGAAAACAGGAAGCTGGTCATCAATGGAAAGTCCATCTCCATCTTCCAGAAGTAAGATCCTGCCAACATCAAATTGAGTGATGCTGGTGTTGAATATGACATAGAGCCCACTGGTGTCTTTACCACCATGGAGAAGGTTGAGTCTCACTTTAAGGGTGGAGTCAAGACCACCAGCTCCAGCAAGAGGAAGAGAGGTCCTCAGCTGCTAGAGAGCCCTTGTCCCAAATCAACTCCCAACACACTGAGAATCTCCTGATCTCCAAAGTTTTCATTCAGACCCCCTGAAGAAGGGGTGGGGCTTAGGGAGCCATGTCTTGTCATACACCATTAATAAAGTCACCCCCCCCCCAAAAAAAAAGAAACAAATGCCTCAGGTAAGCATGAATTCAATGTAAGCAAGCACAAAACAATAATGTTTCCTAAGAATATGATAATGAAAAAGTAAAACAATAGTATAGACATATAGCTAAAGGGATTTTATCAGCAAATTAAACATATTCACATCATGTTGACCCACATCAACACTATACAGGCTCTGAAAGTTTACATTTTCAGTCAAGTGACATTGAAAAATGATAAATGTCTTTCTGTCTTCAATGCCTTCTAAATATTACATTGAGATTCCATAATTGTCTATCAGTTTTCCAACAACGCTAATAGTAAGAAGGTAAAAGAGCACTCCATAAGAATGACTTGGAAAAATTAGAGTTCAAAAGACATAAGTTTCTAAACAATTTATAATCATTATAGTAGTCCACTGGCTGCTACTCTTCATTTTTCTCATTCTTAGATTTTGAGTGACTAGAGAAGCTAAACTAACACAAGGCAAAATGACAATTTAATTGCTTCACACAGGCTCAAGTCTAAAATTTTATTCCAGGTACCAAATTTCCTGGGTTTTGTTCTGAATTGGATTGTTCATTTTTGCCACATTTAACATTATAAGACAGAAACCCTGGAATAACTTTTCTGCTCTCATCTCTTAACCCTAGATCTTAAGGAAAATTATAAGAAATTAATAGATTCCTTGGGGCAGGAGAAAATGCTATGATTTATTTAATAGTAAATAAACATAACTTACAGAAGGATGCTTATATAAGAAGGTTTTACCATATAGCTTGAAATAACAACAAATCTAAAATCTAAATACTCATTGGTGATACAATGAAATAATATACTTTAGGATATTTGTGCAGTGTAATGCTACAGAGCATTGGAAATAAACCACAGACACATGTATCTGTGGATACATCTTACAAGTTGTAGCGTAGTCTGGCCAGTATGGTTCAGTGTTTGAGCTTTAACATATGCCCTGATCTGGGCATATGCCCGGCTTGAGGGCTCCATCCCTGGTGAGAGGTGTGCAGGAGGCAGCCAATCAATGATTCTCTCTCATCATTGATGTTTCTATCTTTCTCTTCCTCTTCCTTCTAATCTGAAATCAATAAAACATATTTTTTAAAAGCTGCAGTATAGCATAGCATGACAATATTTTTTATAAAATTTAAAACCATGAAGATCAAAACTACATGCTTATTAAAAATAATGCATATAGACTAAAGTTATTTTAGGGGTAATATATTCCAAAAATCACAATATTGGTTACAGGGAAGAAATGCAATGCGATTGGGGGGAGGTATACAATATGTTTCAGTTGGAATTGTTATTTTTTTTATTAAGTTGGATATATTATTGTTTGTTATATTACCCTACATTTTTATGTATCAAAATATTTAATTTTTAAAATAGAAAATATGACCACAATTAAATAAATTTCATGGCTAAGAATTGGCCAAAATATGTTGGATGTATCATGTAACTTCTGACTCTGAAGGTGGACTAATGTATAATAATTGACTATTAGAATTTCAAGGCCTAGCCAATTTCTATCTTATTAATATCCTTTGAAATGAATTATAATTTTTCTTATTAGTTTATTTTGTGTATTTACTCATTGGTTTGTTTCATCTTCTTATTTCAAAAATTATAAAGTAATATACCATATATTGTGTTTTTCATTGATTTTTAACCAGCTTCTGAAATCACAAAATTGCACTATCCTTACAACACTGAACTCCAACATCCGAAGGATGAAGTCCTTCTCTTAATGGTCCAATATGATGGCTGTAACACAAATAATCACATCCACATTCTAGTCCAGAGAAGGAAGAAGAGGGAATTAAGAACATTTTCCAAAGTGTGCAAGCAATATTTCCACTTCTATTTACATAAAAATTTTGTCACTGAATACATAGACATTCAAGGGAGTCTGAGAATAGAATCCATAAACTGGGAATATTGGTATAATTTGAGATTCAGATTTTTAAAAAGGAGAGGTGAGAATGGGACAGAAAGCTACAGCCTCAGGCACACCCACCATACAGCATTGCTAATATCCATGTATTCTGGTTATCTGTTACTGCATAATAAACTGCCCTAAAGTTAATTTATCAAAGCAATGATCCTCTCTTCATGTTGAAGATCTATGGGTCAAGAATTTGGGTCAGGCTCACCTGAGTGGTTACTCTGTGGTCAACTAGAGTCACTTGGTATTTGGTTGGCAGCTGGGCTAGTCTGGAGGATCCACAAAGGCTTTACGCATGTGGGACATTTTGGTGACGGTTATTTCAAGGCTGAGCTGTGTTGGTTGACTCTCCTTCTCCAGGTATCCTCATGGGTGTTTCACACTGTCTTTCAGGTGTGCAGTATTTGTTCTCTTACCTGGTAGCTTAAACTTCATGAGTGAGTATTCCATGAAAAGGGAAGTGGAAGCTGCCAGGCTATGAAAAATCTTGAGATTGATGCAACATTCGTGCAAGAGAGGGAATGTGAGACCTAGATGCCATCTCATGATGGAGGCATTGTCAAAGAATCAGTGGCCCCTTAAGCCTGCCACTCTAGATAATAAACTGTTCAGGGATTTTTACTTACTCCTATAAAATCTAAACACTTTTCTTCAATTGTTAACAACATCAGGCCAGAAGGTTTTTCTTAGATACAAGTTACTTATAAAGAACTAAGATATTGTTGTGACCACTGTAGAATTTTTTTTTTCAATTTAAATTCTAAGTTCTGGAAGTAATTACTAACTTTGAAAACTATAATGGGTTTTTTGTTTGTTTGTTTTAGTAGAAATAGATAGCTATCTTCCTTTTGAGTTAGTCTGAGTAGGTTATCTTAGTGTCACACCTTTCATAATGTAGTTAGGATACAAAGCAACTCTATGTTTAGGGTGTGTGTGTTTTATTTTAGTAAGAGATTAGTATAAAGGGACAGATAAGTGGCTCCACATTGGTTTGCTGTTAATTGTTGAGAAATTTAACATTTCTTCTAGGATGAAAAAAAATTGAACTTCAAAATTTGGTGTTAGATACAGAAAATAAAATAACCACAAAATAAACACAAATGTCTTACAGACTATTATAGTTCTAGAAATGTTCCATAAACTATCTTCTTAGTTAAATACATACCAAAGGGTTCATTCCTTACTGATTGGACATCTATTTTATTACTTTGCAATTACTTTGTATTACTTTATAAGTAATAAAATAAGAAAGGGGCCCTTTCTGAAAGTTTTATTTGGAGATCCTAAGTTTATCTTTAAACTTTCACATTTTTAATTGGAGATCGCATGTGCCTATAAAGGCTATCTCTCCATTATTTCATTTTTCCTAAAGTTTATTTTGAAATAGTTTCAGACTTACAAAAAGGTTAAAAACATTACAAATAATTTGCATATGTAGCTCACCCAATGTCCCCAAACACTAATACTTATAAAATTATAGTACAGCTAACAAGTCTTGGGAGATTCACAGTAATATTGCTGCCAGTGGAAATTGTCATGGAGCCATGAGTGTAGCATTTTAAGAAACTCAACCATGGTGGGATGAGGTTTAGCAGTAAGATTTATCCAGGTGGAAATGGAATGCTTCCCCTAAATGCCCAATGACTCATTTCCATCCATTCCACCTTTGTCTTTGTTAGAGTCAGGTTATTTTACTCAGGTCTTAGGAAGGACCAAGTGCTCTTTTCAAACTAACCAATCAACTTCCCAAGCTTTCAAGGGCTTTTGATTGGTCCACCCTCTAACCAATCTATTTCCTAGATCTTCTGTAGTAAATGTCTTTTATCCAATCTGATCCATTTCCCAGGCTAGACTGACAGGTCTCTATCAGGCATCTAGCCCTCTTGGCTTCTACTGCACATGCACTTACCTCCCCCTTAATTGTCCTAGCCTTCCCCCCAGTAATCTTTAGAAGTGATGGTGGTTTCCTGGGACGTGTGTGAAGCTGTAAATTCCTGGTTAAGCAAGCAGAATTCTTCTCCCAAGTTCATTATGCTTAATGTCTGATTCCCTTTGCTAACTTCCTTTATTAATAACTAGAAGCCAGGTCCATGGATTCATGCACCAGTGGGGTCCCTCAGCCTGGCCTGTGCCCTCTCGAAATCTGGGACCCCTTGGAGGATGTCAGATAGCTGCTTTCTGTCCAACCCCTGCAGGCCCAATCTAGACATGAGGGAGCCCATTCCGATGTGTTGAGTATTATGTCCCCTGGTGGTCAGTGCACTTCACAGTGACTGGTCAACTGGTCATTCAGTCATTCAGTCACTTAGGTTTTTATATATATAAATATATTATATTAATAATTAGCCACCTATGCAAAAAATATGGTATTGCTAACTGACCTAGAGACCTTATTCAATTTTTTTTTTCATTTGTCCCACTGTCCTTTCTCCAGCCCAGGAGTCAATCAGGATCCAACACTGCATTTTGTTATCAGTGTTCCTTAATATCCTCCAAATCTGTGATAGTTCTTAGCCTTTTTGTCTTTCCTGATCTTGACATAGAGAAAGAACATTAGCCAGTGATTCTATATATTTTTCCTTTGTCTAGGTTTGTCAGACGTTTCTTCATGTTCATATTAAATTGCATTTTTTTTTCACAAGTAACATGGAAGTGAATCTGCTCTCCTCAGTGCCAATATAAAGAGATAAATGATATTTATGTGTTTTATTACTGGTGGTGTCAACTGAAAACTTCACTATGGTTATAGTTACCATGTTTATCCACAGTTGAGTTAGTTTTTTTCTTTATAAATTTACTAGGGCCCGGTGTATGAATTCATGCACTGGGAGTGGGTGATCCCTCAGCCCAACCTGCCCCCTCACACATACTGGGAGCTTCAGGGGATGTCCTACTGACTGCTCACCCCCAGGCTGCCCAACGCTGAAAGCCTCTGGCCAAGGCTTTAGGCCTTGGGCACCCAGCCATCACCCTACGATGTGCCAATGGCTGGCTCCACCCCAGCCCTGGCCTTGTCCCAGCCCCAGCAATGCGCCAGCCAACAATTGCCCTGCCATGGGGCGGATTGCTGGCTTGCTCCGCCACAGCCCCAGCCTGCCCAAGGCTGTAAAAAGCCTCTTGGTAAGGCTTTTTACAGCCTTGCACACCCAGCCATCACCCTGCCCTGGGCAGCAGCTATCTTGGTTGGGTGTTTATTTGCATATTACCCCTGATTGGCTTATGGACATGGCTTATGGGCATGGCTTATTTGGTGTAGGGAAGGTATGGTCAATTTGCATATTACTCTTTTATTAGATAGGATAGTTCAATAGGTCAGACAGAACTCTAGGAGCATCTCAGCTTAGCTGGGTCCTCTGCTTAGAGCATCATAAGGCAGAAATCCATATGGTGGCAGGCTTACTCTTCTTTCTCTAGGTTCTAGGGATGAGTCCAGTCCCAAGCTCATTTAGACTGTTGGTTGAATTCAGCTTCATGTGGTTGTAGGACTGAGATCTCCATTTCCTGGTTGACTGACAGTAAGGTTTTCACTTCCTGAGTCAGCCCACATTGCTCCTCATTTATCCATTGGGTGCCCCTCAAGCAGCCATGAGCTGACTTCCCCTGATGCTTCAGTTCTCCCTCACTTCCTCTTTACAACATCTTTTCTGCCTCCAGATGGAGAAAAGGTTCTGGAGGTGACAGCATGGATATCTAATGGGGCCATTTATCTGCCCACCATGTATTCAATATCAACGTAGAATTTCATAATATAAAACCTGGAGGTTTTGGAGGCTTTGTACTAAAAAATAAAATGATACAGAAACTCCTCATTAGGTGGGATGCTGTACTTTGTTACCTTTCTAATTTCCTTCCATTCTAGAATTGCAGACATGCAATGTATAGTCAGATCATGCCAGGGCAGCCAAAATAAAGATACTCTATTTTACACACACAATTATTGTAGCTTTGTGTATATGTATGTGTATATGTATATATACATGTATATATATGCTATATATCGGTGTGTGTTCCTTTGCAGATAAGTGGGTATGTTTATGTATATGGAATGTACATATTATATATGTGTGTGTTCCTTTGCAAATAAGTGTTCCTTTGCAATAAGTGGGTATGCTTATCTGACATATATATGTTAGGGGCCCGGTGCACAAAATTTGTGTACTGGGTGGGAGGGAGGGGGTCCTAAGGGGATGGGGGAATGGGCCTAAGCCACAATCTGGCCTCCCATTGTGGGAGGCGACTGGGCTGATCTGGGAAAGGCACCGGCCCCATCATCCAACTGCTGCAGCTTCTGCCAGTCACCACAGCCACCAAGGTGTTTCATCAATACAGACTCTGGTCCCTTCACCATGAAAAAATGATAACTTTCTTTAGGCATTTTCAAGATGTGTCTTTCATAGGATATAACATTTCTTTATTTTTCTTTTTTTATCCTTACCTGAGGATATGTTTCCCTTGATTTTTATAGAGTGTGGAAGAGAAAGGGAAAGAAAGAGAGAAAAATCAAAGTGAGAGGAACACTTTGATTGGTTACCTCTGGCATGAACCCTGACTTGGGCCTTAGCCAAGGAGGAGCCTGTAACCTAGGTACATGCCCTTGATCAGAATATAATGTGAACCCTGCAGTTGGCAAATCTAGGCATTATCCACTGAGCCAAACTGCCTAGGGAAAGGATATGATATTTCTTAGCCCTCCAGCAGCAGACCTTTGTTTTTATCTCCAGGAGTGTGGTGAAAGAGCCCTAGATTACTTTTTTGGATTCTTCTACCCAAGTTACTAAGAATATTACCAGTGGCATACAGGGAGCTTAGCCAATGAGCCGTCAGAAAAGGTGTTTCCTCTATAGTTCACATCTATCTCCTCTGATCTCAGGCTTCACCCCTGCCAAGGCCTAAAGCCTCTGGCCCTGGGAGGGGGGCCACCAGTTAGCTGCAATTGCCCTGCTCCACCACAGCCAAGGCCCCGAGCCTCTGGCCAAGGATCCAAGCAAGGCTTGGGTCTAGAGCAGGGGACCCCTAGCAGGCTTGATTGCTGTGCTCCAAGAATGGGGCCCTGGGAGGTTGACCCCAGCATGCACGATTGCCCTGCTCTACCCTCGGCCAAAGCACAAGCCTCTGGCTGATGCTCTGAGGCTGGGGTCCTGGGAAGTTGACCCCCAACACACGCAACCGCCCTTCTGCCTTTGTTTGAGGCTTGGTCTCTGGGTGGTTGAACTCCAGCAAGGGCATGTGCCCTGCCGCCTGCTGCTCTGCCCCTCCCTCCCACCCTCCGGCAAGCCTTGCCACTCCGCCCCCTGCTCCCGATTGGCTGGTAGCATAGGGCAGGTAGAGTAATTTGCATGTTTCTCTTTTATTAGAGAAGGAGAAGGTAAATTATAAAGACATTTTGATCATATGCAAATATCCTATTTCTTCTTATACTTTCGCCTACAAATTTGTAATTCATTGATGGTTCTTTTCTGCAAAAGTTGTTACCATGGTTTGTGCCAAAAGTGATATCATATTTCAATAATTCTTATACATGAATTCATTGAAAATACTACCAATTTATTAAAATATTTCTGGATTTTCTTTTCCACTCTACTGTGGCCCATTGATAGCAATTCACATTAGTTTGAAAAAGTTACTTTTAGTTTTAGGTTCTCTTTCCAATGAGCCTTGCAGTAGCTATTGTGAGCATTACTTTGATTCATTTGTTATTAAGTCCACTTTGTAAGGAAGTATTAAGGATATTCATTCTACCTTCTCCCTATCTGCCTGTTCTTCTTCTATAAAGTTTTTAATTTTAAAAATTATCTTTCCTTTAATTTTCTACTTATTTCCCCTACTCCAGTAATTCACTCATGCTGAACATACTAACCATATTATAAATGTCTTGGATGTTATACCATTTGAAGAAAAATAAGTTAATTAAGAGAAGAGAAGAAAATGGGTTTTTATTATTATTATTTTGGCTTTATTTCCTACGCCAGAAATTAGCACATTAGAGAAGTGAGAGAAGGCTCTTTGGTAAGGCAAGAACTATCAATATGTGGTTCTCTTTGCTTCCATAGCCTCTGAAAAAACAGGTTGGAAGCAAAATTCAAATAAAATAGCAGATTGGTAGGAAAGGAATTAAGTAAACAATTTCCAAATGAGATAACTGTTCCCTTAGGGTTTTTAAAACAGAATATTTTAACTGGATCTTGAAGTAAATGTTTTTGACATTGTTTGAACAAAAGAGCACCCTCTGGCCATAGATAGAATTCTAGGAAGATTGGGATGTGTCACTTTGGAATTCCACAGACAAGAACAAAGTGAGGCTGAAAAGATTGTAAAGATGAATGACTGAGATGATTACAGACAACCAAAGGACAGGGGATGTTGAAGAATGATTCAATTTTTTTTAAAAAGGGAAGAGAGAAGCCCTGTACATGAAGTTAATTCTCCTCTGATGGATAGTTAAGGAAGTGTATGATATGACGATATTGCAAGAGTTAAGCTCAACCCAAGGAAGAAAACAAAACATTCTAAAGTAAGCCTTCTGGGCCATTATTTTAGCAGGGGTAGAGGATAGGAGCCATTTATTTTGTAATATCTCTGACAAAGTTAAATAGTCCAATAAACTGAGTCACAACCAAACCTTGGCCTTAACATCACAGAACTATAGTCCTTCATCTGCACAATCTAGATAACAAATTATCTGTACACCATCTAGTCTGTGACTACAAAGTGCTCCAGCTTCCCAGAATAAGTTTCAATCCAATTCCAGAGGTGATGGCCTGCAGAAAGTCACTGCCAATGTCATCTGTTGCTCAAGAGCCAAGTGGACTCTCTCTGCCCCACCCTATGAAAGAAATCATTGAGAAACAGGAGGAATAGGAGGAGGCTTTGTATCATGCTGTTAAACCATGGAAGATTTTAAAGCAGTTTTCTAGAAACTGTATCCCACTTCTTAGTCAGTCATGCACTGGTTCAACAGTAATTCTCACATTGTTCCTTCTTAAACATGTTGAGATGTCTTATGCAGAGAGAAAAGCTTTGTGGTCATGAGAGTGCTAGTAAACCCTAAGCAAACCAATTTAGGCCCCTAAAAAATCAGTTTGAGATCTTGGTCATCAAATCTACCAATCTTGTTCACTATGTGCAGTTACTTTTCAGAGCTTTTTTTCTGAGCAAATTCTCTTAATATGTTCTTTAAACACACACACACACACACACACACACACACACACACACACACACACCTCCATAATAGGTACAATTGAGGTTCCATTTTATAGAAAATGTGAGACACAAAAGTTAAGTAACTTGTCCCTTATTATATAGTTAACCAGTATATGGATCCATAAGTGTAACAATCTAATTATCCAAGTAGATTATTTCCAATTTCCTTTTAATATAAGTTTTTAATTATAAGTTAGGTATTTTTCTCTGTGATTGATGAGGCACACTTATAAGAGGAAAACACATGTGCTCAATTCAGCTTCTTTGAGTATTTGTTATTTGATCAAATATATTCATAGTAAAATACCTCTGTAAAATCCAACTTAAAGTTGCTTTTTTTTTAATGGCAAAAGAAAGATGCTATTTACTAAATAACTAGGCCAAAGAAAATCTGGGAGGGGGCTTGGTCTGAGTGGAACAGCGGGAACAGGAGACAGGTGTGATGGACTGTTGCCCAGAGGCACCACAGTAGTGATGATAAGACAGTTATGGGAAGGGGAAGTGAATAATTACCATGACAACAAGCTAGATGGATAAACTACTATATTTGCAATGTGCCTTTTCTTCACTTTGACTCGTGACTTATTTTGCAGTGGTGTGTTATTTTACAATACTTTCTTTTCTAACTTTATTGCTACCACGTGATGACTGGAAAAACAAACAGGTGGAACCACACATAAGCACTGATACACAATAATCATGTAATCTCACAGACCCAGTAGATAGCCACCTTCTAACTATTTTGTCTACCATCGTGGCCATTGGATTTATGTTCCTGGAGCTCCAGAGATAAAATCTGAGGTAAACTTTTGCACTTTGGAATTATTTGTCCATAGTTAATAATTAAAGCTAGCTACCCAGGGGCAATATAGATTGAAGGGGGAAAAGGAGGACTAGGACCAAGCTTTGCGGAATTCCATCTTTTACAGGTTAGCAGAGAAAGATGAGTTAGTGAAAGAAAGTGAGAATGAGAAGATTAGAAGAATGTAGTTTCAAAAATAAACCAACAGATTTCTGGTTGTATCAACAACAATGTGTGAGGCATTGAGCAGCATATTTAATCTCTCTAATCATTAATGTTCTCACCTATGTCTTCTCCACAGACTTGTTGTGAGGACATGAATGATATAATGCTTTAAATCCTTATCACTTACTAGCTCAGGGCTTGCTGTATAGTAAACAATTCCTCAGTGCCAGTTACCATCATCATCATTCTTGTTCCCATTTTCACACCATCATCTTCACCACCATCATTGCCACTATTATTTCAAATGTGCGATGCAGCACTAGACAAGTGGTTCCAGCACTCTCAAGTCTTTGCAGCATTTCCTAGGGTAAGAAGTTCTCATTTGCTGCCTGGGCCCCTTGCTCACTGTGTGCTTTCTCAGGCAACTGGAATGTCTTGGATGAGAATGTTTAGTTATCCTGGTTATAGCTCAGCATCATAAGTTTGTTTGTTTGCTTTCTAATTTTACTCGGGTATTTGCATTTAATACAAAGTTAATGATGGATGATGTGGATGTGGGAGGGGAAAGGTGATAAGGACTATAACACACACACAAATAATTAAGATATTGAAGTGACCCTCTGTAAAAAGATAGAAGGTAAGACAGGAGGGGAAATTTATCAGAACTTTAAATTCAGAAAGATCTGGGTAAATGTATTTCACTTCTGAAAAATTTTACAACAAAATAATCTGAATAAATTTGCACTTATAAATGGGTAAGAATAAGTACTTTAACTGCTTAACCTTCTTTTCATTCTTTTGTGGTTAAATAAATTACTGGAAATATTTTTTAAAAGATCTTGCTGAGAAAATAATTGTCACTACTCATTTAAAATTTGGTTTTCAGTACAAATAAAGCAAAAATTTGGGAAAATAAATAAAAATAACGTTTTATATTCATATAGCAATAAAAGTTATGTTTCTCTTCACCACATTTTTTTTCTGTCACTAAGAGATAACCATGATCAATAATATAAAATTTTTTGAATATCTGATTTGAATTTTTAATACCATATTTTCTGGCGTATAAGATGATTGGGCATATAAGATGACCCCTAACTTTTCCAGTTAAAATATAGAGTTTGGGATATACTCGCAGTATAAAACTACCCCTCTTCCAATGCACATCAAATAAAAATTAAGAAAACATCATATTTGATTTCAAAATGGTAATTTTAATTCAATTGACATGCAGGTACTTAGCAGGAAAACTGTCACTTGTAAACATAAGGCTGTTTGTCATCAAACATGTAAACCTAAAACAGTGCAAGTGGATTAAACTTTTCCTGATTCACTTCAAAGCTGAAAGGAAGGATAAGACAATAAACCCATGGGAGCTACCTCGCTGTTTGTTTTCTAAGCTGTCAACCAAAGTGGAACTGATGGTGAGAGGAGGAAGATAGGATACAAGGGCGGGCCAGATGGGTGAAAGAGGCGTGTTTTTCTGGGCACAGTGCCATGCTATCTCTTTTTTCCATACCCGGGTGTCCCAGACCCCTGCAGCTTGCTCAGACCTTCACTTACATCTTCCAGGTGAGGCACCCCCTCATTTCGTCATCGGGACCGCGTTAGGTCACTTCTTTTCAAGAATCCTGGTGAGTGGGTTTTCTTCTACCGCACTTGTGCAGCACCGCCCTTGCTGCTTCCTTGTGGTCACTGCCTACAGCGGGGATGCGGCCGCAGCCGTTTCTGAGCTCGCCCCACCACATGCAGCCACCGCAGATTCTCCAGTCTGGCTCAGAAGTTTCAGCACCTGCCCTATAAGACAACATCTGGAGTATAAGACTACCCCCGACTTTTGAGAAGATTGTCCTGGGTTAAAAAGTCATCTTATATGCCAGAAAATACGGTATATTTCATGGATTTTTACAGAGAGAAAGGAAGAGGGATAGAAAGTTAGAAACAATGATGAGAGAGAAACATCCATCAGCTGCTTCCTGCACAGCCCCTACTGGGGATGTGCCTGCAACCAACGTATATGCATGCCCTTGACCAGAATCGAACCTGGGACCCCTCAGTCCACAGGCACCAATGCTATAACCACTGAGCCAAACCAGTTTCAACTGATTTGAATTTTTAACAAATAGAATGATTCAGTCTTAAGCAGTAAGGCATAAATTTTTTAAAATAAATCTTTACTGTTCAGATTATTACAATGTTCCTCTCCCCCCTCTCCCCATAGCTCCCCTACACCCAGTATCACCCCCGCCTTTACCTTCCCACCACTGTCTTCATCCATAAGTGTATGATTTTTGTCCAGTCTCTTGATGCAACTCCCACACCCCCTTTCCCCCAAGAATTGTCAATCCATTCTCTTTCTATGCCCCTGATTGTATTATATTCACCAATTTAATTCACTTGATTTTTAGATAGGCATGTATTTGTTGATCATAGTTTTTATCTTTACCTTTTTCTTCTTCTTTCTCTTCTTAAAGAATACTTTTCAGTATTTCATATAATATTGGTTTGGTGTTGATGAACTCTTTTAGCTTTTTCTTATCTGTGAAGCACTTTATGTGACCTTCAATTCTGAATGATAGCTTTGCTGGGTAGAGTAGTCTTGGTTGTAAGTTCCTGCTATTCATTACTTTGAATATTTCTTGCCATTCCCATCTGGCCTGCATAGTTTTTGTTAAGAAATCAGCTGACAATCATATGGGTGCTCCCTTGTTGGTAACATTTTTTCTCTTGCTGCTTTTAATATTCTCTCTTTGTCTTTTGCTCTTGGCATTTTACTTATGATGTGTCTTGGTGTGGTCCTCTTTGGATCCCTTTTGTTTGGGGTTCTGTGCACTTCCTGGAGTTTTGGTCTGTTTCCTTCACCAGGTGAGGGAAGTTTAAAAAGTCCCTATTTTTTCAAATAGGTTTTCAATATCTTGCTCTCTCTATTTTTCTGGCACCCCCATAATTCGTATGTTGGTATGCTTAAGGTTGTCCCAGAAGCTCATTACAATATCTTCGGTTTTTGGGATTCTTTATGATTTTTGCTTTTCCGGCTGAGTGGTTTTTGCTTCCTTGTATTTCAAATCTTTGACTTGATTCTAGCAGTCCTCTATTCTGCTTTTAGGTCTCTGTATAATATTTTTTTATTTCAGTTAGTGTATGCTTAATTTCTAGTTGGTCCTTTTTCATATCCTCGAGGGTCTTGTTAAATTTATCAGCCTTTTCTAGGAACCTCTTGAAAAATCTTATAACCATGGTTTTGAACTTTATGTCCAGTTTTTTTTTTTCTTCTTCAGTTTTTTCAATTGTGATCTGTTTTCTTGTCTTCACATTTTTGCTGATTCCCTGAGTTGGTCGAGTAGCTTTGTGTGGTAGGTGTTTTCTAGGGGACAGTGGCTCAGCCTCCCCAGTTACCTGAGGTGGATACTCTTGTGCACCCTTTTATGGGCTGGACTGTCTTGTTATAGTTAAGCCTAGATTGTTGTTGGTATCACTGGGAGGGGTTGACCTCCAGGCCAATTGGCTGTGAGGATCAGCTGTGAGTATGCTGGGAGAGCCTCTGTGCTCAGCTTGGATGGGGTGGAGTCTCAGGGCTGAACAGTCAGCCTTGGTTTCCCATTAGCCCCGCCCTAAGTGGCATGTGGGTCTCCATGTCCCATGGCAATGCCTGCACACACCTCTGAGAGGAAGCTGCTCTCAAGTTTTGCCTGCTGCCAGACTGTCCAATTTCTTCCCAAATGAGTCTGGATATCCAAAGTCTCATCTGGAACTGGAATACAATGCAGTCCAGAGGTTTTGTTTTTATCCTGAATGAGAGCCAGCCACATGCCCTCTCCGTGAGCTCATGCACCTCTGCAGCTCCCTAATCTCAGTGTGCTTCCTCCTGACCATCCAGTTTCATCCATATGAGTCTGGGTTCCCCAAGACTTGTCTGGAACTGAACTGGGGTTCAGTGCAGTGGGGAGCCTTTGTCTCCCTCCCCTTTTGAGAAAAACCAGCCATGTATTCAGCATGTGCTATTTTGCTCACGTGTGTCTCTGTGTCTCTGCACCTCTGTCTCTGAGTCTCCGCAACTCTGCCCTCTGCACCTCCTCTGAGTCTCAGTGTCCTTTTCTCTTTCCTTCTAGTTGTAGAATTTCCACTCAGCCAGCTTTCCGGTGGTTCTTGATGACGTCTGTTTTGTCTTTTAGTTGTAGTTTTGAAATTGTTGTATGAGGCAGCAGTATAGGTATTTACTTATGCCTCCATCTGGTTCCTCCACTGGCATAGAAGATTTTTAATTTAATTTATTTTATTTTATTTTTCCATCACCATTTATCTTCTCTATGCCCTCTCCACCTTCACCCATCCTCCTCCATCCCCATGATACATTTACACAATGGAATATTACTCTGCCATTAAAAGAAAGAAAATTGTATCTTTTGTAACAATATGGATGGGCCTGGAGAAGATTATACTAAATAACATAAGCTATTCAGAGAATATGATTTCACTTATATGTGAAATTTAATGAACAAACTGAACTACCAAGCCAAATAGAGACAGACTCATATATAGAAAGCAGGCAGACAGCTCTTGGGGTTGGGTGAGTAGGGAGGAGAAAGTGGATAAATTGAGCAAAAAAGAAAAGAAGAGAACTCACAGAACAGCATAGAAGATTTTAACTACTCTTGAAAGCTAAACTTTTACATGGAAGGCAAATATTTGATATTGAATTTCTTCTTTCTTTTGGCAGTAATTAACTCTAAGTAATTTCAGAATTGTTTCTGTGGATAGTATGTGCTTTTTTGTTATATTAATCTGTCAATATTAAATTAAAACAATCCCCTTAAATATTTTATGTGAAGATAATAGTAAGTTGATTATTTACAAATGCAGTGAATTGCTGATTTCTTATCTGATATTCTAAGGAAATACATGTGAAAGAGGATCTTTTAATGTATATTAATATGCATAGCATTTTATATCAGAAAATATTTTACAACTAATAATAGTATTCATATATTATTAGACTTTATGTACTTATAAGTGATAAAAAGTCAGAGAAAACCTTCCGCAGTATGTACAAACTCAAAGCTATTAAAATAGACATCTGCACAAGTTAAGACTCTGTTTTGTGTACAGTAATATAAAGACTTGAGGTCTACTGCTTATCATTTCTAACCTTATCCTTAAACAGTAATTCATCATATAAGTTTCTACTCCAAAAATAGTGGGATTTTGGAACC
Organism: Antrozous pallidus; assembly: GCA_027563665.1. Lineage (NCBI taxonomy): Eukaryota > Metazoa > Chordata > Mammalia > Chiroptera > Vespertilionidae > Antrozous > Antrozous pallidus. Next base: position 69,495,690 of record CM050516.1, on the reverse strand, counting down.
TTCAGCACAAAATAATATTATAAAGACCAGAGATCTGTCTTTACTCTTCTGCTTTGAAAAGATTAAAGGTAAACTGCATAAAGTAACTCATGTCAAATTAGATTTGCATGAAACAAATAAAAACAGAGAGTATTTTTTTTTCTTTAAAGGTCAGGAGATTTCTGCATTCCTATTACTTCATAAGTGTCCTTTATTTCTTGCTTCATTCTAAAAAATAAAAAATATATCTCAAAACAGATACGATGCAAAACAGATATGGTTTATGCTAAAAATATGGCAGAAAAAAGTAAATACCCTTGGCTTTAAATAAAAAATGAGGCAAGTTTAAGTTTAATGTACATATAAACATTTCAAGTTTATATGAAATCTATCAAACATGGAGATATACATTTCCATTCTTCCCACATTACCTGGCTTTTAAAACTAACCAATGACTTTTTTTAGCTTGATATTATCAAATAAGATGGTTTATAAAACTCATTAGTTGACAAAAGTGAAGTGAGGCAGGCAGTCTCATACACTATCATAGAGCATAAATTGTTGAAAGGTTTATAGAAAACAAAGTGAACTTAAAATGCTAATGTTTTGAACACTTTTAGACACCTTTCATAAGGAAGTAATTATTTGAATTTAGAAAATAACTTTTATCTAAAAATGTTAAAAAACAATCCTATCTAATAAAAGAGTAACATGCAAATTTACCATACCTTCACTACTCTACCGGCCAATAGGAGCAATATGCAAATTAACCCTCGGCATTTGGGTCCCCTTGCCCCGAGCTGGCCATGTCGGTGCTGGGGCAGTGGGGGTCCCTGATCCCAGCCACAGAGGATCCCGCTCCTTGCTGCCCGAAATTTGGCCATGGTGGCACTGGAGGCAGTGGGGGTGGCGATCACAGCCATAAACCCAGCCCCAAGCCTGGCCAAGGAAGTACCGGGGCCTGCCATCGCAGACACAAACCCTGCTTCAAGCCCAGCCATGGTGGCTCTTGGGGTTGCAATCGCAGCCACAAAACCAGCAGGGAGGCAGGCCCCCAGCAGCCACAAGTCCTGCCATGGTAAACCTGGGGCTGGGCTGTGGGGGTGTGGCTTGGAGACACAAACCTGCAGGCCTGGCACCCAGCAACACCAAGGCCTGAGACGGAGGCACTTGGGTGGCTGCGGGTTGTGGGTTGGAGCAGCGGAGACACAAACCTGCAAAAAACCTGTGGAAAGGGAGATAAACTATCATAACTTTATCTCCCTTTCCACAAGATGAGAAAACTGCCCCTGGATTATTTAGTGCTGTGCCCATCACCTTTCTACAAACACAGGATAATGTTATGATCACTCCCAGGAAGGTCTGGTCAGAATACCCTCTTCAGGGAATAATGCTACTGTTGCAAATCATCTAAGAGAGGAAACAAGCTTTTGTTCGGTTTATTCTGAAGGTCAGAGAACATGCTATCCCAACACGTATTTTTTGTTATATTGATGATCTTGAGCTGTAGATGCTTGAAAAACAGCAAATGCATGCAGAGGATTTCACTGAAGTCTCCTGATTTCCTTAAAATCAGAACCCCCGTATAGGAGTTTAAATTCATAGGTCCCCTTGATGGGAGAAGTGTCATCAGGCAGAGAAGACTGACTCCTGTCAAAGGACAGGAGAGTAGAAGTTGACATCACACCCCAACTTTGTTACAAACTATTTCCCCCACCCCAGTCATCTTTCCTAAGTATCATTTACTCTCCTCTAAGAGGCCTATATCTCCCATCCCCTTTCCTTAAGAAGGTATTTAAATCTGCATTCTAAGCCACCTTGGGGAGTTACTCATTTTTCCCTTGGGTCTCCCACATATACACAAGTTACACATGTTAATGAATTTTTGTTTTCCTTTGGTGATCTGTTTTTCATTACAAGGGCCTCCACTAAGAACTCAGAAAGGTATAGGAAAACTATTTCTCCTTCTCCATAATTCTATCTTGGGAAATCAAGTGCCCTGCTGAACAATGAGGTTGGCTTAAGTACCAAGCAATCCCAACTTATGGGAGGGAAGCTTCTAAGGAGAAATAAATGATATTGGCATCAAAGTGGGACGGAGGGCACACACATGGTTGCTGGTGGGAATTTAAAGTGGTTCAACATTTTTGGAGGATGATTTGGAAAATTTGATAGAAATGTTCAAGGTATATCCAAGAGTCTTCTTCTAAAAATCACATCTGCTGAGATAAAGCACAAGTGCATAAGCCTTGCTCAGAACCCAGGATGCTATTGCGGGCTCCCTTCCATGATAGGAAACCTGGGAACAACCTGCATTTTAGGACAAGGTGGCATCCTATCTAATAAAAAAGAAGTATGCAAATTAGACTGAACATCTTCTGGACGACCTTCCAGATGTCCTTCCCAACAAAGCCATGTTGGTGGGGCCAAGACAGAAGAGGTTAGAGGCAATCAGGTAGGCAGGGGAGAGCAGTTAGGGCAAACAGGCTGTCAGTGGAAAGCAGTTAGGGGGATCAGGCTGACAGGCAGGTGAGTGGTTAGGGGCCAGAGGTCCCAGATTGGAGAGAGTGCAGGCCAAGCTGAGGTGACCCCCTTCCCATTCATGACTTTTGTGCACCTGGCCTCTAGTTACATATATAATTTGTAACAAAATTATCATAATAAATTATGGTGGTTGTGGTCACACACTCATACATACACCCAAACACACATAGTGACATATTTACACAATAAAATTTTATACAGCTGTTGAAATAAACAACATTTAAGGGCATAGAAAAAATGTCTTAAAAGAGTTTTAAGCCAAGTATAGTCAATAATATTTTAGTCACTATGTATGGTGTCAGATAGGTACTAGACTTAGAGTGATCATTTCGTTTTGTAAATTATGTAAATGTCTAATTACTGTTGTACAACTATGACAAATATAATGTTACATTTGTTGACTGTAATTAATTTTAAAAACCTAAATGATGAAATATGTTTATATATAAAAATCTTATTCTAATAAACATAAATTGGAGAAACTACAACAAAATATATTGTTGAATGTCACATATTTTTTTTACCTCTTCTTATAAGCTTTTTGTCTTTTTCAAATTAAAAAAATTAAAATTATTAACAGATAGTAACATTGCCTGAAAAAGAGATGTATAACTTTATTTAAATGGATAATTAGATATTTTCTTAATTTTTAAAATTTCCTCATTAGGGCAAAATTTTACATTGAGAAGTTTTGAATGGAGGCAGATTTTCTGAAACATAATTCCTATTCTCTCTAGGACCTCTTTGTAAGCACAATTACAACATTCTAGAATAGAAAAAAATATATGTAAATTTTTTTCCAGGAACAAGTAATAAAACATAAGAACAAAGCAAGTAAAATTAAGAGGTATTCCAAGACAAATATACTTCTAATAATGAATTTTTGACTAAGTTCCCTCTATGTTCTTTCAGTCCCAACATATTAGGCTTCCAGAATGTTTCCAGAAATATGAATGTGTCCCCAAATTTATCTTTGCTCAAATAATCTCTCTTGATTTATTGCTATGGGGTGGATGTGTGTTAACATTTTTTCCTTATGCATGATATAGGTACTTATGTGTCTCAGTTGCATAAATGTTTTCTCTGTGGTCCATAGGCCACTTCCAAATCTATTGGTCTCAGCTTTCAGATGATCTTCCTTTTATGGGGAGTGGAATTAATCTTTACAAACCATTAGTTTAAATTTTGAGAAAGTATCCTCTTGAATCATATAATATGATTCTTACTGTTTGTTTTCCTTCAGACATTGGAGCATATTCCCCTCTTTTAAATTGCTTTACATTCCGTTCACTAATTGGTGAATATTGGGGGCTCAACATGTGTTTCACATCAAGTTCCAGCTTCCTTGGGTGTTATATGACAGCTTCCTTGAATGCTGGAGACAAGGTGCTTGCACTTTGTCTTAAAAAAAAGGACATGATTTGAACTAAGGTAAATTTACAGTAGCCAAGTTTACAACATAATCGAGAACTCAGCAATTTCTGGATGGAGGAACAGTCATAAAGGACACTTGCAAGTGTAAAATATACCAATGTTGGTAACAGGATGTGAGAGCATGCCATGTACACATCTGGGAAGCTTCAGGAGCAAAGCAGCAAAAGATCAGGAAACAGGAGCTGATTAAATATTGCATTGCTCTCAATAGGCAAATCAAATTAAAAACAATCTTGAAGTCTTGAGTCAAGTAAATAAAATCACACTCTATAAAGCAAGAAGCGATTCTGAGTTGAGGGAAGCTTCCTGGAGCTGTGTAAGTTTTATGTGAGGTCCCTGAATCCTTTTTAACAAATGTTTCCTTCTGGCCTCTTTTCAAGGTCTATGTTATTTAAGCACATGAACCCCAAAGGATAGGATTCATAGGGAGGATTATGAACAGAGGAGAGTAATAAACATGTATACTTTAAAAAGAAGTGCTTTTACCCCCCTTTTCTCCTATTCTCTTTAAAAATATGTTCTCATTGTTTTTGAGAGAGGGAAAAGGGGAGAGGGAGAGAGAGAGAGAGAGAGAGAGAGAGAGAGGAAAGTACATCCATCAAACCCACAATGTGGCATGTGCCCTGACCAGGAATTGAACCAGCAATCTTTTGGTGCATGAGACAATGCACAACCAAATGAGCAACACAGGCCAGAGTTCCTCTATTCTAAAAAGAAAAAAATAATCATGAAAAAGTGAAACTATGGAACAGAGAGAGAATAGACCTGAATATGGGCATGAAGAGATATATCGAAGATGAAAAATTAAAAAAGAAATCAGGAGAGATGAATTATGACAAAGTGTAAGAAGAAAGCTAAGTGCTCACCCTGGAGATAACAATTGGTCCTTGACTGTACAGTATAACATTAATGGGCTTTTTCTAATAAATCTAATGGAATACTAGCATGAATATTTAAAAACAAACAAAAACTCTCAGTGTCTGGTTTTCTCAAGAAGTTTCATCTCCAAATTAGAGAAAATAATTTAAAAGACTCTGCAATCTTGAATTGGCATACCCACATATTAAGTTGTTTCCATAAGTGTCTTCCTGTTTTAGGGCAAGCAAAGGAAATGACAGTCTCATGTATGTACATATTTTTATATCCCTGAGGAAAGTTAGGGGGAAATTTTTATTTTAGATAAATTCAGATTTTTTTTTACTATTATATGACACTAGACACTTTAAATTTTGAACTGAGATTCTTGGGAGAACCAAAGACCATAGAAAATGTCCAGATAATTCCTGGCCCTTCTCTATTTTATTCAAGGAGAAAGAAAAACTAGAAGAGATTTGAACAGGTATTAGAAGATAAGAATTAAATTTTCTGATAACATAATATGGGGCATGATTTTGTTCAATGTAACAGTTATACATGAGTACATTTCAAAGCAAATTAATCATATCACATTTTTGTAAACATAATGCAGTAACACTGGACATTAGCAATAAATAATAAAACATAAATGTTAAAATTAACAGAGGATCTCCAATAGAGTTCTGAGCAATTCTAAGGTGAAGGATGAAGCCTATGGGCTATGGTCCAGCATAGACCACACCAGAGTGGAAGGACATCCTGACTACACTTCTGGAAAGGGTTCCTATGACAGAATCAGGGCTCAGCGGGAAGGGAGAATGCAGGTGGGAAGGGGGGATACTCACTCTCCACTCACTGTTGTAAAAAAGGCCATATCCAGGTAAAAATTGAGGATTCTATTGTGACTGTGTTTTGGTTATCATATGAAACATATAAAATTATTCCTTTTGGCAAAGATGAGAAGTTGCTGACTACAGATGTGGCTGTCTCCATCTTCATCATGAGGAATGCCCCTGCAACCATTACATAGTCAAGAGAATATATGGCTAAATTAAAACTCTTTCAACAAAACCTTTGTATTGGCATGACAAATTTGGAATGCCAGCCAGAATCAATTTGAACATCCATTATTAGAAAAGCATGCACTTCTCATTGTGAGCTCAAAGGATGAAAAAATTATCAGATAGGCAAGAAAGATACTTTGTGTTCCTTTGACACAGGAGAATAATATCTATGGTCAAGAGAGAAAAGAGAGAGAAAGGTGATTAGCTCAGACTATTATGTAGAGGTATAAAAGTGAATATTTAGAAAAGGCTAATCCTTCATAAAATAGAAACATAAAGACTAATGAATAAAATTTGCCATGGAAGCAATAAGCAGCTAACTCAATACTGTAATATTAATAAATTAGAAAATCTTAAAAGGTTCCAACAGGATACAATGGCACTCTAATAGTTAGAGAAAGGTATATTTTTCAAATGAATATATATCCAAGGGAAATGGATATGGGGAAATGTGTATAGGGAAATGCTAGAGGAGAAAGCATTAACCTGGCCTTAGAGGCAGCCACACTCCTACTAAACTTAAAGAGACAGATGAAGAGACTGGCTATCTTACCCGGGAGGGAGGAAATAACACAGTGGGCACCTACGTGTCATTTTCATGTGTGGGATTAATGAATTGCTCTGTATAATTTATAGAAAACATTAAAAATCAGACTTTTCCCAAACAAAAAATACTGGAATGATGTTCCAGTATGACCCTCATTTATGTGACAATAAATTATTTTTATTATTATTTTAGAAAACTGCCTTTATTCTATTAGTAGTTGGGAAAATTAACGGGTACAGAAAAACAGTTCAGTCAGCTGGAGGAGAGCCCGAGTGCACAGAGAACTGGTGGCTTCCAGAAAGTACCTGGCACAGTGAGGAGCAAGAGCGACCTAGAGCCAGACCCGCAGTCCAGGGGTGACAGCTCATGCGGCCTTCGGCCGGGACTACATGCCTCAGGCACGAAACCAAATTCCTACTTACTTAGCCCAGCTCTGGGGACGGGTACAGGGATATGTGGGACTGAACACAGGTGATATGGCCACCTTTTATTAGAGAAACCGACAAAGTGGGAATTTTAACAATGAATTTTCCATCTGACTTTTTTTCAAATACACTTAAAAAAAAAAAAAGAAAACCAATATACTTTCTGTGGGGATGACAAATATTAGTTTTAGGACATCCAATTATACCAAAAATACTACATCTAGTTTGGGGTAGATATATTTATTTTTTGGTAACATACATTAAGTGACACTAATTACACTAAGGTAACTAACATGAAACCACACAACTGTAGCTTTGCCACAGCTGCATGAACTTGGCCTCTCTGGATGAGCACATTTTGAAAGAACTGGGTGTCCACTCCAGAGGCCCCACAATGAATGTGCTCAGAGGAAAGAAAGCTCTGAAGTGGGAGCTCACCGGAGTACCTTGCAGCTGACAGATGACAGGCAGGCATGTTAGTGATGAAGTAGTTACTGGCTAACTCATGTAAGTTACCATTTCTCTTTCTAGAAAGAAGCAAGGAGTTCAGGCATTCCTTGAATTAGCGCCTGGTGTCAGGCGGGAGCGCAGAGGAGGGCTGTCAGAGGACCCGGCGGGCCAGGTGGGCTGGATCGGCAATCATTACCATCGGCTTCTACATACTGGTAGCAAGACGACTTCTGGTTTGTAAACATGGGTTAATTATCGATAAATGAAAGGCTAAGATCATCCACTGGGATTAATGAACAGCACTTCAAACGAACCGCGTGAGGCTGCGCTTGCAGCGGCTCCCAACACAAGGCACCCAGATTTCTCCTTCCCACATCTGGCTCGCAGGGCCGCTCTCGTGGCCATTTCGAAAACCCCCCTCTCAAGCCGTCTCTAGTCTCTGCTGCACACTCCGTGTCCTCACAGGCGCCAATCCTGTGTGCCATCTCTCTGCCTGCTGCCGGTTTTCCCGGCTCCCGCTTCCTCGTGGCCAGCTCCCGCCTTGTGTGCGCGTCATCCCGAAGATCCTTCTTGTTCCCAACCAGGATGATGGGCACCTTGTCCGTTTTCCCGGGACATTTTCTAAACTGTCAGGGCTGTCGATGGAGAGGCACATCAGGGCGACGTCCGTGTCCGGGTAGGAGAGGGGCCTCAGGCGGTCATAGTCCCCCTGCCCAGCGGTGTCCCACCGCGCCATCTCCACCCGCTTCCCGTCCACCTCCATGTCCGCCACGCAGTCCGCAAACCCCGGAGGCGCATGCACCTCTGGGAACCGGTCCTCGCTAACAACCACGAGCAAGCAAGTCTTGCCACAGGCTCCATCGCCAACCACCACCAATTTCTCCCCGATGGCAGCCTTGCTTTCTAACGCGCTGCAAGACCCGCGCGCGCAGCCTGCGGCAGAAGTTCTACAAAGTGCCTTGGACTTCTCAGGGAAAGGCACTGGGGAGACGCTCCGACTCTGGCCTCTCTGCGCCCGGGACACCCGTGCGCCCGTCCCACGTGCTCGGAGACCAGGGCGGGCGGCTAAGGAGGCTGCGGACTCATGAGAGAACCTATGGAGGAGGGTGGGCAATGGGCGGGGGGACAGGAGCGAGCGAGCGAGGACGAACAATAAATCCTTAATGTATTTCATTATATCCTCTTTTAATAGATGGGAAAAATATTGGGTAGGATTTCATTTTTACTTAGAATGTTTAAAATATAATGGTGATACCCTCCTCATCTCACTGGCTTATTTTAATATTTACTTAGAAAGTCATTTGTAGATATGATTTTTACAAGATTCATTTTTTTCCACAAGATGTATTCATTTTACTTTGACATTTCAATAAGACACACTAAAAACAAACCACTGCTGCGGAAACCGGTTTGGCTCAGTAGATAGATAGTGCCTTGGCCTGCGGACTGAAGGGTCCCGGGTTCCATTCCGCTCAAGGGTGGCTGCAGGCACATCCGTGTTTCTGACTTTCTATCCCTGTCCCTTCCTCTCTGTGAAAAATCAATAAAATATATTTTTTAAAATAAAAAAATAAATAAAAAACACTGCTTATTTCCAATGCTGTCAAATGGAACATAAAAAATGTGATAAATATCAAATTTTATTGGGTACGCTTTTTATAATTAAAGCTACATGCTTCTCAAAAGCAAACAAAAATTATGATAGCTAATTTACTTTTTACGCTTTTCTGTTTCTGACTAACCCCCATTGAAAAATGTCTTTATTGATTTTAGTTACAGAGGAATGAAGAGAGAGAGAGAGAGAGAGAGAGAGAGAGAGAGAGAGATTGTTCAGCTACTCTGGTACATACCTGGTACGTACTGAGGATCAAACCAACAACTTGGGTATGTGCTCTGACTGGGATTCAAACCAGCAGCCTTTTGATGTATGAGATAATGCCCAATCACCTGAGCCATATGGGCCAGGGCTTTTAAGTTTTCATAATACCAACTAAAGAGTTCTATAGCCATTGTCATTATAAAAGTTTTTCCCAAAAATTTGAGAAATGATTTTATGGTAACTTTAGTAGTAATAGCAGTGTTTTAGTATTTTACTGAAAGCTTTGTTTTTGAATCCCCGGAATATACCACAAACCTATCTCTGTCAATAATGTCTAACATTTAAATTTAATTTTGGTATTTAGTATTTTTTAAAATACATTTTTATTGATTTCAGAGAGGAAGGGAGAGAGAGCGGGAGAGAGAGAAACATCAATGATGAGAGAGAATCATTGATCCGCACGCAGCCTCCTGCATGCCCCACACTGGGGATCGAACCTACAAACCTGGGCCTGTGTCCTGACCGGAAATTGGACTGTGACCTCCTGGTCGACACTCAACCATTGAGCCATGTCAGCCGGGCAGTATTTGATATTTTATTGAATTTTTCTTCTATAATGGAGAGCTCAATCTAGTGGCTCTCGTGGTGGTAGAAGAAATCATTCGCTATTTGGTTCTGTCATAAGTACATTTATTTTCAAGAGCTTTTTCACTCTGCAATTGAAGTGGCATTATAAAAGCCTTTCTCTTATAGTGTCTCAGTCAGTGATGATAATTATTCTCCATGGCACTTAGGAGAAATAGTCATGTTGGTGACAACAAGTATAGAAATAAATATGTACTTGGATGAGAAGCTAGCACCATCAGACTCTGATTTAGCCCTGAATTAGGCATATGCATCTACATCTACAGAATAAAGAATTTTTTTTTCAAATTAAAATTAAAATCATCAATAAAATGGAAGGCCACTTGTCAACAACAATTTAAGTAAATATGAGCTTAATGTAAAATGTTTAGAAAAATCTGACCCCTCTATCCATTTAAAACACAAAACAAAGCCTCCAGCATTCAAACATGCTAATAGTACCTCTTTAGCTCAGAGGGACTGAGTCTAGTTTCTCAACTATGTGCATTAGACATATTCTCAGTTGGAAACAACAGAAGCCCTCTAGTTGCTTTAAGCAAAATAAAGCTTTTCAAAACCTGTTAGGTAACTCACAAAATGTTGGGAAAATTTGCTTAGATGGACTTAAGGTTTAGCTTTCAGGAACAACACCCAAACCATGTCAAGGAGTGATCTGATAAGACTGATGGATGCCACTGAGGGCTCCATGCCAAGATCTTGACTTCATTGCAACTTCCAGAACTGTCACCCAAATCCAGATGGATCTGCATCCCCTATGCCAACAATAAAGAGGTGCCATCAAAATCATTTCCTGGCATTGTTCATTTCAGAATTCAAATCTTATAGGGACAAAATTGGTGGTGTGTATATATAACTTAAATAATACATGAAAAATGGAGTTGTGCATTCTACATTGAGGAATCCTCATTCACATAAAGTGTAAATTTTCTAAATCTAGAAAAGCTATTGAAAAGATCATGTACAGCCTTAGCCAGTGTGGCTCAGGTCAGAGTGCTGGCCCACAGACTGAAGGATTGCAGGTCTGATCCCTGCTCAGGATTCAACTGATCAGTGTCTCTCTTCCCTCCCTTCTCTTCCTCCACTCTCTCTAAAAGTCAATACAAGAAGTATCCTTGGATGAGGATTAACAACAACAACAATAAAAAGGTCATATACTGTTACAAATATGATAATTATCAATACATGATAGAATCTAAGAATTGGTAAATATTATGGAGACTTTTTAGACTGTCAACTGTCCATTGCATTTATTCTTTTAATAGTTATTGCAATTAGTCCTGTGATTTGGGGAAGGTTATTTAAACTTTGTTTAGACTCAGGTACCTTAAATGTAAAATGGGAAAAATGATATTTACTAGTATGAAACCACAGATCAGTAGTGACGATTAAATACTGTTACATCTGTAAATTTCTTAGGACAAATATAGACCTTGGTAAACACTAAGTAAATTCTATTTGCTCTCATTATTAAACTTCATGTTCTAAGTAAGTAAACATATAACTTTAACATTACCCCAAACTGACAGGTATTCTCAGCCTCTTGAGAATTTTTAGTGTTATGAGGTTCACATCCTAGTACATCAGCTCATTCTATACTACAGGACTTACTTTTATTTATTTTGCATATATTATCACACTTATACCATTATAATTTATTGATTTGGAAGCCATCAGCATAAAATTAGATCCATTTGAAAAAATTACTTGTGTTAAATTTAACAGTTTAAAATTGTTGGGTTTCTTTACCTCCACAAAAATATTTCAAACCATAATAGTTCATCTACATTACTATATCAATCACTAAAAATAATGATTATCATGGGGTATAATACTCATGTCTAATAACATTGACAGTATCCCATCAAGCAGGAGGATCATTCATCTACACTAATGTAACACAATGTGGATGTTAGGAGCAGAAGCTCCATTTCTAGATAATCAGGGTTTAAATCTTAGTTCCTCTGATTACAAGTTTCGTGATCTTGGGAAGGTTATTCAAGCTTTCTGGGTCATCTGTAAAATTGTTGAGTAATAGCATCTAGCTCCTAGTGATTTTGTGAGAATTGACCATATCCTTATAGATAGTGATTAGAACATGGACTTTTCTAGAGTTAATGCTGTATGATTATAAGTTACTTGTGACCCGTTGCAGGAAGATTCCTGCGAGAATAGGGCTTCCTGCGGCCTGAGCAGAGCTTCCACCCTTTGCTGTCTCGTTCCCTCCTTTGTCTCCACTGCCTTGCTCCCTCCTTTCTCTGCTGCGTCGCTCCCTCCTGTCTCCACGTCCTGCCTGCTTTCCTTCCTTCTCCAAAGCCTTCCTGGTTCCCTCTCTTCTCCCTCACCCCGCTTGGTTACTTCTCCACAGCTTTGCTCCCATTTGCAGTGCTTAGCTGCTTCCTATGCCATCTTCTGCATCCAGTTATGCAAATTAACCACCATCTTCGTTTGGTTAATTTGTATACCTGATTTGCTATTGGACATGGCTTGTGGGTGTGGCTTGTGTGTATAGCTGAGGTATGGTCAATTTGCATATTACTCTTTTATTAGATAGTATTATTAATGTTATATATCTGGGTCTATTCAAAGTGCTGAGAATACCAATATAAGAATAAGATTCATGATCCTCAACTCTCTCACAGTGAATATGGAAGAAAGACACATCATTTGATCATTTTATAATGCACTTTGGCAAATAAATGTACATTCATGCAGATAATAAACACCTAATCAATATGGGGACTAGGTGAAAGTGAGTTTAGATAAGGTTTCTTAGAGAAGATGATGGGAGTGTTAAGCAACAAATAATGACTACAGAGCATCTATACTGATCTGAAGTAAAAATCAACTTGTGTATCAGAAATGATAATGAGTAATGAGGCTAAGGAGCTTAAACACTGTAGTAATAAATGGTGATTAATTACAACATTTACCAAATTCATGGGATGAAAGACAAAGCTAAGCAAGAACAACAACTAAATATGAGGTTCTATCTTTTGGTCAAACAACACTTCATTCTTTGTGGATTATCTATAGTCAGAGGTAGGCACTAAAAGGAGTTTTTTTTAATTTTGAGAAAAGTAAGTTGATTTAGCTTATGGTATTATGTACATATCAGCCATTTTAAATATTCTCAAATGTAGACAGGCATATATGGATAAGAAAGAAAGAAAGAAAGAAAGAAAGAAAGAAAGAAAGAAAGAAAGAAAGAAAGAAAGAAAGAAAAGAGAGAGAGAGAGAGAGAGAGAGAGAGAGAGAGAGAGAGAGAGAAAGAAAGAAAGAAAGAAAGAAAGAAAGAAAGAAAGAAAATCATTCAAACCTGTGAGAAATTTCATTGTATGTTAACTTAGATCTGGTGAACTATGATGAAAATATGGAAATCTTTCCAGTAATAAGAACTATATTTCTCTTTGCTGGACAATCTAATAAGGTCACTCTTGCATTCAGCAAAATCATTCTAAGATTAATCGCTGTATGATATATGCATATTTTACATGAGAGCTGTGGAAATATTCAAGGACTTTAAATTTATAGTCAAAATGAAATATAAAAAATATTTTCAAAACTAGATACCTTATTAACATTTCTCAGGAATTTAGTACAGTGAATCTCACAGTATTTGTTTTAATTTTTATAAATAAGTAAGGTTTATATTTTACATTTAATTTTAAGATAACTAAGGTTTATATTTTATTGTCTATTTTTAACAAGAACAGAGTCTCATTTATTGCTTTGAGACAATTATTTTCAGTCAGTTATAGGCACACAGGCAACAGTAAACCTCAGTTTTGAAAAGTTATATTACTGAATAAAGTGAAATTACATAAGGAGTTGCAACGTGTAAAAACAACTACAGTAGATTAATATTATTATAACTAGTCTCAAAGGGACCAAGTTATTTTGTCATTGATCACTAATTATTAATTCCTCAAAGTGAAAAAGTAGCTCAAAGCTCACACCTGCCAATAGGTGACAGTAGTGTCACCATTCTATAATAACAACAACAATAACTAAACAGTATCATATGCTCTTAAAAGTTCTAAATTTGTACTAAAAATCCTAATCTGAGAAAACACACTGGAAAAAAGAATAGAAGACATCCAAATTGGAGAGAAAAAGATAAAGTAATATCTATTTACAGATCACATGAGTTTATATGTACAAAATGCTAAAGATTACACGTATACACACATACACAAAACAACATCAATGCAAAACTTAAACCTAATAAATAAATTCAGCAAAGTTGTAGGATACACAAATGCACAAAAATTATTAAGTGCATTTCTACTCACTAATAATAAAAAACCTGAAAAGGAAATATAAAAAATAATTCAAGTTATGCTAGTATCAAAAAAGGATAAACCACTCAAAAATAAATTTAAGCAAGAAGGTGAAAGACTTGTACACTGAAAATTAGAAAACATTCTGAAAGCAATTTAAAAAGACAAATAAATAGATATTCTTTGTTTATAGATAAGAAGATTTAATATTGTTAAATGCCCATATTATTCAAAGCAATCCACAGATATAGTGGAAGCCCTCTAAAACCTCAGTGTCATCACTGGAACAAATTTTTAAAAATCCTAAGATTCATATGAATCTCAAAGGACCCCACATGCCAAAACAATTATGAAAAAGAAAAACTATGTTAGAGGCCTCACACTCCTTGATTTCAAAAGATATTGCAAAGCTACAGTAATCATAATGGTATTGTACTATCAGGAAGCCAAATATATGGGCCAATAATAACAAACAAAAGCCCATAAATAAATCCTCATGTATATGGTCAATCAAAATAAAAATATTCTGCTGAACAAAAGGAACTTTCAACATAGTAGAAAGTTACACTACAGAAAGGGAGAAAATATTTGTCAGCCATATACCTGATAAAAGATTAATGTTCAGAATGTATACAGAACAATTCTATAAAAACCCAATTGAAAAATAATAATAACCCAGCTTAATAATGGGCAAAAGAATTGAATAGACATAATTTCTCTAAAAATATAGAAATGGCTAATAGGCATGTGAAAAGATGTTCAATATCACCAATCATAAGAAAGGCAAATCAAAAGCACAATGAGCATCACTTCATACCCATTAAGATAGTCACTATTAAGAAAAAAAAAAGAAACATGGACAAGAATGTAGAAATTATAACTATTGGTTGAAATGTAAAATGCTAAAGCTTGTTTTGTAAAACAGTATGGAGGTTCCTCAAATTAAAACTAGAACTATCACATGAGTCAATAATTCAACTTATAGCTATTTATCAAAATAATTAAAATTGGATCATAAAGACATATTTGTAGTCATATATACATTGCAACATTATTAACAAGAGTGTAGAGGTGGAAACATCCTACATGTCCATTAATGTATGCATGTATAATATATATGCAATGTAAGTTATTTACCTTTTTATAAAAATGGAAATTCTGTGATGTGCTACAACATTGATGAATCTTGAGGATATATTGCTAATTAAGTCAGTCACAAAAGACAAATACTGCATTATTTCACTTATGTGAGCTCTCTAACATAATCAAACCCTTAAAAACAAAAGGTAAAATGCTAGTTGCCAGGGCAGAAGGAGGAATAAAAAGGGGAGTTGTTGTTTAGTGGGTATAGAGTTTCAGTTTTGCAGGATGAAAAGTTCTAGAGATAGGCTACACAACAATGTGTATATAGTTAAGACTATCTATAGTAATAAAAGCGTAATATGCTAATTAGACCAGACAGCCAAATGACCTTCAGAATGAAGTCAGCCTGTGATGGCCTAGAGCAACTGCTGAGGTTGTGAGGGCCAAGCCCCTTGCATGAATTTCATGCTTTGGGCCTCTAGTTTATTATAACCTTCAAAGAGGTGAAGATGCTGCATTTTATGTTATATGATTTTTAATCACAACAAAAAATTTTAAACTTAGCTTTTGGAAAAAATGAAATTCTATATAAATGCCTTTGACTAAAGAAAGAAATACAAAGTAATTATCCTGAAATTTTTACTTCAGCTTACCATATCTATACTAATAAAAAGGTGATATGCAAATTGGTCATGACACCCTTATAGTAACAACTGAACAGCAGGCTGCATAGGGAGAGAAGGCAAGGAGGGGGGTTAGCGAGGGATGGCCAAATGATTGACTAGCAGGCTGCATGGGGCGACAGGCTGGCAGCAGGGGCAGTGAGGGGTGACCAGGCTGGCAGGCAGAGGCAGTTAGTAGTGATCAGACTGGCGGGGGTGGGGGGGTGGGGAGGGGGTGGAGCAGTTAGGGGCAATCAGGCAGGTAGAGAGGTGAGCAATTAGGAGCCACCAGTCCCAGATTATGAGAGGGATGTTCAACTGCCAATTTTGGCCCAATCCCAAAGGGTCCAGGATTTGAGAGGCTGCAGGCTGGGCTGAGGGGACCCCCTCTCCTGTGCATGAATTTTATGCACCAGGCCTCTAGTAAGTATATAAAATTTCCTGTAAAATGACAACAAGCTAATGAGGAAGAATTATATAGTGAAAAATAAATGTTTTCCATATATATATGCTAGAAGCCTGGAGCACAATATTCGTGCACAGGAGGTGGGAGGTGTCCCTCAGCCCAGCCTGTACCCTCTCCAATATGGGACCCCTCAAGGGATGTCCAACTCTCTGTTTAGGCCCGATCTAGTAGGATCGGGCCTAAAGGGGCAGTCGGACATCCTTCTCACAATCCAGGACTGCTGGCTCCACACTGCTCACCTGCCTGCCTTCTGATTGCCCCTAACTGCTTCTGCCTGCCAGCCTGATCACCCCCTAATCACTACCCTGTCAGACTAATTAATGTCTAACTGCTCCCCTGCCAGCCTGATTGCCCCTAACTTCCCTCCTCTGCTGGCCTGATGGCCCACAACTGCTCTCCCTTGCAGGCCTGGAACCACCCAATGGCCCTCCCCTGCTGGTCATCTTTTGGTAGCCATCTTATATCCCCATGGGGGCAGGATCTTTGACCACATGGGGGTAGCCCTCTTGTGTGTTGAAGTGATGGTCAATTTGCAAATTACTCTTTTATTAGATAGGATAGAGGCCTGGTGCATGGGTGGGAGACAGCTGGTTTGCCTTGAAGGGTGTCCCGAATAAGGGTGAGGTGTCCCTTGGGATGTGGGGTGGCCTAGGCAAGGGACCTGTGGTGGCTTGCAGTCTGGCCATGCCCCTCAGTGACCGAAACAGAAGCCCTGGGATCTGGGATTCATTTATGTCCTACAATTAAAACTTTGTAGCCTGGAGCACAGCCAAGCCTTTTGATGGCTCCATGCCTGGGATATAATTGAAACATTATAGCCTGGAGTAGAGGCCTAGGCCTGCCAGAGCTGCAGAAGCTTGGTTTCCTCCATAGCCTGGGCAACCCTAGCCTCTACTCTCTCCAGCTCTGTAGCTGGGCCATTTCTGTTGGGATTATGTATCTCCTATAATTGAAACTTTGTAGCATTGAGTGGAGGCCTAGGCCGGTAACGGCAGGCGAAAAGCTTGGCTTCTTCCATTGCCAGGCAAACCCAAGCCTCCCTCCTGCTCTCAGTGGCAGCAGCCATCTGGTTGGAGTTTATTGGCATAATTTGCTCCTGATTGGCTGTTGGGCATGGCTTGATTGGAGCTACAGTCAATTTGCATATTACTCTTATTAAATAGGATTAATACCTTTTTAATGTGCACGAATATATATACTAGTGGCCTGTTGAACAAAATTTGTGCACATTAAAAGGGTATTATTAGAGGAAATCATTTAATATTGCTATTTTCTCTTTCTCTATAATAGAGGTATCAGAGACTAAAGAAAATTAGTAAAATGTATATGAAAACCTTCCTCCTGTCAGAGTCTGGGATGCACCATGGGACCCAGAGTCAAGTCCCCACTCACTCACATGTGCCTCAAAATCATGTGAGACACAGACCCACCCCGCACATTGGGGTAGATCCAGACCTGGCCAGTCCTACCCTTGTCAAGCCCCACAGAGCAGGGTGCGTCCTCAGTTCCCCTTGCCCAGCACCGGGACGGGGGTCATGGCCTGAGGTCCCCCATCAAGTTTCACCAGGTGGGAGACACACTTGAGATCCCCTGTCAAGCCCCATTGGGTAGGGGGCATGGCCTGAGGTCCCCCATCAAGCCCCACCAGGCAGAGGAGCATAACTTCAGGTCCCGCATCAATCTCTACTGACACGGGGGCACAGGCTCAGGTCCCCTGTGAAGCCCCGCTGGGGGTGGGGGGCACAGTCTGTGGTCCCCTGTCAAGCCCAGCCAGGCAGGAGGGGCATAGCCTCAGGTACCCTGGCCGGGTGCTGGGGTGGAGGGTATGCTCTGAGGTCCCCCAGCCTGGTACTGGGGTGGGAGTGTGGCCTGCAGTCCCCTGTCAAGCCGCACCAGGTGGGAGGCACGGCCTGAGGTGGAGAGAACAGACTGAGGTCCCCTAGCCCAGCACCAGGACAAGAAGTATACTTTGAGGTCCCCCGTCAAGCCCCGCTGGGTGGAGGACATGGCCTCAGTTCCCCTGGCCTGGTGCCGGGGTGGGGGTAGAGGCCTGAGGTCCGCTGTCAATTCCTTCTGGATTGTGGGAGGGAGTAGACCTCCCATCCCGCACGCTGCAGCCACGCCCCCCAGCAGCCTCCTGTCCCGCTGCCACAACCACCTCTCGCTCTCCATGAGCAGGTATGCATAGGGAAGGCTGGGCCAGGATAATTGGGAAAGGGTCATGGAGGGGCAGCATCCTGGGTGAGCTGGGCCTCACAGCCTCTCTGCTTCAGCTCCCCGCACTCTGAACCTAAGGAGTAGTGCTTTCACAGGGGCCTGGCAGGCACTGGATATGGTGATGCCTTAAAAATAGAAGAAGCCCCCTTTAACTCTGGCTGGAAGTACGTTGGAAACTTATGGTCAGGGGAAGCAGGCCAACATCAGGGCTGAAATAAGACCTTGGGTAGCCCCTGGAGGAGTGACTTTAGTCCTTTGCCATGGCTACGCCCCCCACTGTCCTCCTGTCCCACCACCGCCCGGAAGCACTGCCCTGAAGCACTGCCCTATCCTCTTGCTCCTGATTGGCTGGTAGTGTAGCGAAGGTATGGTGATTTGTATGTTTCTCTTTTATTAGATAGAATATCTATTATTGATTTAAGAGGGAGAAGGAGAGCAAGATAAAACCAATGATGAGAAGCATTGATCATCTGTCTCCTGCAGGTCCCCATATTGGAAATCGAACCATGACCTCCTGATCCGTAGATGCACTCAACCACTGAGCTACACCAGCCAGCCTGCCTTTTATTTAAAAAAAAATGTGGGGAAAGGCTAATGAGGAAACACACACACATACACACACACAGAGTCCATGGAGGAAAAAGACAGGCTAAAGTATTCTTACAGATTACTGGGGTCTATCTAGCTATCTTCACCAGATCATGCCAGAAGGACAAACAGAAAATGATGATCAAGGAAACAGATATGACCACATGGTGGTACTAGGGACACAAAGAGCTTCATCTGGGCCATACTTTGAAGGTCTGCATGCTGGGGATATCCCTCATAGCATGTGACTCCTGGAGGTCACTGCTCAGAAGGGGAAGAGGGTAAAGACTCATGGAGGAGTTAATTCAAAAGGAGAACTTACATGTTTAGATATCAATAGCAAAATGGGGCTTTTTCCAAAGGGCAACAGAGATTTGGGTTCTAGTATATCTCAAGTCTATTTTATCTATGGCTAGCAGAGTTTAGATGTTGTTTCATTGTGTAGAGCAGGCAGGTTCTGTCTAAATGGCTAAAATACTCTCTACGGTCATGCACCCCATAATGAATCACATATGCAATAGAGGCATACCATGCAGCTTGGGAGTGTAGTAGGCTATGCCATCTAGGTTTCTGTAAGTGCACTAGATGATGTTCACACAATAATGAAATCACTTAACAACTCATTTCTCAGAATGTATCCCTGTGGTTAAGTGGTACATGATGCTATCTGGATTATATTTAAGACAATTGGACAAGTAAAAATTTGAATTTGGCACCAGAGAGCTTTTAAGATAATGGGTCCCAGTTGCTATGAAGAAGTAAACAGCATATGACAATATATAAGGGCCCATCTTTAACCCATCTATGTAATAAATATGTTACAAAGCATGCCCAATTAACAGTAGAAAAAAAGAAATATAAATCAATTTAAAGGAATTCAGCTTATTGAGAAAATAATTGTTTCTCCCATGTGTTTTTAAATGAAGTCACATTATCTTCAAAGGAAGAAAATCATGTTATTTAGTCAACTTTTGGAAATGTAACATAAAAAAGTACTTGATGTTTAAGATAGTGTGAGCAGTCTATCTTTATGGCCTATGGGTTTGTTTTATTTGCTTGATTGTATTGAAGCCAAGTATGTTTTATCATCATTTTAAGATTACTGAAAAACTTTTAAAAGACAAGTCTGTGGATTGTGAGAAAGATTTAATTTATGATTTATGTTAAAACTTTTATTTTAATTGTAAAACCTATACTTGCTGTCTTTAAAGTTTATTCAATAACTGTTTTAGTCTATCATGAAATCAGAACACTGCTGGTTTATAATGTGTGACCATATATATATATATATATATATATATATATACATATATATATTTTTTTTTACTAAAAGTTGAACTCAGTGCACTTTAAAATATACTTTTTTATGTAATGAGATAAATTTCATTAGGTAGCTTATTACCTTTCTCTTTATTACTTTTGCTTTTCTCTGAAATCAACTCAATTCAATTAATTATAAACTATACATATGTGTTTAAAGACATAAATTTTATTGCTGTGATAGTGAAAAGTAAGTGTACTAATCTGTATTATATTTATGAATATTTAAGATATTTTTTGTATAATGGTATTTGAGAGCTATAATGAGCTGTTATTGTAAAAGAGACTTTTAAAATAATAATTTCATCCCAACTGGGATACCCATCAAAATGCAGTAGAAACCACTAGATTACATTGTGCAACTGATAATATTATAGTTTCAAATATACAGAAAAATAAGCCCTATTGTCTTAACATAATCACAGATATACATTTTTAAAAAATGAGAGAAAAAATTTCAAATATAAATGTAAGGTAATCCCATATATTGATATACAGGAAAGAATGATCCTACTCTAATAAAACGCCTTGAATCCTTCTCTGGTCATATGTAGCAAATCCTGCCATTTCTAATAAGTATTTAGAGTGCTGAATCATGGAGACAGCTGAAATTAGAGACTTCTGAAACCTAAAGCAAAAGCAGTTAACCCCAATCAAGTGTCAATAACTAATATAAGTAGTTGGCAGTTGAGCCTGGATGTCATCATGTATTAGACAGGATGAGGCCACAGTAAATTATCTTGTAGCTGATGAGATTATTTTCCCCATGGTAGGGAACATATTTTATACCTCATTTTACCACCAGGTCTGTGGCTTTCACTACAGCAATCGGACCACAATGGGGATTAATGTAATTAGTATGAATCTAGAGGAGTTGGAGATTTGAACTCGAGCCATTCCAAAGTGAAATTCCAAAGCTAATCAAGCTCCATGGCTTGTCAGCAGCTCTCATGATCAAGTTTAAACTCTGCTCTTCTGCCTAATGGTGCTATCTTTGGTCTGGCTCCTCTCTCTCTGCAGGATTAGCCATGTGCATATCCCCAGCCTCACAGCTATGCTCATCTCTTGGCAGCCTTCAATTTTAAACTTAAGACTTCAGGAGGTCATGCTTTCTGTTGCTAGGCTTTTTATTTTGAAAACCTTTTCAAATTGATTGTGCAACTACCTTGGATGCAAGATTATCTGTGGAAAATTTAGTTGACAGTAAAGATCTTGATGTGAAGGTTGAAACCCTGAGTTTTTCAAATCATTGAAAATGGCTGGCTCTCTTTTTCCTGTTTTAGTATGTACCACCTTACTACATTTTTCACTTTCACTTTTATATTTTGCACAATGAAAAACCCAGAGAGCTAACTGGGTTACCCATATACCTTACATGTTCAATTATGTTTTCTTTTTAAAGATTTTTATTGTTGTTGGTAATTGTTTCATTTTTTTCAAAAGTCTCATCAGCACTGCCAGAAAAGATATATTGATTGTAAAAATTAAACATTTAACCAATTATGAAAGCAGTCTGGTCAGAAAAGCACCTACTCCGTACAGACTATTGGTCTGCATTTGGCGTGATTAGAAATATGTTTAATTTTAAAGCAAACACATGAATAACTTTTTCAAGGTCTCTAATATCTGGATAACATACCCACGGTGGATTAAACCTGTTTACCTTAGGGAACAGAAGGGTGAGGTTCTAGCTTTGAATAGACAAGGAACTCAGGATAATTAAGACAGGGCTGGCTTGCACTTTCTGTTAGAGACATACCAGTCCATCACCCCTTTGACCTGCCCTGTTCCTCCCAACTATCCCCTCATCCTCCACACCGCAGCCAAGGCTCCAGCAGATTCAAGATCAGCATGGCAGAGAAAGCCATATAGATTTCTCTAAGAAGCTGGTTCACCCTGACCTAAGATAAGCATTCAGGATTCATGCGGCATGAAAGTAAATATGTTTTTGGAATATCCAGAATTTTTTAAATGCAGGGATAGAACACATGGGACAATAAAGAATTATTTTCAACATAGAGTATTTTCTCCTTTCTCTTTTTATACATTAAAACACATTTAACTCCATGTATATTCCTTCTGTAACGTGCATACAATGGGGATAAAATACATTGCCTGTATTTGTAATAGGATAAAAACACACTTTTTGCCCTGCTTTGCTATAATATTGAAGTGTAAGTGTACACTTAAGCTATAAAAAATTATGTGTTCTTATTTAAAACAATTTGTATTTTAACACATAAATGTTAAATATAAGAGCATGTGGAAACAGGTGAACTCCAATTATTTCAACTCTTTCAGGATAATTTAGGATAAAGTTAACAAAGCACTTACTCTGTACAGACTATTGTTTTGAGCCCTGTACAGACCAGGAAAAGCAAGCAATATGGTTCTCAATCTCAAGGTGTTCACCTGGAAGATGACAAGCAGAAATTTAAATGACAGGAAATATTTAAGTGAGTTCAAGAAAATGTGATATTGCTTGGCATCACAATGACTCACTGACAAATAAGTTTCACAGAGTCATTCAATAAATGTTTAGAAAATCAGAGGTCCACAAGAATTTACAGGGAATGAAGGAACAGGGGAGGCAAGCTATGACCAGTCTTGTAGATCAGAAGATTTCTGTAGAAAAATAGGAAGGGTAATAGGATATTAAATGCTATTGATTTAATATCTTATCTTGTCTGCAGAATGTTTCTGTTCTGCTTTAAACAGGAAATACATTTCAAATGACCAAATCTTCCATGCCAATAATTAGTAATTATTCTTTGATTTCATTACAGAAGGGTGCCCTAAGGAAAAAAAAAAGTAATATACATGTTTTAAATCAAAAATAACTCAATGCAGCTTAATGATAACCTTGTACTAACCAGAGGACTTGAAAATTCTGATCTTCAGGTTTGTTTTGTTTTTATCTTTATTGTTCAGTTTATTAATTACATTGTTCCCTTTTTTTTCCACCCTATAGTTCCTCTCCACCTGGTTCCCATCCCACCCTCCGCCCTCACCCCCCTCCACTGTCCTCTCCCATAGTTGCATGATTTTTGTCCAGTCTCTTGCTGCACTTTCCACACCCCCTTCCTCCCCAAGAGTTGTCAGTCCATTCCCTCTCTATGTCCGTGATTCTGTTACATTCACCAGTTTATCCTGTTCATCAGCATATTAATTCACTTGATTTTTAGATTCATTTGTTGATAGATGTGTATTTGTTCATAATTTACACTTTTATATTTTTCTTCTTCCTCTTCTTAAAGAATATCTTTCAGCACTTCATATAATATTGGTTTGGTGGTGATGAACTCCTTTAGCTTTTCTTATCTGCGAAGCACTTTATCTGCCCTTCAATTCTGAATGATAGCTTTGCTGGATAGAGTAACTTGGTTGTAGATTCTTGCTGTTCATCACTTTGAATATTTCTTGCCACTCCCGTCTGGCCTGCATCGTTTCTGTTGAGAAATCCGTTGACAATCGTATGGGTGCTCCCTTATACGTAACCAACTGTTTCTTTCTTGCTGCTTTTAATATTCTCTCTTTGTCTTTTGCTCTTGGCATTTTATTTATGATATGCCTTGGTGTGGTCCTCTTAGGGTTCCTATATATTGGGGTTCGGTGCGCTTCTTGGACTCCTAAATCAATTTCTTTCACCAGGTGTGGGAAGTTTTCAGTCACTATTTCCTCAAATAGGTTTTCATTGTCTTGGTCTCTCTCTTTTTCTGGCACCCCTATAATTCGGATGTTGGTATGCTTGAGGTTGTCCCAGAGGCCCCTTACACTATCTTCAATTTTTTGGATTCTTTTGGTTTCTTGCTTTTTCAGCTGAGTGGATTTTACCTCTTTGTATTTCAAATCTTTAACTTGGTTCTTGGGGTGCTCCAGAGCACTTTTAGGTCTTTGTATAATATTTTTTTATTTCAGTTAGTGTATGCTTAATTTCTGGTTGGTTCTTTTTCATATCTTTGAGAGTCTCCTTTATATCCTTGAGGGTCTCCTTCATTTCCTTGTAGGACTCATTCATTTCCACGTTGGTCTTGATCATTTCCTTTGCAGTCTCGCTTATTTCCTTATAGGCCTAGACCTTTTGTTGGAGCCTCTTGAGAAGCCCTATAACCGTGGTTTTGAATTCCATGTCCAGTTGTTTTTTTTCCCTCCATTTCTTTCACATCTGATTTCTTTCCATGTCTCTGCATGGTGGCTGCTTCCCTGAGTTGGTCAATTAGCTTTGTGTGGTAGACTTCCTACTAGGGACAGTGGCTCAGCCTCCCCAGTTACCTGAGGTGAATATGGGTTACACAGTCTTGTTGAAGTTAAGCTCAGGTTAATCATTGTTAGCACTTGGAGGGGTTGACCTCCAGACCAATTGTCTGTGAAGTACAGCTGTGCTCAGGTTGGATGGGCGGAGTCTCCGGGCCAAGCAGACAGCATTAGCTCCGCCCTATGTGGCCTCAGGGAATCTGTGCTGGGGGCAATGGCTGCCAGCCCCTCTGAGAGAGAGCCGCTGTGGAGCTGCACCGGCTGCCGGGGAATTCAGACTCTCCCCAAATGAGTCTGCGCACCCAATGTCTCACCCAGGGTCGTAAAACAAAGCAGACTGACGGTTTTCCAAATGAGAGAGCAAGTCACAGAGCGCTCTCTGCGCAGTCACGCAGCTGAACTATTCCCAAGTTCTCGCGCAGGCTCCCTTCTCCATAAGCCTGGAGACCCCTGCAGCACCCAAACTTCGGCGTGCCCTCCCACTGTCCAGTTTTTACCCCATATGATAGTGAGTTCCCTGAACTTCGCCCAGAGTTGGAGAATCAGTCCAGTGGGACGTCTTTGTCTCCCCGTTCAAGAAAACTGGCCCGTTTTCAGCCCCCCGCCCTCTCCGCTAGCACACGCTCCACTCCAAACCTCTCTCTGCACGAATCTTTCAATGCTGTCCTCAGCCACTCCTCCAAGTCACAGTGTCTTATCTTCACTTTTATTTGTGGAATTTTCACTTGGCCAGCTTTCTGGTGATTCTGGAAAGTGTTTGTTCTTTCGTTAAGTTGTAGTATTAAAATTGCTGAGCATGAAGGCAAGATAGGTGTTTTACCTATGCCGCCATCTTGGTTCTTCCCTGATCTTCAGTTTTAACTCTGAACGTTGAAACCCTGAGTTTTTCAACTCATTGAACATGGCTGGCTCTATTTCAGTATGCACCACCTTACTACATACCCTGTTTCAGTATGTACCACCTTACTACATATTTCACTTTCAGTTTCTATAACTGCAACGTAGAGATACATGACCACCAGAGAGGACTCAAAGCTGTGCTGCACTCCAGTGAGAATTAGAGATGAGCATCCACGTGAGTTGTAAACTCAAAGTAGTTGTAACAGAAATCTCTCTACCAGCTTGTGCATTGAATTGTTGGTATGTGTCATGATATACAAAGACTTAGATATAAACACTGAACTATTTTCTTTATTCTACTAACTCTATGCAATCCATTTCTAGCAATACATTGATTTTGTCAGTAAGTTCTACGTAAATTGCATTTTCTATCGGAACTTTTTTTTTTTTTACCAAAAAGAAAATGGAAGAATAAGTGAGCATTCTGCTATTGATACATCCAGCCACAGGGTGTCATTCTAGTAGTACATATTAGCCTGTCTAGATTCAATACTCTGGCATCAGATAGAAAGCACCATATCATCCTTGTTGTGTTGCATAGATATTGAAAACTCCTTACTCTTACTTAAATTTAATAATTCCTTTGGTCAGTAAAGTACATTAGATATGTTTAGGATAAAATATAAAGACCGCAAACTAAAATTTCTTTAGTTGACTCAACCTTAGTGAATTGCATTAGCCATTGCTTACCTTGGGGATATAGTGAAGGACATACACAACAGGTACTGCTCTCTGATATCTGGCGAGTTGAAAGCAAAAGCAAGAAAGCTGAATAAGAACTATATTTATAAAAGCATTTGCCCCCTTAAAATGTGTTTCCATTTACTTCAGTGAACTATAGACTTTGTCACACCAGTCAGTATTCACATAAAATCCACATATGGTTGATGTAGCTAATTTATATTGAATTTGAAAATCCTTCCAGCTCAGAGTTAACACATACTCAAACTACAGTCTTAAGCAAATCAGTTTCAGCTTGGTACCAAGGAGCCCACATTGTTTTCTCTCCTACTTCTTATATGCAACTCATTAATCTGAAAGAGGTTGGCTTTAGCCATTTTGGGCAAACAGGGTAAAATGGCTGAGAAAGACTCCAGGATGATTAAAACAGTGGCAGATTAGGGTTCACAGGGGGTATTATTTGACTCTACCTTCTCTAGTCACTGGTACTCTTCTCTAGTCATTAGTCACTGGGTCGCTTAGACCTCTATCAGAAACTTGAGGTGGGAACTCCCTCATGCCTACTTATATTGTTTACCCACCAATTTACATGTGTAGGAAACAGATAAATGTTTTACTTATTCAGTAAGCTTTTTTGAGATATTCTGCCACAACAGAGAGAATATCAGATATGATTCTTGCACTCATTCTGTTAGTCCTTTTGTGGGTAAGAGGCACATGGATTTGAAACCATGTGGGGATAGGTCTTTGATTTAATCACCTTAATGGCCAGTAAGATTCCTTCTAATGCAAAAAGCTGGTTCAAGAATCAAAACCTTTCAATTATCACCTCAAGGAGAGTGAAAGAAGATTTCTTAATATGGTTCCGGAGATATATGACTCATGAATATGTTTAGAAACATCACCACATACTAATTCAAAAATTATTGCAATAATTTAGGCTTTCACCAAAAATGTATGGGAATCCTAATTTCCCCCACATACTTAATAACTCTGAGCACTATCAATCTCTTTTATCTTTGCTTATAAAGCGTGGTGGGGGAAAAAAACCTTATATTAATAATTATCAAGACAATTGAACATAGTTTCATAGGTTTACTAGCTATTTGCCTATTTGTGTCATTTGTCCACTGTTCCTGTAGTTTTTGTCTCTGTCTGAAAGATTTGTAAGTACTCTAGTCTTTATGTATATTGCAATTCATCTTCCTGTTTGTCAAATAAGAACAAATTAAGTATCTCTGCTCGCCCTCAAACTGTTCTCTACCTTATAGCTTCTACTTCTTCAAAATTTTATATTTTCTTTAACTTTAGCTCGTTCTTGGCCACTTAGAACCCAATATTATCTCTCGGTACTGTTACCAGATTTAGCAAATAGAACCATAAAACACCACATTAAAATTGAATTTCAGATAAGCCACACAAATTTTTAGTATAAGCATGTAAATATTTAGGACATATGATACTAAGAAGTAATGTATGATTTACCTGAAATGCAAATTTGATTTAATTTTCTGCATTTTTTCTGGCATCATTTTTATTCCACCTGTCATTACAAGCTACCCTCTTCACTCTATACTTGTTCATGCAAATTCTAAAGAGCAAGAATAATATTATTCTATCTCAATTTAGACAGTGAACCTTTTTAAGGTTATCTTAATAACTGCAGACATTGGAATAGATTGATTGGTTTTGACAATCAATTATGACAATTCTCAGGCTAAGAGGAGTAGAGAAGGATCATTTTCATCAATTGAATGAGGAGTTTCTCTCAGAAAAAAGTGACAGGCCTCATAATTATTAAATTTACTAGAGACCCAGGGCACAGATTCTTGCATTGGTGGGGTCCCTTAGCCTGGCCTGTATGGACTGGGCTGAAACCAGGTCTCCAACATCCCCGAAAGGGTCCTGGATTGTGAGAGGGTGCAAGCCAGGCTGAGTGACCTCACTAGTGTACAAATTCATGCACTGAGCCTCTGGTTATTTGATAAAGATATAAATATAAATATAAATATAAATATAAATATAAATACATATATATATATATATATATATATATATATATATATATATATATAGTCTCCAGGCATCTCAGAAAAATAAAGCATAGCTGTGGTGGGCTGAAGAATGCTCCCTTAAGATTTCTACCACCTAATCATTAGAAACTATAAATGGCTACCATTGTTGGCAAAGGGGACATTGAAGATGTGATTAAGGAAAATATTTTGAGATGGGAATATTTTCC
The DNA here is from genome assembly GCA_027563665.1 of Antrozous pallidus. Classification (NCBI taxonomy): domain Eukaryota; kingdom Metazoa; phylum Chordata; class Mammalia; order Chiroptera; family Vespertilionidae; genus Antrozous; species Antrozous pallidus. The sequence continues at coordinate 69,467,235 of CM050516.1, read as the reverse complement.
TGGATTTTCCAGGTAGGCCTAGTATGCTTACATATAAGAGGAAGGCAGCAGAATTAGAACCGGAGAGGGTAATATCATAATGGAAGTAAAGTCAGAGAGATTAGAAGGTGCTATGCTGCTACCTTTTAAGAAGAAGAATGGGGTTATCAGCCAAAGAATGCAGGCAGCCACTAGAAGCTGGAACAGCCAAGGAAATCCTTCTTCCCTGGGAACTCCAAAAGGCATGTAGCTCTTCTAATATCTTGATTTTAGACCATAAAACCCATTTTAGATTTCTCTCAGACTATAAGATTATAAATGTGTGTTATCTTGAGGCACTGGAATTATGGTCCCTTGTCCCAGCAGTGCTAGAAACATAAGACAATGGCCATGCTCAGAACATTTTTTCAGGTTTTCTTGAATATCAATGCATTTCATTCAATATAAATAAAAGCAAGATAAACTAAAATATTCATATTATTCATTTTATAACTTACATTATTTTAAGTTATATATTTTTGCCTATTTAAAGGTAACCAATATATGAAAATAGAATGCTACAAAATACTTTTGCTCTTCTATTACACATCAACTGAAATTTGTCAAAATTTCTTTAAAAGTTGCACTTTTTTTCGGCATTTTCACTATTAATCATTAAATAGGGGGAAATGTTTTGGAACTATTATGACATTCGGATTGTATTTCCAGAATATGTACTGTAAATTAAAACATACACACACACACACACCACAAACTCCACATTATTCTTCTAAAGACTGATGCATATAGAATAAAGTTTAATTAGTTTGAATATATGTGTGACTTTTTGAAAATCTAGAAATGAAAATGTTAAAATAGTTCAAGAATGTGTTCAGTTTCTGACATACAAAGCCACCTGAATATTCAATTTCAGGAAATTGTTGGATCTTGTTTTTTGTTTTGCATTCACTTACAGTAACAGGCTTTAAAAATAGTTTCAGAGAAAAAAATTATATGTGAATTAACTATATTGTTGTGCTTCTAATAAAACAGAAAAAATGGCAGGTTACAAAGTGCCATAATTATAGGAAGTTTCAAAAAAATATAGTTGAAAAAAGCAACAGTGAATTATTTTTTTAATGTTCCAGCTGCTGTAGAGTTTGCCTTTAATGTTAGGTTGGTTATATTTTCAAGCATAACTCATTTGGTTATCAAGTATATCATATTTGATCCAACAATTCCTTGTTTATATCATTATATACTTTAGGACACTGGAATTTAAAAAAATATTTTCTTAATAGCAATCTCTTCCTTTAGATTGAAATGTATTTTACTACATTTCAAAAACTGCATATGTGGTGTGAATGTTTTTTTCTTCCCCACTCAAGAAAAAACTGAGCAATTCCTAAGAAAATTATTTGGTTAGTACGTAAACTTTTTTCTAATAATGCTGATTTATTTCCCTATGTAGCTAACACTATGATAACAAGCATTAATTCTTGCAGTGACCTTATGGAACACGTATTTATTATACACATTAGGAAAATGAGACGGACAGAATTCAACTTGTGATTCTAGCATATATAGACTAGAGGCCTGTTGCAGGAAGATTCCTGCAAGAATTAGGCTTCCTGCAGCCAGAGCAAAGCAGAGAAGGGAGTGAAACCCACCTCGGCAGGCTTCAGTCCCTTTTCCACTGCCTGACTCCCTCCCATCTCTGCTACCTTGCGCCCTCCCGTCTCCACTGCCTTGCTCCTTCCCTTCTCAGCTTTCTCCCTTCTCCAATGCCTCACTCCCCTCTCTGCCACTTCATTCCCTTCTGCAGTGTGTGGCTTCCTTCTATGCTGTCTTCACTCTTTGCTTTGTGCCTGTGTATGCAAATTTACCATCATTTTTGTTTGGTTAATTTGCATACTCACTCCTGATTGGCTGGTGGGCATAGGGAAGGGATGGTAAATTCTATTTTATTTGTGTGTGTGTGTGTGTATTACATCACAGTACTCCGATCATATACTTTGTGAGTATATGGTCCTTAAACTAAAATCAGTGATTGTAATGTACAGTATCTAAATTGTTAAATCTTTTTTTACTTAGAATATTATACCTTAAACCAGAGGCCCTGTGCATGAATTCATGGATGGGTGGGGTCCGGCTAGCCCACCTTGATAGGGGCAATCGGGCTGGGTGAAGGGAGTGGCCAGGGGTGGTTGGTTGGCTGGCTGGCCCCACCCCAGATAAGGGTGGGGGCTTAATCAGGGGCAGGGCTGGCCAAAGGGATGGGCTACAGGCAGTTGTCCAGCTGGCCCTGCCCCCTGGTCAAACGCCTTATCAAACTCCCTAGTCTAAAGGCCAATTTGCATATTAGCCTTTTATTATATGGTATAATAATATGTCTGTATTGGTCAGGCAATGAGAGATTATGCTATATAACAAATAATTCCAAAAATCCCAGTGGGGTTGCGTATTGCCTATTCATGTGCAATCTATTTGAGATTTGTACATTTCTCCAGGCAAGTTTTCATTCTTTGTTTAGTATTCCAGCTTGCTTTTTGTATAATTTTGTGTTTCCTTTCCATATATGAACTCACACACAAACACACATAAAGAAAGCTATACAAGAGCCAAGAAAGGAAATGAAAAAGCAAGATGATGGAGGAGATTAATATCAAAAGAGATTTAATAATAGCTTCATATAGCTAAATAATAAGTAAACAATGACAAAAGTCTCTACAAAAAAAATAGTGCACATAAATAAAGACCTGTTGAATAAATAAATATGTCCCTTTAGTTAAACAAGGTAATTAAGATAAATAAGCAATATAAAGGATTTTTAAAATTTAATTCTTTATTGTTGAAAGCATTTCATATGTCCTCTTTCCCCCCTCCACTGTTCTCTCCCAGCCTGCCCACCCCAGCCCCAGCCTTCACCATTCCCCCACTCCCCAATTGTCTGTGAACATTGGTTATGCATCTATGAACACAAGTTCTTTGGTTGATCTCTTATCCCCAACCCTCCCCCACCATCCCCTGCTTTTCCTCTGAGGTTTGACAACAGTCTGTTTGATGATTCTGTATCTCTGGATCTGTTTTTGTTCATCAGTTTATATTCCACAAATGAATGAGATCATGTGATACTCATCTTCTCTGACTGGCTTATTTTGCTTAGCATAATGTTCTCTATGTCCATCCATGCTGTTGCCAATGGTAAATGTTCTTTCTTTTTACAGCAGTGTAGTATTCATTGTGTGCCACTGTTTTTTAATCCAGTCATCAGCTGATGGGCACTTAGGCTGTTTCCAAATCTTAGCTATGGTAAATTGTGCTACTATGAACATAGGGGTGCATATATCCTTTTTGATTGTTTTTTGTTTTCTTGGGATGTAGTCCTAGAAGTGGGATCACTGGGTCAAATGGGAGTTCCATTTTTAATTTTTTGAGGAAACTCCATACTGTTTCCCACAGAGGCTACACCAGTCTGCATTCTTACCAGCAGTGTATGAGATTCCCTTTTCTCCTCATCCTTGCCAGCATTTGTTTGTTGATTTGTTGAGGATAGCCATTCTGACAGGTGTAAGATGATATCTCATTGTCGTTTTGCTTTGCACCTCTCAGATGATTAAGCATAAGACTGAAAACTATAAAAATCTTAGAAGAATACATAGGCAGCAAAATATCAAATATAGCTCATAGCGATATCTTTACTGACACATCTTCTAGGACAATGAAAACGAAGGAGAAAATAATCAAATGGGACTACATCAAAATAAAAAGCTTCTGCACACAAAAGAAACCATCAACAAAACAAGAAAGCCCATTGCATGGGAGAACATACTTGCCATTGTGACATCTGGTAAGAGTTTAATCTCCAAAATTTAATGGGAATTCACACAACAACCCAATCAAAAAATGGGTAAAGGACTTAAGTAGACACTTTTTGAAAGTGGACATACCGAAGGCCAAGAGACATGAAAACATGCTCAAAGTCACTAATCATCTGAGAGATAGAGGATGATTTTTTAAGAACCTATTGTCCTAAGAGGTTATTGCTTTAAAAAATTAAAATAAAAAGGGGAATAAAATCACTTTGAGCAGGTTCTTGAATAATAAAGTCTTAAATAGCTTCTGAAATATACTAAAATATACTTAACCTTGAAAAGCGATTTCAGACAGGATAATCAGGCCTTCAGAAACATGTCTCATAAAGTTGCTTTTGTCTAAGAAATGTAAGCTTGATAGACTGTGTCTGACCCAGTATAATTCTTCATTCCTATATAATTAGCATTGAGAATGCTGATCTCATTTCTTTTTGTGTTACTACTTTTTTTTATTATTCTTTAGATGTAAGCTTAATAGAAATCTGTGAACTGTACAATGTGTCATTCACATATACCAATCTGTCTTACTCCCACGTATGTACATACACATAAGAGCCAAATAGTTTAAAAAAGAATTCAGGAATTTGAAGTTTTAACTCTAGCACTTCCACAGAATTAGATATCCTTCACTGTTTTCTTTGTTATTTTGATCCTTTCTCTTTGTCTAGTAATTGAAAGAGTTCACTTAAAATGCAAATTAAAACAAAGATAGTGTATAGTACTGACTGTTTTTCATTATTGCTTTTCTGCAATCATTTTATTCACCATTAGGTGAGGAAACTTACATTTGTACTCAGAAAGGAAATCTGCATCAAAACTGAATGACTAGGTAGAGAAAAAGCATATTGTAGTCTTTACTGAGGTACAAATGTATAAAATTAATAAGAAATATTAAAACCCATTAGCTTCCCCTACTTGGCTTAAGTTCTTTCAATGTATATAAACTGTATTTTGTCAATTTGTCAAAAATATGTTGTTATAATAAAATATGTAATGTGCAAGCCTTTAATATTGTATTTGATCTTAAAACATTAATGTCTATTCATTCAAAATCTTTTGTTGGTATGCCAAAGTAGCTGATTGAATAACCAGTTACTTCCAGTTGTTTTATTTTAACTGCAATAAGACTTTAAGATTTAAAAAAAAAAAAAATATATATATATATATATATATATATATATATACATTTTTTATATATTTCCCCAATCTTCTCTGGTTGTCTTGTCCTTATCGAATTCATGAGCCATGAGTTTTTTGCATTGTTTTCCTTTTGGTTTTGTTTCTTTTTTAAGCAATTAGACTATACATAGTTAAGCAAAATTCTTTAGATACCAAATTTTATTACAGTATGTCTTTATTATTTAACAAAATGTAATTCAATATTATCCTTATTAGGGTATATTTTTTAGCCCTGACTAGGTAGTTCAGTTGGTTAGAGCATCATCCAGACACAACAAGGTTATGGGTTTAATGCTCTGTCAGGGCACAGATAAGAATCAACAAATCCTATATAATAAAGATGTAAAATGCAAATTGACCATCACTCAAACACACAAGATGGGCACCCCCATGTGGTCAAAGATGGCCACCCACATGTGGACACAAGATGGCTGCCACAAGATGGTTGGCAAGGGAGGGCAGTTGTGGGTGATAAAGCCAGCAGGAGAGGGCAATTTTGGGAGATCAGGCCTGCAGGGGAGGGCAGTTGGAGGGACCAGGCCTGAAAGAGAGGACAATTGGGGGCAATCAGGCCTGCAGGAGAGGGCAGTTGGGACAACCAGGCCTGCAAGGGAGGGCAGTTAGGGATGACCAGGCCAGCAGGGAAGGCAGTTGGGAGGGACCAGGCCTGAAAGGGAGGGCAATTGGGGGCAATCAGGCATGCAGGGGAGGGCAGTTGGGATCACCAAGCCAGTAAGGGAGGGCAGTTAGGGGCAACCAGGCCAGCAGGGGAGGGCAGTTAGGGGTGACCAGGAAAGCAGGGAGGCCGTTGGAGGTGAGCAGGCAGGCATGCAGAGTGGTTAGGGATGATCAGGCAGGCAAGCAGGTGAGTAATTAGGAGCCAGTGGTCCCAGAATGTGAGGGTGCAGGCAGTCAGATATCCCCTGAGGTGTCCCATGTTGTAGAGGGTACAGGCTAAGCTGAGAGACAACCCTTTCCCCCACTCCCCATGTATGAATTTCATGTACCAAGCCACTAGTAAATATATAAATAACTGAAACAAGAAATTACTGTTTCTCTCTCCCATTCTCTCCACCCCCCCCCCAAAAAAAAACACCCACAATAAATAAAAATTAAAAAATTTTTGAAACTGTATTTAGTTTTTATGATTTCAAGCCATAAGTACGTAGTATTTGGGCCTACTCCCTTACTGTTCCTTTATCTGAAATGTTTCTTCTGGTCTCTGCTGAAGTATTAGCTTCACACAAAGCCTTCTTTGCCTACTATGTCTAAAATAGCTCCCACATAAACTATTCCTTTTCCTGATTTATTGTTCTTCATAGCACTTAACACCACTTGACATGTTCTATTTTTATTTGTAATTTTCTATGTTTATCCTCCCACTTTAGAATCAAAGCTCTATGAGTACTAGTTTTATGACTTTCTTTGGTCCACTACTATATCCTGGTGCCAATAAAAAATCCCTGATTCACAGTAAGTGACAAAAATATCTGTCAAATGTACATATGAAATAATCTTGAGCTCCCATTTCTGCTTAATATCAGAACAAGTAATCTATTTTCTTCCAAGTAAATGCAGAAAAAGAATCACTATTTTAACAATAATTTCTGATTTAAACTTAGTTAACTGCGGGAAGCCAGACATTGCCTCACCAATAGAGATGTAAATAGAACAAACAGGAAACCTGGTCAAAGCTTAATGGAACTGTTTACTCATTGTTTAGGTGATATTTTAGTTGCCCCTCCTTTAGTCTTATGTTAAGTATGAACTGTTTACTCATTGTTTAGGTGAGACTTTAGTTGCCCCTCCTTTAGTGTTATGTTAAGTATGACCTATTCACATGTTGTTTAGGTGACACATTGGTAATTGTAGAAGCTTCCACACCTTTTGTCTTGTGTTAATTCTTGCTGATTGATTTCATTGTTGGAATTTCCTGACCTAAAGGACATGGATGTATCACTTGGCCCTAATAAAAGGGGATAGGAAAACCAGAGCGGTGGTGTCCTCCCCTTAGAGGTGGACTCCCACCTGGCCTACATTATTCCCAAAAATGGATGCTTTTTGAATCTCTCTTCATTTGTGTGCGGCCTTCTCCAGACTCTGAACCCTGACATGGGAACCCTGGACACACAGGACATGAAAAGGATTTCCACAGTTAACTTCATGAATTCCTCCCCCTTATCACTTGTCTCTAGAACAGTTGAGGAATACCCTCAATTCTGGTTATGCATAGGAGATGGATGTACATGCTAATGCAACATGGAGTCAGGCACCTCATCCTTAACAATTCTGAGCCAGCACCCACTGAGAAGGTATAATTCCATCTGACACTTGATGTTGGTCCTCTTTGTTCCTTAAAGCTTTTGCTGATGTCTGAAATCTGCCATGGTCATTGATTGACCAGTATTAACTGCCAAGCTCTTTGGGCCTGCAGACCACTTCCATGATTAGAAGTAGGGAAGTAGTGAGCACAGAGAACCAAAGGAAACTCAAAGACATAGACAAAGCATTTTTCTATTTATAATTGGATTTTCTCATATAATATATATGAGACTATTTATGCTAGGATTACGGGAAGGAAACAGGGCACAAGCCATTTTAGTCTTCGGATATGTAGATCCCTATTATGTCACACTTTGGAACATGGGCTAAGATCTCTCTTTAGGAATCTTAATACCCATGATCCAATCATCCCTTTACCTTGACCCCTGTAGACAACTACTCTTGTGTTTTCTTTAATCAAGGGAAATTTTTAGAATAGAGGCCGTAAGTTCCTAGTGTTTAGGATGTAATAACTTTTTTTTCTTTCAACATATCCATCCTTTTCTTTTAAACCTTGGCAAGGCTATTTTCTATGGATGAATTTTTAAAGCTACTCAGAAACTCTTGTTTTATCTGCCCAACAACTAGATCAATGAATGTCACTTTCAATGGATTAGAAAGTCTCCTTGCAGAAGGGTAGGCAATCTTCACAGGTTTCAGACTTTCATCCAAGTGCATGAACTACCCTCAATTGACAGACACAACACTTACATATATACACACATACATATATACATACAGTTGTTCCTGTTTTTTAAAATTAAAAAAGAGAAGGTAAAGAGAAGGGTAAAGAGAAGGAAAGAAAAATTCCATGTCTAGATTTCACTTTGCCTAACAATGTTTTAACATGAGAATAAATCTAAGATGGTAATATATTATGTTTTTATTTATAATATGGTAAACACTATCATCAGGACAAGTGAGAAAAGGTCTCCTGAAATGAGGGCTCTTAGTTGGTAGGAGGAAAGAAATATTTATTTTGAAACATAAAACACTACCAGCAAAGATAGACAACGAATAGATGGAGAAATATGGTTACATATTCAGAGATCATTGAAGAATGGCAATTAGTTTACTTCAATAAATCCTTAGCTATTAGATATCACTTAGGACATAAGGAATATTAGGAAGAAAAACAATTCTAATACATTTGTCTCTCAAAACAGACATTTCTAATTTCAATTGAAAAGCAAACCACAAATACTTCTGTATCCCAAATTAAACCCATATTAATGCTATTTATTTTTTTCCTTAAGTTTCTATAAGTTACATGATAATAGTATATATGCAATAATAAATATTGCAGGTTTTGTTTACTTAATATTATAATATAAACTTACATATTAACATCAGCTCTTCATTACCATGTATTTACCACATAATATTTAAAATTGAAAATCATGACAAGACTAAGTCACAGGGATTTTTAATATATGTGTTTTGGTGATATTTGCATGAGATTTTTTTCTCAAACATTTTATACCCTTCTTTAGAAATCTTAGAAAACAGTCTTACTAGAATACACAACTTAGAGTCTTAACTTTAAAAGGCTCTAAAGCATTTAGATCTGACACAAAAACTATTTAAATCATATTTAGGATAATAGAAGACCTCAATAATTGGATAGATATGCATACTTTTATTACATTCTTCAGGTAGTTCTTTATGTCTGTATCCATTCAGCTTCCCCAAATGGCAGACCAACCATTTCCTTCAAATCCTTGCCAACTTCCTTTTTAATAAATTAAGTATAATATACTACTAGCATCTATGAGAAAAAAAGCAACTTGAAAAACAACCATTTCATAGCTAATTATTCCCAGGATGCTGCATTCATTTGAGGAAGTGCTTGAGATTTAAGAGCTGCCAAACCTGTTTCAATCCATCTTCAAAGATTTACATCTAGGCAATAACTGTCTCCACAATCAGCAATGTAATCTTGATGGAAGCCTCAATTCTAATGCATATTCAAAAATCTTATTCTAGAATCAGAATGCTGAAAATCAGGCCTTTGGCAAAGCAAATTCCTGTCCAGAATGGTGTAATATAAGGCTATGTCATATCTTTTTGACTTCCTCTTCTTTATTTAAACAATCAGATAATGAATTATAGGCAATTGGTATGTATGTCCTCTTGACATAGCATGAGGGATTTAGAATATTTGTTAGTATTAAAATGATGTTCTTAAAGAATATGCTTATCTTTTCTGAATCAAATCAATTCTGGCAATGATGAATATTAACTCCTGCCTTCTTGCATTCAATGGACATTTCTGCTGAGGCCAATGCATGTCTCATTTTTATTAGAAAAAAAAAGGTAAAGTGCACATAAATGCAAATGAAACACACACACACACTTATATAAATTATTTTAAAATATTATACACAATTATATTCTTCCTTTAGTAAATCTATGTGATTCTATAATGAGTACTTACTATGAGCCTGGAGTTTATCTACTACCAAGAATTGAGTACAGGTCATTATCCAAAATGTGTTTCCCCTTTTTATAAATCAATCTAATAGGCAGCCCTGCCTACTCGGTGGAAGTCTTAACAGGTGATATTTGGGCCCTTCTGGGTGCCCAGCTCCCCTGGCACTGACGTCATCTCCATTGAGAGCTGAGATATGATCACAGGCAACCACTGAGTGGATTTACACCTCAGGGAGAGCATTTGGCTCTATTGAAAAGCTGCCAGAAGTGCAAGCTGGTGCCCCACATAATGTATCTCATCTGCTTTCCACTCCATCCCTGATCCAAACTCTAAAGCCCTGACCTTATCTGGCCTCAGATACTTGGCTTGAGAGGAAAATGGGTATTAGTCCTCAGGAGAACAGCATGGCCACACTCTTGAGCTTCCCTGGACCTCTTAAACTGCTCCTGGCTTATGCAATACTAACTGCAGATTCTTTTATAGGCTTGTTTCAGAGTCTACCCTCCTCTGGAGTAGGTGCTCTTTAAATATAGCCTCCTCCACTGTATATATGATTTGAGTCACCATTGCTGAACCTAGGCATCAGCTGTGTATAACCCATAGCCACAGACAGCAGTGTGGTGATGGCCAGAAGAAAAGTAGGCCAAGGGTGTGGGCCCAGAGGGTGGGCAAAGGGGAAGCAGATAAGGACATCTGTAATAGTGTAAACAAAAATAAATAAAGATTACTCTCTTATGTCAAAAAACAATGTCAGTATCCAAGACAGGACCTTAATAAAACACTTTCTAGACTTCTTTCTTCCTTTCCCTAATGATCATCCTTTACCTCTCTCAGGATTTCATCCATGGTCAAAGCATCTTGCCTCTCTAATTTATACTACAAGTTTGTTTTTAGCTTTGGGTACAGGAATATACTTACAGAGATTCTTAAAAGATGTCAAATGATCTCTCTAAATGTGAGAGGGTAAGATTACTACTCATACTACATTCAAAAGAGCAGGGAATCCCCAAACACGTATCTGACCTTCCTTCAGAGTTGCAGAGGAAATAAATAAACCTGTATTTTGTCCAATCAGATAATCTAAGATCAATTCAACAACTGAACCTGTCTCCTTAAGTCAATTCCACCTTTGTTTGAGAAGTTCACATAAATCCACACTTTCTCAAGATATGATGAGGCGGCCTCTCAGTGAGTGAGGTTGCGGCTGTTTTATGAGACCTTATGGCTGTAGAGAAGAGGCGAGTTCCTTGGATCCATGTTACAGTTTTGGGATCCTTGCTGATATTTACCAGGCAGTAGCTGCTGAGATGCTCCTGGAGTGGTGACCATTGAGCTGAGGGTTGACTGGGTTTTCCTCAAAGGATTCTGCAGGAATCTGCTGCTAATAATTCTTGTGTAATGTATGTCCCTTGTAATTTATTGTTTTCGGCTTCTCTATAGAGACAATGTGGCTTGGTCCTGGCCCGTGGCTTATCCCAGCCTTTTGGAAATTATAAGTAAAGCTTCTATAAACATCCATATGCAGGTTTTTGTGTGAGCTTAAGCTTTCAAATCTTTTGGGTAAGTACCAAACGTGATTGAAGAATCATAAGTTGAAAGTATGTTTAGTGTTGTAAAAATGCACCAAACTGTCTTTCAAAGTGGCTGCTTACCTCCTTTTAAATGAACGACTGCCTAGAAGAATCTTCTCAGGTACTCTCTTACCCTTGCTTCTTCTCCATGTGTTGACCAATGAACAATCATAGAGTAAAAGCTATGTGCATGAGCCATGTGATTTTGATGACCTTACTGTTAATAAGTTTTCAAAATTAACATTGAAGTTATCAAAAATATAAATTAAAAATCATAGTTTTTTTCTAAATTATTAAGTCAAACATAACATTTTTATACTTTATCAATCTAACAAATATAATAATTATTTTCAACAAGGTCTTTAATTAATGATTTATCAACTCCGTTACTATTTCTATTTACTTTTTTATTTCAAAAATCAATATATTATTGATTTCAGAGAGGAAAGGAACAGGAGAGAGAGATTAGAAACATCAATGATGAGAATCACTGATCAGCTGCCTCCTGCATGACCCCTACTGGGGATTAAGCCCACAACCCATTCATGTGCCCTGACTAGGAATCGAACAGTCACCTTCTGGTTCATAAATTGAACACTCAACCACTGAGCCATGCAAGCTGGGCTCCATTTACTTCTTACACTTCACTCTAAAATAGACAAAATGTTAAACTACATAACCTATATTTTTATTAATTTAATAAATTAAATATATGTATATTTAAAATTACTTTAATAATTTTATAGATAATAAATACATATTTAACATTTTAACATAATATATAAGGTTTATATTAAAATGTCCAATAATAATTTAAATATACAGTTAGCAACTCTAAAATTCTAAATTCTTTTGAATAGTTCACTACACTAAATAGCATATGTGCTCAAGTCAGTTCCAAAATTCACAAAAAAAGGTTGTTGGTAGTTCAATATACTTCATCTTTAAAATAATATCTAAATACTCTAATGCTTCCTAGTATTAAGAGACTCTCTGAGGAAACAATTATACTTATGTCGCTCATCTACTAGAAATGTTTACTTAATACATAAAATTTAATTCAGTTGAGAACCCTCACAGCAAATAGAGCCATTTCATAATCTCTACAACAAGGACCCTTGTTGTGACCTTCAGAGAGTTCAAAATACCATTGCCTTATTCTTATTCTTACCTCATGTACATCAATCATTCTTTCTTTTACCAAAGAATTCTGCAGCCACAAAGAAATGGTAGCTAAATGCTTTACTGCTTGGTTGAATATTGCAAATCTTTGGCTGCCTTAATACATTTGAGTGTTTTCCTGTCTGGCTCTAAAAACACTTTTAATGCCATTGCACTGGATCCTTTATATACTTATGTCATTCTGTCATAGCCTTTTTTAAATTTATTGCCTGATTTAAGTAAGCAGAATTCTGTATTCTTTATTCATATTTTCCCTGTCTGGCAGGGCACAAGTTTTATAGACATTACATGTCATCAGGTTGGATTCTGCACATCTTTCATGTCTGTGGTCATAACACCAAACTCATGCTGATGACAGCGGAACATAAAAATGAATGAGATCCACACTTGAGCTCATTAAGAATGCCTAGTGCCATCATGGAGAGTGGGCCTTCCTTGTTTACATGCTATTTGGTGTTCCTTCCTGGCACTTTGCTTTCTAGGGAATCCTAAGAAATACCTTTTTCTTATCTTGAATTATCCTAGTCTAAATTCTATACTTTTCTCTTCATTATTGACTAGGGGTTGGGCGCACACAATTCATGCACTGGGAGTGGGAGGTCCCTCAGCCCAACCTGTCCCCTCTCACATACTGGGAGCCCACAGGGGATGTCCTACTGACAGCTCAACCCCAGCCTGCCCAAGGCAGAAGGCCTCTGGTGGAGGCTTTCATCCTTGGGCAGAGAACCTCGGCCAGGGGACCCCAGCCAGCGATTGCCCTGCGATGGGGCCGATCACTGGCTGCCTCTATCCGAGCCTCAGGAGAAGGCTTTTTCTGGCCTTGGGAACCCAGTGATTGCCCTGCCATGAGGCTGATCTATTGGCTGGCTCCACCCCAGTACCAGCCTGCCTGCCCAAAGGTAGAAAAAGCCTCTTGGAGAAGCTTTTTCTGGCCTTGGAAACCCAGCGATCACCCTGCCATGGGGCCAGTTCACTGGCTGGCTCAGATCACCCTGCCATTGGGCCAATCTGCTGGCTGGCTCTTCCCCAACCCTGGCCTGCCTGCCTAAGGCCAGAAAAAGCCTCTTGGCAAGGCTTTTTCTGGCCTTGGGAACCCAGCGATTGCCCTGCCATGGGCAGCAGCCATCTTTTTTGGGTGTTAATTTGCATATTGCTCTGATTGGCTTGTGGGTGTGGCTTGTGGGCATGGATTTTTTGGGTGTAGTGAAGGTGTGGCCAATTTGCATATTATTCTTTTATTAGATAAGATGTAGTGAATCTATTATTTTCATTTCAATTTACTACAGATATTCTCTAATATTTCTGAAAATAAGAATTTTAAGAGAAAATAAATTATTTTAGTATTTAGTAGTCCATTATTAGAATAGATTATGGGTTGACATAATTTGAAATCAAATTTAATAGCTTAATCAACATACTTCAATAACCAAATTTTAGCTTTTACTTTTCTTTATTTAAAACAGCATAGTCTTTGAAAGTCAACTTTATATTATTCTCCAAAAATAAACTAGTGCTAGTAAAATTTTCCTAAGAAGTATATTACAATATTCTTTTAAAAAATATATTTATTGTTGAAAGTATTTCAAATGCTCCCTTTTCTCCCCATTGAATCCTTCTACTCTGTCCTACCCTCCACCTCAGGCCTTCACCACACTATTGTCTGTGTCCATGAGTTATGCATATATGCATAGATTCAGAGACATAGAGGCATGGTGGGGAGAGATTCAGCAATATCATTTTAATATGAAAAAAAGAGCATAGATCTCAAACCAAACTGTCTGGTTTTGAATTAGAATTTACTCATTTTTTTACTCTGTGCCCTTGGGCAAGTCTTAGACTTAAGTCTTAAGGATTCTGAACTTCAGTTTCCTCATCTATGAAGTGGAAATAATCAAAGAACCATCAACCTTATAGAGTTATTATTTGCACTAATGTCTGGACAGAAGGTAGTAAACACTCAACAAATGTTAGTAGAAACATATTTTTTATTTCCACGAATTTGGAAAAAAAGATTTAGCATTTGGGAATGTTAATGAAAAAGTACACTTTATTAATATCTTTGCTTCTATAAAATGCATGGACTTTTATGTTCTGATAGATAAAATAGAAGGTTGGAGAATGGCAGGTATCCTGAAAAGACTGTAGATATTGCATCTTGAGAGAGTGTCAGAAAAGGGGATACAAAATTATCAGTGGCCAGATGAAAAAGATTTAATGTTGTATCCTAAGCAATTTGGCATTTTAAACTCTAAGAAGAGAAATCCAGTGAAAAACTTTAAGAAAAATATAATATAATTAAACTTACTTTTTGGAACTATTAAGCTACTGACAATTAAGGTCCTACAAAATGAAATAATACTAATTATAGCAACAAGACCAGCAGAAATCATTTACAATGGTATCCTACATATTAAAATTAAATCATGCTAAGAAAGTCTCTCCTGAGTAACACTTAAAAAAGGTGCTTTCAGAGAGGAATGGAGAGGAAGAGATAGATAGAAGCATCAATGATGAGAAAGATTCATTGATCAGCTGCCTCTTGCATGCCCCTCCCAGAATCAAACTGTGCCCTCCTAGTTCATAGGTCAATGCTCAACCACTGAACAATGCTGGCTGGGTTCTCCTCAGTAACAATTAACTATAGTCATCAAAATCTCCTCCCAGTCAGTAAAATGTCCAAATTCTCTTTGAAAATCTGCAGCATTAGGGCAGCAAATCTCTAGTCTCAGAACTAATTGATAGAGATTAAACTTAAACTACTCACTAAAATATTAAATTGAAATGGTATATGAGACTAGGAAAGATATGCTTATTCACACTGAATTTTTAAAATAGTTAAAATTGGTTTCCAGAGGCACTCCTGCCCGTCACTAATTCCAAGGAGCACTTTATTTCATTTTCTTTGCACACACAGACATGAAGCAGACATCCAAATATTGAACAAAAGCAATCTTTACTGAATAGCTTTTTAAATGACCTGTGAAAACAGTTATTTTTTCCATCCTAGCTCAGGTTATGCAATATTCTAAGACTCAGTCACTCATCTGATCTCTCAATGCTACAAGGATACGTTATATCCCACACTGAACGTTATTCTTGAGGTGAATGTTTGACTTTGAATTGTTGGAAGCAAATTTGTACAAGGCTTCCATGGCTCAACTCCTGAAGAGACAAATGCTCATTTTTCAGCCAAAATGTTTTCTCAACGCATTTCAGGGGAAATCTGAGTCAGTGCAGAAGCTGCAAATTATCTAACTTTTATCTGGCAAGAAGGAATCACTTCCCAAATGCCAGGAAATTCCAAGGTCAGGTAAAAATAGACACCAATATTCCCAAAATCATTTCTTGTTAAATGTGACTGTAGGTTCACTAAATTACTCAGGTCTGAACGCAATAAAACCTGTAAAATTAATAACTTCATTTATTGATCACTCATAAAAAGTCCTACATTTTTCAAACCATTCACTCTAAACCACAGACTTATCATTATTTGTTCCTTTTGCTTCAAAGCACATGGTATGTCATTATATTGCTTCAAATATTTCTCATTTTAGAGAAACTGGGGCTTAAAATAGTTAATTTTGTTTTTACAATTAAACAAAATTAGTGAAATAGAGGTCTTCTAATTGCTATAAAATCAAAATTAAGAAAATGACAGTGTTATTTCTCACTGTACTTGACTTTTATAGACATATCTGGTTAAGTAATTGACTTATTTATTACAAAAATGTTTATTAAATATCTAGCCATGTGATAGATGGAGAGAGCCATGTAGAAATATATTAAACTGTTGCTATTTTCAAGGAGGTTGCTAAGTCATAGGTTATTAGTAAGAAAGAGAGGTTAGTGTTTGTATGTATATGCACATGTACTGCAGTTCACTTAAATCTAAACAGGGAATGAACTAGGTCAAATAACCTTATTTTTCAAAGTTTCTAATTCACACATTGTTTCGGAATAATTAGCCTTCCCCAAATTACTGCTTCTTAAACACATTTTCACATCCCTCTAAAAATTCTAAAGTAAACAAGGTTTTAAAAATCTAAATAGATTCACATCCAGAAGGTGCTATAATATAATCAACAAACATATAAAAGCACCAGTTACTACCAAATGCATTTTTCTTTTGTAAGATATTTTATGTTTAAACTCCATGCAAAATTTAGAGATGAATTCACCGCTAAAGGTTTTTCTTTTCTCAATAAACCATTATGTTTCCCAAAAGAGTTTTGTGAACCACTTAGTATTTGGTGCTTTAGGCAGACAGAAAACTTTTTAGCACCGTTTTATAAGTTCACCACTGTGAAATTACTCTTAAAATTATGCTTTCTCTTGTAGCCACTGTGTGCCCTGGGACAATCTTCACTCAGCATCTTTGAGCAATATTTTCCACTTCCATACAGTTTGATACACAGGATTCTTAATTGTATTTTCTTTGCAAAGGCAACTTACATTAAAATGCTTTCAACTTGACATCATTTCCCTTATGTACCTCATTTGTAAGGCACTTCCTTTGATGACATAATCAATATATTTGATTTCATTTCTTAAATGACACCTACAACTTACCTGCATAGCGTAAAGACAACACACGAATTAAAGAAGTGGTAAATATATTTAAGTCTTAAATGCAATTATCACTGGTTTCAGTGTTCAATGCAACAATTTTCAGATCTCCATTTGCTGTCTGACAACTGTCCCTTAACATTTGTATTATAGCAAGAATATGCAAAGCAATCATAAAATGGGATGGTTGACTGAACCCAATTCTGAAAGTAGGTTTTGAAATTTAACCTTGACAATGACAGGGGAAGTTTAGAATGATATCACATAATGAATGTACTCACTCTGGGAATGACCAGAATATCCCACTAGCCTCAGACACCAAAGCACAACTGCTTCCCTCCAACTCCAGCAGCAGAGGCAGCTACCAGTATGTCTTTGTTCTTTCCCAATTACCATCTTTCTTCTATCCTTTCTGCCCTATACTTGTTCAACATGGGGGGTCAACATCACCAATTTTGGCCACACTAATCTGATTAGTGTTTTTAAACACAGCAGCTATGAAGTTTTCATGTATATCTCCTTTGAACACTTTATTATGTAGGAAATGACATAAGACTCAGGTTTCTTATCCATAGATATGAGATGTATCAGTAGATCTAGATAAATTTTTCTCTTTTTTATTTTTGCTTTTAAAAATTATCATTATTGTTGCACGTATTAAAGATGTCCCCCTTTTTCCTCACTGACTCCCTCTATTCCGCTGCGCCGCCCCCCCCCCCCCCCCGCCCCGCCCAGGCCTTCAATTATCTGTGTCCATAGGTTATGTATATATGCATATAAGTTCTTTGGTTCACCTCTTCCTGCCCCTCTTCCCCCTTTCCTCTGAGATTTGTGAGTCTGTTCCATGCTTTGACATCTCTGGATCTTTGTTCATTGGTTTATTTTTTTTCCCATTATATTCCCCATATAAGTGAAATTATGTGATACTTGTCTTTCTCTGACCCTCTTGTCCTGCTTAGCATAATACTCTCCAGGTCAGTGGCACAAATTCACCTCTAAAACAAAAGGCATTTATTGGAAATGGTGTTTACCTTATTCTACTCAACTGGCATCTGAGAAATGGAGGAAGGCTGAGGTTTTTATAGTATAGTAATTCCCAATTTTGCTCACACTCTGTTGCAATTCTGTGTGATTTCACCTTGTCATAACAGGAAGAAAGTTAATAAACATGTAATTTGTGCTGAGGACTCTTCCTGTGAAAACTTCAAACTTTCTTAGAAAAACAAAACTTCTTCCTTAAACCCAACCTTGTCATTAGTATGAACAGCATGAAATCCATATAGCTTTGGAAAACTCTAACATTATTTTTAATTTTTAAACATATTCATTATTGAAAGTATCACAAATGTCCCTTTTTTTTCTCTAATGACTTTTTGTAGCTTGTACCCACCTTCTGCCCTAGGCCTTCACCGCCCTATTGTCTGTGTCTATGGGTTTTGCATATGTATAAACAAGGTCTTTGGTTAATCACTTTCCACCCACCCATCTACCCCATCCTTCCCTCAACAAACAGACAGTGGAATATTTTTAATAATATTTTTTAAAGTGTTAATATTGGTATTCTAAATAGAATATAGCATTCTCGAGATTGTATAAATACATTGATACCTCTAGTTAGAAATTTGACAATGAAATAACAATTAGTGATTGCCAGTATTATTGATTATAAGAAAACATTACCTCACATATTTTTATACAACCTCATCTCTCCTACAAGAGATATAGTCACCCTCTCCCCAAAATAGACAAGCATAAAGAAATGATACCACTCCTTCATGCTTATCCATTATAAGATTAGCAAGTTGCCATATATGCTTTGGTTTATCAATATACCTGAGGGACCAAGGACAAAGTAACAATGAAAAGAAATAGTTCTGATATAAGGTGATACTAATAATAGCTGTGATAAAGGACGAAAGAAGATAACTGGAAAAGAAAGAAGCTATACCTGCCTCTGTTACTGGAGTTAGAGGAAAACAGTTGTGCTCCAGTGTCTGAGCCCAGCGGACTGTTCTGGTCAACCCAGAGTGTGTATATTTATCATGTGATATCATACTGAATTAAATATTATTAATTGAACATCACTGAAATATGGAAGTCCATGAATATATTTTTTAAAGATTTAAGAAAGAAATCAATTCATAGACCCCAATTTGCTGCCATGAATGAGCTGAAAATTTTGCTGGTACCCAAAACTAATGACCCCAAAATGATTTTATTGTGTGTTTTTTCCAGCAAAGTTTGGACTGACCTTGACTTGACTCAGTTTGTTTTTTCCTAGCCATCTCTTTGAATACTACTAGTTGTCTTCTTTTGGGCCAATTAAAAAAAAAAAAACATACTGTCTTCCTCGTCACCCACACATTTCATTTTTCTTTCATTCTAAAGTAATGCTGTGAGGTTTTACACTGTCAGTTACACAATGAAGAGGACTCTGACATTATAAACAGACAACCTCTAAGTCTTTTAAAAATAACCACTAGTACAAGACATTAAGTCAGCCAGGGTTTCAGATTCAAAAACACCTAATATTAAATGTGCATTTGGTGTCTCTATGGGTTCTTATTTTCCACTGTCCTGCAACTTCTGGTTCAACATCTATTAAAAGACTTTCTGAAATGCAAGAGATGTATTGAAATATTCACATGTAAAGTATCTTATTCTGGCCATTAAATCAAAACCTTTGGCCAAATATTAGAGACTGAGTATAGGATAAAAATAGAGTCAAACTATATTTTTTATTCTAGATCAATATATGTCAGAGTCACCATCATTACCTTTTTTTTCATTCTTTTTAAAATTCTTTATTGCTTATAGAATTACATAAGTCTCCTTTCCCCCCTGTTGACCTCTCCCCAGCTGCTCCCACCCTCCAGCACATGCTCTCACGCCTCTACAGTCTGTGTCCATTGGTTATGCTCATATGTATGCATATAAGTTCTACGGTTGATCTCTTACCCCACCCTCATCTCCACTCCCCTTCCCTCTTAGGTTGGACCTTCTGTTCGATGCATCTATGACTCTGGCTCTATTTTTGCCCATCAGTTTATGTTATTCATTATACTGCACAAATGAGTGAGATCATATGACATTTATCTTTCTCTGACTGGCTTATTACTTTTCCATGCTTTTTATCATACTAGCTTCCCAGCACTTCTACCTATATTCTACTCCTGACACCACTCATTTCTAAGTGTTCTCCATATTTGTATGTGTTTGCTATTGCTCCCATAATAAATTAACACAAAGTTTGGGGTTTAAAACAATACTTATTTGTTATCTGTGCCAAGTATTGCTCAGTTTGTTCCTCTATTCTGGATCTCACAAAACTAAAAACAAGGTGTGGGCATGGCTGTGTTCAGTTTTGAAGGTTCAGAAGCATAATCTGTTTCCAAGCTCACTTAGGGTGTTGACTTACTTTTTCAGTCACATGATTAAAGGACTAAAGTCACTGTATCCTTGCTGATTTTGTATCAACAGGCAGCATTCACTCCTAAAAATCTCACTCCATCCTTGCATGTGGCCCCCATATCTTGGAACCAGCAAAGGCATGTCAAACCTTTCTCCCATGTGGAATCTCTCTATCTTTCCCTTCTGCCACATCTGTCTGCCTCTAGTCAACCAAAGTTATCTGACCTTAAAGGTTCTGAGATTAGGTGGACAGACAGGCATAATCCAAGATTATCTATGGCCCATAACCTTACATTTACAAATATCTTTGCCATCAAAAGTAGCATATTCACGGACTCCAGAGATTAGAAAGAGGATGTCTTTGGGGAGGGGGAGTGCCGGGGGGGGGGGGGGATCATTCTGCCTACCCACAATGATCAATATCATCATTTTGTCTTTGGCTAAAAGACAAATCTTAATATATTCCTACTAGAGGCCCCATACACAAAATTGGTGCAAGAATAGGCCTTCCTTTCCCCAGCTGCCTGCACCAGCTTCCCTCTGACACCCAGGACCTGGGCTTCTTTTGCAGCCCGGCTTCATCTGGAAGGTCATCTGGAAGGACTTTCAGTCTAAGTAGCATATTACACTTTTATTATTATAGATAATATATTGCCTGAATTACTCCTTCCACTCTCCATGAAGACAATGTTCCTACTGGTCTCTATGCCTAGAAACATCTCTCAACACCCCCCTACCCCTTCTCAGGAAATTATTATTTTTCCTCTGATCTTACCTTGAGACAGATTTGTAACACTGTGTAGCAACTCTTTGTAATCTGTCACAATTATGAGTTTACATTGGTCTGATTATTCAACTATTTCTCCATTTATGCAATAGCATGGCTGTGCTCATTTCCATATAACTAGTACCTGGTATAGTACCTGCCACCTTATGGTATTCAATAGACATTCATTCAATGAATGCTTTGTAAATAGTAACAGGGAAAACTGCTTCGTTATGAAATAGCTAAATTGAAATTTATAAATTTTCTATAACTTATTTTATTGTTAATAAATTATGATAATAATATAATATTAAAAGTACATATCAACAGCATACATATTACAGATATAATAATGTCACATTAATCCTACAAATGTTAGACTGTATCGTGACCAATTGTGGGTATAGAATATTATAAACTTTTGTTTCTCAGTTTTGTGTTTGAATATTAAAATGGGATTCTTTTTCAGGCATTTTTTTAACTAAGAACCCAAGAAAGGATGTATCAAATTTTGCAGCATTATAAAGGAGGTCCGAGACCATCTATCAGGTCTGAGATAAAGATGCCAAACCAGTTTTGTGAACTTTGTGTAACAAGTATCTTCAAGTTATAGAGGTAAAGGTAAGAATTAAACCAGAAAGTTGAAGAACAATATTTTAGAGAAAACAGTATTGCATATGCACTCCATCTGCCTGCCCACCCCTGGCCCACAGGACATTAAAGGGCAGACGGTCCACCAGAACTTCAATGGGATCACTCAGAGAACTAGGTATGTATCTTCTGAAATCTGGGAAACATAATTAAGCAGTGTATTACAAAGTTTCAGAAAGCTAAAAGGTAAGAAGCTGTTTAAAGTGACAATGACAATCCTGGCCAAGTACCTCAGTTGGTTAGACATTGTCTCTATATGCCAGGTTGTGGGTTCAGTCTCTGGTAAGAACACATGTGGGAATCCTACCTAATAAAAGAGTAGTATGCAAATTAATGATCACTCCTCTACACCCACAAGCCATGCCCACTAGCCAATCAGGAGTGAGTATGAAAATTAACCACAACCAAGATGACTGTGGCTAAGGAGACAGCTGGAAGGAGGCTTGGGTTTCACTGGTGATGGAGGAAGCCAAGCTTTCCACACACCCTGGCCAGCCCAAGCCACCACTCAATGCTACAAAGTTTTAATTATAGAAGATAAATAGATCCCAACAAAATTCGCTGCAGCCACGGAGCTGGGGAGAACAGGAGGCTAGGGTTGCCCCCAGTGATGGAGAAAACCAAGCTTTCCGCAGCCCTGGCCTGCCTTAGCCTCTACTTAAGACTACAAAGTTTCAATTATAGAAGATAAGTAAATCCCAACAAAAATGACTGCAGCCACAGAAAAAGAAGGAGGTTTGGCTCTGCTCCAGGGTACAAAGTTTCAATTGGAGAAGATAAATAAATCCCAGCTCCCAGGACCTCCACTTGGATTGCTGGGGGTGGAGGAGGGTGTGGCCAGCCTGAAAACCACCACACACCCCAAGGGAGTCCCCACCTTGATCCAGGACACCCTTCGGGGCAAACCAGCTGGTCCCCACCCCTGCACCAGGCCTCTATCCTATCTAATAAAAGAATGATATACAGATTGACTATCACTCCAACACACAAGATGGCTGCCCCCATGTGGTCAAAGAGAGGACATTTGAGAGAGACCAGCCCTGCAAGGGAGGACAGTTGTGGGTGATCAGGCCAGCAGGGGAGGGCAGTTGGAAGGGACCAGGCCTGCAAAGGAGGGCAGTTGGGGGCATTCAATCCTGCAGGGGAGGGAAGTTAGGGGTGACCAGGCTGGCAGAGGAGGAAAGTTGGGGGCGACTGGGCCTGCAGGGAAGGACATTTGGGGGGAAATCCAGGTCTGCTTGGGAGAGCAGTTGGGGGGGGGGGGGACCAGGCCTTCCAGGGAGGGCAGTTAGGGGTAATCAGGCTGGCAGGCGAGCAGTTAGGTATCAATCAGGCTGGCAGGCAGAAGTGGTTAGGGGTAATCAGGAAGGTAGGCAGGTGAGCAGTTGGGAGCCAGCAGTCCTGGATTGTGAGAGAGATGTCTGACTGCCCTTTCTGGCCCAATCCTACCAGGATTGGGCCTAAATGGGCAGTCAGACATCCCTGGAGAGGTCCCAGATTGGAGAGGGTGCAGGCTAGGCTGAGGGACACCCCCACCATCCCTTGTGCACAAATTTTGTGAACCAGGCCTCTAGTATATAAATAAGTAGAAAACAAATCTCTCTCTCTCTCTCTCTCTCTCTCTCTCTCTCTCTCTCTCTCTCTCTCTCTCTCTCTCTCCTCCCTCTTCCCATCTCTCTGAAATTATATATTTTGAAAGTGGGCTCACAGAGCCAGCTAATAGTTCAATTCAAATAAATAAACAAATAAATAAATACATAAATAAGTGGGAAAAAAGTGAACAGGAGCTCCCACTGGGATGTTTCCCGCAATTTCTCAGAGGGCCACACTTCTTTGGACAGGAAGGAGACTTTGGGAAGAGCTGCACATGACTTAGCCCTCAGGAAGACATGGGTAATGGAAGGACCCAGCTAGAGTCATGGTTTGTACTTGTGTCAGGAAGATTACAGAAGGGAGATTCCCAATGATGGAAGAATCTCAAGGTGCCTATGAGAGAGTCCATTTTAAAAATGTGTCACAGTGAGTAAAACCATCCCCTGCTTAAACACTGTCCGGTGTGGCTTTTCCCTTCCTGTCCCCAAATTTGGAGGGTCAGAAATTAGAACTAGGAAGTAGGGGTTGGTAACAGATCGAATAAGAAAAGAAAAAACTGGTTGCGTGCCCCTTTTCCACTTTCAAAAGCAACCTTTGACAGGCTGAGAAGAGATGGAGGAAGAGGTGGGAGAAAATTTGAATTGAGTTTGGAATTTTGTCAAATTAATTAAAAGAGTGAAAGTCCTTTGAGGAGTAAAGAGACAGGAGGTCTTAAAACATCATCCAATAACAAACTAACTAAACTAACTGCCAACCATTTAGTACAGAGAAGGGAAGACCAACATAGAGTCAGTTTAAAAGAGGACATGAAAAAAATTGAAATCGTTTTTAAAATTGTATCCTATGAATTCTTTTCTCTCAATATTCAAGATACATATTCAGAATGCATAGGTTATTAGATTATTAAATGTATAGTATATTTAATATGAACATTTTTATTTATTCATTCATTTATTTTTTAATATATTTTTGTTGATTTTAGAGAGGAAGAAAGAGGAAGGAAAGGAAAGAAACATCCATGATGAGAGAGAATCATTGAATGGCTACCTCATGCACACCCTCTACTGGGCATGTGCCTGGATGGGGAATCGAACCATGACCTTCTGTTACATGGGCCCGTACTCAACCACTGAACTACACTGGCCAGGCAGTATGAGCACTTTTAAAATATTAGAACAACTTATGAAATACATGCAAGTTAAAATAAATGTTCAGTAATTGAGTACAGAGCAGAAAGAAAGGTGCCAATCCTCCTGCTTAATTAGTTTCAGTTCTCAAAAAGTAAAGCCTATTTCAATGACAAAATTCCACATGGCATTTCACTCTTGCTTTGGTGTTAGTACATAAAAGCATTTTAGTAAGCTTATGAAAATGAATATCTGGCCAAGCTGGTGTGGTTCAGTGGTTGAGCATCGACCTGTGAATCAGGGGGTCACAGTTCTATTCCCCGTTAGAGAGCATGCCTAGGTTGTTGGCTCAATCCCCAGCATGCAGGAGGCAGCCAATCAATAATTTTCTCTCATCATTGATCTCTCTCTCTCTCTCTCTCTCTCTCTCTCTCTCTCTCTCTCTCTCTCTCTCTTTCTCTCTCTCCCTCTCCCTCTCCCTTTCCCTCTTCCTCTCCCTTTCTCTCTAAAATCAATTAAAAAATATTTTAAGGAATATCTGATGTCCAGGTGGGATTTTATTTTTGTTGTATGTTTTTTTGTTTGTTTATTTATGTGGTCTTTTCCTTTTGTGTGTGTGTGTGTGTGTGTGTGTGTGTGTGTGTGTGTGTGTGTATGTTTTCTTAAGAAGTATATCTAAGCATTAGATACTTGGAACATTAAATGAAAATTTTCAGAAATAAGCAATTTATACATTTTAAATTCTGCACTGTTCTGAATAGTATGATGAAATCTCATGTGGTCCAGCTCCATCCCGCTTGACCTGTGAATCATTCCCTTGTCCAGTGTGAACACTCTGAATATGTCACTTACTAACCAGCTTGGTTATCACATCAACGATGGTGGTATGACAGTACTTTTGCTCAAGGAATTCTTATTTTATTTAATAATGGCCCCAAAGTGCAAAACTAGTGCTGCTGGCAATTCAGATATGTCAAAAGGAAGCCCTCAAGTGCTTCTTTATGTAAAAAGGCGAGTGCAGCACAATAAAAACATTTTGTGAGAGAGAAAATATATATATCCTTTGACAAAGGTGAGAACCTGAAGGGGCTCATTTTCATAATATAAAAGCCAGTGTTTATTTTTCTCTAGTGTGCAATAAGGGAACACAGCGTGTAAGGATTAGCTCCAACTGGTTTGAAGGCACCAATCTCTTTATGAAAGATCTTTCAAAGGAAAATATGATGTGTGCTGGCAGTAGGAAGACGATGCCAGGAAGCACATTCAGCAATTTACTTTCCAAGTAGGAAATATTCATTAGATCTAAATACCAAGTTGTTTGCAGAACATGTTCATGCACAAACTTGTTCCAAACACTGCTGAGTATTATATCTGTCTGGTTTTATATTAGGATTGCTTGTAGCATTATCTTTCAGCTTTGTTCATAGTAGACATTAATTCAATAATATAAACATGCACAGTGCAGTTAAACTTGGTTCTTTAAGATTAGCACACATAGCAAAACTTAGGCAGAAAAAAAAATCAACAGTTGACTTAATCACCAACTTTTATTATATTGTGTGGACATAAAACTATTGATGGAACTAAAATAAGGATTTTAAATATTATATTAAGATTTTATTTTATGGAAGAGGAAAAAAAGAGAACATTTTTAGATGATACCTTGAATAGTTAAACCAAGGAGACTTTCCTTGAAGAAAGAGTTAGAAAAAAAAACACAAAAACTAAACTAAAAAAAAATTGACTCAGTCTTCCAGAGGAAATATTTATGAGTCTCACTATTATAAAACATAATAAAACGTCATCTAAACTCTGGCTAGATGATTCATAAATAATTAATTACCCACCAAAATAATTAATTACCTATTACAGTAAAAATAATTTTCTAAAGAGTCAACAAAATATTTTCCACCCTCACAACCATACACGTACATCTTTCCAATGTGTTATCTATGGAAGCCATATACTGTCAAAATAAAGATCTCAGAATTATGCTGACTATTTTGTAATCCCCAAAGGCATGATTATCTAATACAGTATAAACCACACCCTGTGTATGTGTTGTTGCTGCTCACTTGAGTCAGATTTCTGTTCTGGTTTCTCCTATAGTTATCAGAGCAAAGATAAGAACCAAACTATATAATTTCCAAGGAAAGGGAAGTGCCAGAAATGAATATTGTGGAAAATAAATGACCTGTCTTACAGGAAAATAATTATATAGTTAATGAAAATAATAAATTATTATCTAAATCATAAAATTAATTTACAATCAATATACCATATATGTAACTAAGGAAAGGAGCACTGGTAACATTAAATTAAGGGCATACATAATTTGGTTAAAAAATTGTACATTTCTTTATACCAATTCTACTCAAGAAAGAGATACCTAAACATAATAAGAATAGTTCATGTAAATTCACATAGACAATGCCATGTTTACCCATACACCACTATCAAGTGGTCAAGATTCTGAGTGCCTAGTCTCACATTGTCCCACATGTGCCTTATATTCTGTCTTCCCAATGTATTCTTACTGTTATCCTGACTCTATCCTTCATTGTCCCTTCTAACTGGAAGCAACGTAAGTAATATTTGCATAAGTTTGCCTAAATCATTCATTAATTGATTCACAGAAAAATATTTATTGACCCCCTATAATGCACTGTACACTGTGCTAAGTGCATTGTAATTAACAGTAGGAAAAACAAACCAAGATCTCCACCCAAATGGAATTTACAATCTGGAAGAAGCTTATAGTAAACAATAAACAAATGGATGAATAAATTATAGAGCATGCATTAGGGAACAAATGTAGCCAAATGTAAGATCAAGAGTGCTTAGGGTGTGGGCACAGATTGATTTCAAAAGTGTGTTTAGGATAATCCTCATTAGGCAGGTACTCATTAAGTTAGTGACATTTATGGTTGATGGTTATTCACATGGATTAACTGGGAGGGGGGGAATTTCAGAGAGTGGAAACAGCCCCAAAAAGGTCATTTTACAGAATTTGGTTTTTACTGTGAAGGAAAGAGGAAACTGTTGCTGGTTTTTTGAGCAGGAAAAAGGCATGATCTGATTTGTGCTATAAAATTATCACTCTGGCTGCTGTAATGGGACTCTGGGGGCAAAGGTAAAAGCAAAATGATAAACTGTAGACTGTTAAGCAAAGTAGGTGAAAAGTAAGTTCTTAAACCTAGGTGGTAAAAGTGGAGAGGTGAGAAATAACCGGATTCCAGGAAATAAGTGGTAATGGAAATAAATTGTAAGGATCTTGTTCTTTGGGTACCATAAGGGCCCTTATAGAAACACATTGAGTCGTGAGTTACTGAATGGTTCTATTTTCTGAGTCAATAGCATGAATATAGTTGGAAAAATTAGAGGCAACTTCATCTTATTTTCACAAAAATTAATTAATTAATTATTACAGTAAAAATAATTTTTTAACTTTTTTTATGATGATGCCTCACATCCTCTCTAGTAACTTTAATGTCTTTGTATATGACTAATTTTAATGGTTTTAATGATTAAATTTCTAAATCAAATAGAGATTTTTTTTCATAAAAATGTGGACTAGTTCTTAATTTCAATGTATTTTCTATTAACTACTATGTGATGGAACATTGCTACCCAAGGTATAAAATGATAAATCAGCAGTGGTCTCTGTATGTTTCAGCAGAGATAAAAAATCATTTAAACAAGCAAGGACAATAAGGTGATGTAATTATTACAGCAGAATTCTGAGGAAAGTAAATTAGGACTCAAAGAGAGGTGTTTAGCCAAAACCGGTTTAGCTCAGTGGATAGAGCGTCAGCCTGTGGACTGAAGGGTTCCGGGTTCGATTCCGGTCAAGGGCATGTACCTTGGCTGCGGGCACCTCCCCAGTAGGGGGCGTGCAAGAGGCAGCTGATCGATATTTCTCTCTCATCAATGTTTCTGACTTTCTATCTCTCTCCCTTCCTCTCTGTAAAAAATCAATAAAATATATTAAAAAAGAGAGGTGTTTAGTAATGAAGACCAGATGGAAATGTGAATTTAAGAGCAATTTTTAAATATTCTTTGAAGAGAATCTTGAAAATGAAAAATATTTGTTACAATGATCAGTATATTTCAGACAGAAGGGCAATTTGAACAAACTATAGACATGTGATCCAGGAAAGTACTTTAGGAAAAGTGTAGGTAGTTTGGCGTGATTGAAGCATGAAATTGTGGGAAGACGCTTCTCCATTGGTCTCTTATGTTTCTGCACATCCTGCTAAAGAAGCACTAACTGCTCTTTCATTCCAAACTACTTTTTCAAGGATCTTTCTATACTGAGTAACCTTAGAAAATAAAGATGGTGACTCTTTCTGGACTACAGCCTTAGAAGACATAGTGTCTTCTAAGATGTAGGCATCCTTTGTATCCAGTATAAAAGTTTCAAATTCCCCAAGTTCTGAGTTCCTCAGTTATGCTTCAAGCCTATTCTATATGCAGTCTCCAGTTAGACCCCTCTAAATACCTATATGGGACTTGGGGGACAAGGAAAACTGATGCATATGTAATACTTGTACTGTGCTCTGAGTTCTTTATATCATTGTAAAATTAGAGGACAGTCCACATGACCACTCTCACTTCTTATACTAAATACAAAGTTCAAGAATCCCTAAAATTACCCTCAGTTTTGATAATTTGTTAGATGTAGTCACAGAACTCATTGAAAGTTGTTATACTCACAATTACTGCAATAAAAGTAGAGATTAAAGTCAGCTAAGGGAAGCGAAAAATGGGTGGTGTCTAAAAGAATACCAAACACGACACCAATTGTCTGCCTCCAGTGGACTCATATGTCTGTTCACTATTCCCAATAAGGTGTGTCATATTCCCATGGAGTATTCCCAGGCAGAGAAGCTCAACTGAACTTTGTTGTCCACCATCTTTATTAAGACTCCATCATTTAGATATGGTTGACTGTTCATTTAGATATGGTTGACTGTTCATGACCTTAGTCTCCAGCCCCTCCAGAGGTCTAGCTGATGCAACGTGATCCAAACCCCTATTATAAATAGTATTGCCACACTATCTGCCCACCTCAAGGCTCCCAGGTAGACAAGCACACTTTTTTTAGGGAGTACATTTTAAAGACTTAGACATTAACTCCAAGAAACTGAAGACAAAAGCCAGATCTCTTTGGGCAAGTTTAAATTATTTTCTAAACTTTAGACCAGAGGGCTCATATTTTCTGCCAACATCCATGAAATTGTGGCAGGCTAATTTGGTTAGCTTGTGATTAGTACAAAATCTCAGACTTGACCCAGTTCTTGATAGTAAAATGAACAGATATTTACTGAAAACTATGTCTAGAAAAGGAGGAAATAGGGTCACATTATGAGTTTCTCTTTTGCTTTGTTAAGAGGTTGAACTTGATTCTTTAGCCAATTATGATTATATATTTATAGAGACAACAGCTAACAATTGAAATAGATTTTTTATTAAACATCACTCAACACCCCATATATTGAGAAAAAAATTACAAGTGATTGGAATGAATCATTTAGGAGTTTCAGAAAAAGTGTTCTGGAAATCTACAGGGTGAAAGCATTGAAGACATTGGCAATAAAGAGATTAAATTAACGTTATAAACTATGTCACCAGGATCAGAGTCATGAAGGGAAACCTAACAGTGATAGTGGAGAAAAAGAAGGGTCTAGGGAGAGAGAAGCAAAGAACAAGTGTCAGAGAAATAAAGGAGGGACATCTGAAATGACAAAAGAATATGATGAAAGATTGGTTTATTAGAGTTTTATTATTTAAAATTTCATAATTTGATTGGTAAATTAACAAGGTTAGGGATCAACTACAAGAGTATGAGCTGTTAAGATTTACTATGAGCCATATTTTAAATTCAAAGAACACAGTAATTTTTGAAGAAGGGATTATTAATCATATGCAAAGACATTAAAGTTGCTAAAGAGGATGTGAGGCATCATGATAAAGAAAAAAATGTTAGCTAGAAGCTAAAATCCTAAATTATTGGGGAAAGTGAAGTAGGTAAATGATAACCTAGAAGGGATGATATTCTAGTCATAGAATATCAAAGAAGGAAGGGCAGAAAAATAATTGCCTGAAATTATCAATGGAAAGCTAAAAAAAATCTATATTTTCCATGTTGTATGAATGCTCCAAAAACCTTGATTGCAGTGGGCTTCAATGAAAAATTCTTAATATTAGAAGAAATCTAAGTTTCAAAATAGAAAAGTGAATAAGGAGTGAAGATATTGGTCATTCTCTGAAAAAAAAAAAAAAAACTGGAGATATAAGAATGTTTGCTAACAATGACCCTAGCATAAAATAGAATATACTAAGCATCAACGGTGTGTAATGGTTAATTTTATGTCAATCTGGTTGGGCTATGGGAGGTGGAGGAGGTTTGCCCAAATATGTGGGCTGTGTGTGGATGTATCTATGAGGATGTTTTTAGTTGAGATTAACATTTAAATTGAATTTGAGTAAAGCAGATTTCCCTCCTTAATGTGAGTGGCTGGCATCCAAACTATTGAAGACTTGAGAAGAACCAAAGATGCAGTAAGGGAGAATTCACTGTCTGACCTACTTTCTTCTAATTAAAATGTTAATCTTCTCTTGCCTCCAGATTCAATTTGGCATTACAACTATGTCATCAGCTCTCCTGAGTCTCCAACTTGCCAACTTCAGAACATGAACTTCTCATCTTCTATAACCACATGAGCCAATTCTCTATGACATCGCTCTCTCTCTCTCTCTCTCTCTCTCTCTCTCTCTCTCTCTCTCTCTCATAAAAATCTCCCATGGCCTCTGTTTCTCTGCAAAACCCAGACTAATACAAATGAGGAGATGTTATCAATAGAAAAAAATATATATATACTGAAGAAAACAGTGCAAGAATGAAAATGAATGTGTGTGTGTGTGGGGGGGGGGGGGATATGTAGCTATATGGATCCAAGCATGAGATATTTAATGGGACTACTTTTTGCAAGCTTCTAAACTCACAAGGCACCGGGTTCCAGTTGCAGACTAAGACCTACTGAGTTATCAGAGTTTAATCTTTGCCAAAGTTTCCAGCGGGACAGTGATTTTACTTAGGAGTTGCTGAAAGGAGGAGCTAGTTATTACATGTTGTCTCCTAGTAAAATTGTCTGACACAGAATCTTGATTGTCTTAATCATCCACAGTGGAAATTGGAATGGTGTGGGGTAAAAAGGCCAAATATCTTCTGTGGTGAATGGGAGAGAAATATATTCTTTAAAATGGAATAGATGCACCAAAGAACTTGTATGCATATATGCACAACCAATAGACATAGACAATAGTATGGTGAAGGCCTGAGGTGGAAAATAGGGGCAGCCTAGAAGAGGTCAATGAAAGGAAAAAGGGGATATACATATTACTTTCAACAATGAAGATTTTTTAAAAAATGAAATAGCTTAGAAGCACACATCTAACTTAAAGGCCTAAATCATAAAAAAACATGAATGTGATAATATTCAAATGAAATAATGAGAAAAAAGTGAGGTAAAAAACAGAAAGTGGAGTCCTGCTGTGGCTCAGTGGTTGAACAGGGACCTCTGAACCAGGAGGTCATGGTTTGATTCCCAGTCTGGGCATATGGCGGGGTTGTGCTGGATCGCCAAAGTAAGAAGTGCAGGTGATACCTGATCAATGATTCTCTCTCATCATTAATGTTTTTATCTCTGTCTTCCTCTTCAAATCTGAAATAATAATTTTTTTTTTTTTTCAGAAAGACACAAAATGGAGAAACAAAATGAGAGACAGTTTTCTTAGGTGAGCCATTGCCAAGAAAACTGAACAATGAATCTTTCTAAATCCTCCATGTTTTCTTTCTGTGTCTACTTATATTTGAGAGCTATCCTATAATTCTTTGAGTTAAATCGCTATGCTACTTGCACCTTAAAGAAGTATCATTCCTCAGGACACCTGAACTTCAACAAAAACAGATTGTTGAACAACAGAGGGATAGGCTATCAACAAAGTGACATTGCTTCATTTTCAATTAACAAATTCTCTTGGGACTTAACATTTATGAGTTCATCAACAGGTTCAGTGAGGCCTACTAGAGAGTAAAAACAGCAAAGAAAAGGTTTACGAACTAACATTTAATGGAGTTCCTAACCTTTTTTGTGCTATGAATTTAATATGCTCTTCTTATCAGGATAATGCATACAATAAAGAGAAGTGTAAAAGAATTCAATGTATTAAGATACAGTTTTCAAAACACATTGAAAAAATATGCTATTATAATATGCATACATTTGTTAACATATTAAAGAATGAGATACAAGGGTGCATCTAATAACTATCAGAGTTTTAAAGTCATAGTAAATGTAAGAGATTTTTTGAGACATCTGAAACAACTCAAATAAAAAATGAAAATGCCTATTGGTGGAAAATTCACAGGTCCTGTTTTTTTTTTTTAATGCTACTTAGGGTTTTATTTTAGATTATATTTATGATTAAAATAAATTATCAATGGGTTTTTCTATGTCAGTGGTTACCTAAAATGTAAAATGATGACTGATAAATATTTTAATCATCATGTTTAAATATTCATTTTTGAACAGTTTCCTCAAATGTTTAAAAATTATGTACTAAAAGAAACATGTCCCAAGCAGTTTTAGAGGGAAATCTGCAGGTTCTTATCTAAGATATTTGCACATTTATGTTACTGAATTTTATATTCCAAATTTATGTCCATTTTAAATTTTTTAAACCAAGGAATTTTGTCACCTAATGGATATTGACCTTAAAACTCCAAAGGCTATAATGTAGAAATACTTAAGGTGACTCTTTTGCTTTAATCAAATGTGAAATTTTAAAATTTAGTTTTATAGAATGGGTAAACTCACATTTCTTTCATATTATAATTTATGACACTTTGTTTTTGCGTATATGTCTTGATACCAAAAAAAAACAATAAAAAAAGTAATTTTTTTTTTTTTTTTTTTTTTTTTTTTTTTTGCTTACCAGTAGCATGAGAAAATCTCTATTTACTAGTACATGGAAAGAGAGTAAGACAAAAAAATATTCTAAAATGTATGCTTTAATTCATTTGCTAATTCATTCAATAACAATTTAATGAGTACCTACTACAAATCAGTAAAAAATAACCCTAGTCCTCATGGAAGGTTTTTATATTTATAATATGTTTTATTCCTTTCTTTTATGCCGATGGCTATTTCTATGATAACTGACTACTCTTATAAAAATGAGGCTGTAATTCACCCTTACCACTGTGCAAAAAATGTCACCTTAATCCAGTAAATTTAAGTAAAACAGAGCAAAATAAGCATTCATTCTTAAAGTAAAACTATATTACTATTTTTTTAAGTTTTGAGATATATCCATATTCCAAACTATCCCTGCTTATTTTCCATCTACTTTTTCTGCCCCCAAGAAATAGTTTTTCATCATCTGAGGCTAATTTGGTTTATATTATTTCTCAAGGGAATTTATCATTTTTCTAAATTTTCTGGAAAATAACATTATAGAAGAAAAGAGAGTGTTGTGGACAAATAGCATGAAGAAGGAATGCATTGACTCCTGGTCAGCAGTTATATTAACTATAGAATTTATCATCTTTTAATATGCTAATGTGTATTGTGACTCCAAATAAAGTATATAGCAAGAAGTATTTTATAAAATTATCTGACTGTGGACCCTTTATTTAAGGTCCTACAAGATTAGGCTTCTGAGAAACACAATTGGGAAAAGATGAGCTAGTACAGGTACTCAGAAAGAAAAATGATGAGTTCTAAGAACAAACATGGCTCACTAAGAAGTCATTTCAGTTACTCCATTTCCATCCAGTTTCAGGATGTCACTGGACTGGTATGCCTGGGAGTGTAGCAGGGAGAGTATATCTGAATTTCACTAAGACATTTCATCATGAAGCAAAAAATGTGGGCTGGATGATAGTTTAATTATTTAGGTCACATCAGGTTAAATAAGTTAATAAAAATGATTATGTATTCACTGGATTTTTGCCTCTAATGACCTACTCTGTCCAACTACTTAATCATTAGGCTGCATGAAGACATAGATGCATTTTCACAGAATCTGCAGGAAAGGACAGGAACAACTGATATACTGGTTCAGGATTGGGAAAGTTTTTTCTATACACGACAAGATACTAAATATTTTATGGTAGTGGACCACACATTCTTTGTTAAAAGTACTCAATTTTTGCTGAGTTTCACTTGCAATGAAAACAAGGATAGACAATGAAGCATAAAATAATGAACATGGTTGTGTTACAAAGAAATGTTATTTACAGAACAGGCAGTGAGCTGGATTTTGCCCTCAGGCTAAAGTTTAATGAGCCTTTTATTAGCTGTCAGAAAAGGAGCAAAAGTATTGAACAGTCTGGTACAATTGGCTACATTTATGAAAATAGTTTTTAATAGATATGCTTTGCATTCCAAGTCAACAATTTAATTTAATAAATATTAGAAGGAAGAGGCATTGCATAACTGTGTTTAAGTTGATTGGAAGTTCAATGCTCCTCTATTTAATATACTTTCCAAGACAGTGCTTCATCTGTAGCAGTCTCCAAAGAAGTACCAAATAAAACTTTGCTTGGGTCAAACCACACTTGGTATTTTGCATTGAATTCTAGAAACTTTCATTTGAAAGGCACATTGCAACAGGATAGTATACACAGGGGCGTAGTTGGTATGCTGAGACAACTGGGACCATGTTGTAAAATAAATAGATTGACAGAAAAAGCTATTTAACCCGAGGATCAGAAGACTTAAATGACACAATATAGCTGTCTTCAGACATACTAACAATTGTTAAATGAAAGATGGGTTAGATTTACACTTAATTGTTCCTGAAGTCATAATTGCAATTATTAGATGGTGGGATCATTAATAACATTTTGGGCCATATTCACACCATTGAAAAAATCTATAGCATTGGTTGTCAAACTTTCTAATGCCACGACCCTTTAATACAGTTCCTCATGTTGTGGTGACCCCCAACCATAAAATTATTTTTATTGCTACTTCATAACTGTAATTTTGCTACTGTTATAAATCCTAATGTAAATATCTGTGTTTTCCAATGGTTTTAGGTGATGCTGCTAGCAGTTATCAACCCACAGGTTGCTAGCAGGGTCGCCTAAAACCATCGGAAAATACAGATATTTACATTGTGATTTCTAACAGTAACAAAATTACAGTTATGAAGTAGCAACAAAAATAATTTCATGGCTGGGGGTCACCACAACATGAGGAACTGTATTAAAGGGTCACGGCATTAGAAAGATTGAGGACCACTGCATAGAATATATGTCTGCAATACCTTTCAGTTCCTCTTTAACTATAATGTTTATTGTAAATACTTACAAATTGTGTTCATGCCTGCAGGCTTTCTGCTCCTCTAATCAATTGAAAATGCTAATGTCTAATTGTTGCTCTGTTATTATTCTAATTAAGTTATCAGGTCTTTCCTTAAGGGCACAAAATTACCTATTTCAATACATGCAATCAGATATTAAAGTCCTCTACAAGGTAGCTTCTATATCCCACTGATCTCAAATAAATCTCTAATAATCCAGTTATGCTCAGCTACAATTTTGTCCGCATAATTTTCCTTTTTTTTTTTTTTTGAGACATTACTCATGCTTCACCCATTCCTAGGAATTCCTTCTACCCCTTTCTTCCTCACAGACATAACATCAATTCTACTTATCTCTAAAGAATACCAGTTCGAATTTCACCTCCCTCAGATTTGTCCTTTCTAATCCTCTCAGCCACCCTAAAGCCCTATATAATAACAGCTAATTCTGACTTGTATTTCAGATATAATGCTTAAACTACGTTCATTATAATCTTCTTGAGTGGCTATTTTTCTATTCCCATTTGTGGTATTAGACAAATGAATTTTAACTCAGTCTTTATTCAGTAAATATTTGTTGAATTTACAATATTTTCTTTATTCACTTGAACTGTGATATCCAAATCTGAAATTTAGGCACTGTATAAATTGAAATAGTTTCATAAACTTTAGGTAACAAAACTGATATATTTAGCTATAAAACTTTCTTAGTAAGTTTAAATCACATGAAAAAATGGTTGAGAAGAAGAAATTGAATGAACAAAATGAATTGAGATGCTATGAAAAAGCATTTATATATATATATATATACATATATACATATACATATATATATGTATATATATATATATATATATATATATAGAGAGAGAGAGAGAGAGAGAGAGAGATGTTATGCATAAAAAAAGAAAGTTTATAGATGAGAAAAACATCTTTTTAAATGTACTAGAAATTGGCTACCCCTTATAGTTTTTCAATGTTTCCAGGAGAGAAATAAAAAATAAAAAATATGCACAAATGTACTTTTTGTTTTAATTTATTTTTTTTATAAGCCTTATGATATATTTACTGTCAAGACAATCCTAGCTGTGTGGGATCATAAGTTATTTAGAATCTTAAAAACTTATAACTAATCTTAGATGAATTTCCAAAATACTAGTCACAACTAAATTTACAGTGATTAAAATGAAAATAGCACATCTCAGTTCAAAAATTCTTGAAATTAAAAGTGGTTAAAAATGTAGAAAATAATTATATTAGAAAATAATAACAGAACTGATGGGAATAAGGAGAGCAAGTAGTGGTGGAGTTTGTAGATGATTCCTAAATTTTGATTGATTGATTTATTTGTTTATTTTGAAATATATTTTTGTTGACTTCAGAGAGGAAGGGAGAGTGAGAGAGATGTATAGAAACATCATTGATGAGAGAGAAACATTGATTGACTGCCTCCTACACACTACCTACTGGGGATGGAGCCCACAATGTGGACATGGGGAATTGAATTATGACCTCCTGGTTCATGGGTTGATGCTCAACCACTGAGCCACACCAGCTGGGCAAATATTGGTATCCTTTTTAGTAAAAGAGCAATATGCAAATTGACCACACATTTTCTATACCCACAAGCCAAGCCCAACAGCCAATCAGGAGTGAGTATGCAAATTAACCCAACCAAGATGGTTGCAGCCACAGAGCTAGCAGGAGGCGGCTTGGGTTTTTCAGGCAATGGAGGAAGCCAAGCTTCCTGCACACCCTGTCTGGTCCAGGCCTCTATTCAAGGCTACAAAGTTTCAATTATAGAAGATAAATAAATCCCAGATACCAGGGCCTCAGCTTGGGTCACTGGGGGGCATGGCCAGCCTGAAAACCACCATAGGCCCCTTGCCCAGGCTTCCCCATGCCCCAAGGGAATCCCCACCCACCCTGATCCCAAACACCCTTCAGCGCAAACCAGCTGACCCTCACTCTTGCAACTCTATTCAATCTAATAAAAGAGTAATATGCAAATTTACCATCACACCAACACACAAGATTGCTGCGCCTATATAGTCAAAGATGGCTGCCCCCGTGTGGACACAAGATGGCTGCCACAAGGTGGCCACTAGGGGAGAGCAGTTAGAAGGGCCCAGGCCTACAAAGTAGGGCAGTAGGGAGAGATCAGGCCTGCAGGGGAGGGCAGTTAGGGTCAAACAGGCTGGCATGGGAGCAGTTAGGCATCAATCAGGCTGGCAGGGGAGTAGTTAGGGGTGATCAGGCTGTCAGGCAGAACAGTTAGGGGCAATCAGGAAGGAAGGGAGGCAAGCATTTGGGAGCCAGTAGTTCTGGATTGTGAAAGGGATATCCCAGATTGGAAAGGTTGCAGGCTGGGCTGAGGGACACCCTTCTATACATGAATTTCATGCACCAGGCCTCTAGTATTTAAATAAAAGTTTTTGGTTTTCCTTATAAACATTCGGAATTGAATAATTCATCTTTATATTGTCAAGACTCTACCTTACATCATATACAATATGATGAGACTACACCTCACACCCTAATCCTGAAAAGTCACTGCTCAAAAGTGACAGCAACTCAACTGCAACAATAACATTGTTTGAAATATAAAGCAAAAATGAATACTCTAAATAATACTATTAGATCTGTTATAAAAATAATTCTTGAAGCTCTATGAGTTAACACTAAATTTGAGATCTTGTCTCTATGTTAAAATAAAACTTAGATTTTTATAATTATTGAAAATATTATAAAATATATTTGAAAAATTAAGAACATATTGATTGTTGATTGAGTCTAATCTCCAGTTTTCATTGCACTTGTATTAAGCAAAGTAACTAGAGTTTTAGAGCTATCCTCGTTTTCTAAAATTCAAGAAAGTTAATAAAACTTAGTAGGATTTAGCCTTTGACTCACCTACTTCTTCCCATAAGTGGTTCAAGGTGTTTCCACCTTTCATCTATAATAATAAAAACATGATATGCTAATTAGACTGGACAGCTGAATGACCTTCCAGAAGTCCTTCTGGACTAAGCTTAGTGCTGCAAGGGCCGAGCCCCTTGCATGAATTTCATGTATGATGCCTCTAGTTAATTAGGAAGCAAAAAAAAAAAGTAAGACTTTTACCAACTTTCTTATTTAGAAGGTATTTCAAACAAAATATTGTTTACAGTTATTTTCAAGGATCATGTTATTTTCCTTGAGTTTTTAACTATGACCATTTAAACACTTCCTAACACCTTCCTCTTACAATGTAAAGAAAACACACAGAATATTTTCTATCATGGCCTTTTTCCTCTCAAGTCACACACAATGAAGAACTGTCAGAATGCATATGATGCATATTTGCAGCATAGATTTTGAATTGCACTTTTTAAAGTCTTTTCCCCCAAAGTATATATTTTTAAAGGCTCCCAATACTTTCTTTGACAGACTAGGCAAACAGAAGCAAAAAAAAAAGTAAAATATTACCACATAGCTAATTCTCTTTCCTCCTCTATAAAATCTAGTTTAATAATTCAGGGTCCAGGAACTGTACAAAATATGTAAAGTATTGAAGATCAGAACATTCCATAAGTAATGATCCAACAAATACTTTTTTTTCTCATAACTGAAACAGCTCATTTATACATTGCCCATGTTTTAAAGACTGGCTGAACCAAGAACCTGATCTATCAATTTTGAAACATGCCCTGCAGCACAAACACAAAGAAAGAGGATCTCTGCACTAGGAATGAGGTCTGTGTCGCACCTGGCAGGGAGCCTGATGGGAGAGCTTCAAAGAGTGAAGGAAGCTGCTTTCAGGTTGCAGAGAGGACAAACCAACTTAACAAAGCCATCTTCTCAGCTTTTAACAAATATTTTGCCAAATTTCTAAAGATTTCCAAGATTCTCCGAGGTGCCTGAAGCCTGGGAGAAAATTCTAATTGGTTTTAATTAAAACTTTGTCTGCTCTATGAACAAAATGAGCAAGTATGACAGGATGTTTCCCTTTCTTTTTGTGCCCTTCCTTATTTTTCTTGAATGATAGTATATACTTGCTTCTGAACTTATCGCATAGCCCCATACAACCTATGTTCCCTGTAGTCCCATCAATCTAGTATCAAAATTATAACTAAGAGTTGCTTCTTCATCTTAATCCTCCAACTGATGGAATTTATAAGCCCCTTTCTTTCTATATGTTTCCCACACATTTTGTTGACTGTAATTTCATGGTTTTCAGCCTAACTCTGATTCTTCCCCTTATCTTCACTATAAACATTTCCAAGTTTTCGATTTTCTTATCTATTTGCTTGCTGCTCTCTATTTCCTTAGCAACCCGTATGCTATCTTCCTTTCTATCTTAATACTGTCATATTTCAAAAGTCAATGGTCTTTAAAACTCCAACTATTGTGTCAGTGTACTCAATCATCACATTGATATATTTTCCCTTAACCTATTTCTTGAGTTTCCGCTTTGCTTTTATAATTGCATGCTAGAGAAATCTCCCCCCCCCCCACCAGATGTTTTATGAGCAAATCAAAGCTACCAGGTCTAAAAGAATATCTAAAAGGAAATCCTCAATCAAATATTCTGTCTCCCTTGTCAGGTCTGTAATTGGCAACAATATTCCCTCAAACCTCAAGGCCATCCATTGCCCTACTTCCTCGTTCTTGCTCATGCTAGTCCATGATCTTCCCACTCAGAAGTAAGCCATTGAATTTCTAAGAATTTCTGTGAATATTGTTGTGATGCTTATCAATTTTTGATTTACCATGCTCTTTGACTCCATTTTACACATCCTACCATACTATAAACTCCTTTAACCTAATATAGTGTCTTCCTGTCATAGAGTTCCAACCCCAAACAGTGTTCATATTGCTTTTTATGTGGAGAAATGAAATGGACAATGAAATAAACTTTACTAAAAGGACACTTATAGAAGAAATAATTAATTTTGAGTTAATTTCCATATAGAGTCTTTTCTAAAATCTGTATGACCTTACCAAGCCTGCAGCTACAGTACTCACATTCCATAATGTTTTCTCCAGTGCACACATCAGGGAAGAGGTAGAATTGTGAAGGGTAACTGATCTGCTGACCCTGGTTGAGGATATGAACCTGTACTGTTAGTCACATAATTAATTTTAAAGAAAAGGTCCTGTAGATATTAATCCTTGCTGATTCCTCTGAATGGTGAGAACTCATATTTCAACACAAATGCCACTAGTCAGAATTCTTTATATCTAATCTTTGTCTATTTCATCTATGCATTTTACCTGGTGGTGGTGATATGCCCTTTTTCTGAAAGGAAAATAAACAGCTAAGTCAATGTCTTTATGAAAAGGATTAAGAGCATAATTATATGGCAGTATGAGGATGAAAGGATAGATTCCATCATCTTATTTGTATGAATGAGAAAGGTACAAAGGCTAACCTAGGAATTCAAGGAAGAGTGAAGGTTCTTAATAGAGCTGACATTACTTGAAGAGGCAATTATTTACTTGACTAAATCTAAAAGACAAGTGATGTTCACAAAGGACTTCAAAATAACAGAACTATGTTGCGATGTGCCAAACACTTAAAAATAACATTTTAGTAAAACAAAAATAATTCAAATTTTAAATTACCTTCAGTCAATATTTTAAAATCACGTGTATCCTAGTTTTCCCCAATTATTTTCCAAATATTAGCCACCAGTATAAAGAAATGGTGTATTCACATTGTGAAATGTTCACTTTGATCTTCATAAAAACTAAAAATGTCTGTATCTTTTTGTGTGTGTGTATGTGATGTTATTATGTATAGCATGATTGCAGGTGTGACATTTAGGGGAAGAAAAGAAATGTATGAAACACTGTTCCCATAGCAATGGTTTATGAAAGAGGATATAGAAACTTAATAAGGCAATTTTAAATTCAGTGGAAGTATATTTAACTTTTAATAGACAAATAACCACAAAGAACTTTTCTATGTAAGTTACTCTTTAAAATAGATAAGGGAAAGTTTGCTGCCAAGGTTACATGTAGTAGTAAAACATACCAGAAATTTTTTAATTCAATCATAGAAAAATACTAATAAAAGTAAAATGAATCAGCCTACTTCTCACGAGATGGTCTATAGCACAATAATTTTCCATTGAATGTAAATAAACATTTTCACTGTGCATTTGAATTTCGAAAACCTTGCTGCATTCTTAATTTATAATCTTAAAACACAAATTATTTAGTTATGTAAATGCACAAGACATTCATTTAGAGAAAGAAGAAGATACAGAAAGGAAGAAAAGATGACCACAAATAATATGGTATAACTCAAATGGTATCAAGAAATAAAAGACAGTTTCAAGCAAGGTGCTATTAGAGTATAAGATTAAAGAACTCATTTTGGACTGACCATCAAGTCAGTCTTCATAGAGGCATTTGTAGTTAATCTGAGCATTAAAAATATGATAGATTTAGAGGAGTAGAGATGCAAATAAGTATATTTTAAGGATGGTCTTGTAATAAAGACAAAACAAATGGTCCATTTGAAAAATATTTCAAGTGGGAATAAATAATAGAAAATAATACCAAATAGAATTAATTCTTGATAATTGTAGGTACTCAATATATCTTGGTTAAAATGAATTTAGTTACATTGAATCTAATGGAATGAAATGAAATAAATTAACAGTTAGGCTAGGGCTCATTCATGAAAGTCTTGAAAGTTAAACTGAGAATGTCAAAGAGGCAGTTGGATATGAGAAACTTCTCCTCTAACCCTCAATTTACTTTCCAAAATTAAGCTCATCTATCCTACTACAACCTCATTAATGTGCTATAGATGAGACTAAGGGTTATTCAGTAAAAGTCTGTATTTGGAGGGGCAATGGGGCTATAAGGACACACATGTAATACCTTAATCAGTAAAAAATAAAATCCAAAAAAGCTTGTATTTAAATGCTATTATAAGAATATTTTGTGCACTATGTTTAAAAATAAAATGTCATTATCTCTTCTACTTGGGAGAGGCATTTTCTTTTTTAAGATGGAGAAGGATATTTATTCAATACAAACAGCCTAATTGTGATACAACTTAGCTGTGAAACTGTCAGCTCAGCTCTATTCCAGAAACACACACACCAGTG
The DNA here is from genome assembly GCA_027563665.1 of Antrozous pallidus. Lineage (NCBI taxonomy): Eukaryota > Metazoa > Chordata > Mammalia > Chiroptera > Vespertilionidae > Antrozous > Antrozous pallidus. The sequence goes on along the minus strand of CM050516.1, from coordinate 69,424,118 downwards.
CGCGCGCACACACACACACACACACACACACACACACACACACACACACGTGCCCCCTCTCCCCCCCTGCCCCGCCACACACACACACACGCACACACACAGAGACACAAATACCTTCAGTGTTTCAACTCCCGCAGGGTGACGTTGTCTTCAGTCTTCTCTTTTTAAATCATTTTTTTTTTTTTGGTTTTCAATTACACCTGCCATACATTATTATATAATTTTCAGATATACATCCCAGTGCCTGGACATTATATAAGTTACTAAGTGATCATCCAGATAAATCTCACAACCATTTGACACCATACCTAGTTATTAGAATAATTGACTATGTTCCCTATGCTATACCTTACATCCTCATGACTATTCTGTAAATAGCCCATTTGTATTTCTTTTTTTAAAATATATTTTTATTGACTTCAGAGAGGAAGACAGAGGGTGAGAGATAGAAGCATCAGTGATAAGAGAGAATCAGTGATCAGCTGCCTCCTGCATGCCCTCTACTGCGGGTTCAAGCCCAAAACCCAGGCATGTGCCCTAACTATGAATGGAACCATGACATCTGGTTCACAGGTCAAAGCGCAACCACTGAGCCACACAGCTGGGCCAATTTGTATTTCTTAATCCCTTCACTTTTATAACACCCCTGCCCCCCAATCCCTTTCTGTCTGGCAACCATCAAAATGTTTTCTGTATCTATTAGTCTGTTCTGCTTGTTTATTTATTTATTTTTTAGATTCAATTGTTGATAGATATGAATTTACTGCCATTTTATTGTTCATATTTTAAATCTTTTTTCTTCTTCTTAAAAAAGACCCTTTAACATTTCATATAATACTGGTTTGGTGATGATGAAGTCCTTTAGCTTTTTCTTGTCTGAGAAACTCTTTATCTGCCCTTCAATTGAGGCATTTTCTATAAAAAGTTGGTTGCTTAAGTTTTTGAAGAAAATCTTTTTCTAAGAGCCAAAATATCTATGAAAAATATCTTTATGAACTGGAAACACAGATTAATCCCCTTCAAATATATGAAAATTTATTTTGTGTTACTGAGTGCCAGATGTAAGATTGGCACACTTTGCATGTCAGCAAGGATTACTGTCATTTAATTTGGTGTTTATACTGAGACTTGCTCTGTGAGCAGCCCTCATAGGGGAAACCCTTAATACCACAGATCTACTGCTCAGATGGTGTAAACTTCCTGGAAATTCAGATGAGGGTAGGCCCTGGGCTTTCCTTCTAATCCTCTTCTTCAGAAACTGCTCCTGAGGTCTGTGACTTCTGTGGCCGTGTTTATCAAACTTATATTTCTTGGAGTGCCTTTGTTTTCATTGGAGAACATTTCTGGACTTGAGCTACCTCTCTTATAGCTGCACGCTGCTGCGGTTTGTCTTCCGTTTGTAGCCTCGCTGTCAGCAGTATGTCAGAGGGCTGGAAGTTCAAGGCAATACACAGCTAATCCACATTCTATGTTTACAACTGTTCTCTTCCATTGGATACAGTACAAGTATGTTGTTCTCATGGTCTCATTCATGTTTCTCATATGAATGACCTGGTTGGTATAGCTGTTTTCAATAAAATAGGGTAGTCCACATAGGCATGTCATCAGTCCAGCTTATTATTTTGAATCCAATTTCAGCCTTCAAAATAAAAACATGTCATCAGTTCAGAGAAAACCAATCATTATTCAAGAAAAAAAGCATGCTCTAGTCATTTAACTTGCAAATAAAGACAAGGAGGTTTCAACTTGGTAGTTTCCACGGACCCAGTGCACCAACTAAATGAATCACAGACTTCATTTGAGAAGCACTGCTTTTCACAGGCTGACTTGTGTCCCCCCAGAAGATATGTCCAAGTCCTAGCCCCCAGTACCTGTGAATGTGCCCTTATTTGGAAATCACATTTTTGTATATGTAATCAAGTTAAGAAAATGGTCATAAGGGATTAGGATGGGCTGGGACTCTCTTGACTTGTGTCCTTATAAAAGACCACCCAAAGAAGGAGGCAGAGACTGCAGTGAGGCAGCCCCAGGCAAGGATTCCGAAGCATTGTTGGTCTCCAGCAGGGGCTAGGAGAGAAGCATAGGACAGTTTCTCTCTTAGAGCTTCCAGAAGCAACCAATCTTGCCAATGCTTTACTTCTAGTCTCTAGAAAGGTGAGAATAAATGTCTAATTATTTTAAGCCACCCAGGTGGTGCTACTTTGTTATGACCATCCTAGAAAATGAAATACAAAACAGAAAATGCTAAATCTTTGCTATTTTTCTCTCTATTTGAAAACAGAGAAAAGGAGGTTGTAGCGTTTACTGTCTCCGTGGCTCCATTACAACTACTGATCCATTCTCTGGAGAATCACAGACTTCTTTCTGAAAAACACTGCTACAGACAACTGTTTACATTTTCTTAGCTGAGTGAAATGAAGCATAATCAATTATTTTGACTTTGCTGCTTCTTAAAGGTACCTTGCTTCTCAGATCCCTTTGTAATTGCAAACACCACTAAAAAGGGTATATCTATTCTTTCCCATACTAAACCCTCCTCCTTTTTTTTTTTTTTTTTTGTTAAGAATCAATATAAATACCATCTACTCTGGGACATTTTTTCCTGCCAGACTCCCCTCCTCCACATTCACCCACACTACATACATGCACTTTATATTGGATGCTCTACTGCTCTGCTGCAATTCAATGTGTTATATATTGAATAAGCTGACCCCAAGAAAGCTGTTGTGCACATACCTCCATCTCCATTGCCCACAAACAGCCCAAGTTGTAATTTGAGGTGAAATTCTGAAACGTGTGGCCATAATGGGCTTTTTTTTCTGTCCAGTCATATAATTAGACCAGAAGTGGGCAGAGGCCCCAACAACAAAACCATAGAAATTGCAAGAATCTTCAATGTTCACAATGCAAAAACATTCAAAAATGGGATTATCAGACTCTTTTTTTTTTTTTTTTACAGTTTAAGTATAAGAAAGATGGAGAGGAGAGGTCGTTAGCAAAGCTAGTTCAAGTGGTATATCATGTTTGAAGAAAGGCCAGAAGGATGGTGATGGGCCATGAGAAGCCAAAGTTTTAAAGAAGCAGAAATAAGAAGAACCTTATTTGAAAATAGAGTAGATAGTGGTCCAGATGCTCAGAAAGGATCACAAACTAGAGTGTGTATAGCCGACAGTGGAGAGATGGAGAAGGAAGAGGCAGCCAATTCCTATCCCAGTTCCAGGAGATGTGTTTGACATAAATGGCAATTCTGTGAGGGTTCTCTTACATGTTCAAGTGTCCATTTAAAATTCCATGCACTTCCTTTGTAGCTGGGATGAGGTTCTCTTACATGTTCAAGTGTCCATTTAAAATTCCATGCGCTTCCTTTATAGCTCTTATACAGCCCTATTGCTAACTGACTTGTCAGTGTCGCACATAAATCCATTAGCTTTATGAGAAAGAAATCTCAATTATATTCACCTAGTAAGCTCTCAATAAAATTTTGGTGATTGTATCAGAGCTAATGCAAAAATATCAGGATAAATTAGACCTTTCAATTATATCTGCCTGCATGGGCAAACTTTTCAGAATAAGAAAAAGCATTGATGGAATGTTAATAACATTTTTATTTATAAAACATTGTGCTATATCTAGGTCATACTAGAATTTAAGTTCTCCCTTTTCTGATCTACCAGGTCAATACTTACAAAAATTCAGTTGATTTTTTTTTCTATCTCTCACACCTGTCTTGTTCTCCACACACCACCTCCTCTTTCCTAGGGCATTAACTTAGCCCAGCCAAATCACCATTATTCACTCTTCACAGTTCTGCCTGCCTCAGTTGTGATCCACTACAGTTGAATTTTCCATTTTTCTGCCAGAAGACTCTAAAACACGGGTCTGACCATTTTACTCCAGTAAATAGAAACAAAACCCATGCCTCTTGTTTGTATGATTGCATAATAAAGTCCCAATTCTTTTACATATAAGATCCTTCATGATCTGATACTTGTCCTCCTCAGCCTTACGTTGTGTCTTTATTTTTTCTTCCCCTTTGCTCTTCTCTGATCCAGCTAAACTAGTTCTTTCAGTTCCTTGAATACATCATGTTCTCTCAACCCTGGGCCTCCAAGCATGCTATTTCCTTGGCCTGGAGCTTTTTCTACTACAAATTCTAGTGCCCCACAAGCACATACCATGCTGCTTCTTATCTGAGTCATGCTGATTCATTCTTTAATTATTAGCTTAGAAATTACTTTTTCTAGTATTTAAGTGACTACTCTTTTATTCCTAAATTTAGGCTGGGCTTTGTTTCTTTATGTTCCTGTAACCTCCTGTACTTACATTATTATATTCAGCTGTATCACTTATCCAGTACATTTTAAACTCCTTATAGTCAAGGATTCCATATAGCAGCCAACAATGTTATCTGCAGCATGCAATGCAAAGTGTAGACCCATAGGGGGCCTACACTATGATTAAATATTTTTAATTGAATAAAGTAGATCAAGTGGATTTATTTCTATAGAAAGCAAGATAATAGGTATACAAAATGGTATAAGACAGATGATAAATAGATGATGTATTAAGACAGATTTTTTTTTCATTATGAAACAGAAAGCAAAGTCAAATTTCTATGTCTGATTTGCCCCCAAGATTAGAAGTGGTAGAGAGTGGTAGGATGGAGGAAAGGTATTTTAACCATTCTAGAAGTCTAATACAGCTTCAGTCTTATTTTCCTCAGTCTATGAGTTAGTAAATCGATTGTATCTAAAGAAGGTCCCTGTATTGCTCCAAAGTTTAGATATAAATCCAAAAGGGTAACAGACAGAAAGGCTTCTATTAGAATTAGAAAGGTCCATTTTCATTGCTCTCTTTGACCAAACCCTCCAGTCCAGTAATTAATTGAGGAACAAGCTTTGGTTTTGTTGTGCTCTGAAATAAAGTGGGTAAGCAGTCACAAGAAATTTTTTTGAAAAATTAAATTATTCTATTGTTCACACTCCATTGTCTATCCCATTGTATTCTTACAACTATTCAACTTTTATAAAATTGCAATAACAGTACCAAATCTTGCAGAAAGACAGAGTATATACATAAATAATTCTATTAATACTGATCCTAGAGTGTGGACCGGAAGGTCAAGTATTAATATTCATGTTTACTTTTGAGTTTGAAACCTAAGATAATAGAATTGAGCCTCTACTCTATGTTGTACAAGGTATTATCACATATGAGGATCACTATAAGCCAATTAGTCAGTATTATTACTATCCCACTAGAAGCCTGATGCACAAGATCCATGCAAGAATGGGCTGCCAACACCACCTTTCTGCTCGGCCCTGGAGCCACTTCTTTCCACTCTGGCCTCACCTTCCCACATTGCCCAGAGGCCCTGAGTGTCTGGGGTGGTTCAGACTGCCTGCATCACCGCCATCTTTGTTGGATTAATTTGCATACTCACTCCTGATTGTCTGATGGGTGTCGTGAAAGTATGGTCAATTTGCATCTTTGTCTTTTATTAGTGTAGATTTTGTGGATGAAAGAACCCAAATTTAGAAAAGTTGCCTAATATGCCCTTGATCACACAGAGGGGAGTGTTGAAATTCAGACCTACCTTCATGTTCCAATCTGATGCTGTTTTCAAAATTACTGAGAATTTCCTTAGTTTGTTGTTTTTGTGTTTTAATCACCTCATTAATGCTCTGTCATGCGATTCAAAATTGAAGTAATCTTTGCATATAAATGTTGTTCACTGAAGTAACTCCCTCTTTTTCAATTTTCTGCATGAAAATCTCATCCCACTTGTACTTTCCCTTCCTTCTCCTCTTGCCTCCTCTTTTAAGATTAAAAAAAGAAATATAAGAAAAGCCTACTGATGTGTTGCTAGATCAGTTCTAAGAATAATTATAGATAGAAACAAAGTCACCAAATCTCTCTTTCTATATCCTAATTATAATTCCAATGTTCATACTCCTTTATTTTTCTTCAAAAACATTTTGTTTTTGCCATATAGATAACTATCTTTTCATGCAAGAAATGGTTCTTGGAAACAACGACTATGACTGATGTCACTTCAGCTAGTGAGTTTGTCCTCATATTCTTGGAATATGGTAAAATACTGACTATTTATATGCTTAGGAATATGCATTAAATTGCTGACTTCTTAGGGTTCTTATTTTCAAAATTAAGTCTAAAACAGTTTGGTACACATTTTTATGCTGCCTTATTATTTTCTAAAAAAGATTAATTGCTGTTAAATGTTCTACTAGTAAAATTTGATTACACAGTATCTATATGTGCTCATTTTTGCCAACCAAGTTGCAAAGTCTGATTAAAATTAAACAAGAGAATAAACCATCCATTATTATCATATTATGTGACCAGACTATAAAGCCCATAAAAATCAAACTGATGTTTTGACTCATTGTGAACTCACTTCAGTCTTTAGATAATAAGATCCTAACTATCATTCTTTACAGCTGTGTTCAATACTAAGAATAGATTCAACCCTAGAGTGTGAGTAATGTGTTTACATTAGCAGCCAATTCATTTTATATTGTCATAAGTACTGCAGTTATGCATATTTGATTATTTAATTTAAACAGTTTCTGTACAGCATTCAGACTCAATCAACCAATATTACATGTGAAACAGACTTGAATCTTTATAAGAAAATTTTACTTTTGTTAAAAAGAGGAATCAGAACCAAATATGAGAAGAAAGCCTATCTTTTCTTATTTGCTGTCCTTAAGTCATTTTTTAATGGTAAAAAACAAACAAAATATAGCATATGATCAACCCTCTTAAATTTTTAAGTGTAGTAGAGCATGATTCACTACAGGTACAATGTCATACAGAAGATCTTTAGGACTGTTTCATGTTGCATGACTGAAATTTTATACTCATATAATAGGAACTCCCTCCCTGGTCCTGGCAACCACCATTCTACCTTCTGTTTCTGAGGTGGACTGCTTTAAATACTCCTCATGGTGGAATCAGGAGTATTTTTTTTCTTCTGTGACTGGTTTATTTTATATAATGGCTACAAGTTTCACTCATATAGTAGCATATTTTGTAATTTCCATTTTTTAAGGATGAATTTTCATATATCTATGCCACATTTCATATTCATTCACCTGACACTTAGGTTGTTTCCACTTCATGACAAAGCAAATGATGTTGTAATATATATAAGACTGAAAATATTTCTTCAAGATCTTATTTTGTAGGTTTTTTTGTTTTTTGTCTTCATATATATATATATATATATATATATATATATATTCTTTAAAGTATTATAAATAGTAGTACATATGTTTCCTTCCCCCCCCCCCCATTAACCTCCCCCGGCCTCCCCTACTGCCTAGCACATGCCCTCACTGGCCCCCACCCCAGTGTCATGTATCCATTGGTTATGCTTATATGCATGCATTCAAGTCCTTCGGTTTATCTCCCACAGCTCCTACCCCCCACCTGCCTTCCCACTGTAGTTTGACAGTCTGTTCAATGCTTCTTTGCCCCTGTATCTATCTTTTCCCCTGTTTCTTTTCTTTAAAAAAATCTTACATCTGCATACTAAATACAAACATATAAGAACAAAAAATGTTTGAGTCTCAGTTTCAGTGTCCAACAGTTCTGAGTCCCAGTTTTAATGTCACATAGTTCCTTATGTGTACATGTCAGCAATGGTATCTGGATGGTGGACAAATGGTGGCAATTCAGGTTCCACCTTCTCTGGTTTGATACTGGGTTGCCTGCAGTGATACACAGCTGTTGACTGCTAGCATGGCAAGGTGTCTTCAGCGTTTTCCATCTCTGGCCTGTCTTTGTGGTTGGAACAGACCTGTCAGTTCCTCTTTGTTGCAGGAATCCATATGGTCTTGGAGTTTTTTTCTGAAAATATACAAACATATTCTCGACCAAAAGTTGATAAAGGAATCTTTTCTGTAAATTAGACTTGGGATTCTTTTTATTTTTGCCCAAATGATTTTCCTTTGGCTTATTTTGACACCTTGTGTGTTTTTCATGGGTGTCCTGTTATTAGCATTACAAATGGAAATTAACTTTCTGAAGTAAAAATTTTCTAAGTGTAATTTACTTACAAGATATTTTTCCTTACATGAGATTACCCCACTATCCCTCCCCCCTTTTTTTTCTATTTTGTAATTTTTTTGTCTAAATACCCAGAAGTGGGATTGTTGAATTATTCAGTATTTGTATATTTAGTTTTAGGTGTGTATGGTGTTGTTTTTAGGAAAGTTGACAATGTTTTCAATAGTAACCATAATTGTATAAAGATTCCAGGTTCTCCAACATCTTGCCAACAACAGAAGTATATATATATATATATATATATATATATATATATATATATATATAGTTAAGCAACCAGCCAACTGGCCAATAGTTATAATGCACACTGACCATCAGCAGGCAGACACTCAACACAGGAGCTACCCAGTGACAGCAAGTTTGCAGAGCACCTTCTCATATTCTGTGACCCTTTAGGGGCTGTCGAACCCCTTGGTCCTATCCCCACAGGCTAGGCCGAATACCCCACCTGTTGGAGAGAACCTAGGCACTCTGCAGACCCCTTTCCCACCCCATTGCCACCCCAGGTACAGCCCGTGAGGAAGGGAATGTGGGAGGTTGGGTCCAGGGCATATCTGCCCCATCTCACCCAGTCCAACCTCATCAGCCACCTTCTAATTAATTTACTTTCAATGTATAGGATTCCATGCACTGGGCCTCTAGTTTTTATTTATTTATTCATTTTTTTTATAATGGCCATTTTAACAGGGGCGAGGTGATAGCTCATTGCAGTTTTGCATTTGCATTTCCCTGATGACTAGTAATGTTGAGCATCCTTTCAAATACATGTTGGCCATTTATGTTTTCTTTGGAGAAATGTCTATTCAGGCCATTTCTTCAGTTTTTAATCAGGGTATTGGTTATTTTTTAACTGCTGAGGTGTGGGATATTAACCACCCCTTAACCACCCCTTATTGTATACATGGTTGTGATGTTTTATCCCATTCTACAGGCTACCTTTTCACTCTGTTTTCTTTGTTGGGTCAAAGTTTGATATGATCCCTCTTGCCAATTTTTGCTTTAGTTGATCATGCTTTAGCATAATACTCAATAAATCTTATCAAGACTAATATCATGACAATTTCCCCTTATGTTTTCTTAGATGAGATTTACAGTTTCCATTCTTTTGTTTATATCTTTAATTCATTTTGAGTTTATTTTGTGCATGCTATGAGAGTCTAATTTCATGCTCTAACATATTAATGTCCGGTTTTTCAATCCCATTTGTTGTAAAGACTATCTTTTCCCCATTGTGTATTTTTGACACTCTCGTAAAAGATCACTGGACATACTAGTATATGAAAGTGTGTTTTCTTATGATCTCTTTAGTCTATTCCATTGATCTATATATTTGTCTTTATGCCAGTAACATACTGTTTTTGTTTTTACCTTATTTTGCAATACGTTTTGAAGTCAGGAAGTGTAAAACATTTTTTTTTTGTCTATTCAGCATCATTTGTATCAAATGAACTTTAGGATTTTTTTGGCCTGTCAAAAAGTGTCATTATGGTTTCAACAGGGATTTTACTGTATCTGTTTATTGTTTATGGTCACATAGACAATTTAACAATATCAAGACTTCCAATTCATGAACAGAAGATATCTTTCCATTTAGTTGTATCATCTTTCATTGTTTTTAGCAATGTTTTGCAGTTTTCCTTGTACAACTCTTTTACCTCCTAAAATAAGTTATTTGTATTTTTATTCCTTTTGATAAACTTTTAAATTGCATTGTTTTTTAATATTCTTTCCAGATTGCTTAGTTATAGAAATGCAACTAACTCTTGTATATTGACTTTGTATCCTGCAACTTTGCCGCATTAATTTATCAGTTCTAACAATTTTGTTTTTGCTTGTTTATTTGTTTTAAATTGAATTTTTAGCATTTTCTATACAGGATATGCAGATAAAGTCATCTGCAAACAAAGATAACTTTGTTATTTCTTCTCTGATGTGAAGGCTTTTTGTTATTTATTTATTTGTTTTTTGTTTTGTTTTGTTTTGTTTGTTTGTTTTTTGCCTAATTGCTCTAGTTAGGACTTGCAGTACTATGTTGAATAGAAGTAATAAGGGTGGACAAATGAGCATCATTGCCTGTTTCTTTTTTTAATCTTTATTGTTCAGTTTATTAATTACATTGTTCCCCTTTTTTATCCTCCTATAGTTCCCCTCCACCCGATACCCATCCCACCCTCCACCCTCACCCCCCCCCCCCCCCGGTCCTCTCCCATAGTTGCATGATTTTTGTCCAGTCTCTTGCTGCACTTCCCACACCCCTTTTCTCCCCATGAATTGTCAGTCCATTCCCTCTCTATGTCCATGATTCTGTTATATTCACCAGTTTATTCTGGTCATCAGCTTATTAATTCACTTGATTTTTAGATTCATTTGGTAATAGATGTGTATTTGTAGTTCATAATTTATATTTTTACCTTTTTCTTCTTCCTCTTCTTAAAGAATATCTTTCAGCATTTCATATAATATTGGTTTGGTGGTGATGAACTCCTTTAGGTAGCTTTGGCAGTGGGTTTTCAACAGCTAAGCCATGGTGCTGATGACATGGGGTCCAATCCCAAGTCCACTGTCTCCATCACCTCTCCTCTCTTATTAGAGGGTAGAGCTCTGCTTGGCACCTTACACCACCATCCCCAAAACATATTTAAAAATCCATGCAGCTACTTTGTGTCTGTATTGGTGAGCTTAATCCATTTAAACTTAAAGTAGTTTTTAATATTAAAGAACTTACTAATGCCATTTTATTGTTTCTGTTAGTCTACTTTCATGATTTTTTTGTTCCTCTTTCCCTCTCTTGCTGTCTTCCTTTTCATAGTCACATGCTTTGATTTGTTAGTATATCTTCTATAAATACTTTCTTTGTGATTACCAAGAGGCTTATATTATACACCTTATGTTACAAAAACTAAATAAAACTGATAATAACTTCAATTGAATAGTATTTTGAAGAGAGATTTATACTTTCATATGATTTCATGTTTCTGGTTATCATATTTTCATTTCAATTAGAAGGGATTTCTTTAGCATTGTTTGTAATGCAGGTCTACTGTTGAGAAACCCCATCAGGTTTAATTTATTGAGGGGCTTTTATCTCTCCTTCAATTGTGAAGAACATCTTTAGTCTTTCTTATACATGTAGTTAGATCTTTTATAGCAATTTAAAAGAACAAACTTTTTCTTTGGCCATCAATATATTGCTATAAGAACATTAATTTCTTTTCGATGCTTCCAAGTTTCCTTAGTAATGGTTTACATTTTCATTCTATTTCATAATATTTGGCTATTTCAAATCAATTTATCATTGTGGTCATATGCTAATAATTAAATTAAACATTACTTATCCTATATAATAAAAGAGAAACATGCATATTTGATCATACCTTTGCTCCTGATTGGCTATGCTATTAGCCAATCAAGAGCGGGGACAGGGCCAAGTGGTGCAAGTGCCGGGCCCTGGGGGTGGAGATGAAACAGCAGGGGTGGCAAGCGCCCAGCCCCCAGGTGCTGTGAGGGGAAGTGGTGGCGAATGCCCAGCCCCAGGGCTGGGTGGTTGCAGGCAGTCAGGGCTGAGCTGAGCAGGGTGATGGCAGGCTGGGGGTGAGCCATCAGTTGCACATCCCCTGAGGGCTCCCAGTATGTGAGAGGTGGCAGGTTGGGTTGAGAGACCATCCACCCCCCAGTGCATGAATTTTGTGCACTGGGCCCCTAGTATTTATATAACACTATATCAGGTTAAATAAACAACTAAACTTTGCTCTCCCAAGTTTAGTTCTCCTACCCTAATCCATCATTTGTTGAAGTCTTCACAGTGAACACAACTAAAGGATTCATAGCATGTATGAATAGTGTTTAGGATAGATTATCAGATAAAAATACAGAAATACTTAAACAACAAAAAAAAAATACTTGCTGTTTATCTGAAATTTAAGTTTAACTCGGTGTCCTTTATTTTTTTGGCTAAATATAGCAAATCTACTGGAAAGCTCCTGATACTTAGCTCCTTGGTAATCAAAAGGAAGAAGAATAACAACTTAGCAGAACAGAAACTGACTCAAAGATACAAAGAATATTTTAACAGTTTCCAGATAGGAGGGAGTTTGTGGGGAGGTGAAGGGATTGAGAAGTACAAATTGGTAATTACAGAATAATCATGGGAATTATAGGAAATATAGTCAGTAATACTGTAATAACTATATGTGGTGCCAGTCTGATGGGTCCTAGATTTATCAAGGTGATCACTGTGTAAGTTATATAAATGTCTGATCACATGGTTGTACACCTTAACTAATAAAATAATTGTATATCAACTGTACTTTCAAAATAGAGTTAAAAAAAAACACTCAGCTATTTCTTAAGAAAGATGTGAGACACTCCTACTAGAACCAGATCTGAGGATAAAGTAAGATTTAGAAGACAGGCACCATTGTAAATCTGCAATGTGTCAGGCACAATGCTTAGTTTTTAACATGAATTTCAGTCCATAATCTTTCCAACTACTCTGTTTTAAACATAGGAAAATAACAATGCAGGTAGGCTGATTTGCCAAAAGCTACACCTCCAGGCAGTGAGAGAGCCAGGATTCTAAACTAGGTTGACATTACCCAGAACCTGTGGGCTTACTCAATGTGCTATCCTGGGAGGATAAAAGTTTAATGTCCCTGCCTCAGGGTTAATGGGAATATGATCTTAGATAATCTTCCTCCAATCTTCATTTAAATAACACTTAATGTGCATCTCTGTGTCAGACACTATTTTATGGCCAAAACATGAAATGGTAAACAAGACCTACACAATCTCTGCATCTTCAAGTATACAACAAATTAAATAATATTCTGGGCTAAAAATCAATAGCAATTGTGGACTTAAAATATAAATAATAAAAATCCCTTTTACCAAAAACATGTTTATCATTACTGAGCTTGGAGTTATTTAGATGACAAGAAAATGTAAATCTATACATCCTTGAAAAACTAACAGAAATAAAATGAGTTCCTTAGTTATGACTGTTCATGAATATAAAACATGGGAAATTTTAGATTTTGCATACAACAGTAGTTTCATAAGCTGCAGTAGCTTGTTTTATGACCTGATATAAGCAATTATTTAGAGTTTATATACATATGTAATTAAATCAAAATGTATTATTCTAATTAATTTGAGAGGCCATGCTAGTAAATTAGAAAACAGTACTTACTTTTCTAAATCGTCCACCCAATTCTCATATTCTGTAAACTTTGAAAGAATTATTTCTAAGTATTTTCAATTTTATTGGGCCAGGTACTAATCCTCTTTTCATCTATCAATAGTATGGTTATATCATTTACTGCCCATAGTAGAATAATTCTGAGTGTGAAAGGATGAGCTAGTCTTTAATATTCTAAGACAACAAGTATAACCTAGATTGTCTCAAATAAGCCATGTTTGCAATTCATTCATCTCTATTTCAGAAACTTCAAAGATTACCATGATGTGTGTGTGTGTGTGTGTGTGTGTGTGTGTGTGTGTGTATGTGTGTTTGTGTTTGTGTGTGTGTGATTAGTGATAGTGGCTTTTTACTTAGTAGGAAAGCAAGAGGGCATGATACCAAAGGTATCATATATCTGGGTTTTTCATGACAGTTTTATGGTTCCATTGGCAGTGATCAGAGCTAAAAATACAGCAAAAGTGAAAATCCTTCCTTGTAGCAATAAACATTTATCCTTCCCAGTGGAGACAGAAATAAAATGCTCGTGCTGGTTGAAGTGATGAGATAGAGATGGTAAAAAATAGTCATTATTGAATAGTTAATAATAAAATACATATAATTTGTCATCTGTTATTGTCACTAATCTCATTTTTTATCTGTATATTTATTTGTGCAATGGCTTCAATGCTTGGAAATCCCTCAGTAGTCATTTTTCCATATTGCCCCAATACCTGTTTATTACGAGGCTATTTCTCTCTCTTTGTTTTGCTTGACTTTAATGTTTTAACTTGATTCTATTTTCCTTATAGTTATATGGAAATGGTTTGTTATAGAAATAACTTTTTAAAATTGATTTTACAGAGAGAGAGAGAGAGAGGAAGAGAGAAGAAGAGGGAGGGAGGGAGAGAGAGAGAGAGAGAGAGAGAGAGAGAGAGAGAGAGAGAGAGGGAGAGAGATATTTGTTTTTCCACTTATATATGCATTCATTGATTACTTCTTGTATATGCCCTGACCTGGAATTTAACCCACAACCTTGGCTTATTGGTCTGATGTTCTAATCAACTGAGTACTTGTCCAGGGTCGAGAGAATTGACTATTAATTAACATAGGACCACATAGCCTGACTGCCTTGTATATGACATATTAGCACACTGTCCTGAAAATAATGTAGTACATTACTCTTGACTTCTGCCTTTGTGGCTATCTTCTTTCTCTTTTAGTAATTATATAGAAAATTATCATGTTTTCTGTATATAAACCTATAATCAACTTTACATATACTAAAGTAAGAGTTAACTTTCCATTTCAAATAACTATCATATGCAAGAATGCTTGTATGCTTATTTGCAAATACAGTTGTTCTTTTAAAAATATATCACATTGCATCAGATAAAACCTGTGTCATTATACCCAGAAAAAACAATAAACCCAAAAAGAAATAAGGATGATTATCAGATAAGCAAAGAAAATTTATCTAATTTACTTCTGCCTGTTAATAGATTTTTACATTAGTGTAGTGGGAGGAATGAGAATGATAAAGTAATAACCTTATAAAATATATATGAACATTTTAAAGTTAAATTTTCAGTAACTAAATTAGTTGAAATTTAATTTTCTATTTTTTATCTTCTAAACACTCATTTTATAGCCATTAGCTGTTTCTATAACAATACACATATAAAAGCCAGTGGGGCTTTCTATATAGTTCCTCTCTGAGTAATAGTAATTGCAAATTTTCTTCAACATTTTAACAAACATATTGGTAATTTACACAGATTTAAGAGACATATATATTAGGTTGAACTTTGTAAAAAGACACATGTACGAAAAACAAGTTATATGTATACACAATCTCTAAGACACTGAAAGGGTTTTAGAAATAGAAAAATCAATTACACTTCACAGTATGTCTGCAAGGTGAGTAGACATTATGTAATATCAATGAGAAAATAGATATGGGAAATTAAGGGGAGGTACAGTCCAGTAAAATAAGATGGAGAATATAACTATTGGTAGAGAACCAAGAACCAAAACCACAGCTACACATCTTTATACTATTGAAAAATTGTATCATTAAATATAAAAATAGGAAGATAATTCTGCTGCAAAATTATAGACGCTCAGACTTTTTACTAGAGCAAAAATTACATTAAAAGTACATGCACACTCAAACAAAAAAAACCACAAACAAACAGTTCCCTGTGACTGACATCCACAGGGAAAAAGAGGGAATGAAAATTAACACATCAATTTAGTCAATAGCTGGAGAATACAAAATTCTGTAGGCAAGAGATTTCTCAAGGGAAAGGGTGGGCTTGAGGGGTGAATTTTAGAGCATGCAGCTTGCCTTGGAATACTTTCTTTAACTGATCTGCTTGAGATCTTATCTGCCTTTATGTTAGATCCCCTAAAGTCACAAAAACCTCTAGGCAGCCAAACAAAGAGAAAAAGTGAATAATGGTGTCAGAAATGTCTACTTTTTAAAAAACTTGTTTAAACTAAAATAAATAAGTAAAATAATGAAAGAAAAAAAAACTATTTATCCCACCTCCCATCCTCTGGAAATATATATAATTTCTTTATCCATTCATCCATTATGGAAAAAGTTTTTTTTTTCCATATTCTGATGATTGTAAATATTGCTGCAGTAACCATGGGGGTATATGTATCTTTTCAATTTAGTTTTTTGTTTTCTTGAGATATATACCCAGAATTGGAAATGCTGGATCATATAGTAGCTCTACTTCTCATTTTTGTGAAGAACTCTCATAGTGTTTTCTATGGTGTCTGCACCAATTTAGATTGGCACCATCAGTACATAAAAGTTCCCTTTTTCTCCATATTCTTCTCAATACCTGTTATTCCTTATCTTTTTTATAATAGTCATTCTAACAAGTGTATTGTGGAATATTATTGTGATTTTGAATTGCATTTTCCTGATGATTAATTATATAAAACATGTTTTAGTGTATCTGTTGGCCATCTGCATGTCTTCTTTGGAGAAATGACTATTCATAGTTTCTGTCCTTTTTTTTGGCAGAGGGTTGTGGAGAGTGTTCAGCCATGTGAACATGAAATATATGATGATGAAAATTTTATTTATATATTTATTTTTAAATATTTATTTTTAAATTACAATGTATATTCAATATTATTTTGTATCAGTTTCAGATGTACAGCTTAGGGGTTAAACAATAATATGTTTTACAAAATGTTCCCCTCAATATATCCAGTACCCACCCATACATAGTTGTCACAATATTAGTGACTGTATTCCCTATGCAGTACTTGTTAATCCCTTTACCTCTTTCAGTCAGGCCCCCGATCCCCTTCCTAAATCCTTTACTATGATCTAAAGAACCTACAAGATCTGCTTTGTCCATCTCTTCAACTGCTACCGTGATCCCTCTCACTATGATACTAAATATTAATATTTTTCATTCTTTATTTTTTCCTTTCCTTTACTATAGTTTAAATTTAGTACTATTTTTGTATTAATTTCAGGTATAGAGTAGAGTGATCAGATAATGACAAACTTCACAAAGTGTTTTCCACAATATTTCCAGTACCCACTGACACCATACATAGTTATTACAATATTCTTTTTTTTATGTTAATACTAGAGGCCCATTACATGAAGATTCATGCAATAGACCTTCCTTCCCCTGGTTGCTGGCACCAGTTTTTCTCCAGTACCCAAGACCTAGGCCTTCACTGGCCACTGTCTTCCTTCTTTGCTTTGGCCAGAGATTTTGCTCGGCCAGAGCCTTCAGTCTTCACTCCAGCCAGAGCACTGCTCCTGTAGCTCCCTCAGCCCCCTGCCTGCCTCCTCATAGCAGGCATCCTGCCCCACCCAGCCATTCCATGCCTGCCCAGAACAGCTGGGGGGTGAGGCTGCCACCATCTTTGTTGGGTTGATTTACATACTCAGTTCTGATTGGCTGGTATGCTTTGTGACATGATGGTCAATTTGCATATTTCTTTTTTATTAGTGTAGATATTTTAAATAATATTTAATATTTGGTATCACTGCTATTTTTCATGCCATTAATTTGTTTTGAATAATATCAATACTAGTATTTTATAATTGTGTAAAATGCATACCAAAATTCCACCAGTTATTTTGCACTGGCGTGGTCACTTTCTGGAATTCCTTGGCACTGCACTATCTACCTCCCTTTCCTACATGACTATCTGTTCACTCACCCCCAAACTGCACTACTTCTTGAGCATCTCACCTAATGCTCTTTTTCTTTTGACTAATCCTCACCAAGGATATTTTTTCCTTTCATTTTTAGAGAGGATGGAAGGGAGAGGGAGACATGTGCATTTGGAACCTAAACTTTTGTTAGTTATAAATACAAAAGCAAAGAAAGGGAGAAACATCGATGTGAGGGAGACACGTGGATTGGTTGTCTCTAGTCAGGGTTGGGGATCGAGCCTGTAAAGGAGGTACATGCCCTTGACCAGGATTGAACTCAGGACCTTTCAGTCTGCAGGCCAAAGCTTTATTCACTGAGCCAAACTGGCTAAGACATGCTCTTCTTCTTGAAGTTCCTTGTTTAACGCCACCTTCTTTCTCTTCCGAAACCATATATAGCTCCTCTTGTTCTATCTGATCTCCCTGTTCTCTGGAGTTTGGCATTCAGTTCTAAGCCATTACTTAGTTTGTAGAAAAGGAGCTTCCTGAGACCAGAGGGTTTTGTCACTTCTGTCACAGCTGTACTTCCCAAAGTCTTGACAACTCTCTGGTACTCAGTAAATATTTATTGAACAATTAAATGAAACTGACAATACATTATCTTGCTAATGCCATAATATTTCAAGCTTCTTTTGTTAATGTCTGCAAGTGTACCACAAATGCTCTTAAGGCATGCCAACATTTAACAAGTTTGGATCTGCAAATCTGGCCCTGTTCCTCTACGTTCTAGTCCTGCCAGATGAATAACTGAGTCCATATCACTACTGACCGGTGAAACCTAATGTAAACATTTGAGAGACTATCATTCTAATACTCTCTAAAGCAATTTAATAAATACTAGTGATGCTTACATTCAAATATTAATAAAGATATAAACTAGAAAATAGATCTTAAGAAATATATTTTGACTGAATTTGAGATGATCAAAATTTTTACAAAATATTTAGCTGAAATTTGATTTTTAAAAATTATTTTGCTTTTGTATCTATAACTTATAAAGGTTCAGGTTCCAAAAGCTATTGACATACACATTCTTTTGGGATCAGTAACTGACTTCCAGCTCTGGTGCAAGCCCTTCTTTTATTTGCTGCACAGAGTGACTGCAGAGGTCACTCCCATCACCACCCTATTCTTCTGTCCCCTCTTAGGCCTCAGCAGCCTTTAATTACCAGTTTACTCTAATTATTCCACTTCATCGTATTTGTCCTGCTAATTCCTTCCACCTAAATCTCCACATTGTTTTGGCAATGACTGCTTTTTCTTCTCAGATTACGACTTTATATTTTTTAAAACAGAATTGTATTTTTAAAAATTGATTTTTATCTATTGTAGAAAAAAATATATAACAAATTGCAAATGATATCCCTATATGTAGAAAATTATAGAGTGGTTTTCCTTCAAATTAAAAAAAGATGTTGTTTTAACATACCAACATCATTGTTCTCCCTCCAACACTATATTCTACCACTTACTTTCTAGTCCCCGAAGCTCAGAGCTATATATTACTTTGAAGAGTAGTAAATTAAATAGCTAGCTAGCCCAGTCACCTTAGCAGCTTTAATTTTTTTAACTTTTTTTCCAGCTTTCGATATACACATACCTAAAAAAAGAAAAAGTGTTTGAACCCAGAGACCCACCTGCTACACACTATGTAACAATATTACCATCACTTTGTGTCTTACTTAAACTATTTAGATAATGTGCCATTAAAAAAGGGGGGAGGGATTGATTGAATTTCTAAGATGAATAAAGGTAATATAAATTTGCATATAGTATGGTCACATGGTATCCTTTTTCAGTTTTAGGGAGAGAATATATGCATATATGATTTATTTTGGACATTTGAAATATGTTCATTCTGTATCTGTAAAATATATAAAAAAAAACAATCTTGCAAATGCTTGCTCTAAATATATAGAATTTTTAGCAACCATGATTAATCCTGGCAATATTTCACACACATATTTACTTGATTTCTCTCTGCCTCTGTCTCTATCATCAAAGCCAGAGTATGTCAGGTTTGCAAAAGCAGTTGTCCAGAGGGATTTGTTCCCAATTATTTTGACCTAATGTTCTTTGTCTATGTGATGACAAAGCAATAGCATGTTTTTCATCAAAGGCAGGAAATGCATTGTTTTTTCTTTGATCTCTAAAGAGGAATTCTTGAGTAGAAAGGTGAGAAGATAGACTTTTAAGCTTGCTCTAATTTGAAAATAAACTATGTTTACCAGTATGTGAAAGTTGGAAAATTTTTAAAGCACAATTTCAAAATGAGTAGGTACTGATTTTGTATTAATCTTTAAAAATTACCTCAAAATAACTTTCAGACAGTTATATATTTCTGAATCCTAAACTGAAGATAACTTTACTCACTTGGAAGCCTGATATTATATGTTTAGCTTTAAAGTAAATAAAGTTCTGAAACTCAATATTATATCTTAAAGTGTGATATCATCAATACCTTTTATCTGTCTTTTCTCTGTTTATTTGAACTCCTTATTGAACCAACATAATTTATTTCATTAGTTCCTTGTCTTTTCCATGTCCCTTTCAGTTCTCAGCATTGTACTCATTTCTTCAGTCAGTTTACATGAGATCTGACTACATTTTGTCTTATTCCCAATTAACTTATTTATTCTTTTTCAATATGTACATGTGAGTGAGTGTCAAGGTGTTTCTATATAGGTCTCTTTCTTTGAAAGCATATGGATATTAACAAAAATAAATCTGTTGAATGCTCTCTCTACCTCCACTCAATTTTACTCCTTATATCAATTAGAAACAATTTTATATAATATATTAAGAAGTTCAGAAAACCATGATTTTCTTAAAAATTTGGCTAAAATAGTTGAGGATAAGAGCTAATGCTACAAGTCTTCTAGGAAATAACTAGGAGAATATTTTTACGACCAAGGGTTAACACAGATTTCTTAGATTGAACACACAAAAATACTAACAATAAAAGAAAAATTTATAAATAGGACTTCATCAAAATTCAAACTTCTGTACATTAAAAAATATCATTAGAAAATTAATAGACAAGATAGATTGATAAAATATTAACGGTACATGTATTTGATAAAGGACTTGTGCCCTGAATATATAAACAATGTCAAGTTAAAAATAAAAGTCAAACAATATCATAAAAATGGACAAAATATATGAACAGAAAAGAGAAGAATAAAAAAAATAAGCATATAAAAAGGTGCAGAACATTATCGGGCATTAGGGAAATTCAAATTAAAGCCACTATGAGATATCCATTTATACACTCAAGAACAAATATTTAGAAGACTGGTAGCACAAACTATTGGTAAGGACATGAAGCAATTGAAACTCTTATAATATTGTTTATTAGATATCTGTTAGACCCAACAATTCCATTCATAAACATAAACTTGCCCAAAGAACTGAAAACATATGTCCACAAAAATCTTGCACATATGTTCATAGCATCTTTATTCACAATAGTCTAAAGTGAAAAAAACTAATATAATAGTAAACAGATCTATAATAGTAAAAGCATAATATACTAATTAGACTGGACATCCTTCTGGATGACCTTCCAGACAAAGCTGGGGCTGGGAGGGCTGAGGTAGCCACGATGGTGGGTGGGGGCTGAGGCCGAGACAGGTGGGGGCCAAGGCCCTGCACAAATATCATGTATCGGGCCTCTAGTATATATATATATAATAAAGACAAAAAGCAGATTTTCTGTAACAGCAAAAAGTTTATTCACCTGGGAAAGGAAAAAAAGGGGTAACAAAATTGAGCAAATGGCATTGTCAGAGCATGATGCAAATCTGATCGTTGCTGCCAGCCCAGTGGGGAATTCTGGAGCAAAGACTGGCAATTAGTGCCATCTGCTTTGGGTAGAAATGGATAGGCCCCTTTGCCAGCAGCTTGTTTAGTAATGCCTGTGGGCTGCTCTAAGATGAGCATGTCCTTAAGTTACTGTCACCTGACTGAGTCATTGACTGGGGAATCACCAAAAATAGTGTGGCTTTGGCTCAAAAGCTGAGACAGACCCTGCAGAAGCTCTCAGTTAGAGGCTGTCAGCTAACCACACTCCTGGCAGCTGGCAAGGAGTCATCTCAGCAGGGGGAGTTACGAGGCAGACCTCCATGATTTTCACTCTGTAAGGCTCAAATTATGTGAATTTCAAAACTAACCCATGGCATGAGATGTCACAGTGGTGGTTATCTTTAGGAAAGAAAGAGACCTTAGTGGTGAAGAAGGGTCACTAGAGTGGTTTCTGTGGTGCTGGTCATATCCTATTTCTTAATCTAAGTGCAGGTTATGAATGTGTGTTTATTTTATATCTCATCAGGCTATGCACTTATGACTTGTGCACCTTTTATGTGTTGTTTATTTAATTAAAAGAAGAGCAATGCCAGTCATTTCAATAAAAATAATGTAAAACAAATAATGTTTTAAAGCATGAGTGAGTGATGGAAAATTTAGAATATATGTATTTCTAAGCATGTCATAGGAAACATATGCTATTGTACTGTTTGTTCTGAAAGACAAGGCAGTCCTGAAAATATAAGTGATTACCATATCCAGGTTCATGGATATTAGTGTCATATTAGGAGTTTAATGAACTACATTTAATCTGATATCTAGTGAAATTTGTAATTTAACGAAATTTGAAATATAGAATTAGTCTATAAATCTAATCTGTATCCTTATAATATATTCTTTCCTGAAGCAAATTTTATTTTTCTTTCCAAAATTTATATTCTTAAAGCTGATATAAATGTCAGGTTACTAATTAAACGTTACCACTCAGGAAAATAGACTTTAAATTGCATTAAATCCATTTAAAGTATACTAACTCTAGAAATGTATTTTCTGTCATTTCTCTTACATCTGAAAGTCACTATATGCAGAAATGAATGCTTTCTTGTTTCTAACACACATATAATATGCAAGCAAATGCCTTTTAAAAATAAATCCATTGCACATTAGGCACTATTTTAGTTCCTAGGGGTAAAAAGATGAATATAATGCAGTCTTTAATATCAACTCTAGCATAGGAAAGTACAGCTATGCCATTAATTATAATACAATATAATGAATGCTATACTAACAGTAAAAGAAAGAGGTTGTGGAAGCGCATGGAACAAAAGACACTATATTTCTTTTCTGTATCTTAGGGAAAAGGCCTTGCTACTAAGTACCCCAGAGAGGTTTTCCTTAAAATGTTAATAAGAGTCCTCCAAGAGGAACAAAAAGGACATTTCAGTCAGGAGGGGAACATAATTAAGAGGCAAAGAAGGGTGAAGGGGAAATCTTGCATATTTTTAGGATTGCTGAATGTTGTAAAGTGGCAGGATTTAACTCGGGTGCTGGGAGAAGGCTACAGAGAAGGATTGGTGGGCACAAGCTGGGAAGTGTACATTGGGAACATACAAGGATGCTTCAGGATAGATGGCAGAGTCTAGAGTAGTGATATGAAGTAATACTTTGGGGACAAAGGATGGAACACTGGAGAACAGCAGCCCATAAAGGCAGAGAAGCCAGTGAAAGAAACAGGGAAAGATAAACCAGACAGAAAAGTGGAAAGAGGGCATGCGATTAAATCTTAGAAAGAAGAGGTTTTGAGAAGAAGAGAACCAGCTGGGTGATAAGTTGAACAGAAGTCATGCAGGATAAAATATGGAAAGGTAACCTTGGGTTTGGTAGGTCGAGGGTGAGGCTAATAGATGGGAGTGGGGAAGTAAGCATGCAATGGGCATGGGAGAGAGGAAGATGAGGAGAGAAGCTTGGAGCATGTGCTGTTTGTTCTAGAACTGTGGTTGTGCATTTGAGAAAGGAAAGGCACAGATGGAGCAGAGAAAATAATTTGTTGTTTTTAAAAAACAGAAAGGCTGAAGGGAATAACCCTGTACACGAAAAACAGACTGAATACATACTAGTATACAGGTATATTCTGTAGTAGATGGGTTGATTTAACAAGTAAATCTGACCAAGAACTGTCATAAGGCCAAAGTAGAAAAGGAGACACTAACATTTTATAAGAACACCTTCTTCTAAATGCATCAGTACTGGACTCTGACTGTCCTTCCTGAAAAACTTGCCTCAAAACACTCTATACTTCTTTATTTTGTTCATTAGATTCCACATATCAGTGAAGAGTGAGATCTTGTGAAACTTGTCTTTCTCTGACTGCTAAGTATTATTTGCTTAGCATAATACTCTGCAGGTCCCTTCATGCTGCCTCTAATGGTAATAGATCCAAAGATGTAGAAGCATGGAACAGACTTTAGAATCTCAGAGGGAAGGTGGGGGTGGATGGGTGGATGGAAAGAGATCAACCAAAGAACTTGTATGCTTATATGCATAGCTCATGGACACAGACAATAGGATGGAGAAGGCCTGAGGCAGGGAGGAAGGGGACAGCTTAAAAGGGGTCAATGGGGGAGTGGGGGGGAGTGAAGGTGGGAAGGGACATGTGTAATACTTTCAACAGTAAATATTTTTTAAAAAAGAAAGAAAAAAAAACTCTGTACTGACTTGTATCTAGTATACATGTTCTCTTTCTATTTCCCTCACCCTTCCTCTCTTCCTCCTTATTGTTAAGACAATAGCACATTTTGTGTTTCTCCAGTGCTGGCCCATGAGCATACTCTGCTCCAACAGCACAGGGACTTTTTTCTGAAAGGAGCCTTTTTGGAGACAAATCCTTCAGCCCCAGCCCCCACCATCCTGTACAACCTCTTTCTCCTTCCTAGACCATTTGCACAACATTTGACAAGTCTCCTGTTGAGTTAGACTTAACATAGCAATGATTACGATAAAAACAATAAGAATATAACAATCACAACAGCCATCTTCAATTGTGATATTAAGGCACATACAGAGAGAAAGTTAACTTGTACAAAATTTCACAGGCAGTAAGTGGTACTGAAAGTGTTGACAATTATTCTACAGCCCCTCTTTTACTGTGACCTTTTTAATCCCATCAAGAATGGGTTAAGAGGCCAACCTGAGAAAATGGTATTTGTGTTTTCAGATATTATTCTCTGAGTAAAATTGAGCTAAAGGCTTTGGAGATTTAGCCCTGAATTTTCAAAGGACCTCCAATGGGCTGTGTTTTGAGAATTTGCAACTAAATAGTTCATGATTAATTCCAAAACAATTCAAACTGTTCTCCAAAGAAAATCAAGTGAAGTTGAGCTGCACTCAACACTTTCAAGTATCTCTAAGCTCTTTTTGCCTTCTTCAGAAATCCGCACCATTGTACACAGGATTTACTATCTTAAACTCTCTAATTACAGATTCAATGGATAAATGCAAGGGCAAATAAATCTTATTACTAAAGTTTGTCTCTGTAAAGTTCATGTGTGCCAAGGAAAAATCAGTTTTTACTTTAGATTTTATTATATTTTTAACTGCTGGGCATATTTTATCATTGCAGTAATTTAGAAAACTCAAACCTAAAGAGGACAGACAAACATAAAATCTTCTTAATTGGGAAAAATGTGGAAAATATATCTGAAAAATGATGATTTTTAATTGTGATATACTGAGTTGTAGCTGTATGTACTGAACATGCTCTATAAAACAATTCTATAATGTAGCAATATACTGAACATGCTCTATAAAATAGTCCTGTCAGTATTTTATTTTCATTATTGACACATCTATGGGTGATTGATAAGGTAATTATGCCTTTCATAAAATTCTACACAACTTTCATTATCAAGTAATAATAATAATAATAATAATAATAATAATAATAAATAACAAATTGGTAAGACTTTGCCTGTTTTGGGGGAACTTATTTGGCTGGTGAAAGTCTATCTTATATGTAGTTAAGTGTAAAGGGTGGCCAAATATAAGGTGCTGGAAGATGACTTGGTGGTGGGCACACAATGCAAAATATAGATCATGTACCATAGAAATGTACACTTGAAACCTAACACTATTAACCACATCCCCCAACACATTTAATATATATATATATATATATATATATATACACACACACACATATATACATATATATCCATTTATTCAGCAGAGTACAAAATAAACAAACAAAAATGTCTAAGGAGAAATATTCTCCAAGTTCTCTAGCATTTGAAAATGATCTTCAGAATAAGCATATTAATTAACAACTTGATCAAACTACTCTTATTCTAGAAGGCATAGATCGGTAACACTCCAAAACTGGGTGAGTCCACATTGTTCCTACAGTAGTTTACTTTGAGTTCTTTTAAGATCAATAACTTAAACTTGCATTAAGTTTTCCTGGGTTGTTTGTGTTTAATTTAGCTTCTTGTACAATGTTCTAAAAGTTTCTATGTCAATAAAACTAAAGTAGTACTCATAAATCTGCATGTACATTCCTTCTGGCAATTATGTTACAATTGGTACAGGTACAACTCTTTGCAAAATATGTGTTTTTATCCTCTGGTAGAAGTAATGAAATCATGAAGATAAGAAAACAGAGTCTGGGAACTTCCCTAAGGATTAGTTTTTTGTCCATTCCATCTTGTGGACCTCCCCATTGCTTTTTAGCCCTCTGTCATCACCCCAGTACTTAGCAATAGATCTTTTCATAGCAAAACAGCAGCTTCCATCTGATTACTTTCCGTGGGCATCACTCCTCTTCATTCAATTCTCTGTTGTGATTATCTTTGAAATGGGAACCAGGCACTCCAAGGTAATTTATATCACTTCTAGAAGAAAATACTATAACTTCTTTATTTTTATCTGAAAAACACACACACAAATAAAGCTTTAGAATTATTTAATATCTGGAATTGACGTAGGTACTTATAATCAAACCCCAAGTCATTTATTAGTATGTTACAAAGGATACTAAGGTATCCAGAGGCAAGCCTGGGAATTCAAAAGGAAACAGCTAATATTGATCCTTGACTACTATATGACCCTTTCTTTTTTGTATTCACTTTCAGTATGCTGCAATGTGTGGCAATTAACATGCCTTTTTAAGTGAATTTATGATGTATATTACTACACTTTCAGCAAAGTGAAAGTTAAATATAAAAATATTCCTAAAATAAAACTGGGAATTAAGGTTAATAGTCATAATATAAATAAACAATAAGAAAATATCAGACCATAAAATTCTAAACCTAGTGTTTTCTTATGAAAGTTACCAGGTTAAAAAACAAACAAAAAACAAAAACAAAAACAAAACAATAATGAACTAAACAAATTGGACAAGAAATAAGATAATATTTGAAATTATCTATTATTATTACTGTTAATGAACTTTAGGCTAAATGCACATTGGATCTTGAGATATTGGTCAATAAAACAGTTATATAATTTATAAATAAATATATTTAAATTCATTGAAGTAGTTGCTCAAAATTTCATCCTGACAAGGATGAATGATCAAAATGTTTGTTTATTAAATTGTTTTGCCTACACTGAAATCAGAGGGACCCTAGTAAACATATACATAAACTTTTTCAGTGATTTTCTTCTACCTTTAATGTAATTTATAAAGTCTTTCTAGTTCAGCATCTCACTGGTCTCTTCTTGGATTGCTCTCTATACACACTGGACCTTTTAGCTCAATGAGATGTGCCCAACTATATTTAATCTGGCCTTCCCTGCATTCTTCTCTCTGCCTGTATCTCCATTTCTATCATTCTTTCCCTATGTTTCTGGTTATCTTCTACTCAACATTCTCCCTTCAGATGTCACTTTTTAAAAAAGTAATTTCTTTAGTATACCTTTCAAACAAATTTAAACTAGGTTACACATCCCCCAACTCACCACCATGTCTTTCTAATATACTCAGCATTTTCACTCTTGAAACAATCACGCTGTACTTATGTTACTAGTTAAATTCTTTATTTTCCCCAATTCTCAGTATAAACTGAGGTCAGGGCGAGGACTCTCTTTCTCATTGCTGTACCACTTTTTATTTAATTCTTTTCTTAAGAAAATAAGTTTAGAGTACCTTTTAGGTAAATACAGGCAAAAACGAATTCATATGTCTTCAATTATCTTCCTAAATATGTAGGTCACCAGGAAGTATAACGGAAGTGTCTGTGGTTTAAATGGGGCCAATAATCTGGCTTACTCAGTAGAGTAACTCCTAAGAGTAAATCAGTAATTATATTTAGGCTGGTGAAAAAATATATAAAGACCCAATGATTTTGGAAGTTTTGAGAATTAAAAATCCTACATTTTTAATGGCTCTTATAAAATAAATTTTTAAAAACACACAAACAAAATCACACTAAATTCCTTATAAAATATGAAGTGCTATAGAAAATACAATAGGTTGTTGTCATTTTGCCAATAAATATATTGGCATTCTGACTTTTATCAACATTTCAAATATGCTAAATAAAGAACTGTAGGCTTGGGGATGAGCCAATTGGTTGTAAAGGAGAAAATTATGCCACTAATAAAATTCCTGTGACTGAGGACTTGAAATAAGAATTAGAAGGAGGGGAAAAAATAATTAGAAGGCGACATCAATAGGGCAAAGACATTTCAAAGACAATGAACCTAACAAAATATCTGTTTCTATAACTACAATGGTTAAATAACTCAATTTAGAATGCTTTTAATCCTTGCAGTCAAGTTTATAGTCATGTACGATAATTAAGAGTAGAAATAATAAATAATAGCAAAAGCAAAATACCTAGATTTTATGAATATTAAATTTCATACTTATATTTTCTATTTAGTGAAATAGGACACTCTACTCAATAGAATGAGAGATACAAAGGGTAAAAGAAAATTGTATGATGAGGAACCATTCAAAAAATTAGCCTACCTTGTCCATACATTTTCTTTCTATTATACTTATTAATCACTGTCTATAAGTACAAAGGACTTTTTTCTTTGGTTAAATACACTATATTCACTTTCTAGATTTTTCTTATTGATAGTGTTAGCATTTGACATTTGTTTTTTGTGTGATTTAGTATCTAGATATGTGATATAATACAAAGTCTTTCTAATTCAGCATCTCATGTAATGCAATCACGTTTATATACCTGTTTTAATGTACCAGCTATGATAGCAAACCTATTAAAAAGAAAGGGTCATATAGTAATCAAGTAAATGCTCCATGATGAATATAATAAAAGGGACATGCAATTATTTTATTTTATTTTATAATAGGCCTTTATTAACTTTGATGTGTTTGAGAGACATGGCTCCTGAATGGTTACTGTGATAGACTGATTTATGCTAACAATTTGGTCTTTCTTTTTTTTTCATAAAATTGTTTTCTGGAATGGAAAAATGTGGTTTATTTTAAGAATGACCCCTGTTTAATGTTTTACCCTAAGAAAGGTTTGAGTGAAATTAACTGTTTTATGGTTCATTAATTATTTCTAGCCTGTATCACCATCTTTCATAAAGAAATGTCAAAGGGAAAACAAGCTGTATAACCCTGCTGGTAATCACTATGAAATACAATAGGTGGCATTACTAAAATAAAATACGCCCCACTTATTTCTTATCCTGCTATTGCATTCCTCAACCTGTCATCATAAACACTGACAAGGTGAGTAAAAAATTTATACTGGCCAAGTCTGGATCCCAAATGACAATATAGTACTTTACATTTATAAGGCTCCAGGATAGCTAAGCACTTTAAATATTACTGACATATTTTAAAGGGTTTTAGACAATACTAGTAAGACAAACAGAAATGTAGAATGCCTAAAACTATGTGTCACGCTTAAGAATAGCTTTCATATAAACAAAGGAAAACTTGTATATGACTGAAGATATGCATTAGGGAGAGGGTATTTTGATTTTCACTTCGAAAGTGCACTGAAGGATATTCTCTTACTGCTAATGGTCAGTTCTTTCTACAACTGTGATTTATTTTACTGGGACCTGGAACAGGTGTGGTCTATCTTCGCCAAAGTCTTGCAGAAGTTCATACCTGCCCCAGGCTTCAGGTTTCAGATCTGTTTAGTAAGATTGTTGAATGGCATGCAATCCAATAACTTCTATCTTATTACACGGACAAAACACTGGCTTACTATGAAAGCCTTTCTCTGAAAACCCAGTTTTCATTCCGAGTTTGGAGAAATGGAACTTATACAATTTGAAGGACTTCGGTAAGAAGTTTGGTCTTATGAAAAACTTTATAAACGAAAATGGACATGTATATGCACAAATTGCAATGTTTCTTATTTCCCAAAGTTTCAGCATTGGCCAAGAGCCAACCATGGAACTTCTCAAAACTTGAAATAATTATTATTAAATTTAACAGCAAGAAAAGCAAGAGGTTGAAGGAAAGTGTGTTCGTGCTGCTCAGATCACATTTTGCTATGAACTCGTGGCAAAATAAATATAAGTAGAGCAAAGGGGGGGTGGGGATCCCCGAATTAAATATAGGGTTTTCACCTTAGGTCAAATACCATTTACTACAAATACCTGGTTTTATAAAAGAAGCCTTATAATTGCCTAATTCCTTTGAAAAATATACAGCATTGTGCCAGCAAGTACAGTTGTGTGGCTCTCAGCGCACTCAGTTCATGCGAGGTGCTGTGGACCGCCACGTGCACTGCGAGGAGCTAGCGCATTTTTGGGATGGCAGGAAAGTGACTGTGGCAGATCGGTTTGCTGGACCGGACTGCTGTAAATGGCCACATGTAATGAGGATAGGTAGATCAACACAGCTCAGGTTTTGAAGTGAAATTGTATCTTCTTTCTGGCACCACAAATACTAACCTGATCCTTATCTGTCTAAGAAAAAACATTCCTCCTTAACAGGCCGGCATAACTCTTTACGATTTCCACATACCTTTTGAAAATTATGAAAGACCCATTGTATTAAAACCTTGGGGGGGGGGGGGAGGATATTTTAGCCTTTTAGTGCGATCAGGTTAATCTGTCAATTTCATTTTGTTTTAGAACTATCTGAAGGGGAAAAAAATGTTTAATGCTATATTGTTAAATCTTGCACCCAGGCATACAAACTGAAATAGGAAAAGAAAAAGAAAAAAAAAGGACATTATTATTAAAACATATTTTAGTCTATTTTTGTCTGTTAAAAAATTCTAGACTGGGAATCTAGAGATTTTGGTTTTAGTCTTTGTGCCACTAGAGAGCTGTGGATGCTTTGCTGTCTGTCTTTAAGAAAAATATCTAGATTCCCTTGGGCTTCCATTGACCAGATAACATTGAGCCCATTTTTCATTCTAAACATCCTTGTGAAAATTCTGAAGTTTCTAAATTTTTCATTTTTCTTAGTTAAAAGAAAAATGCTAAATAGTCACATCTCAGCATGCATTCTAATTTCAGAGTTTTCCTGAAATTAGAAATTTGGGGATTTCTTGAAATTAGAAATTTAGGGACACTACTTAGTGGAAATATGGTGAGCTTTGAAGATATGATACCCTGTCATTGAATGGTGTACCCCAAACCAGTTATTTATATTCTCCCCATTTGAATATGAAGATTGATGGTAGTTAGAAGTAACATTCTTATAATAATAGGAGATAAATTAATAGCCTACTTTATAATTTGCATAATGAATGATAAATAATAAACATTCCTGGACCCATCATCAGCTTAAGCATGGACCTTTCCCAATGCCTAGGAAGTCTCTATGTGCCCCTCATACCAACAACTACAGCCCTCATCCTTCACTACAAGAGTAACCACTACTGTAAATTTTTTTATGGCTCTTTGCATGTTTGTTATTTTCTTACTACTTATGTATATCTGTAAAGAATATATCCTTAACATATATACGTATATACATACATACATACATACACACACACATACACACACTAGAAGCCTGGTGCATGAATTTGTGCATGGGTGAGGTCCAGCAGGCAGGAGGAAGGGGCCATGGGCAGTTGGTGGGCTGACTGGGCTGGCCCATCCCCTGGTCGAACTCCCAGTTGAGGGAACAATTTGCATATTACCCTTTTATTATATATTAAATATTATATTTTTATTGTTATTATATATGTATATAAAGTATATTTTTCTGCAACTTGCTTCATTCACTTCACTCTGTCCTTGAGAATTACTCTTGCTCATGTAATGAAATATAAGTATGAATACTACTACAATACTATTTCTAGACTCTTTTTGATAGGTATCAAATTGTTTCTAGTGTAAGGCTTCTATACTAGTGAATGATGATGTTTTGAATATTCCTGTACGTGTCCTGGTCCTTACACTTAACAAGGGTTCTCTATGCATGTACCTGTGAGTGGAGCTGATGGATCACTGAGCAATAGCATTTTTGGCTTTGCAAGACATCAGCTTGTTTTCTAAAGAAGGCTTATAAATATATACTCCCACCAGTTTCTATAAAAAGTGGGTAACATGTTCATTTCAAAGGAGAAGAAATGTTCTTCTAGCATTTTTGGAGATAATTCTTGAATCACTTTTCAGTTCCTTCAAAACATACAATTATGCTTATTTGTTTTTACTTTCTTTGAGAAAGTTTTGAGAATACAGAGTGACAAGGAAGATAATAACTTTTATCTAATCTTATTTTTTTATAATACAGTTTAAAATAAACTTCTTCTGTAATAATCCAATAGTTTGGGTTATTTATAACAAAGTTGTGCTTACAGCATAATAATCTTTAAGAGATATTTAAGTTGGGCTGAAATGGAAGGAGACATTTCAGTATCACTCCATTTTCACATGAGCAGAGAATTCTGTGATATGCTTTAAGGATAGGAAGATACTTCTCTTACTTTGAGTTCACTCCAGACCCAGTTGAATGGAAGGGTGACACATATTAGGGAGATATAAATTAAATCTCCATACATGATGATTCACAATGACAAATCCAAAAGGTATTTTGGTATTTCATTATCCTAATCTAGAGTATAAAAAGATACTAAATAACAACGAACTTTAGAAGGCTTATATAAGAAACATGACTCCAAATCCAAAAGAACTTTTAAAAAATATATACATTTATTGACTTCAGAGAGAGAAAGGTAGAGGGAGAGAGAGAGAAAAATATCAATGATGAGAGAAAATAATTGATTGGCTGCCTCCTGCATGCCCCGCAGTGGGGATTGAGCCTGCATCCCGGACATGTGCCTTGACCAGGAACTGAACCCCAACTTCCTGGTTTATTGGTCGACGATCAACCACTGAGCCGCATTGACCATGCCAAAAGAACTTTTAATGAGATCTGTTCTTACATAATCTAATATCTAGACCCCTTACAGAAGAAGTAGTGTAGTGGGGGCCAAAAGTTCTGCTAGGGAGCCAGACAGCCTGGTCTGCTACTTACTAAATTGGTACTATAAAGACAATTACTAAAATTTTCTGTGCCTCATTTTCCTCATCCATAAAATGAGAAGAATAATATAAACTACTTTCTAGGGGTAATGTGTGGATTAATTTAAAGCTAAAGCAATTGGAAAATAACCTAGCATTTCTCTAATAAATATCTACAATGCTTATACCTTGCTTTGGAATTGGAGGGAAATTTTATTGTGATCTAGGGAAGAACCAGAGTAACCAACAATATAAAGTCGCCCCAGCAAAAGCTAGATAGAAATCTAGCTTGCATGCCTGTCCCCTAATTATTTAATCTTTCCCAAATATCTCAACTATTTAAAACTGAATTTTAGCTAAACTTTCTACAATCAATATAGTTTCTATGTTATTTCAATAGTCTATTGGGGGAGCCAGAGTCTGTGTAATAGACTTACTCCACCATCTTAAAATAATTCCTAAAAAAAGCATTTTCATTTCCTAAACCCTGATAGCAATTTATCTGTTCCTCTTATGGCATTTACCACTCTGCTTCTTATGTTTCAATTACCTGAGCTATTTTTCTTCTCTATTAAATTCTTTGGTGGGAGTAAAGATGGGAGTGGAGATGAAAGATAGATTTTTGTATTCATCACTTATGATGCTCAAGAAACATCATGCCCATTATGTAATTTATGTCTTCTATAAGCTCTTCAAATAACTATTAATATTTTTCTATTGTGTAAATGATAAAACTGAGGTCCCTAAAGTTAAAGTATATTATATTATGTCTGTCTAATTACAAAGCTCAAATTCTTTCCAAGAAGGCAGATATCTGACTCTTTTTTTAAAAATTCCCAACAGAGTTGAGCATAAATCTTCACTCATAGTAATTCTTATTAAATAAAGAAAATAAATATTTTTTAAAATATATTTTATTGATTTTTTTACAGAGCGGAAGGGAGAGAAAGTCAGAAACATCGATGAGAGAGAGACATCGATCAGCTGCCTCTTGCATGCCCCCTACTGGGGATGTGCCCGCAGCCAAGGTACATGCCCTTGCCGGAATCAAACCCGGGACCCTTCAGTCCGCAGTCCGACGCTCTATCCACTGAGCCAAACCGGTCTCGGCAAGAAAAGAAAATAAATATTTATTTGAAGATACTCTTACCTATATATCAAATATTTGTCACCTATGTTCTCTGAAAAAGTAGTTTTATAATGGATGGGCTATGCTGTATTAAAGCAGATGTGCACACAATGATGTTTTTATAAAGTTATCCAGTGTACAGAATAAATTACCTTAAAGCGTATTAGCAATGTTTGAAGATTTGAGACTGTCAAATAGAACTTTAAATATAGCCTTTCAGCTGAAACCGGTTTTGCTCAGTGGATAGAGAGTTGGCCTGCTGACTGAAAGGTCCCAGGTTCAATTCTGGTCAAGTTCATGTTCCTTGGTTGTGGGCACATCCCCAGTAGGGGTGTGCAGGAAGCAGCTGATCCATGTTTCTCTCGCATCGATGTTTCTAACTTTCTATCTCTCTCCCTTCCTCTCTGTAAAAAATCAATAAAAATATATTTAAAATAAAAATAAATAAGTAAATAAATATAGTATTTCATTATGTATTTAACATATACACCTATGTAAACAAATGCATGTTATTCATTTTTACAGAATATGATTCATTCTCTAAAATACATTGAATTCAATTGGGTTTCATTGTATTGCTGAATTTTATAAGTAAATAAAGTTTGAATATACAACAACTGCTCTGTGTTCCCTTTTATTTTAAAAGTAATAAAATACTTTTTAAACATGTATGTTGCCATTGGAAATATGCACCTCACATATTTTCTTTGATAAGTACTTGATTGTATGGTCTTTAAAAAATATAAAAGATATTTAAAAGAGTAAAAGCCACAGAATAAAACTCTCAATATAGTAACACAGTTTATTGTACAACAATAATTTTAGTGTGTTGTAAAAATCATATTTTATGCTAACTGACTTATTGTGAGCAACTCTTTTCCTGATAGATATTATATGTAATCTCTCTTCTGCCTACACAGAGGCCCACATGGCAAGTACCTAAAAAAGGCCCCTAGTTTACAGCCACCAAGGAACTAAAGTACTCAGTAGAACATTCCTCAAAGAACTGAAGATTGTTAGCAACCCGGAGAGTGAACCTGGAAAGGGATCTTTCTCTAGTTGTGCCTTCAAATGAGACCACAGCCCTACCAATCCTTTAATGCCAACCTTTGGAGAGACTTTGATGCAGACAATGTAGCTAAGTTGTGCTCATAGAATATGTGATATAATAAATGTTCACTGTTTTAAATCACTAGATTTTGGTGTAATTTTTTGTATACCAACAGATAACCAATTCTGACAATAACATAAAATAACTGAATTAAAATGAACAAAAGTAAATGTTCTCTGTCTAACAATGGTTTGTAAAACTATCTGGAAAATACACACATGTACAGATAAAATACAGAATAGTGGATAAATTCTGGAATCAGAATGTAGGGCTTAAAACCCAATACTGTCACTTATAATTGTGTGAACTGGTAAAAATGTATAATCCTTTTGTTTCCCCATCTACAAAATAAAAATAATAGCAACAGTATTTTACCTGATTTTTAGTGAAGAGTAATATCTTTATAACATGACCCCATACACTGTAATTGCAAAATAAAGATCAGATATTTTCATTATTTTGATACCTACCATTGTGCCTGACACAGAGCTCAATAAACATGTCTTTCCCACAGCCACATTTGATTAACTTGGCATGATTGATTCCTTAAGTAAGTATTTCTGAAACTAAACCATATCCCATTTTGTAAACTCAGTATATCTATTAAAAAATTTCTGATTTAAATAGTTTTTTTAATTAAAAGTATGCACAGATCAATTCAGTGCTTAGTTTTATCTTCTAGACAATCTAAGCACGTGGATGATTTTTTTTTGGAGCACTTTCTTATTGAAAGGGATTAATTAGAAAAGGCTTTTGATATAATCCATGAAGCAAAAGAAAAGGGAGAGAAGGCTCTTGAGAAAACTCTCATGAACCCAAAAGGATTTAGAATCTATATGCAGCAACTCTCTTTGAGAAAGGTATTATATGTAATCTCTCTTCGAAGGAAAATAGTAGACTCAGGTCAATGCTAGATGTATCTGTTGCATGCAGACATTTTCCAATGGGTTTTTTCCTTTCTATTTTTTATAAGCAAAACTAGGTGTCATTTTCACTGACTTTTCTTCTATCATCTTCATTGTTTATTCTAATTTAGCAAATTAGGGTTGTATGATCCAGGTATCAGCACAGATGGAAGAGCAAACTGAACAAAGGGAGGAAATTCTCTTAGGACTTGGAGAAAGCATTCACAAGAACCAAACTTTGAATAGACGCTTGTGTAATTCTTGTGGGCGTGTGAATTTCACATTGTAAACCTTGTGAGATTGGATTGAGGCACATTTCTGGTATTTTCCCCAATGGACCAGAAATATCCATGAGGAAATTTCTCATGCACTCTCTGCCAAAATATTAACTCACTCTAAACTCTCAAAATGCTTTCTCCTGAAATGAATTCTAATTTTGCTTCAAAAAATAAAACTAGTACATACATGGAAGAAAAATCTACATTGTTCAATGACACTATCAGGCAAAATCAAAATGAGTTTAAAAATTAGTAGTCCAAAGATAACTCTTTGGTAGTGTAATGCTTATTGAGGTAAATAACTTCTGAGAAACAGGAGTTTTGGTTTGACTTTCCCATTGGATGCCTTCTGCAGGAATTAGTCACAGATTTTATATCTTATTTTCAGGTCAGCAGGGATGCTTCACCCTCTATGTATATACAAAGAAAGTCAGCATCTCATTTATTTATCTATCCAGCACACCTGTGCGTAAAGCCACAAAAATAGTAAATGACTCTCATACTTAGAACTTAAAAGATATTAGAAGCAGCCTTATGGATATCAAAGCAAGCTAAAAAGTAATCTAATATACTGGGATGATGATTTTAATGTTAATTTTGGTGTAATTTGGGGAAGGAAATACTAGATGAAAATACTAAAAAGAAAACTATAGAAAATGCTTTTATTCTTTAGTTATTCAAGGAAAATGAAAATGGGATATGTTAGCAATTACTGATAAGGTTAATGCAAAATGGAAAGTAATAACTTGCAATCAACTTGACATTGTTTATGATTTACAAAGCAAGTAACCAAAAACAATAGGCTTTTCTTTTAGAGAAAAGAGCCAACTTGCTTGAGTCAGTCAAGGTTCATTGCAGAGCTCCACCAATGGTCAGGGTACTGGACATGCCCTAAATATAATATTTTCTTCAGTTATAGCATCCAGAGATTCCCAATTTAAAGAAGAATTTTACTTTGAGGAGCATATGATATCTCATAAGATTATTTTGTAAAATTAGCTTTAAGAGTTCTATAGAAACAGAATTAATGACAGGGAAGGTCCAATTTGCCATCAGCATCAGCAAGGACTTTCTTGTCCATGTAAAATTTCCTATGTAGGAGAGTTCCGTAGGAATCCCTGGGCATTGAATTTCTCAATAAAATATACAAGACATTATGTAAATTGATTTAACCACTTTTTACATGATTTTTTTTCATAAAGCTAATAAAAACTTAGAAATTAACTTGGTTTTAATATCCCTTATGCTCTGGTCTAGTATTTATAATGAATAGTGGATTAGCCAAGGTACTTTGAGCAGGAATAAAACAAAAATGAAGGGGGAAAGACCCATAAAATATATGAAGTGGAATGTTGATCACCACAAAGACAGTATTGGCTACATTTTCCAAAACTACTACTGTTGAATAACTATTGAATAAAGCTGAATTTCAACCATGTTAAAATGATGCCTTTCCTTAAAATTTCTAAAGAAGATAACTCCTAACACTGTAGGTTTTCCAGAAAAACTAGTTGGAACAGAATGTACCCAAATAGGATATTTATTGGACAAAAAGTTGAAAGACATTTGTTTGTAAAATGGGACATGTTCACCCTCTTTCTATGTGAATGGAATTCTAAACGTAGATGTTATTTGGATGGAAAAAGGTAACTTAAGAATAAAATAAATGGATTTTCTCTAATGTTGGTATATGGTATCTGATTGAAAATAGTGTCTTCTTTATACTATTGGATTCCGTTTTTATACTGTTGCTGCTTAAAGTCCAAACTGACAATAAATTGGAACAATTTCTGGACTACTTTCCTGTGTTAGTAAATGTCCTCTTTATTACACTCTTTCATAGACATATCTATAAGTGTAGCTGTTCTAAAAATGGGTAAAGCTGAAAGAAAACAACTCTTTTTAGAAATGACCCAGGTCAGGAGGCTTCCTGGCTTTTATTGCCACTTCAAAGCCAAACCAGATAAACTAGCTTAAGGTACTACTTTGACATTGAATGGAATTTGATGCAGCTGTCTGAGTAGCATGAGTTTTGAGATCACAGGAATTTTGCTTGAAAGTCTTGCCTCTTATCCATATATGGCAGCGTCCTTGTGCTCTCTATTCATTTGTGCCAAGACTCCCTCTTCTATTCCCTGCCTCACCGGACTTAGCACTTCCAGCGGTTCTGAGAGGTCCATTCCTCATCTTTTCAGAAAGTTGCATGAAAACGCTTAACTCTGATACTTAATTTAAACTGTTTATATTTCCTTTCCAGAATGCTCTGACCAGCAGCAGGGACCACAAGTGGAGCCTGGCAATTGGAAAGTTGAAAATGCCCGGATGCCACGTTTTCCATCTCCTTTAGATAGCCTTGACTCATACATCCTGTCTGGGCTAATGTTGGTTTTCTGATTGCAGTGTGTCTGGATCTCAACAAGTGCCCAAGCCACCGTCAAAGGGTCACTGCTTGTTTCAAGGAACACTTTGTGCTTCCCTTGACCTCTCTGTCCCTCTCTGATTCCACTTAGGAGTCTACTTAGAGATATATTTTTTTAGCAAAAAAAAGTATCCTTTCTTTAACATTAGACAACCAATAAGTATACTGTCTTACTCCTTTGCCTAATGTTACAAAAATAATTTGGCTAGGAAATGTCTTAGTCTAGATATAAGCAGATCATTTTCCAAATGAGAAAACTACAGTAGAGCTTTAAAGGGAAAATTTTTACTCCAACACTGAATAAGAAACTCAACCGAGTTATTCATATCATACTAAGGAAATGACCCAATTCAAATATAAATGTAATTTGGGAAATGGAATATCCAATGGAGTTGCTGGTTGCATATGTAATTATGTTTAAGGTTTTTTTCATTTTTCTGTTCAGCTTCAATAATAAGAACAGGGTCCAAGAATCCTCCTCTAAGAATGAAGCAAGAGACCAGTTGAGTCAAGATTGGGCAGAAGCAGAAAGATGGAAGAAATATATTGATTATTTTTCTCTTGAATGTCTGCTAGGTTATGCAAGGTTTAAAACAAACAACAATGACAAAATTTGGGGCTTGGTAAAGAAGATTATAACATCCAAATGCCAAAAACAGTCAGTGCCATTATCACTACTTGCCATTAATTTTTAAGCTGGTTATTTTTACAAACTGTTCTGTTCACATTTAAACTCTTATTCTGAATTATCAATAAAAAATATCTCATATGGAAAGTATGCACAGATACCTGAGAGTTTTAATTGATCTAATATTAACAAATGTATAAGCTAACGAGTTTTATGGCTCCCATTCCATCGAAAATTTATTTTCTTATGTTCAGGAGAATATTTTTAAGAAAGTTTGGTCCTTATAAAGAGTCTGCCCAATAACCAAACCTTGACATATAAACTAAATATTTGCAAATGTTCTAGAAATTCAGAGACATTTTATTTTTGTTTTCCCCAATTTTTCCAAGGGCTTTGGCACTTCCTGTCTTAACTTGTGACAGGAAAAGAAACTTCCAAAATACAGAAAAAAAAGCTGTTTCTGGCTTATGTTTTAAGAATTCAGCCATATTATCAGGCAGAAAGTCAACATTTAAAAAGTAGAGGTAATGTTGTTTGTTTTAAACCTTGCAATGACAGAAGTTTGTAGAGTAACTTGATTTTGATCACTATTAATTATAGAATCATAACAGTTATTACAGTTTGTTAGCACCCACCCCCAAATACATTGAAGATGGCTCATATGAGATATTAATAATGAATTCATTATAAATTGTATAGTTAACTAGTGTCTTGGTGCACAAATTCATGCACATTGAAAGAAGTTAATTAGAAGAAATATTTTAATGTCACTATTCGCTCTTTCTCTATAATAAATGTGTCAACCAAATTCACTATCAACAGTGACAGATCGAAACACAGGTGTGATTAGTACCAGTAAGAACTTTATACACATCCTGTATGAGTGAGTCAACTTAGCCTTTTATATATATATAGAATAAACTTGCTTAATTAGACCTGCTTTCTGATTTAGTTAAACTTTTTCCAGCCCAGTGAGGCACCCCGACTTCTCTTTCAGGTAATTGTCAGCAACACAATAGTAAATATCAACACAAAGCAGATTATTTTTGTAGATCATCTAGGCAGAACAAAGGGTAAAATATTCAACTGCAACAGTGTTTGACTAAAGAAGATTATAACATCCAGGGTGGCCTTGAACAGGCTGTCAAGCTACAAGGGGAAGGTTGGAGTGGAAAAACCTGCACAGTGAAAAAACCTGATGTCATTTTCAATGTCCACCACTTCTTAAGTCTTTTCAGTCAGGTCAAGTTTCTAAGCTTTCTAAATCTCTGTTTTCTGGCTAATGAAAAGTAAATAGGATCCACTGAGTCTCTTATCTACCTACTCCAGGACTTCTGTGAGGATCAAATGAGATGAAGCATGGGAAAACACTTCACAGATGTTTGGTTAAAGTGTAAAATGTTTGCACCTGGCTATAAAGCAAGTGGTGTTCTGGGCTAAAGAAACTGCAAGAAGGCTAGTTGCTAGGAAGAGGAAACCAGGAGTGGCAATGCAATGTCGTTACCCAGCACCCACAGCAACTGTTTGCAGGCTGGGCTGGGCTGTGGGCTGCATTTTGTGCCATGAGGTCTTGGCAGCGTTGGCTGTGATTTGGTGGGCTATCACTCTGGGGTGATGGCAGAGCCTGTGTCCCACCTGAGGGAAGCTGAGTGTTGCTGAATGGGTGCCAAGTCTGAAGTGCCATTTCTTTGTAAATAGCCAGCGCGCATCACCACAGCTCCTGTGTTGAGTGTTTTCCCCTGGTGGTCAGTGCGTGTCATAGCGACCAGTCAGAATGTTGGAAACTTAGCATATTAGCCTTTTTATATATAGAGATTATCCTATATAATAAAACGTCAGCCACCATAATTGTTTTTTTTTGTATTTTTTAATTTTATTTACAATATAACTTATATTTAATAGTAGTACATATGTTTTCCTTTTTCTCCCCCAATATCCTCCCCCCAGCCTCCCTTACCCCCCAGCACATGTCCCCACCTGCCCCGCTCCCACCCCAGTGTCTTTCATTCATTGGTTATGCTCATATGCATGCATACAAGTCCTTCAGTTGATCTCCCCCAGCATCTGCCTCCCATCCACTCCAGCCTTCCCCCTGTAGCTTGACAGCCTGTTCAAGGCCACCCTGCCTCTATAGCAATCACTCCCCCCTGTTTCTTTTCTTCAAAAATATCTTGCCTCTGCATACTAGAAACAAAAGAATAAGAACAAAAAATGTTTGAGTGTCAGTTTCAATGTCCAACTGTTCTGAGTCCCAGTTTCAATGTTAAATAGTTCTTCATATGTACATGTCAGCAATGGTATCCAGATGGTGGACACATCGTGGCAATGCAAGATCCATCCTCTCTGGTATCATCCTGGGCCGCCTGCAGCCACGCACAGCTGCTGACTGCTAGCATGGCAAGGTGTCATCAGCGTCCCCCATCTCTGGACTGTCCTCGGGCTGGAACAGATTCGTCAGTTCCTCACTGTCGCAGGAACCCACATGGTCTTGGAGTTGTTCTCTGCAAACACACAAACACATTCTCGACCAAAAGTTAACAAAGGGATCTTCTCTGCAAAATAGACTTGGGATTCTTTTTATTTTTGCCTAAATGATTTTCCTTTGGCTTATTTGGACACCGTGTGTGTTTTTTCATGGGTGTCCTACAGTTGATTTTACAAATGGAATTTACTTTTCTGGAGTAAGAATTTTCTAGATGTATTTTACTTACAGGATATTTTTCCTTACATGATATTACCCCACTGGCCCCCCCCCCCCTTTTTGATTAATGGGGTTTTTGGAAATTTTATCTTGTAGTCTTGGTAAATTTAAATCTTAATTTTTGCACACAAATATGACTGCTTTAGGTTATTTGGATGTTAGGCAATTTTACAGTGAGATGAACGACTAATAGATATTTTAGTTAATGTTTTAGGAAAAGCTTTTTGTCC
The DNA here is from genome assembly GCA_027563665.1 of Antrozous pallidus. Classification (NCBI taxonomy): domain Eukaryota; kingdom Metazoa; phylum Chordata; class Mammalia; order Chiroptera; family Vespertilionidae; genus Antrozous; species Antrozous pallidus. The sequence continues at coordinate 69,382,015 of CM050516.1, read as the reverse complement.
AGTACACTATAATTTTCTTGAGTATTCACATATTTCACTTGGCCAATTTAAATTAATCTGAAAACTTGATTACTATTTTCTGTCAATTTTAATACTCAAGCAGAAATCTTAGTTTACCCTGTAAATACTTGTGGAAAGGAATATTTGCATTTTTGAATAGGTCCTCAGCATTCCTGGTAATAAATTGAATTTAGATATAGGGCAGCTATTGCTGGCCGAGTCTCTGTCTCCTACCTGGGTCCCAGTCTGAGTTGTGTGTGGGAGGCGAAGCAGCCGTGGGGATAGAAGACCTCCCTCAGGAGGGGTGAGAATTCAAGCCCCTGCAAAGTTTGTGGATGAGGGTTTGTGCCCCACGTCTGTTGACCTTTTAGTTCTCTCCTGTTGGCCCCTCTGCAACTGTGCCTGTCTTAGGTTGTTCCTTCCCTGAGGAATCTTACTCGTCTCTGGCTAACCAGCCATCCTCTGGGGCCAAACAGGGTGATGTGAGATTCAGTTCTGTCTCCTTTGTAGTCTATGCCCCCATGGCCTCCACATCCAGCACCTGTCTTGGGGTCCCCTTGCCTGCTGGCGGGGTCCCGGTACTGATCACATATCTCGGGGGACCCAGGTTTCTTCTCCAGAGAGGGCCCAGCTCACACCACTAGTTGAGAGACAGATCCATGGTGCCAGCTGCCCAGACAGCCACCATAATTGTAATGAACAGAATGACCAGAGACCAGAACCACCGCGGCCCCTTGTAGGGCTGGCCCCTCTCCTCAGCAAGCAGTTAAGGGTGATCAGGTAGGCAGGCAAGTGGTTAGGGGTGATCAAGTAGACAGATGGCCTCTCTCAGGGCTGGCCACACCCCCCAGCAAAGAAAGAGGGAGGCCCAGGCCAACAGCAGCAACTCTGTTGTGTATCTGGCCAGCTATCACCCTGCAGAGGGAGGCCCAGGCTGGCCAAGCTGTCACACCCCACACCTGTTGCCTGCTGAGGAAGGCCACTGGTGGCGGGGGCGGGGGGGTGCTGCACAAATGGCAAGCACTGGCAGCGGCAGAGGTGGGACCAACTGCCTGCAGCCAGGGGAAGGATAGCCCAATAGGCCCTGATCTCAGGCCAGGCCTAGGGACCTCACCTGAGGGGTCCTGGATTGTGAGAGGGTGCAGGCTAGGCTGAGCCCCCCCATTTACCCCCCCCACTCCTCCCAAGAGCACAGATTTTTGCGCACTAGGCTTCTAGTTAATAATAATTAATTAATTAACTAACAATCTGTTAATATTAGTGATGAATCTATTCTTAGCTACCAAATAAAGTCTAGTTTAAGCATTTCATTATTTTCCTTTAGCTATGGCAGACATTTAACCAATATCACTTTCCCTCAAAACTTTACCTATTAAAGTGCTTACTATTTTATCTTTCCTTATTTTGTTATTATTTGCAGATATTTAAAAAATTTTCTTCCGTAAAGATAATCACAGTTCTAATTGTGTGCACTTATCTCTTCTGAGTTTGAGTTTCCCCAACTAGTCTAATTGATAAAAACTGTGATAGAACATGAGCAGTGTAGATTCATACTTAAGAGACAATGTTGTATCAACACTGGAATGTAAACATTAATCCTATTGCAGCCAAATCACATTAGCCTTGATTGTTCATGGGCCTCAAAAAAATAAAATAAAATAAAATAATTCAGTGGAATTTTTGTAAGAATGAAATATTAAAATTCATACTGTCCCCAGAAGCAGAAAATTTCAGTTTTTTAATTCAAAATCTTCTTCTGTTTATTAAGAAAATATCAGAGGAAAAGCAGGAATAGGAAGAGATTAACCAAAAAACCTATATGCAGATACATGCATAACCCATGGACACAGACAATAATGTGGTGAAGGCCTGGGGTGAGGAGGGGGGAGGTTTGGGCTAGCAGAGATCAGTGGGGAGCAAGGAGTTGGATACATCTGTATTACTTTCAACAATCAAGATGAATTTTAAAAACTAAATATCAGTATTAAATTAAAACTGAAAAAAAGTACATAACAGAAAATATGAGATCATGTCACCAATATCCACTGTTATAGTATCAGTAGCTCAGCTAGTTATAATATTAATTTTTAGTCAGAACAGAACAACTCCCACATTACCACAACCATCAAGTTTAGTTAAATGACTAAATGTCTTAGAATCAAGCCTTTCTTCTTGTTTCCTAACTTTATTCCTGATCACATTATGCTCTGACCCATTCTACTGTAATATTGCTATCTGGACCCATCTTATAGAAAAAGCCATTGGTATGAGGTCTGACTGAGGGTAAATTTCAGAAACAAAGCAAAACACTGCACCAAGATAGCTTACCCTCTCATTTGCTGTAGTATGGGAAATACCAACCATTGCAGAATCATTTCTCTGTTTAATGAGCCTTCAGCAATTTCCGCAAATTAAACAGAGTCACACAGAAGCAGATCACATCCATTTTCCTTCTAGGAGAGATCCTGAACTCTGTTAGAGATCAGACACATTGAGAACTCAAAGGAACCAATCCTGACGGGAACTTCAAGGATGCCAAGAAAGAAGTGAGAGCTGCTCCAGACAAAATGGTTAAGGTTTTAGGGCAGAGCCTCCCTGCAATGATAAATGAGGTCTTCTGCTCCTTAAATTCTCCCTACCATTTATCTGTTCACTCTTCAATCTCTATGCCTGAACTGCTTGCCCTCAAGTGTAATTGCTTCTATTGCTCCTTTATGAGTCATAGTAGATTCAGCTAAGTCCACCTTGGAAAATTCTACTGGAAAGAGAACACCTGATAATGTGATATCTCAGTGAATTACTATTTCTCTTCCCAGCATTCCTCTCCATATTTGGATGTTGTGGTCATGGCAAAGCCATTTTTCTTTTATTAAGAACATAGTAAAATCTTTCATGTAATACAATTATTCTATGGTTAAATCATCCCCTTCTCAGAAAAATGTCTGCTTAGAAAATGATATATTTGATATATGACTTTGGAAAATTTAAGGGCTGTGAGAGATGATTAGCAGGCTTTTCCCTAGCTCATCATAAAAGTGAAGGGGGAAAAAAACAATGAAAAAAAATGTGCGTGCATGAGGAATTTAACATCCCACTGGAAATTCTGTAAAGCTCAAGACATACTGAATAATGTTTAACAGGCCGCTACCTACCTCTGCAAAGAAAAAAGAAAAGGGTGGGAGGAAGCAAGCATGCACTTTATCTGTGATTCAGTGCTTAGATGTTCTGCAAAAGGTTTCCTTCATTCCTTTCACCTACAGTAGTTGAGCTATGAGGCACAGCCACCTTTATATTCTGCTCCTCCTGGTTAAGTACCCTAGCTGACAACCGGAACACAGCCTGGGAACCTAAAAGAAATCTAATAGATTCTGAATTTCACTGATCTTTTCTCATAGCTGGGGTAGAAATACTCCACCGCACTTCACACATATTTTTTCTTTATTTACATTATTTTAGGAAGCATCTTGGCTCACCTTTGAATATGATTTATGTATTGTGGTTACTCAGAGAGCAGAACACTTTCACTCCTTCCAAGCATGCTGCACTCTTATCAACTTTCAGCAGAATTTCTTTCCAACAGAAAACTCATCAGATTTTCAACCACAATGCTCAAATAGTGGTCAATTTGTGTTAGAGAATAAGGGAGTTAGGGAAGAGTCTCTATAGATCCAAAGGTTTGGCACTGGTGAGCAGGTAAGACAGCCCGCCTTAAGGCTACAGAACCCAAAATAAAGACATTTACATGTGCACATGTGTGAACATTGTGAGAGGCAGGTGTGAACCATTTTACCACTTCCTATTTTACTTGGTAAGCATTACATTTTCATTGGGAGGCTGCTCAACATCATTAAAAATATAATATCCTTATAAATTGGGTTTTCTCCACATTATGAGTTTCATCTTGTCAAGGTAAAAGCAGAAAACTCATGCCCTCAAACCCCTTTGCAATGCAGTGTCCAAGTCCTCCTCCCAATCAGACTTACTCTGGTGACACTTGAATTCAAAAGTGAGACAAGTAAGAAGATATTGATATTGCAACAAGTACTTTTGGAGAAACCAGTTCTTCAGAGTCCGCAGGTGCACAATTTGTGGTGTCCTTGGATTTTCATAGAGATTGCTGTAGTGTTTTTATTTCAGAAGCCTTTATGATGTGGAGTTTGATGTTTTTTTTTGTATTTTTTAAATTTGCCTCTCTGGTTGACTGGCAATAACTTCAAATAGGATATTTTTCTGATAAGATTATTCAGAATGGGTTCTGTTCTTTGGAACAAAGGATATTAACCAATCTGTCATCTCCCAGGCTTTTTCATTCCCCCTTAGCTGAACATTATTTTGTTTTGGTTTAGTATGTAAGCGTTTCCATATTTGTATCTTCATGTTATGATTTTCAGCACCCATATTTATGGTGACAAGAGGAGAAATCATCATCTTCCTCCTTAAATAGAATTGACACAGTTGTGATAAGAGCTGTACAAAGTGAGTTTAACAGATGTAATTATTTCTCTCTGCAGATTATAGCATGAAAGATGATGATTTCAATTAAACAACCATTGCTAGGTACATGACTGCTATAAATTAATTTGTGAATAGGCACATGTTACCAAGATATCTAGGAGACTATAACCGGGGTTGGTGTGGTGTTTTAAAATGGTCCCCAATGACCTCTACCTCCTTATAATCATACCCTTTTATACTTCCCTCAATTTGTGTGTGGGCTGGAGCTAATGACTTGCTTCTAAGAAACAAAATACAACAAAGTGGTGAACTGTCACTTTTTGTATTAGATTATGAAAAGGTGTGACCTCTGTCTTACTTGCATTCTCTGTCTCTTCTTACTTGCATTGATGAAGGAAACTGTTATACTGTGAGTGCCCTGGGAAGAGGCTCACTTAGCAAGAAACTGAGAGCTCCAAGTGGCTGTCTCTTCCTGATAACAGCCTAAGAAACTGAGGCCCTCTGTCCAAGCCACTCTAGGAACTGAGACCTGCCAGGAACTGCCTGAGCAAGCTGGGAGGCGGATCCTCTCCCAGGGAACATTGAGACGACTGCATGTCTACCAAGACCTCTGTTTAGCTTGTGAGAAACTCTAGCCCCAGGATCCCAGCTAAGTGACACCCATAGATTTCTGATACACAGAAACTATAAGCTAATTAAGGTTTTAAAGCACTAACTTTTGGTATAAATTGTTATATAGTAATAAATAACTAAAACAAAATGAAAGAGTTGTCTTCTTAAAAATATAAATTGTTTGAATGAAGGTCTTCAAAAGCATAGAGAAAAATAAAAGGGTTTGTTTGACTTTTTTTTTATTAATTAGTACAGTCAAGTTCAGGGATTTAAATACTAACATGATGTGTTATGAAGGAAATGGCAGAAGAGACTTGTGGGAAGAAGTGGTTCCTGTGGTGAGGTACCTCTCATTGAGAGAAACTTTGAGGAAAGAGTAGAAATGTTTAAAGGTGACCTAGAGGAGAAGGATTTAATAGATAGTGTGAGAAGTAAACTTCTTTTGCTTTCCATGAAACATTCAGTAAAGTCTATGTTATTCCTTAAAACAGTTGGAGTTAAAGTTTGAGTTGAGGAGAAAATTAAATAGAAGACCTGCTTAGAGTCACTCAGGACTAGTGAATTCAGGTTAAAATATACTAAGAGCTCCCTTTTCACTAGTGAATGATGATTCCATAAACTTCATTTCTAAGAGGTACAAATGGAAAAGAATAATTAATCAAGGTTGTGCTTTGAAAAATAAAATACATATATCAGTCATTACAATGAAATCAAGATAATTTTAATGGCCAAATGAGCAAGATACATTAGTTTGTGCTTTCAGAAGGAATTATGAGGAATGGAAGGAATGTTTTCAAGCACAACCTGCTACTCTTTTAAAAGGCTAGATCATGTATATAACTCATCTAGTTATTTTAATAAATGACAATTACTTCACCTGGAAATGAGGCAGTCTCAATTTTCATGCCAGGAGATCAATGCTCTAAAAAGGTAATAAATCTTGTATTATCTCAAAAAAATAAAATGATAGAAAATACTCTTTGGGAAACACAGATAGTAAAGTGAATTATAAATCTTGTGTTCATATTTATTCACAATAAAATGCTAATGGGTTTGAGGGAATATCTAGTTTATTTCTCACTGTCTTAGGTGGGAACATTTAATTAACCCTAATAGTTATCTTTTTAAGCCTCACATATCTCCATGAAAGACAACCCATTTCAGAACCAAGCATATTTGACAAAATTCTCAAACTTTTTTTTTAATCTTATATCACCTCAGTAATTGACTACCTTATTATGTAAGACCAAAAAATTGATTCTATAACTGTTAACTTTGCCAGAAAAACTGGCCTGGGCCTCTTTCCTACTCAGTAATTCTGTAAGCTCTCCTAGAACTTAAACATTCCCTTTCATTTTCTGTTCTTACCTAATTTCTAGTTAATTTCCATTTCTCAACTTCTCAGTTGCCTTTATTTTTTCATCTACATCTTATTGACTGCTCCCTTTGTTACAATCACTCTTTTAGCTATTAGATGGTATAGAGTTGCAGTATAATCCTATCTAATAAAAGAGTAATATGCAAATTGACCAAACCTCCAATCAAGCCATGCCCACAAGCCACACCCACAAACCATGCCCACCAGCCAATTAGGAGCAAATAAATCCCAACCAGGATGCCTGTGGCCACTGAGAGAAAGGGCTGGCCAGGGCAGCGAGTTCAACATCTGCGCCCCAGCCGGTCCACTTGACCATGCGGAAAGAGGGGGCAGGCCTGCTGCATGGATGCTGCCCTCGTGCCACTCCTGCTGCCTGCCCCCTCTCATGAGCACAGCATCCGTGCCGCCCCCCACAGTGTGGGTATTGTGTTTGTGCTGCCCCTGCAGGCCCACCCCTGGCCGTGCAGATGCTGCGTTCGTGCCTCCCCAGCCAGCCTGCCCCCTCCCACGAGCGTAGCTTCCACGCCATGCCGGCCAGCCGGGCTAAGGGACACTATCCCGCCTCCGCACCCCTCACCATCTATACATGAATTTCATGCACCGGGCCTCTAGTAATTATATAAGCAGTAAAATTTTTAATATAATCAAATGAATAGATGTCTAGTGAAACTAAATGTTTTGTGAAGAGGAATGAGCATTGATGACAGTCAAACAAGAGTAGTTGGATCTGAATACATGTCAACCCACAGATTTTGACATGGAACAAATTCCACCAGAAGCATAAAATCTGAGAGAAGGGGCAGAGGTAGTTCCTTAGAGCCAAACTGAGTTACTTAATCATTAAAAAAAATATTCAATCAATCTGAGCTCCAAAAGTCTATCAATTTCCTCTCTTGCCATTTGGCCATATTCTGCTATTTGTATTCTTCCCACTCAAATTCTAAGTTCCTTTCCTGATAGGGACCTTTTCACTTACTCAACCATAAAACTTAAGAACCCATGAGCACATCACTCACTTCAGCAAGCTCTGCTCTTACTCAAGAACCCTCTGTGAGAGCTGTGCCTGAAATATCATCATTGTTATGTTGCTCTGAAACCAATTAAATCCTCCTGTCTCACTTCAGCCATGTTAAACACTGAGCTCAAACATCATCTCTTCCAGAATGCCTTCCCTAAACCACTAGACTATATCTAGTTCTTTCCTGAGGTTCCACATTACTGTAGCTACATATTTATATAGATGTGTCGTACTTCAGTTATGCAGTGTCTAGAACATACAGCTGACTCAAGAAATGTATGTTGAAATAAAGCCATATTTCCTTGTCTATCACTGCAGTATTTGCATTACATCATAGACAATCTCCATATCTTCCCATCAAATCCACAACTCCCTCCTAGTAATCTTTCCTCATTTTGCTCTCATGTATTAAGGCACAGTACCCATTCTCTTTCTGTTCCCTTCAGTGACACTCTATACGTGGATTGATGTAGTCATATCTATTCCTCTCAACATTGGTATGTGATCTTATAATACAAAGAAAATAGAACTAATTTCAATTCCTATATTTCATCCCCAACTATAAATAGCTATATTCAAGCCTATCCTTTACTCATCATTAGAATTCCATCTTTTGCTGAAGGTATAAGCCTTTGAAAAGGAGGGTAGAAATGAGGAGGGCTTATGATTTATTCATATCTGTATGCATTTGAATAAACAGTGCTTGAGAGATAGTACCAATAAAATTTTTTAAATGTTTCTTTCTCATTAAGATAGAGAAGAAAATAAAGATGAGAAAATGATCCAAGAGGATAGTTAACAATATTTATTAGTAATATATGCTACCAATGTGCTTTTGGTTTTCCTTTGTAAAATGTGGATAGTATTAATTTCCACTCTTAACTACAGAGATACCACAGTTTGGGGATACTATGTAATTATCACCCAGATTAAACTCAGGTACTTCAATGATAGGTACCTTAATCCCTATTTATTGAATGGTTCTAAAGACAACATAGGATGCTACTACTTTACATGCATTTTGTGCAAAGCTTCAAGCAAGAGTAAGAGTGGAAAACACAGGAAACAATGAGACTAGTAGATTTTACTGATTGTAGTGAATCATGTCTGCTGAAGAGAACAAAACAAATTTGAGGAGGTGATTTGAGACAGGATTACAAATGGCCATGAGGAATAAAACAAACTTTTTTTTTTTTTTGGCAGTGGAGAGGCATTGTGGAATATTAATTTTAAAATTTAAGCAAATATATTCATGCCAATAACATTCAAGATATTATGATAAGAATTATGGAAAGAGAGTAGTTGAAAATAAACAAAAAAATCTTAAGAAATAGAAGCTATCAGAAAGATATGCCTCAGTCTCAAATATCAATAATAGAAGATTAGATTATTATTATGTGAAAAATCTTATGGGACTATTTTTAAAGGTGATAGGGGAACACTTTATAAAGTGTGACATTTCATAGACATGACAAGAAAAAAATAGATCTGGAACTGGAAGGAAGCTCTGAAAAAGTGCTGAGGTGGGAAATCAAGGGTAAGAATTAAAGTTTTATTTGACTAGAGTGTTTCATCTACACAGGACAGCGGTGAAAGCTATACTCAGAGAGGTAAGGCCAGGCCTCAAACCTCCTTTGCAAATGACCTTTATGCATCAGATAATGGGATGTACTCTAGGTTTGTTAGCTGGAAAGTCACATTATCATAGCTGTGATTGAAAACACTAATCTGACAGGGCTGTGTGGCGTGAAATAGAAACAGCTGACTTGATAGAAGGTGTTCATGGATAAAGTAAAATTTATGAACAAGTAACAACTAACTGGATATGTCAGGCAAGGATAGGGAAGGGGGAAAGAGTCAAAACTGACTCCACAAAAGATTAAACTGGAGGAAGGGTACAAGCAGAATGATCATAAAGAGAATGGTAATAAAGACAACAAAATAAATTAATGAAGAGATAATGTGAATACATCAGTTAATAAGAATTGGAAATAGATGGGTGGCATAGGAATAGAAGGAAAAATCTAAAACATATTTCAAAATAATTAACAAGAATTTATATTGTAATGAGTATAATAAACATAAATCACAGAATGCATGTCACATCTGTTTTTTAAGGTGGAATAAGAAAATGTACTATAAACTGTAGTAAGACTTTTACTATAAGGAAAAGTTTGTTTTAAAATAAGAGAAAGGTAAATTCAAATTTGGGCTTGTTGAGTTGCACAATGCAGCTACAGTTAATCTCAATCAAGCATCCCTGAAGTTATTTTTATACACATACACTTTCTTTTTCAAGATTATACTGTATGAGAAGCAACATAGAGCTTTTCATTTCATATTTTAAGCTTCTGGAAACTCTCTAGACATTTGATACTTCTAAATATGTTGAGTAACCATTAACTTATGTTTTTAGTCTTGTTGCATACTAGTATAGCAGAAGTAGAGGCATCAAAGTATAGCATTGGCCTAATTTTCTATGTTTAGTTCTTTGCTTATATAGGAACTAGAAATTATAGTCATAGCTGAAATGAATTCTTGGGTCATTCCACAATACCCAATTTGGCCATCGATATGAAGACACAACAATAATGGATCTAAAAACATCTATGACAATATAAAAATTATTTACTTCAAGGAAAACTGTTAGATAACTTTTATTTTACTGTTTCAGAAATATGAAACAACAGACAATCATAGAAAGGGCAGACCAATTAAGGTTGTTTAATGAATAAACTAAATGAAGCTATCAAAGAGCAGGTTATTATAAAAATAGTCAGAGAAAATGACAGAGTTAAATATAAGTGCACAAGAATTATTAAAGATTTTTTAAAAATAGGTAAATTCTATTTTTAAGTCACAATTAAATGACCTCAAAAGTTTAAAGGAATTGTTTAGTCTATGCTTTAAACTACAAAAGAAACCAAATCTAAGCACATAAAGCTGTCCAACCAGGTAACCTGATCATAGAAATTGAAAAGATTAGGACTTTAATGGTAAGAAACATAAAATAGGTGAGAGAAAATGTAAGTAGTCTGTGTTCAGGAGAACAAGGAATAAATACATTCCCCTTTTGTAGACCTTTCTTCATACTGTAATCAGTTGTCTGCCAATCACATTGTATGTCTGAAGACATCTCAATTTAGGCATGATATATCCCCTCTAAAGAAGGTTATTTGTGTCCCTCTTCTTAACAAAGATTCTAAAATTATTATGTGTTTCACAGGTTTAGAAGAAACATTTGTCCACCTCATTATAATCTTAACATTGAAAAATGTCAAGACATAAAGTTTTCAATTGGTGAGTTCTGTGTTGTTATTTTTAACAATTAAAATTAAATACAATTAAATAACAGACATAAAGAGTTTGGCACATTTTGGTCAAAATTATTTTCTTATCAGAATTAATAGTTTTTAACCAATAAAATACTTTGCCTAAATAAAATAAATAAATCCTTATATAAAAATCATTTGTGTGTGTGTGTCAACATAATCTCTGAACTAAAGAATTTGAAATCTTATTAGAAGAGAGAATTAGCTTAAGATCAGTATAATAATTCAAACCTGGCAAAAGAAACCAGGAAACTTAACCCAGTTCATTCATTTGAGAAATCTCTCCGGAATCTGCCTCAGGGTTGAAACAGACTCAACTGCAATGGGGTGGAGCACTCTGTCCCCAGACATACCCTTCTCAAGTTACACAGAGCAACTACTGTAGACTTCACCGCAAAAAAAGACAGAGCACTCCAAAATGCACTGTGAAGGACAACCTGCTCACATTCCTGCTAGATTAAACAATATGTTTCTGCATCTGACCAGATGAATTTTTTTGATAACATCAAACCCTCAAATCAAAAAACTTTCAGCAGCCAGACATTTAGTTCAAAATCTTCTCTAATTGTTGCCAACACAGCAGCTGCCAGGAGCTCAAATCTGACTAACAGAGCATTTTCCATTCTCCTACCATAAAGAGGGTAAGGAAAGATCTCTGTTCATGACTATCTGATCTGGCCAGAATTGGAAGAAAGTTGGGGGAAGGGGGTGGAGAAGAACAAGATATTCTGGCTATGTGAGGCTAATGAGAAAGTCCCTAAATAGTCCTCTGAGTTCCAAATGGATTTTCATCTGTTTAGGTCCTAAACTTTAGGTTAACAAAAATGCCAGAATATATCCAATTTTTATTTTTAGGCTAAGTCTTTGGAAAGAGTTGTATTTCACCAACCTCAACAAGTTCAATGAAAGGATACAGAGTAAATAGACAGCTTATGAACATGCTGTCCTGCTTATTAGAAGAAATGAATTGGATGAAATGGATGATTTACTTTCCACTCTTCTAAAATGAAGAAAAAATAAAATGTTGAAATCTATCTACGTAAAAAAAGAGATTAAATATAAGCCATGACTATCTAAATAAATGAGATTAGTGTGTGCCACTGGGATTTCCTGTTATATTATCATTTGATTTATTAAAAAAGAAGGTGGGGCAGGGATAATGGTAGTCAGACATGCTTTGGATATTTTCTAGAGTTAAAATCTCTAGCTAGTGAATATCTACTATGAATCTGGATTAATAATAGGCAGCACAATAAACCTTGTATGGCTATAATAGCCTCTACATAGTAAGACTTCTTAGAAACAGAAATTCTTCAGCTCTAAAGATAGATTTTTCCAGGACATTGTCTTTACTAATGAGCCCCAGAAGAAAGAGAAACTCAACACTGTGGATATAAACCTTATTCAATGGCAGATTGGCAGATGAGCAGCTACCATTTGCCAATCATTGAGTTGAACCTTAGGAAATCTCCATCCTCTTAGTAACTGTTGTAAAATGAGCCTTTAATGATGGAGGGCAGTGTAAAAAGAACTATAAGTGGTCGATCCACAACATTTTGTAGGAACTGAGATAAAACACAGAAAAAATGGAATCTTGAACTATGAGAACAAGACTGCCTGGCAATATCCTCAGGAAGATGAAGAAGAAGTTATAATCTAGAAAATAAAATTCATAGCATATTCAAAGATATGGAAGCTTCAAAAAAGTCTGTTCAAAATTCTGAGATTCAAATCAAACAAGCAAAAGACATTCTATGTTGTTCAGAGAGATTATAAAACAGGCTGAACATTTTTTCATCCCTGTTTCCACATTCACTTACAATGTGACTTTGCAAGAGGTAAATTTTATTTCTTTATCCATTAAATCTGGGCTTGGCCACATGACTTGCTTTGGCTAACAGGATAGTATCAAATGTGATACAAGCAAAAGTCAGAAAGTTCTTTCACTTTTAACACAGAAATAAGCCTAAGAAGACTTCCTAGGCACATGCCTGAGTGCCACTGAACACTTGTTGACAGCCAACACCAACTATCAGTCATGTGAGTGAGGCCATCAGAAACCAACAAGTTCCGAGTTGATCAGCCAGGTTTCTGCAGCCACATAGACGAGCCCATTTAAACTAGAAAAAAATGCTGATTCACAAATAGTGAGCTGAGAAATTTTTCTCTTAAGGTATCAACTTTTGAGTCTTGTTGTTACACTACAAAAGCTAGTTTTTGATAGTTTGGAGAGCTGAGATGTTGTAGAAGAGTTCTAAAATCTTTTATAAAAATGCATAACTGACTCTAGCTGGCTTAACAAGGAAAGATTCCATTAAATAAAATATTAAGCAGATCACAGGCTCTCTAGGAGGGACAGATTATTATTGAACTTTGAAGCCAAAAACCAAGTCCAAATAATACTGCAGAAACGGTCTCCTCATTACACCACTGCCTCCATCGCAGGTTTGTGGTTTTGACTTTGTGGGAGAATTGGCTTCTAAATTAAGAAATGCCCCAAAGGACACTCTTCAATGATGCTGGCATAATCTATTAAATCCATTATAATCTAATCCTTTATATTTATACATTTATTTATTTTTTTAAATTTGCAAGAAGAAAAAATATAATCCTCTAATATAATTCAGACATCACTATTCAAGTGAAAACATCCTTACACTCTGCAAAGAAAGACATCACAGTTCCATCAATAGAGAAAATAGTTCCAAGTTCTGGATCTCTGGGTGATCTCATTACTCTTCTAGTTCTGTCATGATTCTCCCTTGTTGCTTAATATCCTATAAACTATGAGACTAAAAGTAATGTTTCCCATGATCAAAACAGCCTATTTAAAAGAGGGAGATAAGAGGGGACATTTATTGCAATATTCTAGTGTACACATAATATATGAAAAAATAAAATGTATAGATACTGAAAGTGGTCATAAGATTTTATTTACACTTCATAACATTTCTCCTTTTTCTGAAGCATGTTCTCCTTCTCCTCAGCTAACTGTTCAATTGATTAGGGTGCTTACTCAGAAAGATAAACCAAACCCTTATTTCTCAGAGATCTGATTCCAATGGTCCTACATTTATGCTATAATCATTTATTAATTTGAATTATTAGACATAACAGTCTCACATTATTCCCTGTGTTCTAGACTGACTCCTCTCTGCCCCCAATGAATAGTACCCACACTCTTAGTAGGTAAAAGAAAGCCCTTTAAGGGGACAAATATAGCAGGTAGTAATTTGTATAGGACAAAACTAGTCCATCACTCTTATTTCTATGAATTTGGAATGCCTTCTTTTGGAACTTAAATGAGGAATCAGAAAATTTTTACTTAAAGGCCAAAATGGCAAATAACTTAGACTAAAAAATAAAATAATAGATATAATGTGGGTGCATATAAAACATTTAAATTGATACTATTTAAAAATATAAAACCAATCTTAGCCCATGGGCCATTCAAAAAATATGTATAAAACACAGAAATAGGTCACTAGCTAGTTTGGCTCTCAAGGCCAAAATTGGCTGAAGTCTAGTCATGATCATACCAGTTATGATTTGAACATTAAATTATTTCAGCATTAGTCACCAAGTCCAGATTTCACTCAGTAAACAATAATAACAATTAAAACCACTCCTGATTCCTGGTATATGAACCTGTATCAGTAAATTCTGTGTAATCTAAATTTATGACTCTCTCTTCAGAATCTATACTCACAGAATCTATTCCTCTATTCTGGTTTCTTATTATATAAATGAGCAAAACTGTATAATCCTTACTGGTGTAATCCTTGTCCTTCTAGATTATATTTTATAAATACATATCTAACCAGCCCAGGGGGCTGATTCTATTCAGTTATAGATATGGAGATGCTGAAGTAGTTTTAGGGAAATGGTGTTATTGGGAAAATCTTCTTTCCCCTTTCAAGGTTCATCATTCAAGATTCATCAAGTCAGGAAGTCTCATTAGACAGGAAGAAGAAGGGTAGCTTCCTGTGAGCTCTAACTATTTTAGCAGGAAATATATATATATATATATATATATATATATATATATATATATATAATCTTAAAGGCTGTTCGTTAGCTTATCACTGCCCTAGGAAGACTTGAAGTCACACAGCAAATCACAGGCTCAAGGGCCACAAATTCACTGGAGACAAAGTCTCCCTAGAGATGATCCTATTGATACCAGGGCAAACCTACATGTAAACACCCAAAGACTCACCAGTGCCAGAGCATGGAGGCTACTGCTAGAACTTCTGCTACTGCATTGGGAAACTGGATATTTCCAACCCCCAAGTACCAGATAGATGTATCTGCTTCTCTGTGTTAGACACATTCCTGAGGCCCTCCCTGGAAGCTCCATTATGATCAACAGCCTTTAGCCTCCAGTAAATTGCCTCACCTAGTTTCCAGTGGACTGCCTACGCCTGGCCCCCACCTGCACCTGATCTGACTGACCCTTACAGGGGACATAAATATCCAGCTCCCCCTACTCTGTTGAACTGATGCCACTTTGGTTTCAGCCCTTCTGCTGGCAGATGTAATAATAAATGTTTAATTGTTTACCCCTTTTGACTTCATGTATACCTCCATCAGTGACCCTATCAATCTGCAACACTAGCTTCCAATCATGGGCTTAAATAAGTAGATTGGCAAGATTTCTAGTATATCTTGTACTCTCAGTTATTAAAAACTAAATTATAAAAGCTGTTTTCTGACTTTCTCCCTGAGCTAAGAAATGGAAGCACTAGAATTCTATTGAGGTCTATCCCATGAGCTAAACTCTTTACCACCACTCTATAGAAACAGGGTATGGAGATGGTGATCGAACAGAGGAGTGCAAATGGAATTGCTAAGATTACATGGGACAGTAAGAGAAGAAGAAAGTTAATAATGAATCAATAGCAATTTCACAGTTTACAATGTGGGAGAAGATATATGCTTAAAGGAAACCAAGAGACTGAGAGGCAGGGAGTTAAAAAGAAGAGACAACGGGTGTCAAATATCTTAACTGGAGATATATATATATATATATATATATTTTAAATCTTGAGATAGGTGTTAACAATAGGTTAGAAATCAAGAAAGAAAAGGAATAGCTACATATGTATATCTATATCTCCATGCTTAGGAGACAGCCATTAGGTAGATATAGGCAATCTCCACTAAAAAGTGAAGTAACAGAGAAAGTCAGATTGTAATTAACTGGGAAGAAAATGAATAAATGTAGTCACATATCACACACTGCCCTATCAAAGGGTAAAATAGGAATAACTAACAATATCTAGAGATGGGCAGAGATTGCAGGAAGGGTTCTTTGTTCTGAATAGGTAAGGAATCTAGATTACATGTTATTTTCTTTGTGAAGAAGAAATGGTTTCTGAGGTCAGGAATGAGTGGGTATGAATTTTGGGGAATAACAGGAAGATTTGCAAGACATTTGGAGCAACCAAAAGGGCATTAAGCAACCAGGGCCATGCACAAGCATTTCCCAGCTGCATTGAGATGAAGCTAAGGCTAACATTAGAGCTTAAAGATTCTGTTTGGAGTCTTTCTACAATCTCAAATGTAATGATCATCACATAAAGATTTTGGAGTTACAATAAGAATGGGACATATAGAAAAGAAAGCAAAGAACCTTGAGTCTGTGATCAAAGGGCATCTGGAGAGTGAGTTTCATAACAAAAACGAAATAAATAATTTTCTAACATATCCTAAGAAAATATTTAAATAAACATTTATCCAGGTGTTTTGTCTCCTGTAACAGCAAAATGGATTGGATGATGTCACAAAATGCAAGACATGGATGGGAGAAGGAACATGCTATTGTTATTTTTATGTATCAACAAAAATACTTTGTAATTTCTAAATATAAGTAAAATAGAAAAATATACAAGTGAAGCTCATTCATTCACTCAGTATTTATTTACAGATTTCTAAATACCAGAAACTATGCTAAGAATCTATATATATAAAAGCCTAACTGACTGGCTAACAGGCCGGTAACTATGATGCGCACTGACCACAAGTGGGCAGACACTCAATGCAGGAACTGCCCAGTGACAGCAACTTTTCAGAGTGCCCTCTCACACTCTGAGACCCCTTGGGGGATGTCGGACCATTGATTTCAGCCCAATCCCCACAGGCCATGTCAAGGGACCCCATTTGCAAAAGGACCCTACTCACTCCACAGATGCCCTTTGAGCTCCAGCACCACCCCAGATGCGGCCAGCCAGAAGGGGGCTGTGGGAGGTTGACTCCAGGTTGTGTCCAGCCTGTCTCACCCAGTCCTGCCCCACTGGCCACCTTCTAATTAATTTGATTTCAATGTGCACAAATTTGTGCACTGGGCCTCTAGTTTGGAATATAATTTTGAATAAAATACATATTGCCATTTGTTGTGGAACTTTCAGATTGCTTGGGAGACCACAG
Organism: Antrozous pallidus; assembly: GCA_027563665.1. NCBI lineage: Eukaryota > Metazoa > Chordata > Mammalia > Chiroptera > Vespertilionidae > Antrozous > Antrozous pallidus. Next base: position 69,364,791 of record CM050516.1, on the reverse strand, counting down.
TAACCAAACAATGACATAAATGTGATTATACACTGTCCCAAATTTCTTTAAGGGAAATGTAGAGAATACAAACTAAGGGAAAATCTAAGTCTGAAGTGTCAGTAAAATCTTTGCAATGGAAGTAATGCTTACATACTTACAATGACAGCTCTGCAATGAGTTCTAGGGACTGACATTAAGTGGAGTGTCAAAAAGTATGTGTCAATCAGGTCAAAGGCCTGAAACAGAAAACAAACAAATAAAAACAAAACAAAACTGATAAGTTTTAGGAATTGAATGAAGGCCAGAGGGTAGAGTGTAAGATAAAGTGATTTCATGATAAAGCTAGTGAGAAGAAGGGATGGTCTTAGAACTAAATCATTGCAAATGTATTTTCTCCTTAAAATGGTAGCAATCCATGAGTGGTTTTGAGCAGAAATTGGACATAATGAGATTTTTGTTTAACCAATCAACCAGTCTGTTGAACTCATTAAAAGGGAAAAAGAGTAGAAGTCATTGCTTGGATCTAGGTAACAGAAGTGTAGATGGAGAAAAGTAGAAGTTTTAAGAAATATGTAATCACATGAATTAGAAATTCCAGGGAAGAAGGAGGGAAATAGCAGTGGTAGTCAGTTTCTTTGTCAGTTTCTAACTTGAATAATTAAATAGATTTTAACCATGAGCACTGAGATAAGAAATCCTGGAGGAGAACCAGGTTTTAGTCAGGGAGGGAGGGAGATATTTAGAAAGCAATGGACCCCAGTAGCCCACAGGAAGATTTGGGCTAAAGATACCCATTTGTTAAAAGGGCACATAAAACCATGAGCATGGGCACAATTTACCCATTGAGAACACAGAGCTTAACAAGAAAAGGTCTGGGCCCCAGTCATTTTGGCTCAGTAGATAAAGTGTCAACCCTCAGACTGAAGGGTCCCAGGTTCCACTCCAGTCAGGGCATGTACCTTGCTTGCAGGCTCCATCCTGGCCCTAGTCAGGGCAATTGTAGGAGGCAACCCATCAGCGTATCTCTCTCAGAGTGATATTTCTCTCTCTCTCTCTCTCTCTCTCTCTCTCTCTCTCTCTCTCTCTCTCTCTCTCTCTCTCTTTCTCCCTCTCTCTCTCATCTATCTATCTCTCATCTATCTATCTCTCATCTATCTATCTCTATCTTGCTCCCTTCCCTTATTTCTAAAAATCATTGAGAAAATATCCTTGGGTAAGGATTAAAAAAAAAAAAGGCTGGGAGGAGGCCTTAAAAATGTAATATTTGAAGGTTAAGGAGGAAAAGACATTTCTAAAAGGACACTGAAAGAGACATCTGGGAGATAAGAGAAAGGCACAAATATGTGTCAATGAAGCCAATGAAAGAATTTCCAGAAGTGAAGGATGTCTGAGATATTCAAAGGCTACTTAGAGGGCAAGCGAGATACAGGCAGAACAATGTCTATTGTGTTTAGTGACAGGAATTCCTGATTGCTCTTATCACCGCTCTTCATGGAGTATATGGTGCAAGCACTGAAAAACAGAGAAAAAAGAATTGCAAGCAGACATTTTTAAATAAGAGAGTGAAGGCTAAAGAAGAAAGATGGAATCAATCCTAAAGAAGAAGTCTCATCCAGTTTTTTTTTCTTTCTTGTCTTTCAGTTAAAAAAAAAATTAACAGAACATATAATTTGGATGGTTTCACATAAAAATCCAGCTGTCCTTGAAATGTCCACTGATCTTGATCTAGTTATACAGATTTACATTACTTTTTTATTTTTTTTTTCTAAAAGAGAGACTGCGGTTGGAGAATTTAAATGACTTGCCCAATAATATAGCTAGAAAGGATTCGATCCTAGACTCATACCCGTCACTGCTGACTTCATGTCCTGTGCCCTTTGCATGTTTCCATTCTGTTTCCCATGAAACATTTGAGATCACAAATGTGCATTCCAAGGCAGTTCTAGAGTGATCAGTGACACCCAGTTCAGGTTGTTTTTCATAAGACTGTGACCTAGAACCAATTTGTACCCTTAGATGTACCGGGTGAAATCAGCTTTACAGTCTGATGTTCTGCACCTCTGCTTCAGAAGCTTCTGGGACTGAAATAATGTTCCCTCTTGGTATGTTCCAAAGAAAGCAGCAGGGATCCCCCTGGAGAAATTTGTCTCAGAATCAGTGACTGCAGATGCGCATATGGACTGTCAGTCATGACTCACTAAATAATGAGAGTCAGAAATCATGAAGAATCCAATAAGAAATAAAATACTTGGCCAGGTTCACATTTTATACTCACAATGGCTGCTCTCCAAATGTCTGGTCTCTGGGATGGAAATATCTTGCCTTAAATCTGTTATGGTTCTCAGTTCAAGGGGAGCTACTGTTCCAGAGATCAGTAAAACTCAACATGAAGACTGCTTACTCTGTCTTTGCTATGTTTCTCTTTTTTTTTTTTCAAAGAATCTATATTTTACTCTAAAATTTATGTGATTATTTCTGGCTACAAAGTAAAGGTATAACTAATGTAATGGATTAGAAAATAAAATGCTACTTTTCATAAGCATCAGACCTTATTTTTTTCTATATTGTGAACTCTGGATGCAAGAAGAATTGTGAATGTCTTTCTTATTTCAGATTAGTCACATGCTCCTTTATTTCCCTCCCTCTTTCTCACCTTCCCATCATCTCTTTTCCACAACTGGGAAATACTGGAGAAAATTATATATTTATATTTATATCTATAAGTATATATATATATATATATATATATATATATATATATACTTATATGTGTGTGTGTGTGTGTGTGTGTATACAGGCCTTCTATTTACAGGCCTCAGGATGTCTTGGAAATAGAAACATATATTACAAATGCACTGTTTGAAATTTTCTATCATCTAAATAAAAACTTAAATCAAATTATTTAAATTAATAAAAATATGTTTAGCCAAAAAATAAATAAATCCAACTGATATGAATAGAAATGCCTCTTATCTTGAAAGCAAGAGAGAATATATATTAGGGTTGTATTCTTCTCAGAAGATACTCAAACATTATCATCACAAAAAATATCCTTTAATATGTAAAAAACTATATTTAAGGAATTTATATGAGCACTATTTCATAGCTGGTGAACCAATAACTACAAATAAAACTTTTGCATTCAATTTATGTGTTATTATGTCTTTTTAAGGCAAGACAATAAAAATAAATTTATTTCACAAAATACAGTGTTAAATTTCCTCTGAAATATTTCCACATAAAATAATTTATGCCAATATGCATTTCTTCCATGAACTTAAGAGGAATATATTTGAACACATTTAAGAAAAAAAGTAATCATTAAAAAGCAGTCATCCAAAATTGTTATATAACACACCTAAGAATGAAGTAACAGACAGCACCTCTTGCTTATATGTGAACTTCCTGAACATAATGCAAAAACCATGGTGATTACTGTGGCAGCCTGGGTTCCTGCAAGACCAGTTCTGATATGGAGTGACAAGGCCAGTGCATATAGGAGGATTAGGAAGGAGTGCCCTGGGAATGAACATCCGTGAAAGGCAAAGTGGGAGGTAATAGATAAAGGGAGATGATGGACTATCACACAGTCTCAAAAAAGCTTTAGTCAACCCTATGCAGAGATCTAATACTGAAGTGACCCTTCAGAGCTCTCTTGGTTGGGGCAAGAGATCCAGACACTTATTGCTCTTGTCTATTGGTCATTAACATAGTCATAACCTTGAGCTCTTCAGATAGAAGCAGTTGTTCAAATATGCTTACCCCTATTTGCATACTTACATTTTATTTTTTGGTTTACCATGGGTATGATGTCAAAAATTGTGAAAGGGGAAATACAATAAGTATCTTACCTAATAACAGATAAACATGTAAATTGACTGTACTTCTGCTATACCCCAGCCAAGCATAGTAAGTATGCAAATTAACCCAACAAAGATGGTGGTTAAGTTGCATATATACCTGGGTCCTGGGAATCTCCTTGGCACCCAGGTCACTCCCAGCCAGCCATCAGGTGGAGGCTTTAGGCTTGGAAAGGGGCCAAGCCTGGGATTGGAGGGAAGGGGGAAAAAATCAATGGAAACAAATGCTCAGGTGAGGATAAAAAGAGAAATAAAGAAAGAAATATCTGATCCTAAGAAAGACACATCTTGAAAATGCTTAAAGAAAGTTGTCATTTTTTCATGGTGAAGGGACTGGAGTTTGTGTTGATGAAAATACCTTGGTGGGTGCGGTGACTGGCAGTGGCTTCAGCAGTGGGGTGATGGGGCTGGCACCTTCCCCTGATCAGCCCCATCGCCTCCCGCAAAGGGAGGCCAGACTGTGTCTTGGGTCTGCTCCCAATGGGAAGCAGGCCTAAGCCATCAGTAGGATATCTCCTTAGAGCTCCCCAGTATGTGAGAGGGGCAAGCTGGGCTGAGGGACCCTTCCCCAGTGCACGAATTTCATGCACTAGGGCCCTAGTATGTTAATAATATTCAGAAAAATAAAAATAAAACTTTTTAAGGTCAGAAAGCACCTTAATCCCACCTCCACCATTGCTCATTCAAATCCTCTTTAAAGTCTGGCTGGCATTGCTCAATGATTGAGCTTTGACCTATAAACCCAGAGGTCATGGTTCAATTCCAGGTCAGAGCACTTGTCCTGGATGCAAGCTTGATTATGCAGGAGGCAGATGATCAATTATTCTCTCTCATCATTGATGTTTCTATCTCTCTCTCCCTCTCCCTTCCTCTCTGAAACCAACAAAAATAAGTATTTAAAAAAAAATCCACTTTAAGGGCTGGCTCTTCTTTGACCCGTGGAGGGCAACTCAGGCAGGCTGTGACTGTCTACTCAACCTCATGAAATTAAAAAGTCCTCTGGTCACTCTAGTCATTGTTACATGTCAATTTAAATTTTTAAACTAATTAACATAGTAAAAGCCATACAATTTTTTTAAAACACAAAATTAATTTAAGCTGAGAATTCTCCTCCTTTCAGTACTTTATCTCCTTCAGACTAGCTGCTCACAGGAAAGGAAGTTTTAGTGAGCTACTTCCTCTACCCACCACTAATCCAACTTTTCCTTGACTAACACTACAGGATATCTCTGACTTCTGATCTCTCCTATTTTTGATGGAAAGGTCAGAAAGAGAGGAGAACTGACAATTTAGTTAATAAGTAGAATAGTTAAAGGAATGAGTTATTTTACTTGACTTACACAGAGCTATTAATTTCTTATCACCATTGCAAATATTTAGACCTGAACACTGTGTATAATATTGTCTGTTCTTCAGAGTGCTATATCTCATCCAGTATCTAAAGGCAATTCCTATAATTTACCAGATATGTTCCTCTGCTTAAATCTCCTGGGATTCTAAAGTTACAGGTACATATCTGCTGACCTTTGTACTTTTGTCAATCCTTCAGAAGGTTTACTAGTAAAATGACTGCAAGCAAGCTCCTCTCTCTCTTCAGAGGTCTCAAGAAACTTTCAGAACACTGACCCTGGTATTAATGGAAGAATATCTTTCACCCACTCAACTAGTCTCTCTCTCTCTCTCTCTCTCTCATTCCTCTGTTGCTTCAGGCATGGGTCTGTTCAGTTGATCCCCAAACTCTGACAAGTTTCTGTAAAGTCCTTACTAAGCTTGATATGAGGATGACATATTCCCTTTCCCATGGGAATTCACAGCATCCCAATACTACAAAAAACGACTTGATTTCCAATATCCTTAGGCTTTTCAAACTCAACCTCATGTATTCTACAAACCAGGAAAGAGCTAAACATTCCAAGTCAGTTTTCTTCATTTATTTTCCAAACCTTGCATAGATGATCCAGCATACCATTTTGAACTATACTAATACTTGCCATTATGGTTTCATTGGTGATCTATAGACCACATTCTACAATAAGGTTACAAGAATCCTGTTTTGACAAATTGCTTTATAACATTATATATTTAAAAAATAGATGGCAGAAATCATACATATTAATTAGATAAGCTCTTTTGAGACACATATTAAATATGTTCCAGCACTAACACAGGACTCTATGAGATATCCCTGTTGAACTCCCTTGTAGGCCATGTTTGGCTGGTATCTTTAGCAATGTAAATCATTGGACTAATTTATAGAAATATGATAGTAAAATTTGACTCACAGGACTCAGAAATTTTTTATCTAGCATTAAACTTTACTAAACAATTTCAAGAATGCAGGTAAATAAAAGGCTAAGACAAGGCAAAGAGACATCTGACATATTGATGGCAGCTCCCCAGATTCTGGTGCAGAATAGATGAGTTCTTTGAGTGAGTTTCAAGGGGATCCCCATATAGCTGGAACATTTAAAATAAGAAACAACTCAAAGTAATGGCACATATATTTAACCAGAAAGCCATGTCATACGGATCCTGTATTCTATTTTTTTTCTAGGAAATCCTTAATTGGAGACATCCTAATAAAGGCAATTCAAAGTTATGGGCTTTTATTCATAAAAATTATCATTACCTAGAGGTCAGGTTGACAAGATTAGACAGGGTGATCTACCTTCCTGTCTTTGGCCCATGAACATTTCCACTATCGATTAGAGGAAATTAGAAAACCTTAGACCATCTGGTTTAACTCTCTTCTCCCAATCACTGAACGTTAAAAGGTACTAAAGGAACAAAAAATTTAGTTCATTTCTAGAGTATAATTTATAAATTAATGTAAAGCTTTATGGGGATTATATAAATGTAAATGATTCATAGCATGATTAGACACCCTCATTCTGAAATTAATACAAAGTGTTCTCCAAGCAAAATGAATTCTGCAAACAATTACTTACTTGCTATTGTGATTTGAAGGTCCCAGCCAATATTCCCAAGGCTGATCTTTCTCTCTCTTCTAGGTTGATTCCATTATCAGGGTTCACAAAAGCTAAAGGTTTATAGGTAGATCACAAAACTCAATGTAGCAGAAATATATAACCAGAGGCCTGGTGCATGAATTTGTGCATGGGGGATCCCTTGACCTGGCAGGCAAGCAGGGTCGATCAAGGCCATGGGAGGTTGACCAGCATGGGAGGGACCTCAGGAGGTTGGCTGTGGGAGCTCACTGACCACCAGGAGGCAGTTACTGCATTGAGTATCTGCCCCCTAGTGGTCAGTCATAGTGACTGGTCGACCAATCATATGGTTGCTTAGGCTTTTATATGTATAGATTGGTTTCAGAGAGGAAGGGAGAGGGAGATGGAAGCATCAATGATGAGAGAGAATCATCAATCAGCTGCCTCCTGCATGTCCTTCACTGGCAACTGAGCCTGCAACCCAGACATGTGCCATTACTGGAAATTGATCTATGATTTCCTGGTCAACACTCAACCACTCAACCACTGAGCCACACAAGCCAGGCAGAAAGGTCCACTTTTAATTAGAACAAACCAACAGGCCAGAACTGACCTGATTAAGTGTGAATATGTGTCTTTGGGCATGAGCTCATCCTTGAACCAGTAACTGCCCAGTGGAATTAGATATCCTGACTGTTCCTAGCTTATGTATTCCATTTTTAACGTGTCAGGGAAGGGTCAGCAGGTTGGGTAAAAATAGTGAGATATCATTTCTCCAAGGCAAAATGAGATAATGTTGCTGCAAAGAGATGGAAGAGAGGTTAAGATATCTAAACAATAAAATCCCACCACATCCTCAGAAAAAAAATGGAGGGAAGATCAAAGTAAGTCAATATTAAGATTAACACATTTTTAAGTTACATGATGGGTCACTTATACACCACAAAGTTTACCACTTATTTTCTGGGAAGTTAAAAAGTGTTCATGAGTCAAACAAACTTAAAAAAAGACTTTCGTAATTTAGCACAAAAGGTAAAGGGAATAAAAAGAGACAATTAGGAAACCCACACTTTTGTGAGTTTCTGTCCTAAACTTCCTCTAACATCTTTGCTTTAGAATTTCTGTGTTACATTCTTTTTCCACCTCATCCTCCTACTCCTTCATCTACCATTCAATATGGTTTGAACATATATCCATAGCCTAGGAACATCCATAATTTTTTCAAGAGGATTTTTATATAATTATGTAAATATAGATGAAATCATTAGTCTGGCCTAAAGTATGTGCACTCTCTCTCGCCAATCTCTGAAATTTTGGAAGTGAATAAGAATTAGAGTCATATTCTTCCCTTCATTTTCTTTCTTGTTTGCTTCAATGCAATCACAGATGCATTTCTTGAACATGTTAATGCTGTTTTTTTTAAGAGAATGTTCCAACACAAGGTCAACGACAGATTATTTGAAAGATAAAAGTCAAAATTTAAAGGCAAAATTTTGTTCAAAGTTAGTTCTGCAAAAATACTTAATAGAAAATTCATGTAATTAATTTTCTAAAATATTTATTTCCTGCTGTGTATCCTGAAAAGAAGTTACAAATAAAAGAGAAAGAAAACAAATAAACATCTGCACCAGAAAAAATTCCAGAGAAGAAATGTAGCCAGTATGTTTCAGTATTAGCAGATTTAACTTAGAAAGATCACATGTCCGATACAGAAAGGACATGGTCCATAGAGGGTATCAGCAGAGAAAGCTTATTGATTGGCATTTACTTTAGCAAATGGCTAAAGACCAGGTTCTGAGTTTTAGGATGCTTCCAAATTGGAAAACAGATAACAGACTCAGAAAAACAAGCTCAGAAAATACTGATCAAAGTGACCACTATCTTCACAGGCAGCCTCTACTATGAACCCATGCCAACCTTGGAACCAGGCTCAGGAGTGTTTTTGCTGTTGTCACTTAGTGATTTACTTGCATCAAATCCTGCACAATGAAGTAGATGTTATTGGAGATTTTAGAGGATAGAGGGAGGAGTAGGTTTTATTTTTCACACCTACAATAATTAGTGCATAGCATCTCCAGCAAACATACAATTCCCCCCAAAATTCTCTTTACCATGACTAACCAAGGAGGCTCATTCCCTGGGACTCCTTCTTTTTGTCATCAGTGGAGTAAAACCTAAATTTAAGGCTCAAGATTATGTGCTGCCTTGACAACTATTGAAATCCAGAGGGCCAAGGAGGGTCTAATTAAAAATTCTCCTCTTCACTCTGCTCCAGCAGATGAGGTTCCCTCAAATCCTGAACCTTATTGCTGGACCAGATGCAGTTCCTGTTTGACATGGAGTAGCAGTTTTCATTTTCTTGCCAGCATGCAAAATTATTTTAACAATTCATTGACATTCTCCCAACAGAACCAATGGATACACATCCTGTGATACTACATAACTCCCTGAGTCCTTAGTTGTTCACTCTATTCCTGAGGGTGACCCTCTGTAGCCCTGCATGGCATGCTGTGTCCTCTTCTCTGAGCTGTAAGTATACATCACTAAACCGCTGTTGATATCTGTTCAGGGTCAATGTTCTTTGTTCAGTCATCCCCATAAGTCCAGGGCAGAAATCCTTCCCTCACCGATGGGAAGAAGAGAAGGTAATATAGCACTGTCCCTTCAGTCCATCCTCTTCAAGGATTCTGACTTCCAGTCTTTCTTGAGCATGTAAATTGGAGCTCTTCTCTCTCTGACCTCCAAATGTGCATTCCACTGTGTACTGTTTAATACTTCCTTTAAGAAAGAGGAAGGCCATTACAGAGGAGATGACCATGTAAAAACAAGAAAAAAAAATTAAAAAAGAATCCTTCTGTCACCAGACTCCAACATACTTTAAATTGCAGAAAAGAAGTTAACATCTTAGTTTGCCATCAGTCTCTAACACTGAAGTTTGATTTACAGTGTGAAATATAGTTGCCAGGAGACTAAGCCATTCCCATCCTTTCACCAGTACTCACCCGCCCCCCCCAACCCTTGCAAATCTAAATGAAAAGCCAAATTACATTCAGAATTCTTGGTAAAACCAGAATCAGAAAAATGGAGATTACTTGTGTGAGGTAAATATTCAATAGAAATAAATATTAATTTTTAACAATCTTCAAAGCTTTGCTTTTTTTTAATGTATGATCTCACTTAGTCTTTACAAAAACACACTAGCACTTGGGGAGAGTTCTTATCATCATGGTACAGATGTGAACACTGAAATAGAGAGAGAATAGGCAATTTTCTCAGGGTCACAGAATGATGAATAATGGAGCCAGAATTTGAAACCAGGATAGTGCTGTTGATTATTTTTTGCTTTGCTTTCTCTTGAACAATGTGTATCAGAACCAGGTAAAGCCTGGGAGGTATAAATTATACTCATAATACTCATCCTGGGTGGTATAAATTCTCCTTTAATGGTTTTTCTGCAATGTATGGCAATCTCTTTGAGATGCCTTATGCTGCCTCACTCAGAATGTGATACATAATAGATATGTATATATACTCTATAGAATGTGTGGATAACTAAATAAAGGGATATTCAAAAATGTCCATTCATCTCTACAACCATGCTGTAAATAGGATCTCTATTCAATTTTTCAGATTCAGTTTATCCCTTGGGACAGAATCTTAATGATAAACACTGACAAGATTGTTCTCTTACTCTGTCCCCTCCCACCAAGTTCTAGGTGTGACCTACAGGATCTGAAGATCTCTCCTATGTGATTCGGCCAAAATTATTCTTTGTGGAACTTGAGTTGACAACATGCCATTGACCTCATTACCTTGCATCTGAGTCCCCACTTCCTTAATATCTTTCAAGAAACTTTTCTTAACTTACACATGAAGCTTCATTAAGGATCTATTTTGGTAAACCCACCAATGTATCCTTCTTCTCAGAACACATTCTATCTTTAAACATTCTGAAAGGAATATCCCTTTTTTATTTTTAAATTTAAATTGACATTCAATATTAGTTTTAGATGTTAACCATAGTCGTTTTCTATAATAAAAGTATAATATGCTAATTCGACTAAAGAGCAGAAAGACCTTCCGGATGTCATTCGGACATCCTTCTGGACAACCTTCTGGACCAAGCCCCAGTGGTGGGGATGAGAAAGTGGTAGTTAGGGGCCATCAGGCAGGCAGACAAGTGGTTAGGGGTGATCAGGCAGGCAGGCAGGTGAGCAGTTAGGAGCCTGTGGTCCCAGATTGTGAGAGGGGTGTCTAACTGCTGGTTTAAGCCTGATCCCAAAGGGATTCCTGGGGGATTGGGCCTAAACTGGCAATAGTACATCCCCTGAGGGGGTGCCGGATTGCTAGAAGGTGCAGGCTGGGCTGAGGTAACCCCTTCCCCTGCACAGATTTTGTGCACTGGGTCTCTCTCTATATGTATATATTTACAAAGTGATCCCCCAATAAGTTTTGTACCCACCACACACCATGTAAGTTATCACAATATTATTAACTACACTATACTTTACATCCTCATGACTACTTTGTTACTGCCAATTTATACTTCTAAATATCTTTACCCTCTCATACAGCCATCCCAAGCCCTTCCCACCTGGAAAGTATCAGTTTGTTTTTTGTATCTACAAGCATTCTTCGGGCTTTCTTTGTTTATTTTGTTTTTTTAAGATTCCACATCCAAACAAAATCATATGGTATTTATCTTTCTCTATCTGATTTATTTCACTTAGCATAATAACCCAGTTATTGCAAATTCATTCTTTTTATGGTCTAGTAATATTCCATTGTATATATGTATACCTCATTTTCTTTAATCATTCATCTTTTAATTGAAGCATTTAATCCTTTTACATTTAAAGTAATTATTGATAGGTATGTACGTATTGTCATTTTATTGATTGTTTTCTGACTGTTTTTGCAGTTCTCTGTTGCAAAGGAGTTGCTCTTGACTGGCTTTAAACATGCTAAATTGGCCAGGATTGTCTTGCTCTTCTTGCTTCAACCACTAGAAATATTTCATGCTTATGTTGTCTTTTGCATATGTCTAACTTTGTCAGTTATGTGTTGAGTTTTTAATTTAACATGGAATGTTGGTGTTCTTGATCCTGTTCCCATACAATCCACAGTGAACACTCATTTTATCCATGTAAAAATGTATAAACTCTTCTTTACATTTGCCAACTGTTTTATTATGGCTTTTAATATTCACCAAAAGTTTTACATAAGCAAAACAATGATTTTTCTCCCCATATTGAAAATGAGACATCTTAGGTTCAAAAGATGAGGCCACCCATGCATGTCATTAGGAAATAATGGATCTGGGCCTCGGAATCCAGGTCTTCAGATTCCTAGATCAGTGCTCATGCACACATTTATCAGTCACTTCTTGAGACTATGTCTTCCCATATGGAAGCCATTAGGACTGTTTCTACATGTTTTTAAAATCTCTTAACTAGGCTACTTTCTACAGTCAAGTACCAAGCAAAACAATAGATCCCACATGGAACATAGAAGCAGCCTGGGACATTTAATTCTATGCATATGTGGCAAATCATTACATACGCACAGTAAATCTCCTGTCATTTGTACTCTGGATGAAGTCATGGGTAACCTGCCCAACAATAGTTACATCAGTCTGCAACAAAATCCAAAACATCCCACAGCATGCATTTGAAGGTGTCTGAAAAGAAAAGTATCTTTCTTATCAGAACAAAAACAAAACAAAATTTGGATCTTCAAAAAAATGTCTTTTAATAGAATGCTCACCTTCTGCACTAAATCAGGTTACTGTGACCTCATACCTCAGGCTTATTTTTTTCCTGGATTTCTCTCAGAAATTTCCCACTGCAGAGAATTGAGAGGGGTGGGATGGGGAATGCATGTGTGTTTGCCTATAAAATATAAAAGGTATAAATTTTACTTTGGCACTCAATATTCTGATATGTTTATTTCTGTTTCTCATTCTTTATATGAAGTGTTTATTTATTAACTTAATTTAAAATAATAATGAATTTGATCAAATAATCATAAATTATTTTATATTAATAGGAAAAAAATAACCTAAGAACAATTGTAAATATTTTGACTCATCTCAATATTTTCAAACATTTTATTTTAATTTCCCATTGGATATTTTAATTCAACTATGCATATTCTAAAAAATAATTTTGGATATATTTCTTTTTTTTGTCTGCAGTGGAGGAGGCAAAATTATTTAGAGGTCAAGTTGCCCCTTTTGCACAGAAAGTTTTTCTTTGCCAATAAGAACAGTGTTGATTGAATTAAAACCACTATTATCTTTATTGGGGAAAAAAGTCTACTGTAAGAAAAGAAATTGTAAAAGCTATTTATTTTTTCTTGTTCTAATAGAAATCTTCTGAATACATTTAGTACCCAATGAGACTTTACAAATGGCATTAAAGTAATACTCAAGTCAACTATTTATTGAATGCCTACTATATACCATGGCCCTCTTCTAGACTCTGAAGTTGTGTTTGAGAACAAAACAAATCCACACTGTCATGGAACTTTTATTTTAGTGAATAAATACAGACTATAAAATATCAGTTGGTGATAAAAAGATGTTTTTAAAAGATTCAAGTAAGATAAGAGGATAGAATGTGATAGTGGAAATGAGGATGATTTAGAATCAGGTTGTTAGAGAAAACCTTGCTTAATGGAAACTTCTAAAAATTAGTAAGTTAATCATGCATATATTTATTCATGACTGCAATAAAGAATATTCAACACAAAAGTAAAGCAAATAAAATAATCTAGGATAGAAATATGCTCAGCATGTTTGAGAAACAGTGATAAGCCAGTGAGACAAGAGACATTTTAGAAAATGAGGTTTGAGAAGAATAGAGAATGAGACCATGTAGGACCTGGAGTCTATAAGAACTTTGACTTCCATTTAGGATGAAATACAATGTTCTTACAAGCTTTTCAGCTGAGGAGTAACAGTCTGACTCGATTTTTAAAATTAAAACTTAAAAAAAAAATCTGACTGCTATATTGAGACTAGACATAGAAGGTTAAAGGGAGAATAGTGTAGATGCAAAAGCTGAGAGGTGATTTGATGCTGAATATATTTTCATTTAAAGGCCAAAAGTTTGCTGGTGGACTGGATGGGAGGCATGGCATTTAAAAAGAAAAAAGCAATAAAGACTAACTCAAATTATTTTGCTCAGGCAACTGGTAGAATAATTTTTTTCTTTTTAAGATAGGAAAGATCACAGAAATAGTGGGCTGGGTAAAGAAAAGAATAGTTTGATCATTTACATTTACATACACCAGAGAAAATGTCTTATAAATAGTTGGATAAAGGAGTTTGAATTTTAAAGAGAAGTCTGGGATAGAGAGATGTATCTAGGTCATTAGCATCCAGGGATAATATTTAAAGCCATGGAATTGGATAAGGTCATTGAAAGGAGTGTAGTTAGAAAAAACAAAAGTAACTTTGAACTGCATGACCTATATTAATGTGCATGTTCCCAAGGAAGAGTTCCACAGACTTGACTTTCATATAGAGTCAAATACTCTATTTTTATAGAATTGATACACAACCAAGATCTGGCATAATATTGTCATAGAGGTTCTTTCTTCCCTATATGTGTGTAAAAGGCAGGTTGTAAAAAATTCTTAGTTCTGAGGATTGCTATTCATAAAAGCTTCCCCCCGCCCCCAGAAAACAATAGTGATGATGTCAGACAAAGAAAAAAATGATAAATAGTAAAAAATAGAATTATACAATACTAAACCATGTAATTGTCCCCAACAATCATCCCCTTGTTGATAATTACCCCAAAATATATCTTCATCTTTGTAATTCCTGCACATAACCAATAACTTGTTTTCACTGAAGATGCCTTGTTTAGTTCTAACCAGGTTGAACAAATCTACTTATGAACCCTATATTGTTTGTATACATTTCCACTTCAACATTACATTCTCAAACACTCCTTTTACTTTGTTAAAAAAACATTGATTTTGTAGACACAAAACTGTGACCAAGCACACATAGCACTAGAAGACCTGCTATCCCAGGGTGGTTCTAGGAGAAGTGACATCTGGCCTAACAGAAATAGTGACAGAGACACAGATATAGAGACTTCATCAATAATATTAAACCAGGGTTAGACCTATTGTATAACACTAAAATTTAATCAACACACTCAATTCAGTATATTATTTTGTAGATTTTTACATATTACATTACATATAAGACATGTTATAGTTGTATCTGTATATTTTTAAGTTTAGGTTGTGATA
The DNA here is from genome assembly GCA_027563665.1 of Antrozous pallidus. Classification (NCBI taxonomy): domain Eukaryota; kingdom Metazoa; phylum Chordata; class Mammalia; order Chiroptera; family Vespertilionidae; genus Antrozous; species Antrozous pallidus. Next base: position 69,349,730 of record CM050516.1, on the reverse strand, counting down.
TATTTCAAGTAGGCAGCATAAACAAAAACTGTTTTTTTCAACAAAACTTTTTTTCTGACACTATTCAGTAACACCAGGATTATTCAACATTTGGAAAATTAGATGAGAGAACATTTGGTTTCCATTTTATAACCTAATTTTTAGCATTAGAGGAGTACTAAAATGAAAACACAGAGTATTTTGATAAGGAACCAGTGTCCAAATCAATAAACCCAAGCTTTGTATACTTTGTGCAATGATCATCTATATTCCATCCATCCCCAGGATACTTGAAATGATCTGCCAACAACAGCTGTTATGATGGATGACTGTGTACCATTTGACACCAATATGGCAGATGTGTGTACTCATTGCAGCTGTCAGGCTACAATAGAAGGGGCAGTAAAACTCTCCCAACTCTGTTTCCAGAATAAAACAGAAATATTTTGTATTGTGTGCAGGTTAGAATAACAAATCCTCAATTCAAAGGGAAAAAAATGAAATAAGTTGTTTGTTTTGCAATGTGTGGATGAAACTAATTAATAGTACGTTATGCTCCCAGCATTGTTTTAGCACCATAAAAATAGAGACACATTTCCTTATCAAGTCTATTCATTGGCTTTGCATGATATTAAGCTCTAGGTTTATGGGCAAGAGAGATCAATGGCTTCTTTCAAAGCCCTACCCACCGATCCACCTTTAAGTTACTCTACACTTGACACACAAATACACATCTGCAAACACAAATGCAGAGCGCTTTCCAGTAAAAGACAGTAAGATGCATATTTACATTGAACTGTGTTATTGATGAACTACTCATTTTTTTCCTCGAGCATATTTCATCCTAGCAAATTTAATGGACAATGTAAGACAACCACTTGTCAATATGATGTTTATTCTTTTTGTCTATTTAGGATTACTTGAGTTTGAGTTTATCATGTATTCTTTTGTCTCTTTCATAGGTATTTATGTTCAGAAGAACAGAAGAGAATACACATTTGGGTTGTGCTGTATTTCTTTGTTGATCATTTCCCTCAAGGCTAACATTGTTCTCTATGGTCTGCTGCGCAAATTCACCTTTTTTTTCTAATGTGGTCAAATAACTAACTGGCTAAAAAATGCAAGCAAAGCTGTTGGTAATGTTTTTTGAAAATGGTTTCACTAGTAGAAAGCCGATGATAGAAAATGCATCACTCCTAAGGAAGGAGGAAAAGACAAGGTGTATAAATGCAAGTAAAAATACACCTTGAAGCATCTTTTCCTATAAAACAAATTCACAGTACACTGTAATTCCCCAAAGCTTTCAAAGCTTGAAATGGTATGATTCTAGTAAATATATGGACACTTTAAGAATTTAGTTGTCTCTGAAGAAAATATAAGATTAGCATAACACACTATGTCTTGGGACATGTTTAATGAAAATCCAACTTTTCCAACTTATTTTAGTCTGTACAAATGTAAAGAAGCAAGAACACTTTAGAAGTGCCTTCAGTCATTCCAGACATTTTTCACTGATAAAAAATCAAAGAGGAACAACTCCCAAGTTTGTAAAAGTTGGCTGAGACTCTGCAACTGGCAGTTTTCAGCAGATTTTTATTCCCTTTCCCCTATTGTGAGTCTGGTTTCTGAGCAATAAACCCTTTGAAGTCTAGGGGCGTTCTACATACAGAAGAAACTGCATCTGGTGAATCTGGTCTTTGTGTTTTTTTTCTTTCCCCGACATTTCATAAATATTTAGTGTTAAACTGACATATATTCATGCTGCATCTTCTGTTTTTTGTTATAATATAAAAGTTGAATTTGAGTTTTTGAAAAGTTGAATTTAAATTATGTAATTTAGAGAAAAGACGAACCAGTATGATTTCCAGAAACAAAGATAACTATTCAACCAGATATAAAAAATATATATTATGCATGAAGCAAATAGTTCATGTATGTGTACTGTAAGCATTGTTTAATATTGGAAAGTAAATTATAGAAGGATGATACAAAAAAGTATTTTAATCAATTTATAAATTACCTCTCTCTTTCCTTCCCTCTTTCTCTGTCACTTTCTCTCCTAGTTATAAGACTTTAAAAAGTTGAATCATGTGGCCTCAAATTTTCCACATTAGTGTCTAGTCTAAAATGGAATTTCTTTTGAAAACGTAAGTAAAATCTGTCTAGCTATTTGTGAGTTATGTGAAATAGAAGAAATGTGCTTCTCCATTTATAAAAAGTACTGTTAAGATTTTTCTTTTTGCTCATATATATCAAATGGGGCCAAAGCCATAAATTTCATAAAATTGGAAAAATTTCAATCCCATAGAGGAAAGAAAATATAGCTGAATTCAATGGAAATCATCTAAGTATTTTTATTTACTAATTAACAGAATTTAAAGAAAAGTGATTTGAGTATACCCAGTGAAGCATGTCTGTCTACCTGTCTAAATAAAAGGTCACAAAGTTTATTTATTAGAGTCTTTATTGTGCATCTCTTCATGTATGAGCCCTCTCTCTCTCTCTCTCTCTCTCTCTCTCTCTCTCTCTCCCCTCTCTCTCCCCAAACCTTTCTCTTTCCTTATCTCTCTCTCTCTAGTGGAAGTAAAGAAACATATTATAATATTAAAAGTAAGATTATTAAGAATTTAAAGATCAGAAATTACTAAATGAGTAATAAAAATATGAAGAATAATAAATAAGAAATAAATAATAATAAACATTTTTAACAAAGCACTGAGAAAATGTGTGGATTACAGATCAAGTTTCCTGTATCCTAGTTTAAACATATTATGTGTAGTTCTGTGCTTCACTCTCACTCTAGATTAATCCACTCTTACTCCATCATCTTTCATCCTTGGTCCTGTTTCCAAATACCTAAACAGCTTCTTTTTCCACTTCAAAACAATGATTACAAAAAAAACCTTAGGCATCATAATTTATAAGCATCTTCTCTACTTTATTACTCTAAATGACCCACAACTTTCAGATGCAAGCATTGTCATCATTTCAAATGCAAGTATTCCTCTTCTCTCTTAGATATAAGTGAAATGATCAGCACTTGTTTTACTCCCCAGTTCCTATTTTTAGCATATTAACACTAGCTTTGAATCTTTTAAAAAATGTTTTTATTGATTTCAGAGAGGGGTTTAGAAACACCAATGATGAGAGAGAATCATACATTGGCTGCCTCCTGCACACCCCAACTGAGTATGGAGCCCACAACCCTGGCATGTGCCCTGACAGGGAATCGAACCGTGACCTCCTGGTTCATAGGTCAGTGCTCAACCACTAAGCTACACCAGCTAGACAACTAGCTTTGAATCTTCACTGTGCTTCATTCTTTTACATCCTTTCACTACAGGTCACTTCTTTATGTTCCATAAAATATCAGATTTTACTTACTGGATTTCACCATTACCTGCCCTCACCTTTTGTTTTATATTACTCTGCCATAAACTAAGATCTCTTCATTTCCAACCTGCAGTCTTACCATGGCTTCAAAATTAACTTTTTGAACCGGCTTACTCCTCCTTTCCCCGATCCATCCTCCACCTTGATTTCTAAACACAATTTTAACTATCAACAAGCAGTTTAATGTGTAGTTTATTAGGTAATGACTTCCATATAATCACATAGTTAAATCTTAGTCTAAAACTGTAAATCTTAGTCTATAAAGTTCAAATTTCATCTACCAATTTATTGCTATGAAAGGAACAATCAGACACCCCCTCCACAAGCTGACTTCTCCTTGTTACTAATATCATTACCAATCCTACCTAATAAAAGAGAAACATGCAAATTACCATACCTTTGCTATGCTACCAGCCAATCAGGAGGGGGGCGTGGCTGGGGGCGTGGGCACTGTGCACCTGGATGCAGGCTGGGAACACTTCCCTTTAAAAACTGGGGGAACAAAGCGCTCCATGCAGGGCGGGGAACGAAGCAGGGACCACTCCTCTGTGCACTGCACTTTCCAGGGCCTAGCGAGCAGGAGAAGCTTGGTCCTTGAGGCGTCCCTGGTGTGGGGAGAGCTGGGCCAGGACAACGTCATACTTTCAAAGCAAATTGTTTCCCACTTAAATATCCTCTGATGAGTAACTTTAAAAAAGAAGTAAATATTCAGCCATTGTCACACCTTGAAAAGTTAAGGTAATTCCTTAATATCACCTAATATCCACTGTACCTTCAAATGTCTTTGTTTCAAAGATGCCTTTTACTGTTGGTTTGCCCCCTCCAGAGGCTACCCAAGGTCTTATTTTAGCCCTGATGTTGGGCTGCTTCCCCCGACCATAAGTTCCCAACGCACTTCCAGCCAGAGCTAACGGGGGCTTCTTCTGTTTTTAAGGCATCACCATATCCAGTGCCTGCCAGGCTCCTGTGAAAGCACTACTCCATAGGTTCGGGGTGCTGGGAGCTGAAGCAGAGAGGCTGTGAGGCCCAGCTCACCCAGCATGCCGGCCTCCATCACCCCCTCCCAATTATCCTGGCCCCAGCCTTCCCTATGCACACCTGCTCACAGAGAGCCTGAGGTGATCCTGGCAGCGGGATGGGAGGCCAACAGGGGGCATGGCTGTGGCACATGAGACAGGAGGCCTACATCCTCCCCCAATCCAGAAGGGCTTGACAGGGGACCTCGGGCCTTGAGCCCCACCCCAGAACCAGGCCAGGGGACCTGAAGCCATGTCCTCCACCCAGTGGGGCTTGACGGGGAATCTCAAAGTGTACTTCCCATCCTGGTGCTGGACTAGGGGACCTCTGGCTGCTCCTCCTGCCTGGCAGGACTTGACAGGGGGCCACAGGCCACGCTCCCCACCCAGCAGGGCTTGACAGGGAACCTCAAGGTGTGCTTCCCGCCCTGGTGCTGGGCTAGGGTAACTCAGGCTGCTCCTCCCACCCAAACTCCAGGCTGGGGGACCTCAGGCTATGCCTCCCACCTGGTGCAGCTTGACAGGGGACTGCAGGCCACACTCCCAACCCGGCAGGGCTTGACAGGGGACCTCAAGGTGCGCTTCCCATCCTGGTGCTGGGTTAGGGACCTCAGACTGTTCTCTCCTCAGGCTGCACCCCCACCTGGCAGGGCTTGACAAGAAACCTCAACCCGCACCAGCACCAGGCAGGGGGACCTCAGACCATACTTCCACTCCAGTACCAGGCCAGGGGACCTGAGGCTGTGCCCCTCCTGCCTGGCTGGGTTTGACAGGGGACCTTAGGCTGTGCCCCCCCCCCCCACCCAGTGGGGCTTCACAGGGGACCTGAGACTGCAACTCTCTGCCAGTGGGGATTGACAGGGGACCTGAAGCTGTGCCTCCCACCCGGTGCTAGGCCAGGGGACCTGATGCTGGGCTCCTTTGCCTGGGGGGCCTTGACGGGGGACCTCAGGCATGCCCCCTACCCAGTGGGGCTTGACAGGGGATCTCAGGTTGTGTCTCCCACCTGGTGGGACTTGATGGGACACCTCAGGCCACACCCCCTATCCTGGTGCTGGGCCAGGGGACCTGAGGATGGCCCCTGCCCTGCAGGGCTTGACAAGGGTGGGACCGGCTGGGTCTGTATTTACCCCAATGCGGGGGGGGGGGGAGGTGTTGGCTGGGTCTGGGTCTCAGGTGATTTTGAGGCACATGTGAGTGAGTGGGGACTTGACTCTGGGTCCCATGATGTGCCCCAGACTCTGACAGGAGGAAGGTTTTTATATACATTTTACTAATTTTCTTTAGTCTCTGATATTTCTGTTACAGAGAAAGAACAAATAGCAATATTAAATTATTTCCTCTAATTAATACCCTTTTAATGTGTACAAATTTCGTGCACTGGGCCAATAGTCTTATCTAATAAAAGAATAATAAGCAAATTGACCATACCTCTGCTACACCCACAAGCCAGGCCCACCAGCCAATCAGGAGCCAGTATGCAATTAACCCAAACAAGATGCCTGAGGCCATGGAAAGAGCAGGAGGCTTGAGTTGCCCCTGGTGATGGAGGAAGCCAAGTTTCAGCAGCCCTGGCCTGCCTTAGCCTCCACTTAAGGCTACAAAGATTCAACTATAGAAGATAAATAAATCCCCCAAAAATGGCTGTGGCCACACAGAAAGCAGGAGGATTGGCTCCACTGAAGGTACAAAGTTTCAATTATAGAAGATAAATAAATTCCAGATACCAGGGGCTCTGCTTGGGTTGCTGGGGGGGCGGGAGGGGGAAGGGAGGCATGTGGCTGGCCTGAAAACCACCACAGGGCCTTCACTCAGGCTGCCTCATGCCCCAAGAGAACCCCCACCCTGATCCTGGGCACCCTTCAGGGCAAACCAGCTGGCTCCTACCCATGCACCAGGCCTCTATTCTATCTAATCCTGTATAATAAAAGAGAAACATGCAAATTTAACTGTACCTTTGCTCCTGATTGGCTATGTTACCAGCCAATCAGGAGCGGGGGCAGGGCCAAGTGGCACAAGCGCTGGGCTCTGGGGGTGGAGATGAAACTGCGGTGGCGGCAAGCACCCAGCCCCCTGGCGCTGTGAGCGGAAGTGGCAGCAAGTGCCCAGCTCCTGGGGCCGAGTGGTCACAGGCAGCTGGGGCTGAGCTGAGCAGGGCAATAACTGGGTGCCCAAGACCTAAAGCCTTGCAAAAGGCTTTAGGCCTTGGGCAGGCTGGGGGTGAGCCATCAGTTGGACATCCCCTGAGGGCTCCCAGTATGTGAGAGGGAGCAAGTTGGGTTGAGGGATCACCCACCCCCAGTGCACAAATTTCATGCACCGGGCCCCTAGTAAAAAAATAATATGCAAATTGACCATTACTCAAAAACACAAGATGGCTGCCCCCATGTGGACACAAGATGGCACTACAAGATGGCCAGCAGGGGAGGGCAGTTGGGAGGGACCTGGTCTACAAGGGAGGACAGTTGTGGGCAATCAGACCAACAGGGGAGAGCAGTTGGGGGCAATTAAGCCTGCAGGGAAGGACAGTTAGGGGTGACCAGGCCATCATGGAGGGAAGTTGGGGGTGACCGAGCCTACACGAAAGGGCAGTTGGGGGGTAACACAGGCCTGCAGGGGAGAGCACTTGTGGGTGGACTAGGCCTGCAGGGGAGAGCAGTTGGGGGGAAACCAAGCCTGCAGGAGGGGCACTTAGGGGAAAACAGGCTGGCAGGGGAGTAGTTAGCAGGTTATCAGGCTTTCAGGCAGAAGTGGCTAGGGGCAATCAGGAAGGCAGGCAGGTGAGCAGTTAGGAGCCAGCAGTCCTGGATTGTGAGAGGGATGTTCAACTGCCCGTTTAGACCTGATCCCAGTAGAGGGTCCCAGATTGGAGAGGGTGCAGGTGGGGCTCAGAGACACACAACCCTGTGCAGGAATTTCAGCACTGGGCCTCTAGTATTGCTATAATTATGTTTTATTCTTTGTTACTTTTTTAAACTTTATATATAACACTTAAATATCTATACATGAAGCAGCTTTAGAGAGAAGTTGTTATTTCTTTTTTTCTTTATTGATTAAGGTATTACATATGTATCCTTATTGCCCCATTCCTCCCCTATCTCTCCCCCCCTCCCCCCCCGCCAAAAGCAGCATCCATCAAACATCAGAAGGAAGGTAGGGGAGGGTGGGGGTAAGGGGGAAAGGACAACCAAAGTACTTGTATGTATACATATGAGCCTAAACAGTGGATATTTCTGTGTGTGGACAAGTTACACGACTTTTGCTTTTCATTTTATACCTCTCTGTAATGTCTAAATTACTGGTCCTTGTATTGTTTGTGAAACAAAAAGAGGTAAAATGAAGATTGATCATGACATTCACTTTCAATGACTGCCGAATTTCTAAATACATTAGGTTTTCTGTACTCCTATCATGTTGTAATCCGTATGAACCTCTTCTCTCACACTATCTGCCCCCGCCCCCTGCAAATCTCAGCCCCTGCCCATCATAAACCTCAGTACCTAATTTGTTTCCATGCTTTACAGTGTCATTCTGTACTAATCTTAGAGCTCATCTGAAACCCTGGTCAACTTGTCCAGAACTACACACTCACACTGTGGACAGACTGTGTTTACCAGGTATATGAATTGCATAGTTGCAAACTCTACCTAACTGTCCATGACAGATTGCTACGTAAAATATTCTGACACTGTGTTAAATATGTAATGCTTATTCTTTTATGATAGCACATCTGTCAGAAGGAAAGTCAGGTTTGCCGCATCCATGAGTTAAGGCACATTGAACAAAAGCTTAACCCCCTCCCTAAAGCCAGATTTCCATTTGCTTTACCTGACCATGGTCCCTGCTGATCACTTTTTCTTCCACAGACACCTTCCCAACAGCATCAGCTGCCATGCTGTAAGGCCCCAGCCGCCGGCTACAGGGACACACTTATACAAATCACCACTTCAGATTCACTTTCTTTGTTTTATCCTGCTTCTCTTGACTAGATTGTAAGTAGCTCCAACTCCAAAGAGAATGTTTTACTTCACAAAGAAATAATTTAAGCTTAAGAAAAGGAGCCAGTAAGCATTTTTCAGGTAAAAATATGATGGAACTCAAACTTTTCAGTATACTTTCTTTCAGCAGCACTCCCTAGCTTCATAAGTAAAGTTATCCATTTATTTCCTTCCCAATTTAACTATTTCAGCAGAGTTCTTATTTAGAACTCTAAATATAATTTAAATAAGGGAATATAAATATAAGAAATATATATGTTTTATTGAATTATATTTTATTCCCATATTTAAATAAAAATAAATTTTTATTTCCCCATATATTTTTTTCAAAACTGGACTTTTCATTTCATATTGTGGATGACAGTGGCCAGCCCATGTTCCAGGACTGCCTGGCAGAGCTCATCATTCTGGTCCCCAAAACAGATGCGACGCACTCATCACGCTGCACAGACGGCCATCTGCCAGAAGGAAACTCCTCAGGCTTCTTGGATAAAACAGCCAAAGAAAGAACCTCATAGCCAAGGGGGAAAAAAAATAATACTTTAAAGCATTTCAAAAATATCTTGCAGGCATTGACTACCAAATGTGAGAAAGTCCCTAAAACTGATCAGAAGGAAAAAGCAGATTTAGAAAGCCACACTTTAAATGTTAGCAATCCAAAAGATTTGTCCCCAAAGAGTATTCTCCATCAAATAAGAATATCAAATTAGCCCCACCAGTGTTGCTCTGAGGTTGAGTGTTGACCAAGATTTCACTGATTTGATTCCAGGTCAGGGCATATGTCCAGATTGTGGGCTTGGTCCCTAGTGAGGGGGATGTGGCAGGCAGCCCATCAATGTTTCTCTCTCATTGATATTTCTGTCTATCCCTCTCTTAAAAAATCAATAAAAACATATTTTTTTAAAAAAATCAAATTATCCCAGGAAATATTATCAAACCTACAACTTTAGGACAATAAGGCAGAAATTTTTTCTACAAGCAAAATATTCTACTATATAGTTGTAATCTAGTCCTTTTATAATTCTTAGGCACTGACCACTAAGTCCAAAACATAGTGAGTCTCATTTTTAATCATTGTAGTAGAACCGTAGAGGATAACAAAAAAGATCACCTAGCTCATGTTTCCTAAACCTTCTGTACTCCATCCAGGTTGAACTTCTTTTATTTCTTCCAACTCAGTGAGCATTTTCCAGCTCAGAGCCAATGAACTGGCTGTCCCGCTGCCTGGAAACTTCCCCAGACAGACATCCACCTTCTTTGTCTAAACCTCACTTTTCTCTCATGTATTTATCCACTTACTCAGCGGACATTTAGGGAGAGTTTCCCGTGAACCCAGCACCATTTGAGATGTAGGTTATACATGAGTGAGCTCATGGGAGAAAAGGGACTGAGGCAATAAATACATATTATAAAATATGTTCTTCAACAATAACAAATACCATTGGATCCCTCTGGCTGCAGATTAGAGAATGCACTGTAGGGAAGGAGGGAAGAAGAGGTATGAAGGATGATAGTTGCTTGGTGCAGGATGGTGGTAGTGGTGGTGGTGAGACAGTACAAGATTCTTGATACTTTGAAAGTAAGACCTGACAGAATGCCAGCTTCAATATGACATCCCCAAGGAAACCTGATGTGAGACCAGCTAAGGACCTCCTGGAACACACTCCCAGAGAACCTGGCAACTTCTCCTGTAACCACTGATCCTAAGGTAATGCCTGTCAGATGACAAATAAATATGTTATGAAACGGCTAAGTGAATAAAAAATTAAGGTTTTTGTAATAATTTCTTTGCTTCTGCTTGTAATGCCCTCTTGTAACTTGTTGACTTGATAAACTCCTATTTATCCAGCAAACCCTAATTCAAATATCCCCTGAATTCTTCCATTTCCCCTTTCCCAAGATAAAGTTAATCATCTTAATCTCCTCTCTACCTTTGTATCTGGTAGTATTACATTTATTAGCATGTAATACAGTTTACTTTTGTAGTTTGGTAAAAAGGTGTCTTAATAGATGTGGTTTTAGCAAACAAGGATATCTAATAGTCAAGGGTTTGTGTTTCTGCAATGAAATAAACTCTCCCCAACACACCCCAGCATCCAAAATATGAACTATGTACATCAAAGCCAGATGAGCGACTTTTAAAAATGATAGCAAACAATATGTTGAGTATTTGTAACATCATCCTGTATGTTAAGTATTTGTTTAAATCATCCATTTATTTTGCTCAAAGCACTGTCCATTGAAACAATGTTATCTCATCTTACAAATGGGAAAATTAAGGCTAAGGCACTTGACCAATTTACAAAGGTAGTATCATCGCTAGACTTCAAACCTGAGCATAGAGCCTTTCACCAAACTCTGTGCTCTGTGGCCAGAGAGCTTGACTTCCACATCTAGCCCTGGAGTAGATAGAATAGCTACAGGGAATTAAATCAAGTGTGGAGCAGGAAGAACTCAGACTACAAACCTGAAGCCACAGCTGACCATGTTTACATACATTCCCAAGGAATTTTCAGAAGTTAAGAGGCAATAGATTTCCCATGGGATATAATTGCATCCATCTAATTTTATTTCCAAAATCCACAATATTTATCAAAAGACACATGAGCTCCATTTATTTTTATGTTTATCTTTTCTAGTAGCTCTCAGCTTCCCTAGAGGAAGTACTCAGCCTTTTCATTTTTATGACCTGCTACTCAGCAAACTCTTGTTTAATTTAATGGAATAGAGCCATTTAAATCTCTCTCCTCTTATAGGAGGTCAAGGCAAACTTGAAGTGCTGAAATGAATAGACTATAATCATACATGTAATTTTAGCTGGGAAGCTGCATGTCCCCTGAATCCTGCTTGATGTCACCCACTGCAATTAGAGTCATAAAATAGGGTCATACAAGAGGACTCAGATACAGGAAAGAATAAATGAAGGGACATGTTCATAATCTTAAAACTGACAACAAATTGGAGACCCAGGATCAGTTACACAGCCCACTCAGTGAATATCCTTCTTAAAGATACTGCAAAGTCTGTCAGCTCCTGTGTGGACAGTATTTCCATCTACCAGTGTTTTTTAATATGATCTCTGTCCTGTCCATAGACTCACTCATTCAAATGTGCTGTTGCATTGGGGATGGTACAGTCATTTCCATCCCACTGAATGTCCATTCCCAATGTGTTATAGTAATGATCTTCATTATAAATGACTTGGTAAACCATTATCAAATATTTGGCAAGCACCCCACCTGGAGGTGACACATTAAGAAAGCAAAACCAGAACCTTTTATAGCCAAGAACCAGTAACTAGTGAAGTAGATACATGCCATAAAACTATGATAATAAAGTCAAGCAGTAACCACATTAACTGCAATGGATTTGCAGGTATTAAGGTTTTTAAAATATCGATTTTCAAGCCCTGTCAAGTTCTTGAAATAAACATATCTTACCAGTTAAAGATACTTTCCCCCACCTCCATTCCCTCCACAAACTCAAATGTCCATGATGTCTCTTTCCTATCTCCTTCCCACCCCACTTGAATACACATATTTGGCAAAATGTCTCCACTTGCATTTTTAAATAAATTGACTTGTAGTTGTATTGGCCTCAACACCAATTCTTTGCCTAAAACAGGCTAGACATTTTCTACAAATAGCTACAGAATGAAATAAATTTAAAGCATTAGCTCAATGTGCTATTGCTTTTATGAAGACTTCTTGTTTTATGTGTCTGGTCTGGTGATGATGCATTGAATGATGGATTTCTTCTTGTCCTCAGCTACCTTCTGAGACTTTTTTGGCTGCAGTCCAGGACCATTAATCTCAACCATATATTCTTTAGTGAGATATATCATGTTTGTATCTTCTGGTTGGACTATTTGGGAAACAATCTTACACATATTTTCCTAGACTTTCAGTTTCGCTGTATTCTGGGTTTTCTCACTGTGTGGATCAGCCTGCAAGATACCTGTCACCAAATTGTTATTTGAAGAAAAGAAGATTCAAAAGCACTTCTGAGAAGTGACTATAAGCAGAGACACCCTTGTTCCTTTCTGGGTGAGTGTCCCATGGGTTCACTTTGATACCACAGAGGACAGCCAGGACCACCATTAAGAATGTGTCTGGCCCAGCTGGTGTAGCTCAGTGGTTGAGTATTGACCTATCAACCAGTTGAATTCCTGATCAGGGCACCTCAATCCCCAATAATGGATGTGCAGGAGGTAGCTGATGGATGACTATCTCTCATCATTGATGTTTCTATATCTCTTTACCTTTCCCTTCCTCTCTGAAATTAATAAAAATACATTTTTTTAAAAGAACATGTCTGAACAAGTTGCTGACCCATGGCTCTTTGAGACCAGCTGCTCTCTGATCCACTCCTTCCTCAGTTCAGAGACATGACAATTCCAACCAAACTTGATAACCCTATCCCCAACACATACCAGTAGCTTTTCATCTTTAAGGGCAACAGAATCACACGGTAATCTGTTAAATGCAGATTCCTGGCACCCACCACCAGAAATATCAAATCAAGTGGTTTAAAATGATGACAAGGATGCTAAATTTTTAACAAATATCCCGTTATTTTGAAACAGGTGGCCTTCAGATTATAATACTGTGAAAACTGCTGGCCTTTCATCTGTGTTTTCTCTTTTAGTTTCACATTATTATTTCTGTGCATTAAGGGGATTCTATGAGTAGAGACTCAATAGAGCTTTCTTCTGGAAAGGAATATGGAGGAGAATCCTTTTTCAGGGTCCATTTCTCTGTTGTTTGTCCCATCATCATAGATTCTGACAATAACTCATTTACTGGTATTTACTTTCTAATTTTACATCTACTGCTACATTAACTCATTTATATTAAATCATTTCCCAACAGGTAAAAAATTGAAATGGCATTCATTTGCATATTAAAACCCCAAAAATCATCACTATATAGAATAAACTAGAAATAAAAATACACAGCAGAACTGTATCTGTCGGGAAGAAAAATAAGTTTAAAATCATAAGACATTCAGAAACAATGATATAACAGTTTGGCCTTTTCCTTAGATGATAACCTGACCTTCATTTTATTCTCTTTGATTAAAAATAGGGAGCTGCTTGAAAGCCTATTCCCTGATCTCATATTTTATCTAAATTGCTAGGTCAAGAGATAAACAGAGACAGAAAAAAAAAGGTTCCAATACCGAGTAGCTTGTCAAATCTTCCAAGAACCTCCAGAATTTACTGAGCCTGCAGGACAGCTTTTGTGATCTTTTTGTGTGAAATCCAGTACCGTGTCAGTCTCCTAGGCTCTTAAGTGAGCCTTTCTTAAAAGACCCCAAGATTTATTCTCTCTAGCTTTGAATGAGTGAAAATGCGTTCTGTTGAAACTTCTCGAGAAGTAACTGCACTGACTATGGAATCTTGTATTGTTTATGGGCCTGATGAAAGCACTTGGCACTTAATGATTCCCAGACTATTTCAACTTAAAAGAAAATAAAGAAGAAAAAATGGCGGAAATTGAATGTTTTAAATGCTAAAAAATAAAATAAGTGGTTTCTAAACACCTTACAAATAAATTAACACCATGATTTGTCTCTGATGTTATGAAAAAAAAATTAATGACTGTTGACCTGTTCCAATGAGGAAAATGAAACATGAGAAAAAGTGACTGAGAACAAGATATCCGGGTGGCCCTCTGAAGTTCAAGTTTGTTGCTATTAGCTCAGGTTTAATTATCTTCCACTCCCTCACAGTTAGTTTTCTCACAGATGCTAATACTCCCTAGGAAATCTCAGCCCTTGCTCCAGTTGGCCCACTTATCAACATGTTAAGAAGCAATGCATTCTGTGTAACATCTGTAACATCTATCCAATTAGAGGCGCCATTCCCAGTGCATAGCAACCAAAGGTAGATTATGAATGGCTATATATATTTTTGGAATTTATTATAGTTAGAAAAACATCAGTTTTATGGTTTTCACCAAATTATATTCTGGGAAAGTATATAAAAGATAGTATTACCCTAGCAAATGCCCCCAACTTAAAATTGGCCTCAAAATATTTATTATATGATAAAGGTGATAATTTAGGTGAGTGTGACACTTAAGTCTCTTCATTACTGAAATTGTTATTTTGAACTATGGAGACACAATGTCTTCTGTTAAAGGATCTTATCATTTAAAAATGTCTTCAGATGAAAGAAAACTCTCATGGTTGATTGGAATACTAAAATTCCATTTTACTAAACAGGAAAGCCAATAGAATTTACCCAATTACTTTGTCAACATTAGGTACATTTCAAAGTTAAATCAACAACTATTCTGAAGCACAGTGTTATAGTGCACATTGATTTTCCTGTTACCCAATTTCCAGGAAGAATAGAGTTCTAAATGCACAAGCTACTTGGGCTCTTACTATTTGATATGTATTTGAAATGCAGTGAAAGCTAAACATACAGGATTCCTCTCGGGCTCTTTCTAGAAACATGTTGGTTATAGCAATGGTTTTTCATGTCTCTCTTTCATTCTGAACTTCTCCTCTACCCTCTTAGTGGCCCAAATCCAACGAGTGTCTCCATATTACATCCTAGTTTCTTCAAGGTTCACAATTTAATGGCCTCTTCAAAAATACCCTCCCTGACAATAATGTATGCTCCAAAATCACCTCTCCCTCCAACTCTTCTGGTCTTTTCAAACATGGATTCTCTTTGGATCTAAGCCAGTACTTAACTAGTTTTTGGAATAAAATATGGATCATAGTAAAAATTCTATTCCTTTTAAGGGACAAATGCTCTGATCAAGTAGTTTAAGAGAGAGAGAGAGAGAGAGAGAGAGAGAGAGAGAGAGAGAGAGAGAGAGAGAGAGAGAATCTATTGGCTGTTATAATTGAGAAATTCAAGTGGTTATAGAACCATCATGCACAACTAGATACAGAATTTCAAATGATATCATTAGGAATATCTCACTCCTCATTTTCATATGTAGCATTTAATTTTAGGCAGGTTCTGGCTATAAAGAGCAAAAAATGGGTCTGAAAAGCTGTAGCTTTACACAATACTTAGCTTTTACAATCACAGAAGGATAAAGGTCCTTTCTCTTTTAACATATATATCATTTCTACCAAAAGAGCTTTGATTGGTTCTGTTTGGACTTTTTTGGTCTTGCTAGACAGTGACCAAGTTCAGTGTGATCAGACTGATTAGTCAGCAAAAATCCCAGTCCTGAGGCAGAGAAGGTGTTATGACTATTAACCTACTGCTTGAAAAGACGGGCCATTCCTTGTGTCCTACTGAGGATTGAACTCACCATATTAAGAGATGTTTTCATTCTTTAAAAATTCTTAATTCTAAAGTAATTTCCTATTAGTAGGATTGGTGGCAGTATGACTGGAATATTGAAAAAAAAATTTTTTCTAAAGGAGCTTTCCAGAAGGCCCTTGAGGATGGCTCATCTGAATTTCCTTTTAATGTCACATTCAAGGTGACCTGGGGTCTAAAACTATGTGGGTGCTTATCCCTTTCCAAAGACACTTGAGAAATGAATCAACATATACATGTATTTCTCATCTTTATTGTAATCTACATAGATAAATTTACTGTTTTTATTGAACATCATTATAAATAAGATGGTAAATGTAGAATGGCTTTGTTATTGAAGTAATCAGTTTTTAAGGAAAATAAATATGCAGGGTAGACTTTTTTTCAAAAAATGATTTTTCAACCTGAGCTTTGTTACCACTGATGAACGTATATCTTTAACTTACTTTGTTATAAATTAGAATCTTGCGAATACTTCACATAAAACAACCTTCAAAGCCCCTTTGAACCTGATGTAGTTTATATTGTACTTGTTTATTTGGATACCTATCTCTTTACTAAAGATAATGAATTCCTGACAGGAAAGCATAGCTTACAGACATATGACATCAGGTTAAATTATGTCTATTCCCCCCCCTCAAAGGCTGTGAAATTGGGCACTAAAAATATTTTTAGATTTTAAAATTAATCTCTCATTGAGAAAAAATTAAATTATTAACTTTTTAATGTGGTCAGGTATGTAATGCTTTGGTTATAAAAAGGGAAAAAAATAAAAAATCTTGGTACTTGAAGAGACTGAATTTTAATATCTAAAATATTAATTAAGTTAAATAACCAGGTACTTAATATTTTTATTCTATTAGATAATATCATGCATACATCCATTCTCCATGCACATTTTTGAACGAAGCAAAGAGGGAAGAGCACAAGGAAAGAAAAAGAGGGAGCAAAAATCCATAATTGTGAAAGACAGAAAAAGGATAGCATGACCAAATGAATAGAAGTATTGTGGAAGAAAGCACAATGTCTAATACAGAAGAAATAATGAAATGTTTAAAGAAATAAAATGTTCCTATGCTAACTAAATTTCCAACATATGTATTGGAAAGGCTTAGTAATCTATGAACATAAAATTAATAGAATTTCATATTATAGTATATATAGGGAAAATGTTGTTAAAATCATAAAGAAAATTACTGAAAGCACCCAAACATTTTTTAATTTAATAAAAATTAGGTTAGCACTTAGCTTCTTTCAAATGATAAATTGCAAAAAAAATAAGTTACATTTCTAGAGTTTGTATATATATATATATATATAGCTTTATATATCCCCAATCACATATTGACCCTGCCATGTTGTCTTTTATGGATGCAGACCAAAAAAAAAAGATATTTGCAAATATGCAAGAACATAAGAGACATATGCTAACATGTGTTCCTGGAAAAAATAATAGGAAATAGTATCTTAACAGTTAGAAATTAATCAAACAGAATTTTAAAATAGATAAATCACCACATAAAAAGGCTGACAGTAAATAGTAAATACAGTTCAATGTATATATATACACATTTAAAATAAGTATTTAAACTTTACCTAAAAAAACAAGGTATTTGACATAAGTAATATTTTAAGAAAAATTTGCTCACAATCTCTAGATTAATGATCACAACTTAATCAATCTTGGGGCCTAGGGTACAAGGAATATGAGTAAAGAGTTCTAACCTTAAGAAATAGGGAGTGATGGGGATGATGCTGAACTAGAGAGCATGCCTGCCATGCAAAGACAGCAGAAACTACTTGACTCCCTCACTTCATTTCATGAAATGTGTGCCAGATTAACAAGAGAAGGCAGAAATCTGCATGTAACATTGCAATATATACTTAAATTACAATGTCATATGTAGATGCAATATGTTACACATATATGCAATCCAACTATTAAAAAAATTACTGGAGGGTGCCAAGCAAAACATATGTTTGAGATTTGAGCCATTGTTATCAGGTTTTAACTAAGGCATTAAAAAAATTGGAAAGTTTAAGAATTACAAAGATAAATAAAAAGCCAGAGATTTTAGATGGGAGATTTTGAATATAGAAATATCTAGCTTTTTATTTTTTTTTAAATAAAAGGGGATCCAAAAGAAAGATTGAGTTAGAAAATTAGTAATACATAGAGTTATAAGTATTTTGGGACAAAAATATGGTTCAAAATTCTAAACTTCTAAATTATTGGATAAAATAAAAATAAAAAACATTGATAGCAATGTTGCGTTGTGTATATGTCTGCTAGTTGCAGAATTTAAAAAGACACTAAAATGTTAAAAATTAATTGTTGGCAATGAGACATATAAAAACATGCTCAAAGTCATTAATTATCTGAGAGATGTAAATCAAAACAATAATGCAGTACCATCTCACACCTGTCAGAATGGCAATCATCAACAAATCAACAAATGACAAGTGCTAGCAAGGATGTGGAGAAAAAGGAACCCTCATGCACTCCTGGTAGGAATGCATACTGTGGAGAACAGTATGGAATTTCCTCAAAAAACTAAAAATGGAGCTCCCATTTGACCCAGTAATCCCACTTCTAGGACTATATCCCCAAAACCTAGAAACATGAATCAAAAAAAATATATGCACCCCTATGTTCATAGCCACACAATTCACCATAGCTAAGATTTGGAAATAGCCTAAATGTCCATCAGCAGATGAGTGGGTTAGAAAACTATGGTACATATACACAATGGAATACTACACTGCTATAAAAAAGAAGGAATTCTTACCATTTGCAGCAGCATGGATGGACCTGGAGAGCGTTATGTTAAGTGAAATAAGCTAGGCAAGAAAATAAAAATACCATGTGATCTCACTCATTTATGAAAAATAAAGAACATTATAACCTGATGAACAAAAAGATAGATACAGAAGAAGTAAAGCACTGAACAGACTATGAAATTACAGTGGGAAAGCTGGGGAGTTTTGGGGAGAGTGGAAAGAGATCAACCAAATGACTTGTATGCGTGCATATGAGCACAACCAATGGACACAAGACACTTGGGGGGGGTGGAATGAGAGCATGTGACAGAAGGTAGGGGAGGCTGGAGTAAGGTCAATGAGGGGAAATGAGATAGATGTCCTACTATATGTATACATCCTTATCTAATAAAAGAGTAATATGCAAATTGACCATACCTTTGCTACACCCACCAGCCATGCCCTCCAGCCAATCAGGAACTAGGGCAGAGCCAGCCAGTGAGAGCTTGGCCCAAAGGGGGGGCAAGGCTAGGAGGCCAGGGCCAAGGAGGCAGGGCCAAAGCTGCCAGAGCCATGGGGGGTGTGACCAAGGTGGCCAGGGCCGTGGGGGGCACGGCCTAGGCGGTCAGGGCCATGAGAGGGCATGGCTGAGGCAGCCAGGGATGAGGTGGGCAGGAACAAGGTAGCCATGGCCGTGGTGGCTGAGGGTGCAGAGCAGGATTGTGGGCATGTGGGTGTGTATATGAGCATGGACGTGAGCAACACACACCAGCACCCACACAGAGTCCTCAGCATGCCATCCACACCTCCCTGGACCTCACCCTCCAGCCAGTATCCTCCTGGTCCCACCTCCCATTGATGTAGGCGGAATTCAATCTGGGGAAACTTTCTCAGATTTGCTTGATGCTGGGACTGGATGCATCCCAGCTCACAGGCTCCACGGAGGTTCCTTGTGGCCGAGGGTGCAGAGAGGGAGTGAGGGTGTGTGGGTGTGTGCATGAGTGTGGACCCGAGCGACACATACTCACATGCCTGCAACCACACAGGGCCCTGCACCCGTGCCTCCCTGGACTACATCCTCCAGCCCGAATCCTCCAGATCCCAAGCCCTGGGGTCGCTCAAATTCAGCAAGAGTTTGCAATCTGCCCAAGGCAGGTTGAACAGTTTTCTCCTAACCCATTTGTGGGAGGTGTAATCTCACTTAAAACCAATGGACTAAACTAGAAAGTCAATTTGGAAATGTGGATCAAAATTCAAGTGAATTAGCTTTGGGCCAGGAGTTTCATGTCTATGAATGTGTCCTAAGTTAATAGTCAAATAAGCAATTATGTTTACTGTCATTGTTGATGCTGGGGGAAACCAGAAGCAACCTGCCCCACGATGAAGGGTTAGTGAAGTAAACCATAGTAATGTCAAACAGTCAGGGATAACACTGTAGCCATTAAAAATTATGTCTGTACATCCAATTCATTGACATGAAAAGAAGGCCATGGCCAAATATTAAGTGGAGGGCAGGGGAACATCAGAAGAGGACATGTGTACTTACATGTATGTATATTTTACATGTCAGGTAAATAATAGTTTTAAAACCAGTGATTCTTCCTGAGCTCTGCAATTGTGTTAGCAAATTGTGTTTCCTGTGTGACAGGTGTCCTTTGGTGTCCCATACACACAGACATTCTTGCCTGTGGGACACCCTGGACCTTTGCAGCACCTGCCCCTCTCTGGTGTGGCAATGGCCCAATCAGACATTCCCTTTTATTGTTCTAGTTTCCTTTTCTCCTTTGCCTAAACTATGCCTTTCCAACAAAATAATATTAACCAAGCAATTCTAACAAGTTTTGTTGCAAACTGCAACTTATGCCTTTTTATGCAAATGTTGTTGCTTTCAAGTCTACCAGGTTGTATTTCAAAACTTTTGACCATTTTTTATTCGCTTAAAATATTCTGGAGTATTTTAAGTACATATAGAAAAGTAGAGAATAATATGAAAAATACTTATCTATACTAATAAAAGGGTAATATGCTAATTAGACCAGACATCTTCTAGACATCCAAGGACTCTGTGTGGGTGTTGGTGTGTGAGTGTGTGTCGCTCAGGTCCATGCTCATGCACACACCCACATGGAAAAAGCCTCAGTGGTGAGGGCCAAGGCAGAGGTGGTTAGGGGCAACCAGGCCAGCTGGGGAGGGCAGTTAGTGGCAACCAGGCTGGGAGGAGAGAGCAGTTAGGGGCAACCAGGAAGGCAGATAGGTGAGCAGTTAGGAGTTTCAGATTATGAGAGGGATGTCTGACTGCCAGTTTAGGGGTCAGGCCATCCCCTGAGAGATCCCAGAATGAAGAAGGTGCAGGCTGGGCTGAGGGGACCCTCAACCCCCTCCCCTGTGCATGAATTTCATGCACCGGGCCTCTAGTATTACAAAATAAAAAAAAAAGAAGCGAACTAATCTTGCAGACAGAATACAAGAGTACATGGCAAGAGACCTGTACTCTTGCTCTGCTCCTTTTTGTATAGTGACCTTGGGAAAATCAACTCTCTTCCTAGACTGTCCCTTCTCTACCACTAATTGAGAACTTTGCAAGTGGTGATTACTGGGGTCTTTTTCAGCATCAAATTATTTTGGTTCTGATATATGTTAATCTGCATGAAGGCCTGAGTGTATAAAATAGTAAAATATAAGAGTAGTCAAAGCTTGGCTAGCATAGCTCAGTAGCTGAGCATCAAATTATGAACCATGACATTGCTGGTTCGATTACCAGAGTGCATGCTCAGGTTGTGGGTTTGGTTCCCAGTGTGGGGCATGCAGGAGGCAGCCAAACAATTATTATCTCTCATCATTGATGTTTCTAACTCTCATTCCTTCTCTCTTCCCTTCTGAAATCAATTTTTTTTAAAAGAGTAGGCAAGGGAGGATATTGGAGGGGGAGGAAAACATATGTACTACTATTAAATATAAGTGATATTGTAAATAAAATTTTAAAAAAATTTTGTATCGCTAAAAAAATAAAAATAAAAATAAAATAAAATAAAATAAAATACTTCAACAAACAAACAAACAAACAAAAAGAGTAGGCAAAAAACCAAAGAATCCTATCTAATAAAAGAATAATATGCACATTAACAATCATTCCACTACACCCACAAGCGATGCCCAATAGCCAATCAGGATCAAGTATGCAAATTAATCCAAACAAGATGGCTGTGGCCACAGAGCTAGCAGGAGGCTTGGGTTTCCCAGACAATGGAAGAAGCCAAGCTTTTAGCATATCCTGGCAGGACCAGTCCTGCACTAAAGGCTACAAAGCTTCAATTATAGAAGATAAATAAATCCCAACAAAAAAGGCAGCAGTCATAAAGCTGGAGAGAGCAGGAGGCTTGAATTTCCCCCAGCAATGGAGGAAGCCAAGCTTTCTGAGCCCAGGCCTGCCTTGGCCTCCTCCGCTCGAGGCTACAAAGTTTTAATTATAGAAGACTAGTGTCCAGTGCACAAATTTCATGCACAGAGGTGGGTGGGTGCAGGGGGCTGTGTCCCTTACCCTGGCCTGCATCCTCTCTAATCTGGGAAGCCTGTGGGATCGAGCCTAAACTGGCAGTTGGACAACTCCCTAGCAATCCGGGACTACTGGCTATTAACTACTCACCTGCCTGCCTGCTTGATCTCCCCTAACCACTCTGCCTGCTGGCCTGCTTGCCCCCAACTGCACCCCCCACCAGCCTGATCACCCTCAATTGCTCTCCCCTCCTGGCTGATCACCCATAACCACCTCTGCCTTGGTCTTGCCACCATGACTTTGTCCGGAAAGACATCTGGAATGTTTCATGGTCTAATTAGCATATTACTTTTTTGTTAATATGACATACTGCCATAACTATAATATATCTACCAGTATTACCTATGAGAATATGTACTTCATGAGATAGAAACGCATCTAATACATTATATTGTATATGTTGTAAGTAGTGGGAAATACAGTATTTGTAGCAATAATATACACCCTGCGACTTCTCTTCCTGATCTGGGAATGGTTCCCAGGTCTTTGAACATTTCCTGGCCTCTAATTTATTTATTTTTTGTCATTCAGTGTAACTTTATTTACTTTTTATTGCACATGATTTAAAGTCTTTAATTTCTAACTATCAAAGATTCAAAAGACTATTTTCCATGAATTTTAACATCAACACTAGTGAATTCATGTATTCATGTATTTTTATTGTAAACATCTGAATTATTCACATTGTCATAGATCCTGAACTCATAAGTGAGGACCATGCACAGGCTGGCAGCAAGCCAGGAAACCACTCTGCAAGCAAACTGATATTTTGCATAAGGAGAAAAGTCATAGCATAACATTTAATGTCCAACTTTAAGTCATATAGTATCAGGGACTCAACTGCTTGGTTGGTAATGGGGTTGATTATTGGGAGGAGTATTCCTAAAATAATTAATGAAAGGGGGGGCTCAATCTTTCTTCTTGGTTGCTTGCTCCTCCCCAGCATCTTCATCTCTTTGGGAATCTTCTAGGGCATCTTCTCCTTCACATTCTCCTCAGCTTCCTGGGCATCTTCTCCTTCACCTTCACCTCTTTCCTCCTTTGCATCCTCGAATTCTTTCTTGGCACCTTCTTCCTCTTATTCTCCTCCCTCTTCCTCAGCCTCTTCCTTCTCCTCTTCTTCAGCTTCTCCTTCAGAAGGGGGTTCATCCTTAGTTTCCTCAGCTTTTGCAGCCTCAATGGTCTCCTCCACCTCAATCTGCTCCTCCTGGACGTGGCAAGGGTATTAATAAGGGAAGGAGCGAGCAGACATCAAGTAGGAGGTAGTATGTAAACTACCATAGGCAGATCACCAAAGACCTGGAAACTCTGGGACTAGCCTCTGGCTATGCTTCCCACGCTGGTGAGACTGAGCAGGGTCTCCTCACCTTCCAAGAGTTTCCTGTAAGCTGCAATACAATGTCCAAAGCCATCTTCACATTGAGGAGGTCCTAGTATTCTTTTAAATATGGTGCCATTTCACTCTTTGTAGTTCTCAACTCATTTTCTAATTTGTTGATCATGTCCTGCATAGCACTAACATCGGAGTTCTGCTTTTCCTCCAGCTCTCGCTCGCAGCTGCTTTTCCATTGCTTCATACATGCCTCGACATGTTTCCATCTCCAGGGTCTTGGCCTTGAGCTGGCCCACACTGCATAGGTGTTCTTGGCAGAGCTCTTGGTCAGCATGGTGAATTGGCTCTTATACCATTCTTCGACATTCTGCATGTTCTTGGCAGCCAGCTTCTTATACTGGGTGCAGATGTCCTTGAGCATAGCAAAGAGGTCAGATGAACACATCCATTTCCACGGAAATCTAGGCATACTGGATCTGTGCCTGCAGCTGGCGATCTCCTCGTCGTGCACCTTCTTCAGAAAGGCGATTTTGTCCATCAGGCTGGAGATGCACTTTTCCACCTCAGAGCCTGAAAAAGCTGCCTCATCTGCACCTTTGCTCACCTCCATCAGCCAGCCCTCTGCATCCTCATGATTCAGCACCTTTTCCTGGTAGCATGCCTGCAGATTATTCCCAGCCACTTCGGAGCCCAGGTGCCTCCTAACTGCCCACTTCCCTCTCCTCTCCAGGGATAGGGCATGGTAGGGAGGGACACAGGCATCCCATTTCATTAAAATGTTCAACCCAGTCCTACTCCACCAATGATCCCTGAGACCCAGGCCACCCCTGCCTATGGAACCCCCAGTGACTTCAGGTGCTGTCCATGCTGCCTGCCCGATCCTGATCTCCGCTTGGACCCCTCGGATAGCTTCAGAAGCTTCCTACTGTAACTGCCCGGTCCCGATCATTGCCTGGACCGCACAAGCAGTGTTAGGTGCTGCCTGCTGGAACTGCCCAGTTCCAGTTGCCGCCTGGACCCCACGGGCAACATCAGGAGGTGCCTGCTGGAACTGCGTAGTCCCTATTGTTGCCTGGACATAGCAAGCAGCATCAGGCGTAATCCATGCTGCCTGCCTGGTCCCAATCACCTTGGACAGGGTCAGGTGCTGCCTCCCAGGCCTGCCCAGTTCTGATCGCAGCTGGACCCGGCAGGCAGCTTCAGGCGCAGCCTGCCAAGCTTGCCCGGTTCCTATTGCTGCTTTGACTCCCCAAGGGCATCAGGCCTGTCCACCAGGTCTGCCAGGTCAATGGTGGCCTGGACCCTGCAGGCTACATTAGGTGCTGCCTGCCCTGCCAGCATTTGCAAATTTACCCACCCTGGGCACCCTGCCATCGCCCTGTGATCAGGGCCCACCATTGCTGGCTGGCCCCACCCCCTGGGCACTCGGCCATCGTTCTGCGATTGGCTAGTGGGCATGGCTTGTAGGCATGGCTTATTGGGTATAACAAAGGTACAGTCCATTTGTATATTGCTATTTTATTAGGTAGGGTAAATAAATCCCAGATATCAGGGCCTCCACTTGGGTCACCGAGGAGGCGTGGCTGGCCTGCAAACCACCATAGGCCCTTCACTCAGGCCGCCCAACACCCTAATCCAGGATACCCTTCAGGGCAAACCACCTGGCCCCCACCTGTGCACCAGGCCTCTATCCTATCTAAAAAAAGAGTAATATGCAAATTGACCATCACTCCAACACACAAGATGGCTGCTCCCATGTGGTCAAAGATGACTATCCCCATGTGTATAGAAGATAGCCACCACAAGATGGCTAGCAGGGGAGGGCACTTGGGATCAATTAAGCCTGCAGGGGAAGGCAGTTAGGGGTGAGTAGGTCGGCTGAAGAGGAAAGTTAGGGGCAACTGGGCCTGTAGGAAAGGGTAGTTGGGGGAGACCAGGCCTGCAGGGGAGGGCAGTTAGGGGAGACCAGGCCTGCAGGGGAGAGCATTTGGGAGGGGACCAGACCTGCAGGGAAGGGCAGTTAGGGGCAAATGGACTGGCAGGGGAACACTTAGGCATCAATCAGTCTGGCAGAGGAGAGGTTAGGGAGGTGATCAGGCTGGCAGGAAGAAGAGGCAATCAAGAAAGCAGGCAGGTAAGCAGTTGGGAGCCAGCAGTTCTGGATTGGGCCTAAACAGACAGATGGACATCCCTCAAGGGGTCCCAGATTGGAGAGGGTGTAGGCTGGGCTGAGGGCCACCCCCTTCCCTATGCACAAATTTTTTGCACCAGGCCTCTAGTAATAATTATATTTTAGTTCTCGCTCCCTCATTTGTGCCTTCACCCAGTATCCCCCTATATTAGCTCGAACAAAATAATTAAGAAAAAATATATAATCCAATAAATTTAGTTCAATATTTTATTCATTTGTTGCCTTGTCCCAGAATTATTTATTTTGTTTCAGTTTCCTAGAAATAGGTTTCTTTCCCCAAGTAACAGGAAGTCATCTATGTCTTTTCTTCTTGAACTCTTGAGTGTGGTTTACCACACCTAAGTCTCCCCCCAACTCATATTTGAGTTTTGTGGCTTCCTTTCATATTGTTTCATGGATTATAGCCAAGGTGAGCATCTGTGTTTCTCTTCTTCCAAGACCTCCATATCTAACCCTTTCTCTGAAATTTCTCTTTGGAGTTTCATATCATTTGGCATCTCTCTTTTTCAGTGAGGGTGACACGCTAAATCTTTTGTGATGGCTCCAGGATTCAGATATAGTTTATCCTATTCCCTCTGCCAATGTATCAAGTTGGTCAGATTTTTAAA
Source organism: Antrozous pallidus (assembly GCA_027563665.1). Classification (NCBI taxonomy): domain Eukaryota; kingdom Metazoa; phylum Chordata; class Mammalia; order Chiroptera; family Vespertilionidae; genus Antrozous; species Antrozous pallidus. The sequence continues at coordinate 69,323,605 of CM050516.1, read as the reverse complement.
TACCATCTGGTTATGATTTGAGTATAATAGGCCCTATAAGTAAAACTGCTCATCATATTTGTTTCAGAATTATTTCCCAACTAATTACACGCTATCATAATAGCCAGCAAACAAGTAGTGGAATTCTTTGTCAATGAAGCTTGTGGAAGATGAGGAAGGTAGAGAGGGAGGAGGAAGAGCAGAGCCAAATGCAGGGGTTGGTAAAAGTAGATTCACAGTTCTTTATATGGAAACAATACAAATAAATAATACAATAATTAATAAATAATAATACAAGAATTAACTGTCTCATGTACTCACAACTGTTAGGCTACTTTTGCCCACCCATGTATATCAAGAGCTTACGTCTAACTACTTTACAATTTTAGTCTTCTCATAATTTCCCCACATTTTAAATAATTGAATCAATGACATTACCTGAGTGCTTGGGGTTCTCCTTTGTATGCATTAAGGTTAGCTTTTCCCATATTCATTTCAATTTGTGTTTGCATTCTGAAGAAGATATTTTACAATAGCATTGGGCTCCCAGATACGCACAAAACTATACATCTGAAGGCATACACAGTAACCCTGGGTGATTCTCACAGGACACGACATAGTATTCTCTCTGATAGATATTGTAATACAACTCTTACAGCTCCATATGAGCAGGTTTAATACTACATCCATCACAGTTAACTAGCATGTAGATTGTCACAGGAAGGCCCTCGGCAAAGAGTCTTGATGAATAAATGAAGACTTCATTTCATTTAATTTTTACAACACAAAACAGTGAGGACTGCAATCCTAATTCTTCCACCTGGGGAATCTAAGGTTTGGAGATGGTAGGTTTCTTGCTCACAGTCACATTGTTAGTAAGTAGCTAAGTTTGAATGTAAACTCAAATCTGACTTGAGTCCCAAGAATTTGCCATTTTAAAACCACCTCCAATGCACTAAAACTCTGCTTTTGCTTCAGTTTATTAGAGGCAGATAACATTTCGTAGGCATCTCATTGTGTATTCAGATCAGGTACAAAAGATCTGGAACAATCTTGGATGTGTTTTAACTAGAGTCTTGTGGGTATGAGAAATCCTAGGAGGGAGCCACAAAGATGTCATTACACACACTTTGCACAAGGTAGACCGAGGCTTCTGATCATTATTTAACATTTATAAGTGACTTATCCCATTAAACTTTCTAAAGATTTTAGTTAATTTCTTACACTCTAATTAGAAGTCTTTAGCTTTTCTACTGAAAGAAGCAAACATAAATATAAGCTTGATATTTGATAGAAACCTTTGATATTTTAATTATCAATAATTATAAATTAAAAATAAACCACATTTAAAACTAATTTAAAGGATTTGGATTTTTCTGCTTCAGAGCACACACACACATAAATAGGGGTAAAAGCCAGAAGTTAAAGGAAACATATGGTTCATGTTATAGAACTATGCCCTGGTAGATGAGACTACAGTAAATAAGTCTACATAAATATTCTTCCATTGTCAAACTTATTCAAATGTGATGTAATGAAATAATGAAGATATGCTCTAAATGGTAATTATTGGCTTTCTTCAAAATAAATGTTTTTCATCCCTTTATAGGCAGAAGCCAATTTGTCTTAATTACTGCCCATGTAATTTAAGATTTTAAAAATCCCTCTTCATCTGATAAGAGGCTTACTAGTCATTCATAATAACTCTATAGCATATCCAAAAATATTTGGGTAGTTTTTATTGCCATGGATGTTATAAATCCATATGTATTTTTTTTCTTTCAAAAAGATCAGAGCAACCCTTTCTATATATTATTTCACAGTTTATGGTGCTAAATCATGTCTTATTAGTATATATGTAAGAGTTTTGCCATTATGCAGTTAGATTTTTTAACCTACCAATTATATATATAATTATCTTTATTAAATAAGCTGGATTACTAAAATAAAACTCTGAGTACACATCAGAAATGACAGTAAATATCTTTAAATTACTCATATGATCTATAACCAGGTGATTCAAAATTCTACTTGGATTTTCTCCTTTAGAATAATTGTGATACCTTATTTACTTGGTTAGTGATCTTGACATTGACCAAATTAATAAGTAGTTAATAAATTAGTTCCACCCTAAGCAGTTTGGCTTGGTGGATAGTGCGTCGGCCTGCCTACTGAAAGGTCCCAAGTTTGATTCTGGTCAAGGGCATATACTTTGGTTGCAGGCACATCCCCAGTAGGGGATGTGCAGGAGGCAGCTGATCAATGTTTCTCTCTCATTTGATATTTCTAACTCTCTATCCCTCTCTCTTCCCCTCTGTAAAAATTCAATAAAATATGTAAAATTAAATAAATAAATAAATTAGACCCTTATTTTTTGGTATAAGGATTGACATGATCTAGAGCCAACTGCATTAGATATGTAAATCACAATTGAAATACATATTTTCATTGATTTTTGCTTGAGGGCTATGCTGCCCATAATGTAAAATGAGCAAACCCTGGTACTCCGAGCTTTCTTTAGACCCCAAGTAAATCTGACTATTTTGGCTTTGGTTGTCTCAATAAACTAGTCAACAAACTGAAAATGAAAAAAAGAAGCCATCCTTAGCCTATTACTGAAAATAACTCAATGTCAGCCACACAAGCTGACTTACATGGTAACCTGCAAAGGGCAGTGATGCAATCCTGTTACCAATCCCTGGCCTGAATTTCTAGTCTCCATATTTTGAGGACTCAGTTTTGGCCAGATATAAACAGTTGGTTACAATCTTCTGGCTCTACTCACCAAATGGAACATCCAAAATTCCATAATTTACAAAAAAAAAAAAAAGAAGAAGCCAATGGTACAATTCAATTACCATGGAGTGCCAATTTTCCATAGACATATTTGGTAATTATTGCTAGAATGGCTCATTGTTATTTGGAAGTCCTTTAACTTCAACTAAAATTAACATTTATTTATTTCAGTTTCAAGCACTGGAAAGAATGACATTACTATCTAAAGATGAGTACTTGGTGCTGAAGAGCAGAAGCTCTGGTGTCAGACAGACTTTAGTTCAATTCCTGATTCTGCTTCTGACTAGCCATTTGATCTTCACTTAACCCACTAAGTCTCAGTCTCCTCAGCGCTAAAGAGTCATAGTCTCTAATCAAATGCCCACCTCATGAGGTTATTTGTGAGGATGAAATCAGAAAATTGAACTGAAAGAGAGACTTACAGTACCCGACACATAGGAAAGGCTAAATAAGTGTTGTCTATAAGTTTTACCTTGCCCAACACAGAAACTGCTTGATTTCAATAAATATTTGTTGAGGATCAACTATATGCAGCTAGGCACCATTATAAGCAGGACACATATCAGTGAGCACAATGATGAAGATCCCTGCCCCTTCTACTAGGGGGAGACTGAAATAACCAATGAACATAATAAATTAAGTAAACTATAGAGATTTAGAAGGTGAATAGCAATGAAAAGAAAAAAAAACAGCAGAGGAGAATAAGGATAACTAAGAGGGGGTGATGAGAGTGATTGCAGAGTCGTCAGGATGAGGCTACAGGTTATGTTAGCTTTTCTAAGTTCCTCCAAGGGGTTAAGAATAGTTAAAATTTGACCTTTTTTTGTAAAAAGCATGCATGAAAATAGAAACTCCTTTGCCAGTGTTATTCAGCAGTGCATATGTTTTTAAATTAGAAGATTCACCAGATGTTCATCATCCCTCCTCTCAAAATTGCTAAGTTGACAATTGCAGAATCAATTGTTGACAACAGATAACATAATCATTTCTAATAAGATGCATGAATCAATGCTGTCACAGAAAGCTTCTCTCTGGGTCCACCCTTACTTTTCACACATACTCCTCTCATGTAAACCTAAATATGTTTTGTATCAGAGTTGTGAGAGCTCTGAAGAATTCACCTGGCACAAAAAGCCTTCCTACTTTCAAAACAGAACAAAAATACCTCTCCATGTTCCAAAATATCTATGGGAATCTACATGTTAAACCAATAAAAACGAGGCAATAGCATATGGAACATTTTTTTCCAATTATTTCCCCTCTAAAAATTACTTTGTGGAGGTTAAATCTCAGGTGTTTCGGATATTGTAGGCTCAGTAGCTCTTTAAAATTTTAATTGGTTAATAGCCCTATTCTGGAATAAATAACCAATCTGGACAAGACTTACTAACAGTTTTTAAAATAACTTTTAAGGGGAGAATGAGTACTTCTTAGGATTCTGAAAGGAAGAAAAAACCCAACAACATAAAATCACAGAGTCTAAAAGACTCATTATTTTGAAAATGGTTATCTCTTTTAGTTGAGCCTAGAGAAATGTTGATAACTATATAACCTTTTAGAGAAAAATATTATATCTACTGCATATTTTTTCCCTTTTTTTCTTTATTGATTAAGGTATTATTACATAAGTGACCATATCCCCCCATTATCTTACCATCCCCCCAATCATGCCCTTACACCCTCTCCCCCGTGTCTGTGTCCATTGATTATGCTTATATGCATGCATACAAGTCCTTTGGTTGATCTCTCCTCCCCTACCTTCCCTCTGAGTTTTGATGATCTGATTGATGCTTCTCTGTCTCTGGATCTGTTTTTGTTCATCAGTTTATGTTGTTCATTATATTTCACATATGAGTGAGATCATATGATATTTATCTTTCTCTGACTGGCTTAATTGCATTTTTTATTTTTTTAGTTAAATTACTCACCTCCTACTGTTTCCTACTGAAAATGCTCATATTTCTGAAAAATAAAATTTAAACTTATCTCCACGGGAAACATTAACTTCTCTCTCATCAAAGCAACTATTTTAAAAGTTTTATTCTTAAAAATACCTTCATAGAATACTCTCTAGTAACTACTTCCGTTTTTAAATTATTTTAAATTAAATGCCTGAGTCATCATTTTAGTTTTATTTGTGATATTAATGCAAATCATTCTTTAGGGCACAGTATGAGTGGAAGAAAACCTGACTACCCCAAGAGACACTGAATTTTCATGAAATACTTTCACTCTGAATGTGATTTTTGATCCAAAAATGATAATTAAAGTTTTATTCATCTGCATAAGCCCTGGCATTTCTGATTTTCACAATATTTATTTAATAAGAATGAATATCCTGAAAAAAAAAGTTATTCCTTTTTTTATACCACATTCTCCAGCAACTTTTCCAACTGCTCTTTAATCTTTTTCCTGCTCTCCCTCTCCTTTACCTTCAACCCAAATACAAAGCACAACTTAGAAGAACTATAAATTTGCAGCACAACTTAGAAGAACTATAAACTTGCACATTAACACACACACACACACACACACACACACACACACACACACACTCACACATCTTGATTTCTTGGCAATCAAGATAGAACAAAAATAAGGCAGTGGTGTGTTTCAATCCTGAAAATATACATTAGCAAGAATGGTTGAAAGCATGTTAGCCAAAAAGAACACAATAGCAAATGTAATGGTAGGAGATCTTGCTAATGGACCTGAGTGCTACCAGAGTTCTTGAGGTTTCCAGAGCACTGTTTTTTGGGTGTTTTTTTTTTTTTCAATCTTTTTTGAAATTTGCCTGATTCTCTGAAAACCTACAAATATCAATTTAAGAAACACTATTCCTAAACTTTCCATATAATCCATTATGTAAGATATACCAGGGTAAATTTCTACAAACAAGGTTTCTAATTCAAATTCCACTAATCTCTAAAGAGATTATTGGTTAACTTTTAATTCTGAGTTTTATGAGTAGCTTGTATTTCTTTTTGAAATGTAAACTTCTGTTGAAACATATAGTCTGACATTTTGAATGAGTCTTTCCAAAACAATGCATCACTAAGAATAGTCAGATGAGTGGCTGGAATGCTCACTAGAAAGCATCTGGTCACAGGCAACAACCTCTGTTCATTTGACACATATAAGGGCAAGTCTCTCCATGATATGGATGGTCCAAATCATTAGGATAGAGAATAGTGGTGAAAGAACATATTCTATTTCCTTGTGTTATACAGGCAGATATGCTGGTACTGATCCTTCAAAACCACTGTCATTCCCGTAAATAATGATTCTCAAGGAATTTTATTCAAGAGTTCCACAAATGAGGAGCCAAAATATCTCCATTTTTGTCTCAAATCCCTAGGCTACAGAAGAATTATCATAAACTTATATGAGATAAAACGATAATACTTCTTATAAGTATGTCTCACATTCACACATTAAGCTGTCAAGAACCTAATAAGGTTGTTTCCACAGCGCAGAATCTATTAATTGGATCTGCCTATGTTTTCCAATTCACAGCATCCTGCAGTGCAAAGTATTTAATATAAACACTCCCCACTGAGACTCCTCATAAACCCTATTTCTTTTTCTTTCTTGAAGTCACTTAGTGAATTTAGATGGCCTAAATACTAAAAATAAACTTGGTTTTTAATTCTTTATCGACATCATCAAATCCCACATGTACTTTAGTAACAATTATACATTTTATAATCTTCCCCAAAAGACCAATATAACGTTATTGTAAAAAGTACAAAGAAAGGAGGGCAGGACATTGTTTTAGCAATCTCAGATAAATCAACTTCAAGAAATGAGACAATTTTCTCCTTACAATTTTTGTAGTTTTAACATTAATGTTTATTACAGTAAATATACCTATAGGAAAGAACTCAAATCTTTAATCTGTACATTGATAAGATTTTACAAGGTGATCATACATATCCCCGCCACTCAGATCAAGATAAAGAATATTGCCAGCTTCCGAGAAACTTTCCTTATGCCTCTATAATTCTATATACAGAAGTTACTACCATATTTACCTTTATCACCCTAAATTTGTTTAGCCTATTTTTGGAATTTATATTGCCTAGTCCTTTTCCATAAGCTCTTTTTGGTTCACTAGAAATTTATGTTAATAGCTAGGGGAAGGAGCAACCAATAAACAATGGGAAAACAATTCTTGTTTTAATTTAAATACCAAAATTCAGTATTAGCACTTTAATCAGGACTGTATACCACCAGAATATATTACTGTAAATAACTGCAATTATAACTACATTCCCTCAGAGGATTATGCAAATGGGAGATAATCAAAAGAAGAGATTCACAGTTAACTAGACAAATTCAAACTAAGAAGTTACAAAGTTAAAATTATACTCTTAGAAACTCTTTGAATCACAAAAGAAAATCTTATTTGTAATTTTAAGAAGTGATTCTAGTGTTCATCAAAATTTTTCTTCTATTACATGAGTTCTTTTAAACTTCCAACATACTCTCATATAGACAAACTCTGCCCATTTCATACAATGTTTTTTTTATTGCACTTTAATTGGGCATACACTTTATATTTACTTTCTACTAGAGTTCCTCTTGTTAGCAATCTGATAAGTTAGTGAATCTAAGATGTCTATTGGATAAGCTGTCCATATTAACCTACAAAAAAAGATGGCTTTTAAATTAAATAGTTGAAATTCCTTCACTTTTCAATAAGTTGTATGTATGTGGAAGGGGAATTCATGCATAGAAAATATATTAGCATAATAATAGAAGTGATCCTAATTTTAGAATCTCTTTACCTTTTACTCTTGATGTTAAATTGGTTTAGGCTATACATTATTTCAAGCCTGAAACAACAACAAAAAATTGCTACTTGTGCTAGGGCTTCAAGAGCTCAGAGAAACAAGATCTTGCAGAGCTGAGACTCAGACCTCCCTAGAAAAGCATCAGCCAGCTGATGCTCTTACCTCTAAGTCCATGATAGCGAACCTTGACACACGTGTTAGTGCTGACACGCGTAGCAATTTTTAATGACACGTGGCCACATGTGGTTGCATACAGAGAAATATGGAGCCACATGCCAGCAAGAACATTTCATCCTCGGGTACTGCATGGCCAGGTGCAGTAGCCTAGGATGAAACATTTGCTGTAGTGTAGTGTAGACACTCTGTGCTAGAGGTCTGTAGGCCAAAACAACAGAACTCCAGCACAGAGCGTCTAGTTCTGGGACTTTCAATGTTTGACCCCACTTCTGGCCCACAGAGCAGTGAGCAGTGGAATGCCATGGGGGACACATCTCTGGTGATCACCATTACCAGCAACCACATAACCACAGCAACCATCATCCAATCTACTCTTCTGAAGTGTCATGTATTTCTAATTGACCATCATTACTGAGATAAGTGAAGAGGAGGCTGGGAGAGACAAGGGTCCCTGCTATGTGTGTTGTTTCCTGTCATTAGAAATAGCAGCAGCCATCTTAATTTACATAAGGAATGCCATTTTGCAGCATAATGCAGACTCCATTTCACCACTATTACTGTTGTGCATCATTATTAACCCCTATCTCTGCTTATTAACCCTGCCCTTTCTTAAAAGACAGTTACATGTGCCTTCTTGTGGTCAGTTAGGCTGGTTAACCCCTAATTGCCTGCAGGACTAACAGGCTAACTATAATTCTATCTTCTGTCACTGCCCCCCTGATGGAGAACCCAAAAAAATAAAAAATCAAGGTTAAGTAAAGGAAGTGGTAGTAGTAATTGCTGACTCTTTCAAGAGAAATGGACCGAGATGTATGGCATTATAGAATAAAACGGCAGATCATTTTGTGTTCTATGTACTGAAACAGTAGTAAGCAGAACGTGGAATATAAATAGACATTTTGAAACTAATCATTCCCAGCTCTTGAAAAAAAGTGAGAATGAAAGGAAGGAATGCATTTTCAGGCAGCTACACCTTTATAAGAGCCAATCTAATTTCATCTTTAAATTTATAAAAGGCTCTACAAATTTAACATCTGCAAGTTTGAGCATTGCTCGCTCCATAGCTCAGCATGGAAAAGAACTCAGTAAGGGAGAATTTATTAAAGAAACTCTCCTAAGATGTACACCAGTTCTATTTCACGATATGCAGAATAAAAATGCAATTATTAAGAGAATATCTGAGTTACCACTCAGTAGAAATGTCATAAAAGAATGAATAATGAGGCTGAACACAAACATACAGCATCAATTAAAGAGAAACATAAGTAATTGTAAATATTTTTCAGTCTCTCTTGATGAAACTACTAATGTCACATCACATGCCTGTTGGCCATTATTGGTCGATATTATTATGGTCTCACAATGAGAGAAGAGTTGATAAAGTTAGTATCAGTGCCAATAAGTACATCAGGAAGTGAAATATGTGAGGTAGTTACACACAAACATTCCGTGAGGGAAAAAGTCAAATTTGTCAAATTGTTTATGGAAGCTATTAGACATCCGATTGTGCCTTTTCATTGTATTATCCATAAGAAGGTTTTATGTGCCAAGGCAGGATTCATCAACTTAAACGAATTAATGTCAGTTGTTACAAAAAGAGTTAATTTAATATCTGCTCGCCCCCTTCACAAGCGAGAATTTTCTGCACTTTTACTGGAGGTTGATTCCACCTACAGTGGACTGTTAGGAACAATAATGTAAGGTGGCTGAACCAAGGCAAAATTCTTGAGCACTTTGTGGAGTTCTTTAAAGAAATTAAGGTATTTTTTGAGGATAAGGATCTAGGAAACTTTTCTCAGCTCAGTGATGATAAGTGGGTCAACACCCTGATATTTTTTACAGATCTCTCTATTCATATTAATGAACTGAACTTAAAGTTACAAGGTTTTGGCAAAAGTATTGACATTATGTTTGGATACATAACAGCTTTTGAAAGTAAACTTAAAATTTTCAAGCGAGATGTAGAAACTAAAACTTGTAAGTATTTTCCTCAAGTAACAAAGTATTTTGAAAAGGCCAGTGCAGCTGTACAAAATGAAATGGAATCCTTGCATATAATGTACCAGCATGTTTTAGACTGTTTACTTGACCAGTTCAGTGATAGATTTAATCAATTTAGAAGCCAGAACAGACCATAAAAATAATTAAGTATTCTGATGTAATAGTCTACAGTAGTTTGGAATTAAATGGTTTCCAATGGATGCAAATTGATAATTTGGAGATGCAACTTGCAGAATTTCAAGACAGCATCTGGGCTCAGGTGTTTGTCGACTTGAGGTCAAAGCTTGAGAATCTGAAAGGTGCCACTTGCAGAATCACTAGGAGTGCCACTACGAACAGGAAATTTCGAGTGCCTGGAACTGATTACCAGACACTTTTAGCACCCTGAAAAATATAGCAATGGCTTTACTCACAATTTTTCCCTCCATGTACTTTTCTGAGACCTTATTCTCAGCGTTAAATAATATCAAAACCAACAAAAGAAACAGATTGACAGATAAAGTTAGTAGTGCTTGCTTGGGCTTGAAGTGTACAAAATACCAACCTTCAATTGAAGGTTTAGCCAATGAAATTCAGCAACAAAAAATCACTAATAGGCAGGTTAGTTAAAGAATTCCCCCTCCCCCTCAACTTATCTTAGTTCATGGCACCCCACACAAGTTAAATAATATCAAAACCAACAAAAGAAACTGACAGATGAAATAAGAAGTCACTAAGCAGGTAAGTTAAATAATTAGGTTTTGGTTTATTAAATACAGTTATATATTAAAATTATACATTTTTGTTATTTAAACTATAAATATCATGAAAATATGGGTTTTTTTTCTCGAAGTGACTTACCACCCTAGTTATGCTCAGTTTTTGGTGAATTTTGATACACCAAAAGGTTGGCCATCACTGCTTTAAGTCAACATGAGGAAGCTAGTTCTTGGTGTGTAGAAGAAACGGAAAATTGATATCAATTATTGTTACTTAAACCAAATGCTAGAATGAAGAGCTATTAGTAGAGTGAGCAATAAGGAATGAGCTTTCCTCTCTCTTTTCCTCTAGGCTCCGTTTAGCACCCCCTATAGGCCAAACCCAAAAAGGACTTATTTGGCAAAGGTAATCTATAGTTTGCAGATACAGAGCCCCATGAACACATAGCAAAGCATCTATAAGACTGATGCTTTTGGAGCCGCAAGACAATCTTTATAATCAGCACACTTAGAAAGGGCATTCATGTTTCCAGAGAACACTGCAGTTTGAGACCTAAATAATGTATCGTTTAAAAAGTAAAAAGGGGGTATAATGCAGAGCATGTAAACTAGAGTGTCTGCAATAAATACTTATGAATCTATAGATCAATGATGTTTAGTCATGGAGATGTGACACATACAAATTACAACTTGAGACCAAAAGTGATTAAAGAGGAATTTCATTCTATGACCTCTTGGATGACATTAAAGTGGCTGAAATGAAAAGTGTTTAGAAACACTCATTACAGTACCCTTTGTTTCCATTCCACTTTCCTCTTTCTCATCCATCTCCCACCCCACCCAAAAGGAAAAAAAAAAACCTTCCTCCACTCCAAGTCCATGAGGATTTCTTTCCTCCTCTTTCATAGTCTTACATTGTTTTGAAAATTTGTTAATTATTAATTAGCATCATTCCCTATAATGCATTGCTATTTATCACCATGATCAATTGATTGTATTAATGACCTCATTTCTTCACCCTTCTCTGTATTTATGGTCTTTTGCATGAAACCATGGATCCAGCTCCCACCTACCTTAACACAGGTCTCAGCCATGTGACTTGTGATTAAGTTGTGGGAATTGGAACACAAGCAGAGACTTGAGAAGCATTTGTGCAACTAGCTTTGCTCTTTCTTGCTCCTTGACACCATCATGGTGTATCTTCAGTCAAGCCTGCTGGAAGATGAGAAATACTTGGTCCAGATACTGCTGGAAGCCAGTCTACATGATTCCACCCAAGATCAGATCAATAGCCCCATCAAGCCCAGTGGAAATACTTGACTGTGGATGGTGGATGAGTGAGTTAAGTAAATTCTTATTATGTTAAGTTTCTGATATTCAAGATGGTTTGATATACAGCAGTATTTTGGCAACAGGTAACTGATATATTCTTTAACAAAAAACAAACAAAACAAAACAGAAAATGACTGCCCATTATAATATTATTTTATGGTAGATTAAAGAAAGAAGAAGTTCTGAATATTTATAAATTAATAACACCTTCTGATATGTTTCAGTTAAATGGAAGCATATAAACAAAAACAGATTTTACAGGAGACACAAAACATTGGCTTGTTTACAAGAAAAATATAAGACTACAACGTATACTTAGAGTTAATTCAAAAAACTCTATTTTGAAAAACTTCACTATTGTTACAATTTTCTAAAAGTCTACTAAGTCAATTGTGAAGAAACAATAGAAATTACAGAGAAACAATAATGTATTTAGAAACTTCCTTTTTAAAATTTAGGTAAAAGTTTAAAATATTTTCTAGCTACTTATATTCTTCAGAATTCTCAAAGATTTCCTAATGCTTTTTTATATTATAACAAAGATATTGAATGTGAGGTATAAATCATACCAAAAAAACTGTGGAATTCTATTCAATCAAGCTCCAAAAACTTTGGGTAACTAAAAAAAAATTATGATGATATGTCTGAAATCTGCCTTGATCAACTTTTTTTGTTTCTTGTTTACAAAATTGGGCTATTCTGGATAAAAGAGTAACCAGTCACTTTCCACTCCTAATGTGAAAGAACTAAAGTTGGCACTGGATTATTCAAGATTAATACCAAGGAAAAGGTGTAATATGATGTAGACACCCATTAATGTGCTTACTGCCCAGTGATCTATATACTTTCACACCCACAGCCCACGGTATAAAAAAGAAGAAAGAAATTACTAACTTGGGCCAGAGATCATTAGCTTGCTACTAGGCAGTACAAGGATTCCAAAGGTGTTCCTATTTCTACACAACTGCCTCCTCCCTTTGAAGAACTAGTCCTTTTTTTCTTCACATGTTGCATGGCCAGCACCAGTACATGAAATATTCCTTAGAGAACATATCTTTGAACAAAAGAAATTTCACTGAAGCAATAAGCATAAAAGCCTATTGGCATAAGCTGAAAAATAAATAATACTAGCATACAATAAAGAGGCAGATCAATGAAACAGAACAGGAAGTCTAGAAATATATCCAAAGGCATCTGGAAAAGTAGATATATTAAAGGTTCCATTTCGAATCAGTGAGAAAAGTATTTAATAAAATTGAAACAACCAGTTAGCTATCAGGAAAAGATTAAAGTTGGACCCATATCTCAAGTCTTATTTCAGGTATATCAATGTTTTAAATGTATAAAAATTGAAATAAAATTTATAGAAGAAAACAAGAGAGAATTTGTTTGAGATAAGTATTGTCACTCATTTTATTATTTTTAATGCATTTATTGGGGTGACATCCTATATAATAAAGAGGTAATATACAAATTGACTGTCATGCCCTTGCACGAGATGGCCACCTCCATGTGGTCACAAGATGGCCACCACAAGATGGCTGGCAGGGGAGGGCAGTTGTGGGCGGTCGGGCCAGCAGAGGAGGGCAGTTAGGGGCAACCAGGCCAGCAGGAGAGGGCAGTTAGGGGTGACCAGGCTGGAGCAGAGGGCAGTTTGGGGTAATCTGGCCAGCAGGGGAGCAGTTAAGTGTCAATCAGGTTGGCAGAGGAGTTGTTAAGGGATGATTAGGCTGTCTGGCAGAAGCAGTTAAGGGTAATCAGGCAGGCAGGCAGGTGAGCAGTTGGGAGCCAGCAGTCTCAGAATGTAAAAAGGATGTCTGGCATCCCGAGGGGGTCCCAGATTGGAGAAGGTACAGGCTGGGCTGAGGGACATCTCCCCACCTCCTCTCCCCCCAGTGCCCAAATTTTGTGCACTGGGACTCTAGTTGGTTAATAAAATTATAAAGGTTTCAGGTGTACAATTTTATAGTACATCATCTGTATATTGTATTGTGTATTTACCACCAGAGGTTAAGTCTCCTTCCATCACCATTTATTGCCCTTTACCAACTTCTACTGCTCCCCCCCCCAACACACACACACACACACACACACACACACACACATTTTCTTTTGGTAATTAGCAAGTATACTGTTTTCTATGTCTATGAGGGTTTTTGTTTGTTGGTTTAATCCTTTCACCTTTTCATCTAGCCTCTCAACTCCATTCCCATCTAACCACTGTCAGTCTGTTTTTGTATCTATGACTTTGTTTCTATTTTGTTTGTTTGTTTGTTTTGCTCATTTGAGTCCACATGTATATAAAATCATATGGTATGTGACTTTCCCTGACTGGCTTATTTCACTTAGCATAATACTCTTCTGGTCCATCCATGCTGTCACAAAAGATTTTGTTCTTTTTTTTTTACAGCCAGTAGTATTCCATTGTGTAAACATACCACTGCTTTTTTTATCTACTAATCTACCTGTAGGCATGTGGGTTGCTTACAACATTTTTTTTTTTGCCTATGTTAAATAATGCTGCAATGAACATAGAGGTGAATATAGTCTTTAGAATCAGTGTTTCGTGTTCCTTTGGATATATTCCTAGAAATGGAATCACTGGGTCATGAGGCAGTTTCATTTTTAATTTTTTTTTTGAGGAAAATTTATACTTTTTTTCATAGTGACTGCAACAATCTGCATTTCCAATAACAGTCCCTGAGTGCTCCCTTTTCTCCACATCCTTGCCAGCATGTTGTTCATATATTGATGGTAGCTATCCTGACAGGTTTGAATATCTCATTGTGGTTTTAATTTCCATTTATCTGACAATTAGTGACATTGAGTATCTTTTCCTATATCTGTTGGCCATCTGTGTATCTTCTTTGAAGAAGTGTCTATTGAGATCCTTTATTCATTTTTAAAAATTTGTTATTGAGTTAAATGCATTACTTATAAATTTTGGATCTTAACCCCTTATCAGATATATCATTGGTGATTATGTCCTCCCATTCAATGGGTTGTCTTTTCATTTTTTTAATGGTTTCTTTAGCTGTGCAAAATCTTTTTAATTAAATGTAGTCCAATTTTTTTTATATTTTCTTTTGCTTCTCTTGCCCAAGAAACTATATAAAAAGATATTTCTATGAGAAATGTCTGATATTTTACTGCCTATGATTTCTTTTAGGATTTTTATGGTTTTTAGTATTATATTTAATTCTTTAATTCATTTTTAGTTTATTCTTTTGTATGGTGTGAGAAGATGGTCTAGTTTCATTTTTTTGTACCTATCTGTCTAATTTTCCCAACACCATTTAAAAAGTATTTTTTATTGATTTCAGAGGAGAAGGGAGAGAGAGGGAGAGATAGAAACATCAGTGATGAGAAAGAATCATTCATTAGCTGCCTCCTGCCTGTCCCACTACTGAGGATCAAACATGCAACCCGAGCATGTTGACCAGAATTGAACCCGGGACCCTTCAGTCCACAGGCCAACACTTTATCCACTGAGTCAAACCAGCTAGGGCTGCAATATCATTTACTAAAGAGACTAACTTTACCCCATTATATGTTTTTGTATCCTTTGTCAAATATTAATTGAACATAAGGGCATGGGTTTAGATGTGGGTTATCTGTTCTATTCCATTGATTTATATATCTGTTTTTATGCCAGTATGATGCTGTTTTTATTATTATGGCCTTGTAGTATACTTTGATATCAGGTATATGATTTCTCTTTGTTCTTAGTTCTCAAGATTGCTGTGACTATTTAGGGTCTTTTGTGGTTCCAAATAACTTTTGAAATGTTTGTTCCAGCTGTATGAAATATTCCATTGGTATATTGATAAGAATTGCACTGAATCTGTAGATTCCTTTGGGTAGTATGGGCATTTTAATTATGTTTATTCTTCCTATCCACGAACACGGTATATGCTTCCAATTTTCTTTAATTTCTTCCTTTAGTGTCTTATTATTTTTCAAGTACAGGTCTTTTGCAACCTTGGTTAAATATTTCCTAGGTGTTTTATTTTTCTGATGCAATTGTAAATGAGATTGTTTTCTTAGCTTCCCTTTCTGATAGTTTACTGTTGATGTATAAAAATGCAACTGATTTCTGGACATTTACTTTATATCCTGCTACTTTACTGAATTTATTTATCAGTTCAAGTAGTTTTTTGGTGGAATCTTTAAGGTTCTCTATATACAGTATCATATCATCTTCAAATAATGACAGTTTTACTTCTTTCTTTTTAATTTGGATGTCTTTTATTTCTTCTTTTTCTTTTTTAAAATTTTTTTATCTTTATTGTTCAGTTTATTAATTACATTGTTTCTCCTTTTTATCCCCCTATAGCTCCCCTCCACCTGGTATCCATCCCACCCTCCGCCCTCACCCCCTCCACTGTCCTCTCCCATAGTTGCATGATTTTTATCCAGTCTCTTGCTGCACTTCCCACACCCCCTTTATCCCCAAGAGTTGTCAGTCCACTCCCTCTCTATGTCCATGATTCTGTTACATTCACCAGTTTATCCTGTTCATCAGCTTATTAATTCACTTGATTTTTAGATTCATTTGTTGATAGATGTGTATTTGTTGTTCCTAATTTACACTTTTATCTTTTTCTTCTTCCTCTTCTTCAAGAATATCTTTCAGCATGTCATATAATATTGGTTTGGTGGTGATAAACTCCTTTAGCTTTTTCTTATCTGCGAAGCACTTTATCTGACCTTCAATTCTGCATGATAGCTTTGCTGGATAGAGTATTCTTGGTTGTAGATTCCTGCTGTTCATCACTTTGAATATTTCTTGCCACTCCTGTCTGGCCTGCATCGTTTCTGTTGAGAAGTCTGCTGACAATCGTATGGGTGCTCCCTTATATGTAACCATCTGTTTTTCTCTTGCTGCTTTTAATATTCTCTCTTTGTCTTTTGCTCTTGGCATTTTAATTATATGTGCCTTGATGTGGTCCTCTTAGAGTTCCTATATATTGGGGTTCGGTGTGCTTCTTGGACTCCTAAGTCAGTTTCTTTCACCAGTTATGGGAAGTTTTCAGTCACTATTTCTTCAAATAGGTTTTAATTGTCTTGCTCTCTCTCTTTTTCTGGCACCCCTATAATTCGGATGTTGGTATGCTTGAGATTGTCCCAGAGGCACCTTACACTATCTTCAATTTTTTGGATTCTTTTGGTTTCTTGCTTTTTCAGCTTAGTGGATTTTACCTCTTTGTATTTCAAATCTTTAACTTGGTTCTTGGGGTGCTCCAGAGCACTTTTAGGACTTTGTATAATATTTTTTATTTCAGTCAGTGTATGCTTAATTTCTGGTTGGTCCTTTTTCATATCCTTGAGAGTCTCCTTTATATCTTTGAGGGTCTCCTTCATTTCCTTGTAGGACTCATTCATTTCCACGTTGGTCTTGATTATTTCCTTGCAGGACTCATTCATTTCCTTTGTGGTCTTGCTTATTTCCTTATAGGCCTCGACCTTTTGTTGGAGCCTCTTGAGAAGCCCTGTAACTGTGGTTTTGAATTCCATGTCCAGTCATTTTTTTCCTCCATTTCTTTCACATCTGATTTCTTTCCATGTCTCTGCATGGTGGCTGCTTCCCTGAGTTGATCCATTAGCTTTGTGTGGTAGATTTCCTACTAGTGACAGTGGCTCAGCCTCCCCAGTTACCTTAGGTGGATATGGGTTGCACAGTCTTGCTGAAGTTAAGCTTAGGTTAATTGTTGTTAGCACTTGGAGGGGTTGACCTCCAGGCCAATTGTCTGTGAAGTACAGCTGTACTCAGGTTGGATTGGCAGAGTCTCCGGGCCAAGCAGACAGCTTTAGCTCCACCCTATGCGGCCACAGTGACTCTGTGCTGGAGGCAATGGCTGCCAGCACCTCTGAGAGAGAGCCGCTGGCAAGCTCCACCGGCTGCCAGGGAATTCAGACTCTCCCCAAATGAGTCTGCACGCCCAATGTCTCACCCAGGGTCGTAAAACAAAGCAGTGCGATGGTTTCCTGAATGAGAGGGCAAGTTGCAGAGGGCTCTCTGTGTGGTCACACAGCTAAGCTGTTCGCACAAGCTGCCTTCTCCACAAGCCGGGAGACCCCTGCAGCACCCGAGCTTCGGCGTGCCCTCCCACTGTCCAGTTTTCACCCCGTATGATAGTGGGTTCCCTGGACTTCGCCCAAAGCTGAAGAATCAGTCCAGTGGGACATCTTTGTCTCCCCGTTCAAGAAAACTGGCCAGTTTTCAGCCGCCCGCCCGTTCCGCAGTGCATGGAGTCCAAACCTCTCTCCACGTGAATCTTCAACTCTCTCCGCCGCCACTCCTCCGAGTCATAGTGTCTTTTTTTCACTTTTATTTGTGGAATTTTCACTCGACCAGCTTTCTGGTGATTCTGGAAGGTGTTTGTTCTTTCGTTAAGTTGTAGTATTAAAATTGCTGAGTATGACGGCAAGATAGATGTTTTACCTATGCCGCCATCTTGGTTCCCCTCCTATTTCTTCTTTTTCAATTGATGTGGCTAGTTCTAAATACTATTTTGGATAAGAATGGAAAAAGAGGATATCCTGTTTTGTTCTTGGTCTTAAGGAAAATGTTTTTAGTTTTTGCCCATTGAGTATGCTATTAGTTGTGGATTTATCATATATGGCCTGTATTATGTTAAGGTATTTTCTCTGTACTCACACTTTCTTGAGAGTTTTAGTATAAATGCGTTATGGAGTTTATAAAATGTTTTTCTGCATCTGTTGCTATGATCATGTGATGTTTATTCTTTGTTTTTTATGTAATGTGTCATGTTTATTGATTTGTGGATTTTGTGTCAACCTTGAATTCCTGGAATAAAGCCCACTTGATCATAGTGTATGATTTTTTTTATTATATTGCTGGTTTTTGGTTTGCTAATATTTTGTTGAGTATTTGGGCATTTATGTTCATCAGGACTATTAGCCTATAATTTTCTTTCTTTGTAGTGTCCTTATCTGGTTTTGAAATTAGAATAATGCTGGCCTTGTAAAATCAGCTCAGGAGTTTTCTCTCCTTTTGAATTTTTTTTTTTGAATAGTTTGAAAAGAATAAGTCTTAGTTCTCTTTTGAATATTTGGTAAAATTCATCTGTGAAACCATCTAGTCAAAGGCTTTCGCTTGTTGGGAATTTTTGTTGTTGTTTTATTTTTTCTTGTTGTTGTTAATCCTCATCTGAGAGTGAAAGGGAGAGGGAGAGGCAGAGAGAGAGAAATATTGATGTGAAAGAGACATATGGATTGGTTGTTTCCAACATGTGCTCAGACCAGGGTCAGGGATCTTACCTGCAACAAAGGTACTTTCTCTTGACTGGACTCAAACCTGAGAGCCTTCAGTCCTTTGGATGATGTTCTAACCACTGAGATAAATTTACCAGAACATTTTTTTATTTTTATTTTTATTTATTTATTTTTTTAAATATATTTTATTGATTTTTTACAGAACAGAAGGGAAAGGGATAGAAGGTCAGAAACATCGATGAGAGAGAGACATCGATCAGCTGCCTCTTGCACGCCCCCTACTGGGGATGTGCCCGCAGCCACGGTACATGCCCTTGCCGGAATCGAACCCGGGACCCTTCAGTCCACAGTCCTACGCTCTATCCACTGAGCCAAACCGGTCTCGGCAGAACATTTTTTAAAATAATTACAGGTTCAGTTTAATTAGCTCTAATCTGTCTATTCAGGTTCTCTGATATCTTCTGATTCATTTTTGGAAGGATGTATATAATAGATCTGAAATGATCTATTACATATGTTTCCAGTGTGCAATTCTATGATAAATCATCTGTATATTGCATTGCATGTCCATCACCCAAAGTTAAATCTTCTGCAAAAATCATATATTTGATCCTCTTTACTTTTTAGAACTCCCCATAATCCTTCTCTCTTATAACTAAATACTGTTGTGTGTATCTATGAGTTTTGTTTGTTTGTTTTTTATGTTTGTTCATTTGTTGCTTTCAGTTTTATATCTTACATATGAGTAAAATCATGGTTCTTAACTTATTTATCTTAACATGATGTTCTCAAGATCCATCTATATTTTCATAAGTGGCAGTATTTTATCTTTTTTTATGGCTGAGTAGTATTCCATTGTATATAGGGACCACATCTTTTTTATCCAACTATCTAACAAAGGTCACTTCAGTTTTTTCATGTCTTGGCTACTGTGAATAATGCTTCAGTAAACATATGAGTGCAGATATCTTTGCAAGTCAATGTTTTCAAATTTTTCTGGTAGATACCCAGAAGAGAGGTTGCTGGGCTACATGGTAACTCTATTCTTAATTTGTAAAGGATCCTCCATACTATTTCCATAGTGGCTGTATCAGTTTATATGCCCACCAGCAGTGAATGAGGAGCCCGGTTTCTCTACATCCTCTCCAAAAGCATCCTCTTATTGCTTTTCTTACTGATAATAGCCAGCCTGACAGTGTGAGATGGTATCTCACTGTAGTTTTAATTTGTATTTCTCTAGTAGTTAGTAAAATTGAGCACCATTTCATATATCTGTTGTCTGTTTGTATGACCTGAACAGACACTTCTCCCAAAAAAGACATACAAACTGCATATAATGTTTCATTCCCCGCAAACCTAACAAGTTTTCTCTTGGTATCCATAGGAGATTGGTTCTAGGGTCTCCCATGGATATAAAAATCCATAAGTACTTAAGTATCCTACAAAAATAGTGTAGCCCTGGAGGGTTTGGCTCAGTGGACGGAGAGTTGGCCTAAGGACTCAAGGGTTCCAGGTTCAATTCCAGTCTGGTCGGAGGCATGTACTTTGCTTGCGGGCATATACCAGTAGGGAGTGTGCAGGAGGCAGTTCATCGATGTTTCTCTCTCATCAATGTTTCTAACTCTCTATCCATCTCCTTTCCTCTCTGTAAAAAAATAAATAAATAAAAACTATATATTTAAAAGTAGTGTAGAACAAAGCATATAGTTTTTAAATAAATACCTTAGCAATTATAAAGTCTTTATCTTATAAAACTCTTTTTATGTGCTATTTTTATTATTACCATTTTAAAAAGCATATAATACTCCAAAAATAGACACATAGATGTGACCCCTAGGATATCTTAGAACACTGTGATATTTCCTATCTTAAAAGTGGAAGAATGAACTTTGACCCAGAATAGCAATGTGAGTAAATGTACTGTTGGTCACTCTGAATTTGGTTTGAAATGTTTGTATTCAGTCATTTTCAGCTGTACCAGGTATAATTAAACAACAGTACTCTATACAGTTGTTAGCCAAACAGCCAAGTTTTCGTGAACAGCCAGCGAGGGCCACTAAATGTATTTTACCCCCACAAATTACAGAGAAAGTTTAAAGGAAAGCCAGGGCAATGTTCTGCTGCCTATTTTTATCCTGAAAAAAAAAAGTTTGTATTCATAGTTAACTTTGTTTCTCAGTTTTACTTTGAATCCACAGTGCCAAACTGTACTTTTTCTATTTTGCAGCAAGAGAAATGAGGTATCCTTCTAAAAATTGAAAGCAATGAAATAGATGACTAGATGGCTTCTACTTTGTTCTTTGAGGTACCAAGGGATGCACTGCAGATATGATTTAGCACATAACTTAGTTTGCCTCCTTTCTGCAAAAGTATTTATTTACCAGAAGGATTCCTGTATCCAATTCTGAAGAATTCTAGCTGTCCAGAAGAGAAAATCAGGAGACAAGGCAGAGAGCTTTTGTAATTGGGACTTAGATTGAGGGATCACTCCCAGGAGAAGTGAAGTATTGGAGAAGAGCTCAATCAACATTTCAGCAGGAGGATCAAAGCAAGTGAAATATACCTTAACATGTCATTTTAATGGGCCATGAGTGTGTCTGTAAGATCATTGTGTGAACAGGGCACTTTACTTCTTCCTTGGGTGCTATTTTTGTTTACCTTTACTGAAAAGACCATAGAATCTGGGGTGGGAGGGGTTTTCTCAAGTAGAATGCTGAGTCATGAGCACATCTACTGGTTTGGTGTGAGACAAGAATAAAAGATAATACAATACATAGATATTTTTGTTGTGTTTTTTTTAAATACATGGACATGAAACACACAGTATTTCATAATTTTAATATTATATTGATCATAATAGCAATATGTATTTTGAGTATATATTCATACAGATTAAAATATACAGAGCATGTATTTCGGCAGAATCAAATCTTTTCTGGTTTTTGGATGTCTTCATATGTCTTCTTTCCCTCTTTCTCTGTTTTTAAAATTCTTATAACTCTTTCAGCTCTCATTTAGTTTTTATGCACTTTGAATACACCCTAAGGAGAACTCTTCTGAAGTGAGTCAGTCTGACCTTGAATCCACAGAACCACCTGAAGATGTCACACTGAATCACTGCTCTTGACACACGACTTGTTTTCCTTGTTCTCCATCAGTTTTTGTATTGCCAAGAAATTCTTCAAACCGCTGGGCTGTGCAACACATGGAGCCTCCTGGGGAGCACATTTTGCTCCACACTAGAATATCAAACTTAATTGCTCAGTCACATTTAGGGTGCTTATTCCTATTCTATTGATATTCTAATCATGTTATCCATATCTGAATTAAGAAATAACAGCATTGTCTGCTACACATGATGAATGTTAGGAGAAGATTGATATGTATTCATAATTATATAGCCTATTCTGTGGGAAGGAAATAAATAAATACATCACCTGATCATTTCCAACCATTCTCTTTCTGGCTGACATTATCTAGGGAGAGCAGTGGTGAATTAAGAGAGCTTGTGGTTTATTCTTTCATTTTTTTTTCACCCAGTAAATAGTGGCCATGACCACACAGCTATATTTATGTCATAACTTTATTGCATCTCCATAGCAATGCATTGGAATTTCACTATTACTGTATTCTTGGGGTCCAGATAGCAGGGACTAGGAAGTGGGAACCTATGAGTTAATAAGGGTAAAGAGAAAAGCAGATTTATCATTCTCCTTTTATGTAGGCCAACTTTTTGTTTTAGAGACTGGAAAACTATATGGATACCATAGTGCAAAAGAAATTTCTTCATAACTTTATACCAAGCATGAAAATTAATTTTGTGACCAAATACTAACCCTCTTCCAGTATAATAAAATAAAACTTAAAAGAGCTTATATAGACACATTATTTGGCAATGATTTATTTTATTTTTTCTCAAAACTAACTCTGACCCAAAGTTTCAACATTATTCATTTTACAGTGGCAACATTCCTTAATTTATGGCTCCATCTTTCAAAACTCTGACTCACTCTATGTTTTCAAAATTAAAATATAATAAGCAGTTGTGTCAAAGGCAAAGTGCATTTCATGAGTTCAGGTGCTGTATCTACCTCAGTTACCTCTATGACATCTAAAATGCATATCACTCCCAGTTTAACCAAAAAAAGCAGAGCTTCCAGTCACATCACTCTAAAGCCTTTAGCAGCTTCCCAATTACTTACAAAATTAAACAGGTTAAGTGCCCAACCTGTTTGTCTTCTGGACAGAAAGTATAGTGTCAGTCACTGGTGACTGACTGGGTACTTAACTAATACGCAGTGTACTCTTTAGTCAACATCTCCATATCTCCATGTTTACCTCCTGTTACTTCCTTTTTGACATTCCCATGTTCCAACCCAAGTAATTTTCTGCTTCTTTGGATATGCCTTTCTCTATGTGACTCTGATAGCTTCTAAGAACTGCCATTTACCAATCCAAATTCCATTCAAATCACATCTTAAAAACAATGATGGTGACAATAGTGACAAAAGTGGCAGAGGGCATTAGTGAGGGCTCATTATGTGTCAGGCATTGAACTAAGCACTTTATTCACGTCATAGGAACTAAGCACTTTTTATGTGTAATAGCTCACTCCTTTCTCTTGACAGCATAGGTGGTAGGTTCTCTTGTTAGTGAGAAACTGAGATACAGCAATGAAAAACTAAGATCCCCTATCTTATATGTAGAAGAGTCCACATGCCAAATGCCATCTTTCTCACAAGCATTTTCTGATTTCTCAAATCTTACAGACAGACTTTATCCAGATTTGTCAAACAGAATTTTTAGGCTGTCACTGGTAGAAAATATAGTTACCAACAATTTTTAACCAGTGAGCAAAAAGTAGTTCGCAATGCTGCTGTGTAAGCTCAGTGAAGCCCAGCTTTCTGTCTTCTGTCTTATTGGGGTCAACAAAAATATTTTGCTACCAGTGACATTTTAAGGTGATAGAAATAAAAGACTGTTTCCTTTGGGTTGAAGTGCTGCCAAAACATTCTTTGCATAGGGGCTTGGGATGTGGTCGGGGTCCAATGATAAAATTGGAGCTTGCAAGTAAAATTGAGAATTTTAGAACCTTTTTTTCACTGTATTGCAGTTTCTCAATGTTTATAAACTTTTCTCATAAGATTGGTGGTTACATAATGACCCTTGTTATTATTTTATCTTATTTTTTATTTCAAAGAGATGAAGGGAGAGGGAGAGAGAACTAATAACACCAATGCTGAGAGAGTATCATTGATTGGCTGCCTCCTGCATGTCCCCTACTGGGGATCAAGCCTGCAACACAGGCATATGCCCTGACCCAGAATTGGAACTGTGAACTCCTGGTTCATGGATCAGCACTCAACCATTGAGTCACATTGGCCTGGCTGACTATGATTATTTTTTTATATTTTAAAGTGAAGTATGTTAACATATGGAAGATCTGTATAAATCAGTGCAGCAATCTGTATATATAAAAGCCTAAGTGACCATTGCAACCGAATGGATGACCAAGCAGTTTGTGTGGAGCGACTAGGCCGGCAGGGGGGTTAGTGAGGAGCGACCAAATGTCCAAGCAGCAGGCTGTGTACGGCAACCAGCTAGCAAAGGGGTTAGTGAGGGACAACCAAATGACTGAGCAGCAGGGTGTGTGGGGTGACTAGGCCCGCAGGGGAGCAGTTGGGGACAACCAGGCCAGCAGAGGGTGGGCAATTGGGGGTGACCATTCCAGCAGGAGGTGCAATTAGAGGTGATCAGGCATGTACGCAGATGAGCAGTTAGGAAGGAACCAGTGGTCCCAGATTGTGAGAGGGATATCTGACTACTGGTTAGGGCCAATCCTGTGTGCCTAAACTGGCAGTCGGACATCCCCAAAGGGCTTCTGGATTGGAGAGGGTGAAGGCTGGGCTAAGAGGACCCCCTCCCGTGCATGAATTTTTTGCACTGGGCCTCTAGTATTTTGTATTGACCAATGCATGATATTACAAACTTTTGTATGGATAAAAGATCTATTCAAAGTGCAAGATAAGCCAATGTTTAATGGAACAGAATAAAAATGTTCATAGATACTGTCTCAGATTCCATATTTCAACTAATCTTCAATAAAGTTTCACTTATGTTGTGATATAATATCCCCCAAAATTCAAAATTATCTGCAAATGATATTAAAATACTTTTTATTTTGCAACTGCATAAGTCAGATGAGGTCTGGGGTCAAATTCTCTTTATGCACTTCAATCAAAGAAATACATCTCAATAGCTTGAAAGCAGAAACATCTGAAAATCCAGGTGTCATCTAATAATGCAGACACTGAAAAGATTTTAAAAAATGTAAAAAAATGCTGCTCTCCTCATTTTTTTTGTTCCCAAGAATAGTTTTTTTAGTAATTATATATGCTTAACACAATCTGTTTATCACTATTTTTAAATTAATATTTTAATTCTTTTTAATTTCATAATATATATTTTTATGGATTTTCAATAAATTTTAAGAACATGTATATATTCTGAGACAAAAAAGATTCTATACTACTCATCTAGGTTGTCTTTAAGAATAAAGACTATAAGCCATGCTGGGTTCTTATATATTATTCTCAAATGGACGAACATGTGCAGGAAACAAACTAAATCACATAACTTAAATATCTTTAATTTTAAGAATGATATAATGAATTTTAACATTTATATGGTAATAAAAATAATCTAACTCAAAAATTAAAACCATTTCTGATATTCACTTTGTGATTAGAAAAGCTAAGATGTTGCCGAGACCGGTTTGGCTCAGTGGATAGAGCATCGGCCTGCGGACTGAAGGGTCCCAGGTTTGATTCCGGCAAGGGCATGTACCTTGGCTGCGGGCACATCCCCAGCAGGGGACGTGCAAGAGGCAGCTGATCGATGTCTCTCTCTCATTGATGTTTCTGACTTTCTATCCCTCTCCCTTCCACTCTGTAAAAAAATCAATAAAATATATTTAAAAAAAAAAAGAAAAGAAAAGCTAAGATGTTGACTGAGATAGGGACAAGAACATATGCAGTACCTGCAACATGGTCTATCTCATTAGGGCACTAGCTGACCACATCCGAAGTCTAAAGTCTCTCTTAGAATCCAGAACTTAGCACTTACTAACAATAAGAAACTTGTGATACTACTCCATCTATGCTAAAGTATTTAAAGTAAAATTATAGCCTGGGGATGGGGTGGGAGCAGGGTAGAGGGGATTATTGCAAGGAATGAAAGTCTGTAAGATTTTCAACAACAAAAATAAACTTTTTTAAAAGAGAAGAAAGTAAAGTAAAATTATAGACATTTTAAAATCCAACCAGTTACCACCTGTCTTTGAATCTTCTTAATGATTTTTTTTAAAATATAGGTATTTTTTTATTAATTCCAGAGAAGAAAGGGAGAGAGAGAGTGAGAAAGAGAGGAAGATAAATGATGAGAGAGAATCACTGATCAGCCGCCCCCTGCACACACCACATTGGGGATCAAGCCCACAACCCAGGCATGTGCCCTGGCCGGGAATCAAACAGTGACTTCCTGGTTTATAAGTCAACTCTCAACTACTGAGCCAGCCGTGACAGACTGGCTCTTTAGTGATTTTTATGTGCTTCTTTCAGAATACCTATTTATATATTTTACTATTTTTGAATTGAAAGTGCTATGCATTTATTTTCCTCTCTTTTCATTTCATAAATTCTGACATGTTACCTAGCTAACTACTACAAAGAGACGTAATATATGATAGTTGGGTAAAGCGGATAGTAAGAAGCAAGACAAACCTAATAATGAGTGCTAACAGAGAGCTAGGCAAGTGGAACATGCAATTCCAGCACAACACTGGGGGCAATAGTAAAGAAACAGTAAAGAAAAATAGTGGGTATTCTAATGATAAATGAAATACAGCAGTCCATTCATAACAGCAAATAGGATTTAGCCACATAAAAGAAAAAATAACAAACATCCAAAACAGTTAGGAAAGACTTTTTAACTCAGTAGGAACTCAGGGGTGGGACTTCAGTCTTGAGGAGAATTAAAATGGAAAGTGGCCCTTGCTGGTTTCACTCAATGGTGAGACATTGGCACCGAAGGGTCTCTAGTTTCATTCCTGGTCAAGAGCAAGTACCTTGGTTGCAGGTTCAACCCCAAGTCCCCGTCAGGATACCAGCAGAAGGCAATGAATCAATGTATCTCACATCAATGTTTCTCTCTCTTTCTCTCCCTCCTTCTGCACTTCCCTTCTTCTGTCTCTAAAAATCATTGTAAAGAATATTCTCAATATTCAGGTGATGATTAAGAATAAATGGAAAGTGACATTTATAGCGTTAGAGATATTTGATTATTAATTAGTCATGAATTTGAAGACTCAGGAAAATGGAATAAGACAATAGTCCAATTACCAGTCTTTCAGAATACATCAATAATACATACTTTTTTTTTTCATTTTCATGAAGAGAAAGCTTTAGACATACTGGAAATTTCATTCTCACTATGTAAGTCTATCAATCTGCAAGACATAATGCTATTGATATAACATGGATAAATAAATTCTACAATGTGGAAGAACAGCTTTAAAGATGTAACTTTTTTACAATTTATCAACAATTACTTTATTTTTATTTATTTATTATTTCTTTGCTCTTTTTATTATGAATTTAATATGAATTGTGAATGTTTCTCTTTATTTATTTATTTATTTATCTATTTATTTATTTATTATTGTTTAAAGTATTAAAAAGTAAAGTAGTACATATGTTTCTTTCCCCCCCTTTAAACTCCACCAGTTTTCCCAACCCGCCAACATGCCCTGTGGGTCATTGAAATTGGATCTCAAACATTGCACTTTATTTTTTAACATGCAATAAATATTAATATTTCAAGAAAAACTCTTTTTAAGTATAATAAAGTTACATGCAATAAACATTAATATTTTAAGAAAAAAGATTTTAAATATAATAATATTACATGCAATAAAAATAAATATTTTAAGAAAATGAAGCTGTAACTCTTAAAAGCATTTAGAAGAAAATAATTCAAACCTCAGCATAGCCTTGGAGATAAAAAAAAAAAAAGAAGGATGGATTTTAATCCTAGGTTGACCACCTTCTAGAAGTATAATCCTGAACAAAATCTGTGACTTCTCTAAATCTCAGTTTTCTCATTCCTGATATAGTAGTTAGAAGTATTTGGTATTATGTGTATAAAAAACATAGGATGCATAAGTTTGTTAGTTGTATATTAATTTTAATAGTAAGAGGCCCTTAATTTTGATCACACACTATAAAAGGAAACTATTATCACCATTTCTAAGAAAAAAAAATATTTCCGTGTGTTTGGCAGAAAAAAAAAGAAAAGAAAGAAAGAATAAACCAAATTTCAATGAAATTATATTTTAAATAGAAAGGTTAACGATCAGCCATAGTATGAAAATAGCTTGCTTATCATTACAAATATGCTCAGGAGTTTGTTACCATGCAGCAAAAACTTCAAAGAAATGGGGAATGTTTTAGCAACCAAAATCCACAGATATGGATAGATTTCTGCATGGGAGTAAAGGTAGAGAAAAAGTTGTTTAGTCTAGAAAGATGAAGACTGAAAAAGATATGGTCAAAATAAAGAGCATATGAAAGATAAATGGGTTTTATTTCCTTGACTTTTCCACATAAACAATTTATGCTAATGTATTAGTGAATTAAAAGTTAAATATTTTCCAGTATCTCTATATTTTATTGTGGAATAATAAATACATATTTGAATATGTCTTATTTATTTTACTAAAATTAAAGTCATTTAAACAAAATTTCTTACATAATGCTGCCATGGAAGTAAAATAATTTAGACATGTGTTATGAGACTACTTATAAAAATTTAATCATTTTTGTGCCATAATATTCTTTCAGGACTATTTTATGTTGTCCTGGTTTCTCTTAACTCCCTCAAAAGTGGTTATATATGTAAATGACAGAAGTAAGAAAAAAAAAAAAACCTCAGTTTTGATTAGGACAGAATTTATCTATTTTGAATTAAAGAAAATGACAGAATTATCTATTTTGAATTAAAGAAAAATTGTTCAAGATAAGTTAAAATGTCTTAAATCAGCTTTCTCCAATCTTTGGTATGCATATACCTAGCTAGGCATTATAAATACTTTTGAAGGAGTATCTAGCCATGAACTTCCAGATTTTCAACTTCCTTATCTTTATACTTCCAAGTGGACACTGTCTTAAGTTGATTGATCCTCCTGAAAATCCACTTTTGATTAATGTTCAAGACCTTCTTTTCAATCACCCTATAACCATCTCAAAGTTACCATTTCAGAGTATAAAGATTTCTGGGAAGTCAAACAGAGATATAAAAATATGAATGTTGTTGCTGGGAAAGGAAATTACTAATGACAGGAAGCAAATCTTTTCATGAGTCAGGTAGTTTATAATTCTTTGTTTTGAACAAAATTGAAGGAAAACCTACCTGATAATGATCAGATTCATTTTTTATAATCTGCGTGATTGGAATGATAATCAGGAAAGACTTCAAAGAATTATGCCAAATTCTAATAACAAAATTTATATTCCTATCTGCTTATCTATATGATAAGATTTCTGACCACACATATTAAATATAATTAGAATTGTGTTTGAACACTCTTTAAATTGAAAAAATAACAATTAGATACACATTATTTTTTTAACAAAATTCCACTCATGAGAAATCTATTAAAGGATGTACAATCTCATATGATTTTACTTATATGTGGAATCTAAAAAATATATAAGAACAAGAAAACAGAAGTAGACTGATACAGATAAAAAATTGATGACTACCAGATGTGAGGAGAGTGGATAAATGGACAAAAATGGTGAAGGGGATTAACAAGTAAATCTTCCAGTTATAAGACGTAATGTACAGCATAGGAAATGTAGTCAGTAATATAGTAATACTTTTGTACGAAGGCAAATGGTCACTATACTTATTGTGGTGATCACTTCATAAGGTATATAAATGTCAACTCGTTATGCTGTGTACTTGAAAGTAATATAATATAGTATGTCAACTATAACTTTAAAATTAATTATTTACTTAAAAGATGTACTATCAAAAATTTTAGTTTTATGTTTAATTATTATTTTTAAAATATTTGTATGTATAAGTGTGTTTATCAATTGTACATACTTATAATAAAAACTCAATTCAGAAAAAATATTTTATTATATACTTGTAACCACAGGAAATTTTAAAACATTAGATTTCAATTACATATTATATATGTATGTTTTCTTATTGCACTGAAGGGTAATGGAATGAGAAATAGAAGACATTCATACAAATATGTTTCAGGTATATTTTAAAAAAATAGATAATGGTACACATCTAGTTGTATCATTTATATTCCATAAGATACATTTCAAAAAATGAAGTAAAAGTTTTAGTTTAGTTGTTATAATTTACAATATGCTGGAAGTTGTTTTTTTTTTACTTACAATATTTACATTTATAATGAAACCTTTAAAATGCTTAATTAAATTTGTGAATTTATCCATAATCTTACAAAAAAATTGGGGGTAAATGAATTACAGTTTGAAGTCCAGCTCTTTAGTTTGATTCATAGACACCAGAAGATGCTCAATTGAGATTATGCTGATTCTAAAAGCCTCACACTAATCACTACAAACAAGGAGAAAAATTATACTTTTTTTTTTTTAGTTCAGGGATGATGTCTGGTCACTGTTCACTCACCACCCAAGATTTATGATTTGAATGATGAATCAGCAATGATCATGATAAGTTTTTAAAGAATTTATCTTTGAAATATACCTTGATCTTTATATATCACTGCAGGTTGAGTTAAGAAAACAAACAAAACAACAACAAATAAAAACTGATATCAAAGGCTGCAATTTCTTTAAGTGAAATTTTATGTGATTATTAGACTTCAAAGTCACTAAACTTGTGCTAATCTTCCACATAATATTTCTAGACATGATTGTTTGAGGACACTTTCCTTTCTTCCTCTAAGCTTTTGTCCCTACAATACCTCTCCCAATTTTCTTCAATACTATCTAAAATAGGTATTGATTTTTTTAAAAGTCATATTGAGGCAATGCTTTCTTTGAAACAATACATTTAACTATGGTGTGGAACATTTGGGCTATAACTGCTAAGTCAGGCAGAGGAAAGCATACCCCTTCTAAGCATTTAAAAATGGACTGTCTATAAAAGTCACATCAAGTCTTCCATACATTTTCCATAGCATTTGACTATTTCTAGAGCACAGTAAGGAGCATAATGCTTTGCTTTTTAATGCATTGACATTTATTACTTTGTAGAAATTGAGTGTTTGAAATCCAGGAGATCACTGCTGATATAGTAGAAAAAAAGTCAATTGCTTTTCCGATTGCTCTAATAAAAACTGTAGAAATTCTTTATACTTGACATCTGTACAACTAGAGAAGTGTGTGTGTGTGTGTGTGTAAATGGAAGCTCCAGCTGCTCTTAGATTGAAGGAAACTCCATGGCATCAGCAGACAGGAATGATATTTCATTCACCCTTTGGCCATGGTAAAGGAGTCAACAAGATCCACATGGTTGTTCTGGGTGTTAAAGTGTGTCTGCTTTGTAATCGTTGTCTGAGACCCAAGCCTTCGCTTTATAGTGCTTAAATAATTGATTTCACCCAGCCTTCAGTCAGAGCTAGAAAACCCCAAATATTTTCCCACTAATCCTTAGAGTAGGGCACTGCTTTTGGTGCTCAATAGTTTCAAAATTCACAGATTCATGGGAAATCATGGATTTTACAAAGAAATCCATTTTGGCTGGGAAGGAACATAAAAGCCTCATGCTGATTATTTTATGTATAGAACCAGACCTTCAGGTTGACATGGTAAAAAAGGAATATTATTAAACTTATGAAAGATGCAGGTTGATGCTCCAGTAGATTATTCTGCATATATGTCATTGTTATTTTTAAAAAATAAGTGAATTTACCAAAAAAAATGGGATCCAACGAAAGCATATGAAGTCATCCACATGCTACAAAACATTAGGACAACTGGCCTTTAAGATCAAAAGCTCTCTAATGAAGAGCTCAATCGAGAAAAGACATTCTGAGTGCTTAGCTACCCAAACCAGTAGGTTTAATGAAAATATATTCCTACAAGGAAAGCATTCCGTATGTTCTGTCTACTGTTTGAAGCAATGAAATTAAAATTTATTCACCATTGAATTAATGGTAAGTTATTTATAAGGGAAATATAAACTTACTTTCAGTGTTTCAATTTGATTGTTCGACATACTGAAAGAACTTGAAACAGACTAGCAAGTAAAGCACAGTATGAGATAGACCATTTAGGGATAACTATAATAAAATTTCCTGAAGGATACTGAAATAACTGCTCTAAGACAGCTGAGTTGAGTGAATTACCATACTCAAGCAATAAATTTGGCATTTAAGGC
This sequence comes from Antrozous pallidus, assembly GCA_027563665.1. Classification (NCBI taxonomy): domain Eukaryota; kingdom Metazoa; phylum Chordata; class Mammalia; order Chiroptera; family Vespertilionidae; genus Antrozous; species Antrozous pallidus. The sequence continues at coordinate 69,291,138 of CM050516.1, read as the reverse complement.
TTTTCAGTGCAAAGCCAAAGCATGGGAAACATTTTGGGTTGCATTGTTTTCACATTTTAGCATTAGAAAGTATCAAAATTTATCTAACATCACTGTTTCCTTTAGAAGGAAAACTATGTGGATGTTAACAATAGTGTATCTTACATATGTGTGGCAAGTGTAAAGGTGGTGATGTATGTGTCAAGCTGTCAGACACAACAAGCTCTAGAGCAGTGGTTCTCAACCTTTATAATGCCGTGACCCTTTAATACAGTTCCTCAGGTTATGTTGACCCCCTACCATAAAATTATTTTAATTGCTAGTTCATAACTGTAATTTTGCTACTGTTATTAATCAAATGTAAATATCTGTGTTTTTCGATGGTCTTAGGCGATCCTGCAAGCAGGTCGAAAACCGCTGCTGTAGAGCCTAATACCATTGGAAAACACAGATATTTACATTACAGTTCATTAACAGTAGCAAAATTACAGTTATGAAATAGCAATGAAAATAAATTTATGGTTGGGGGTCACCACAACATGAGGAACTGTATTAAAGTGTCATGGCATTAGAAAGGTTGAGAACTTCTGCTCTAGAGGATACAGAATGGACACAATTTACTTCCCATGAATGGCAAACACACATTGACACTTACAAAATGCAATGAGTGCATCGATGTAACATCATGTGTAACACAAAATTTGCTGCATTTTAAGAAGAGATTTGTATGCCTGCTCTGTTAAAATAATGGAAAATGGGCTTGGGGGTGGGGGAAGCGGATAATGGTTTGCTGTTTCCAAATGGACCCCAGAAATTTTGACAAACATGTTTTAATTTTAGTGTTTCTCCTTTATATCAATATATATATATATATATATATATATATATATATATATATATTATGCCATGATATGTTTTGAGAAACAGATGCCTGTAATGCTATAACCTGTGGTCATAGCTCTGATCTGTTAAATCTTATCCATAAAACTGTGTAAGATGATAAGCTTTGAAATAGGCATTATCAAGTTTACATATTTGTAGAGAAGTAATGAGAAAGGCCTTCACATAGTCTATAAAACTACTCTTTCATCAGCCCCAGAGTAGCTCTCTGCAGAATAGATGGAGGTGATCCCATTACCCTTTGTAGTCACAGCTAAGTGGGACCTGGTGCAAGAGTTATCTTCATGTGGATTACACAAGAAATAAATCTTTGTGTCACTTCATGGTGTGAATTATATGATTGGTTCACTGCCTTGCTTTTTTACAATTTTTCTTTAACTTAGCAAGAAAAAGATTACTATCAGGGTTTAAGTTAATGGAATCTTTGCATGGGAAGATTTATGTAATGGAAGATAAGAAAAAAAATTGTGTTTATTTTTAGCAACACTTGGTGAGAAAAGGCAGAATCCAAATTAATTAAAAAACAAAAGTTCCCATGTGCAAAAGAAGGTTTATGCTTTAAGCAGATATAACAGCAGTTTCATTGATTTTCCTGGAGGAATAATTGATTCTAAGAAGGATGCCCTTTTGGAGGCGCAACCTCTACAGCAGGATTCAAGGGCACAGGTAGTGTCTCCACATGACCTTCCCATTTATATCTTTCTCAGTCTCCTGGCAGCCACCACAGCAGTGTAATAATGGGCTCTACTACCTAATCCTAGGGGCTTAATCACAAGGAACAATAGCCTGTAATTATTGGAATCGAGAGTCTAGATCAGTGGTGGGCAAACTCATTTGTCAACAGAGCCGCAAACTGCGGCTCTCGAGCCGCATATGGAAATGAGAGAACTTAAGATTTCCTGAAACTAAAATAAAAAAGGAAAATCTGGCACATAATACCATACCTTCAAGCTTAAAACAAAACAAACAGCCCAGCTGGTGTGGCTCAGTGGTTGAGCATCTACCTATGAACCAGGAGATCATGGTTCGATTCTGGTTCAGGCACATGCTCTGGTTGCGGGTTCCATCCTCAGTATGGGGCATGCAGGAGGCAGACAATGGATCAATGATTCTCTCTCATCATTGATGTGTCTATCTGTCCCTCTTCCTTCTTCTTTGAAATCAATAACAATATTTTTTAAAAAATAATAATAAAAATAAAACTTTACATTTAAAAAAATTGTCATTTTGCCTCAAATGCTTGACAGAACTACAGAGCCATATTGAATCATTTGCTCAAACAATAGATTTAGCAATTTCTTACAGTGTGTCAGGCACCACTGAAGGCATTTATTTGCTAAGAAATAAGGCAGACAGTAAGCAGATATGCATAATATACATTATGTTAAGTTGTATGAATGCTACCAAGATAAAGCAGAAAAAGGGGATGAGAGGAGGGTGGCAATTTTCCACGGTTTGCTCAGGGAAAGCAGCCCTGGTAAGATAGCTATAGACTCAAAAGGGAACCTGTTTGTCTTATCCTAAGACCATCAAAGAAATCAGTGTGTCCCTAGCCTGTTTGACTCAGTGGACAGAGCGTCAGCTTACAGACTGAAGGATCTCAGGCTCAATTCTCATCAAGGGCACATGCCAGGGGTTGCTGGCTTGATCTCTAGTAGGGGGTGTGCAGGAGGCAGCCAATCAATGATTCTCTCTCATCATTGATTTTTCTCTTTCTCTCTCCCTGTTTCCCTTCCTCTCTAAAATCAATAAAACTATTTTTTAAAGAAATAAATGTGGAAATAAAGGATGATCGAATGATTCAGGTCCTTTTATTTGATCTTTGGGGACATTACATTTTTATTTAAAGAGTAGAGGAAAATCAATTTTACTTCACAACAATCGTTGATGAGGTGGCGACATTTTTAGTGGAAGAAAGTGATATGTCTCTGAACATGGGGCTTTCACCAGGAAAACTGGAGCAGAGGTAGCTATTATTTCACGTATTGTCTTCCTCATTCACCTCAATAGTTTTCTCAGAAGAACAGAAGAGAAATTGGTATGTTGCGATATTTAGAGTGGGTCTTTTTTGTTTGTTTGTTTTATGAAAAGGAATGTTGAACCAACTTTGAAGCTTAATTACTAAAAGAAACAAACCTTCAATTGACTAAAGCTGTGCACATGGAGATTGACTTGACTCCCACACCAGGAGTAAATGTGCTACACTGGACAGGGCAGGGCTGTTTAATGAGTGAAATGACAAGAAGTGTTTCATAGTAAAGTACAATCCAAAGATCCTTCACAGACAAATTGTTCCACCCCCATAATGCTGGTCATTAGCATATTATATCAAAGAAGCATTTTCTTCTTTTTCTTACTCCTCCATTCCTCCCAGTCTGAAAAACAATCAAACACACACACACACACACACACACACACACACACACACACATACACACACACACACATACACACAAATAGGGTAACTCCAAAACATAGTCCTTATAAATACAGAAATTATTTAAAAATAGAAAGGAAGTAGGCAACACCCAGAAGACACATGACAAAAAGGAAAATAGTTACATGTAACCATAAGCAACTTGCCTTAAGAAGCATGGTAAAAGGAGAAGGGAAATCAGCAGAAGAAAATGCATATGGAAATAGCAGTCACTAGCTCATCATTACTGGATAGAATGATCCTAACGGTACTTTTTCACAAGAAAATAAGAGTTCTGAGTCACCTTCACAGATGGTAAGAGCTGTAAAAGACAAAATTAAGGGACCAAAAGATTCTTTTCATTTCTAATGGGAGTATTATTTATACACTGGTGGCCTGGGGCACAAAATTCATGCACAGGGGCAGGGTGTTCCTCAGCCTGGTCTGCACCCTTTCCAATCTGGGACATCCCTCTCACAATCTGGAACTGCTGGCTTCTAACCCCTCACCTGCCTGCCTGCCTGATCATCCTTAAGCATTCTGCCTGTCAGCCTGATTGCCCCCAACTTCCCCCCCTGCTGGCCTGCTTGCCCCAATTGCCCCCCTACCAGCCTGAACACCCACAACTGCCCTCCCACCTGGCCTGATATCCCTAACCACTTCTGCCTCAACCATGCCAACATGGCTTTGTCCAGAAGGATGTCCAGGTCTCCCGGTCTAATTAGCGTATTATCCTTTTATTAGTATAAATATAGAGTACACACTTTCCTTTTTTATAAAGTGTATTTTCTTTCCCTACTCTTGAAGTTGCATGCATCTGTGGTGGCATAATCTTGGTAACAGCCTTCAGTGTACAGTGATCTCTGTTCTAAAGGAAAAGATTGTTTTGCCAGATGTTAAGCAGCTCTGACAGCTGTTGTTTTTTTTTTTTTTTTAATTCAAACATGAACATATCATTTTGCACCTAATTTAAGAGGCCCTGAAGGAATCAGAACCTCTTATCTCCAAATATAAACACATCATGGAGATACTTCAGGTTCCATGCTGAGTACCTGCTGCCCCATGCTTTCAACCCAAACACGCTGTCTCCAAAATTGTTCATTAAAAAAAAAAAAAGAATTGTCCAAATGTCACTACAAAGGTTTCATGATTGCATACCACATTCAATAGGGAGACAGTCCTAACTTCAGATACATTCTGCTAAAAAAAGACACTAAATCATAAATATTTTTATTATTTTGCTGTTAGCTAACTCCAAATATGTCATTATTTGGTCCATTTCATATATATTCCAAGTACATTTTTTTTTCTAAACTGCTGTATAAGTAGTTCTCAAATATTTTCTCTGAACTAGGCCTGACATTAAAGATGTTACCTCAATAAGAAAAGATTAGTTTTTTTAAGTCTAATTATGTTGAATGTGATTTGTAAATAATTTTGATTCCATTGAGATTTGTATACTCAAAACTGGTGAGTTGAAATAAATATTAGCTATATTTTTGGCTATATTAATTTTTTAAAATAAAAATATGTTTTGATTGACTTTTAGAGAGAGGGAGAGAGGAGAGTTAGAAACATCAATGATGTGCCAAAACCAGTTTGGCTCAGTGGATAGAGCATTGGCCTTCGGACTGAAGGGTCCCGGGTTTGATTTTGGTCAAGGGCATGTACCTTGGCTGTGGGCACATCCCCAGTGGAGGGTGTGCTTGAGGCAGCTGATGTTTCTCTCTCATTGATGTTTCTGACTTTCTATCCTTCTCCCTTCCTCTCTGTAAAAAATCAATAAAATATATATATATTTTAAAAAGAATCATCAATGATGAGAGAGAATCATCACCTTCTGAAGAACCCCTACTGGGGATGGAGCCTGATACCATACCTGGGCATGTGCCCTGACTGGGAATTGAACTGGTGACCTCACTGACCAACACCAACTGTGTTTCACTGTATTTTAGATCATCAATAATATTCTTAACACAAAATCCGCTAGACCCTTCTCATTGGCAGTCTTTCTTACTGCGTGCAGTTTCCAGTTTGAGTTCTGAGATACTGTTGAGTGTGGGATTCTACCTACCTAGAAGCTGGTAAGTTAGTTTGCCGGTGTTTCGTGGGTGCTGGCAGAAGACCCAGTCTCCTGGGTCAGAAACAAGAAAGCAGCAGAGCAGCAGCACCATCACCCAGTTTGCTTTGGTTCCCCACAATCACCAAGTTCCCACCCACCCTGAGGACCACAGAAAGCAAGTGGGACAAGAGGCCTGAGGGGGTGTGCATGGCCACTGACAAACACAATTCGAGAGGTCCAAGCACAAGGTGAGCCTGCTTTTTGTCCTTGAAAGGGAAACACAAAACCTGAACAATGGCCTTGGTGAGGTGGCTGGGCCTTGTATTCTTGCTATATGCAGCACGTACAGTAAGTCCTCACTTAACGTTGTCAGTAGGTTATTGGACAGTGAAACCCTAAGAGAAAGGATACCTCACCTCAAAGATGTGCAGGAGGAAACCGGAGACCCTGGAGAGAACCTCTGGACACTTCACAGAAAGTGGTTTTTACTCATCAAGGTTGTAACAAAACAACATTGAACTCAATGATGTTATTGCTGTGGGAGGCTTGGTGTGCAGGGAAGATTTTTTTTTATTCAAAATATTTCCAGAATGAAAGTGATTTTTATTCTTTCCAAGAAATCTATTCATAATCTCTTTACACACACACACACACACACACACACACACTCACACATCCCTTTTACATTGACTTAAACTGAAATGGAAACCTTAAAGTAACCCCCCACACACACACAACACACATATTCCTAAATCAACCAGATTCCCTCCATGATAAAGGTAAAGGTGGGTTTTTATAAGCAAAGAACTTGCTCGGTTCTTTGCTTGTAAATAAAACTCTACATGGATTAGGTATTTTTGCGATGTTGACAGCTGTGCTTTAGGACTGAATTGAGGTGATATCATTCTGCATAAGATACCAAAAACACAAATAGCTACATATTTCCATCGCTATGGATAGAAACTATATTTAAAATGGGAAATGCTGCTAAAGCTTGGAACAAAATACTGGTCGTTCTCTGTTTATACTATTCTGGGCAAAAAGAAAACTTTTACAAATTAAAACTAAAGTCCTGCATTACTTTGCCATAATATATATAGAAATACATTTTCACGTTTATTAGATTATAAAATGCACCTGTTTTTCTGTGAAATTTGTGACGAGTTTTTAGGGAGTCTCTTGATCTTATACTAGTATTCAGTTAGGACTGTCTAATTCCTGGTTTGTACTTTAAAGAAAAGCAGTGAAAGAGAATAACAGTATGTTTAGAAAAACCCAAGATAATAGCAATATTCTGTTTCAAAAGCTATCTTATTTTCAGCCTATCCCACTTTTTAATAAAAATGTCTTTGCAGGACAGGTTGCCTTTAACATAAACTAGTAAGATGGAATTTAAAAAGTGCATCAGAAATAATAAAATTATGTTAATATGTAATTTTTAACTTTAATACATGCATAACTGTCTACTGCAGGCTTTCCAGAATGAATAATATATTCAGCAGGCACAACTGTAGCCAAGGATTTCCAAAAATTGTAACGGTAGTAATTGTTTAAAAATCTGGAAAATAGCCCAGAGTAATGTATTCCTTTTAACAAAAAATGTTCTTTTAATCTTAAGAAAGAATAGTTTCACTAAGGTGAAAAAGCAAAATCAGGATTAAAGAAATAATTTTCAAAAGTTTATCCTAACCATCAATCCCTGCAATATCATTTTAATTTCATTAGGCCAAAGAACTGAATAATAACACCATCCTTCAAGTAGCATTGCCTCTTTCTTTGTTCACTTGAGAATTTCTCTCCACTTGCTCAGCAAGCATTAATTATTCCATTGTGTCTTGAGGCTAGAAAAAAAGAAGACTGAAACTAGGGCCTTGCCTTCAAGTTCATTTTTCAGGGTTAGAATGAACTCATAAACAACATATGACATTGAATGTGGTAAGACACCTGTACAATGCTATTAGCAACCACTCTGTACAACAGACTAAGGACTTGAACTCCACACTGGTTCTAAAGCTCCTTTGAATGACACACTAACTTTGCAGAATATTCCACTACAAATAAGTTGGGCTAGTCTACATTTTTCCTCATTTCCATGCTTATACACTACAAAGTCGCAGTTCTTTTCAGAAGCTTAATAGTGACTCATAAACAAAACAAAGGTCAGGGTGTTTACAGTCCCAATAATTTCAATATAATTTTGATGGCCTTATGTGTAATGAGAGTGATCACTGCTCAAAATAATATAAGCTACAATTTGCTGCGTGCTTATTCTGATTAGGCACTATGACACTCTCTTTATATGTTTTCCCCACTTAGTCCTTAAAACACTGCTATGAGCTAGGTACAATTTGGGTTCATACTTAGAGAGGACACCTAGGCTAATAGAAATCAGGTGACAAATCCCAAATCCACATCCATCCTAGGAGGAATAGAATTCAAAACTAGGCTTCGCTGTGTTTCAGCTATGTATGCTATTTGTTCACACAGTCAACTAAGTGGATTTTTTTCCTAACTGTGCCAAATGTTATTCTTACGTAGACTTTTTTCTCCCAAATTTATTATTCATAGTCATTGGAAAAAATATGTTTCTTTGGGACCTTTAAAAGTGGCAAAAAGTTTTCTTCAGAAAAAATATTATTTCTATCTGTGTGAGTGTGTTAGGGCTACCTTAACAAAGTGCCACAACTTGATGGCTTACACAATAGAAACTTCCTGCCCGACCGCAGTGAAGGCCAGAAGTCTCCGATCAAGGTTCTGAAGGGCTGGTTCCTTCTGAGGGGTGTGGGATATCCTCCTGATGCCTCTCTCCTGGATTCTGGGAGGTTGCTGGCAATCTTTGGTGCCCCTTGGCTCCTGGATCTCTGCTCCCATCTTCACATAACACCCCCTACCCCCAGTGTGCATATCTGGGTCTACATTTCCCCTTTGCATAAAGACACAATCATAGTGGATTAGAGTCCAACCCTACTCCAGTATAGTCTCAACTTGACTAAATCCCCCATCTTAACTAAATCCCTCTTCTTTACCAAATTCCTCGTCTTTACTAAAATGTTTATTATTATAGTGATTGAGCATAAATTGTGTGAACATGTGGACTGCAGTCAAGGAGGAGAATTTATGCCCTATTCTAAGAAGGAGCTGCTTCCCAGTTCTAACCAAGTGATGTCATAAAGAAAACTATTCAAGCTGTATGAAACCTATATTTTTATGTATAATTACTCATATTAAATATAGGTTCATGGAGGCTTTTCCTGGGGGGTGGGAGTGACCAAGGGAGAAGTCAATGACAGAAAAAGGAGACATACTTTAAACAATAATATATATATATATATGTATACATATACATATATATATATATGTTAATAGGAAACACATACAACACACACACACGCAAACACATACACACACATACACACTTGTCAGCCACTACATCAATCAGCAGACTCTGGCCCATAGATCTTCAGTTCCATGTCCCATCTGTGTTTCTCCCCTCAAGAGCTTCTCCTCATCCAGTAGCCAGTCCTTCCTGTTCCCAGGACCTCTTCTTTTTTTAATTTTTTTTTATTGATTAAGGTAGTACATATGTGTCCTTATCCATCATTGCCCCCCTCACTCCACTCCTGTTCATGCCCTCACCCACCCCCCGGTGTCTGTGTCCATTGGTTAGGTTTATATACATGTATATAAGTCCTTTGGTTGATCTCCCTCCCTTACCCCCACCCTCTCCTACCTTCCCTCTGAGGTTTGAGCATCTGATCAATGCTTCTTTGTCTCTGGATCTGGTTTTGTTCATCTTTATGTTGTTCATTATATTCCACATATGACTTAGATCATGTGATATTTATCTTTCTCTGATGGGCATATTTCGCTTAGCATAATTCTCTCCATCTCCATCCATGCCCTTGCAAATGGTAGGAATTCTTTCCTTTTTATAACAGTGTAGTATTCCATTGTGTAGATGTATCACAGTTTTCTAATCCACTCATCTGCTGATGGGCACTTAGGCTGTTCCCAAATCTTAGCTATTGTAAATTTTGTTGCTATGAACATAGGGGTGCATGTATACTTTCTGATTGCTATTTCTAGTTTCTTGGAATATATTCCTAGAAGTAGGATCACTGGGTCAAATGGGAGTTCCATTTTTAGTTTTTAGAGGAAATTCCATACTGTTCTCCATAGTGGCTGCACCAGTCTACATTCCCAACAGCAGTGTACGGGGTTCCTTTTTTTCCACTTCCTCTCCAGCGCTTGTCGTTTGTTGATTTGTTGGTGATAGCCAATCTGACAGGTGTGAGATGATACTGCATTGTCATTTTGATTTACATCTCTAGATAATTAGTGACTTTGAGCATGTTTTCATATGTCTCTTGGCCTTCCTTCTATCCTCTTTCGAAAAGGATCTATTTAGGCCCATTGCCTATTTTTTTTTATTTGATTGTTTATCTTTCTTTTGTTAAGTTGTATGAGTTCCCTATAAATGTTAGAGATGAAATCCTTATCAGAGATAACATTGACAAATATGTTCTCCCATTCAGTGGGCTTTCTTGTTGTTTAGACCTTTTCTTCTTGCACCATTTTTTCTTGGCAATCTCAAGAATTCCAAAAAATTATTATTTTTAGCTGTATTTTCATTGTTGAGACTATTATAGATGTCCCTCCCTCCACCCCCTTAGCTCACCTCTAACAGCCCCCTCCCTGCTTTCCCTCTGGCCTTCACCACACTGTTGTCTGTGTCTACAGATTATGTATATATGTTCTTTGGTTAATCACTTCACTTTCTTTTAAATCTTCCTCTTTTACCCTTTTTTTTTTGTCCTTTGCTTGAGTCCAACATTTCCAGCAATGAACTAGTTGGAATTTCAAACTCAGTATGCCCCCAAATGAACTCATTATCTTCCATACCTCTCAGGAATTCCTCTCTCTATTAAGGGCACCATCACTCCTCTTATCACCCAGGTTGGAAAATTATGGAAACTCTCAGACTCCCCTCTTGTAATGTCTATGTCTAACAATTTGATAAATTTGCTACAGAGCCCTTTTGAGAAGCTGGGAAATTAAGTAATGCTCCCACAGGTAATTGTTTATGTGACTGTGAGTGTAAATTTATCCTACTTCTCTAGAGTACCTATAAGCTAGAGAGGAAATTAAAATGCCAACCAGTCTTCACCAGCTGCTTTTGCAATATGCATATGCAACTGCAATTGGCAGTCAGGTGAAACTCTGGAAGCCAATAACATATTCTGTTGTGAACAAGAAACTGGTCATTTCAATGTTTAATCAAAACTTTCTACCATTTAAAATGTTTCCTGAGAAAAATGGGCTAAAAAAATCGCACATATATACACGAAAATACCAACCAACCAATAAATAAACAAAAACTAAAGTCCATTCACAGAGATACTGAAACTTGTTTTTTGTTTGTTTGTTTGTTTTTGTTTTTGTTTTGTTTTTTTGTTTTTAATTTACAACCTTGACTCTGCCCTCTATAGAGGGAAAGGATTGCCATGTGGAATTAACTGGTCATGCATACATTTTCTTTGAATGGAAAATTGGCTTCTTCCCAATTCCACTAAATACTGAGTGAATGCTCAGAGAATATTGTTTGAATAGAAATAAAATTATTCATATTTCAGATGACTGAAAATTCCTCCTTTAATAATTCTGTTCCATTTTCCCATCCCTGTTACCACATTTTCATTACCCTTAGCTGAAATATTCATAATACCCTTTAAACTATCATTCTGAGCATTTTTGGAATTCTTAAGATTAATTTTTCTTTAAACTTATTTTTCAATTATAACTGAAATAGAAGTGCTGTGTCAGATGGTAGTTCTCTTCTAAATTATTAAAGAACTTCCATACTGTTTTCCACAGTGGCTGCACCAATTTACAACCTCACCAATAGTGAATGAGGGTTCCCTTTTCTCCACAACCTTGTCAACACTTGTTTGTTGATTTATTGATTATAGCCATTCTGACATGTATGAGGTGATATCTCATTGAGAATTAGATTTGCATTTCCTGATGATTATGGATGTTGAGCATCTTTTCATGTGTCTGTTGGCAATCTATTATGTCCTCTCATGAGAAATGTCTAGTCATACTAAACATCTGGTCTTAGCCAAAAGGCTGAGAAACAATTGAAGAAGTATTTACTTATATCCTTTACCCATTTTTAAATCAAATGTGAGCTTTTATATTTTGGGCTATATGAGTTTTTTATATATGAGATCAGCTTTAGCTGTTTTATATAGATAGAATGTGCAGAAGTCAGAAATGATTTTTACTTTTAATTAATATTAAGTTTATGAAAATTACAAAATGAAGAGTGAAGTTCCTCTGAAATTTTTTAATTCAGCTTTTAAATAGTATTACAATGTTGGAAACTTTAAAATTTTAATAAATTAAATGTTATACATTATTTCATCATGTATTTATAAAATTAACATACATAATTTCCTTATAAACATTGCAATTGTCTGACATAATAAAGTTTTGTAAATACTTAAAAACTCTTATAAAACTAGTAAGTAAATTTATAAATCTGGTAATTCCTAAGTTATCTTAAATGTATTAAATTTTAATTGTAAACTTATATTTAACTAGAAGTCATAAGTATAAATTAATTTTTCAATGATCTCTTTGAAAACTGCATAAGAGTTACCCAAATATTCATCACAGTGTTTATAATATTCAAAACATACAAATTATTGTTAAAAAATACAAAAGTGTAAGTATCAGAGTATTGCTTTATTATATCTCTATTTCTAATTCCAAATCTCTCCTAGGTTAAAAACATTTAGCTACTGAGGAAAAAAATTCACATATTGGGTTTGTTACCCCTAATATTGAAGTAACCTTCTCATCATTCAGAAATTGTGCAGACTAAAATATCTGCCTTTGGGATAGTCAAGCTATTCTGTTGGGCACACCTGCACTGAATCCAAAATAAACTTGTTAACTATTCTTATAGCTCTTTTTTCTCTTATAAATAAGAAAAAACATTAAAAAGTTACTTTCTAATAGATAATTTGGTAAAAAATTATATTGGAAACAATAAATAAGACTTTTGGGGATTCTTCTGGAAGAGTTGTGAAGATGTTGGAAGCCTTTAAGCACAGAAGCAAGATGAATTTTCTGTTCACCCTGGCTGCTGCCATCTGGAAGATAGATGGACACGGGCCAGTGGGTCTGTGAGGAAGAAGGGCCCTGAACATCTAGTCAGGGGGGAGGTAAGGAAACACTAAAGTTAAAATATTTGTAATGGAGAGACATAGAATTTGTTAAAAGTGCTTTTGAGCCAACATTTTATTGACAAGTACTATAGTTAAATTAACATTTTAAAAGTCCTGACACACATTTGTCAGAAAGTAAAGATTAAAATGTCATTTATTCATAATCCCATCTATATAAAATTGTGAGTGTACATAATTGATTAAAGAAGGTAGAAATTTTAAGTGTCTTTCAAAATTTTTGTGAAAGTAAATAAAAGTTTGCTTTGAAAGCATATACAATTTCTAAAAGAAAAAAAAATATTCAGGAACAATTTTGTTAAGATAAGTTTCAAAGCAACTGTGGGTGGCCAGAATGAGATTTTTACATAGTTTCAGACTTTTCCTGGGGTTGGGGGTGGGGAGGTGATGGTGGGGGTGGGGAGTAGGGGTAACATAACTTCACAGTTTATAGATATCTTATGCTTACCAGGTTTTAACTTCAATAATATCCACAAATTATACTAGTCTGTTCATTATATTATTTTAAAATTGTTATTAGGTAAGTTTCTTTTGAGAAAAGTCATAATTGGGAAAAATAGGTAAACATATCACTCTTTAATTCTCAAAAGTTTTGAAATGCTTGTTTTAAGTATCATTGAAACATTTTAGGTCTTTAGAATTTATTAATTCAGTTGAAAATATAGAATAGTAATGATTTGATGTGGCCAGATAAATTGTCATGTACTCTATCAGCTCTAGTATTAGGAAATGGATATAACTTTATTACATTAGATAAATTCACCCATTTGTAAAATTACTCATTGTAGAAGTAAATAAATGCAATTATTGCTTCTTTCACCATTCCACTATATGAGTTCTTCAATTACAACATGCAACTTCAATCTTTTATTATATTTGACTATTTTACACAATTTTAAAACTTCATAACAGTTATCAAGAGACACACTCGAAATCTAATAAGCAAATAGCAGGAAAAGTGACAATTTGCTTAAAGGAAACTACTGATGTTTCATGGAGATTTCAAAACACAAAACAAAACAAAAATAAAAACAAACAAAAATCCACATCCTCTTGAGATGCTCTTAGGACAATTCACACAAAAGAAGAGAGCTATTGTAAGGCTACTATGAATAGAATAAAAAAGAATTATTTTTTAACCTGGAAAAAACAAACACAGAGATATATTGAGTCATAATATTGAAAACTAGACATCATCCTACTCATGGCAAAAAGCATCACAGGATAGTCACAATTGTGAAAGCACTTTGTGGTTCAAGACCCAGATAGAAATGCGGTAACAGGAATAAGACAAACATCACTTCCCTTGTGTAGCAGTTCAGAAAGACCCATGTGTATGCATTGCTAGTTGGGGCTGAGAAATGCCTTATACTTCATTTTCTTATATTATTTTATTTTTTTAAAAATCTTTTAAGCCTATCAGAAATAGCCTACCAATAAAACACAAAGCATATTATTTTGAATAATTTCCTTCTAAATATTTTAAGTAAAAATGATAAGAATTTTATTACTAATATCTATGGGAATAAAAACTCCCACTGCTAGTTGTTTTCAACTTCAGAAAAAGTATAGTCAAGGAAACAAATTAAACATGACTGTGGTACATAGTCTGTTTTAACATAGGTGCACAGATCAAATTAAATGATAAGAGACTATGGAAATTCTTGAAATACTAACAATAATAGCCATCTAGTTGCAACATATTTGTAAATCACTTCAAACTTCTCATATATTATTTAGATATATTTATAAAATTTGAAATTAACATACTTGTCAAACTGCAAGTCAATCAGAGCCAAATGTTTCCATTCATGGAACTCTCTTGGAATCAAACCATAGTAAAAAAAAATTGTTTTATAAGCTACTGGTTATTTTCTTGACTCACAGTTTTAACATTGAGATAGAGCCAAAAGTTATGTAGCTAGAGCCATTTGTTAGACCCAAAGTGTTATTTAGCTAACTGAAAATAAGTAAGAGTTATCCAACAGTAAAGAAGACTGCAAATTAATAAAGTTGTTAAGTGTTTGGAAAGTACAATTCAAATTGCTTCCATCAATCACCCTGGTATGTGGAACATTAATGTCTTAACTCTCATTAAAATGTGAGCCTAAAAAGCCTAGGAGTGTGAAAATTTTCCAAAAAAAATGTCCACCATCTAGCATTTTAGAGAGCACTTTTTGAGATATATTCATACATCTTCACATATACATATATTTTTATTACATGTTCATTGCACAACATTTAAATAAAATGTAAATACAAGGACAAGAAGAGATGCGATTTAAGCATTTTTAAAGGCCATATAAGTAAAATTTCCACTAGAAATGGAGCATTAATGTCAAAATGTGCGCAAGTGCACACAACACACACACACACACACACAGAGAGAGAGAGAGAGAGAGAGAGAGAGAGAGAGAGAGAGAGAGAGAGAGGGCTGAAATATCACTCCCCAAAGGGAGTCAGCCATGGTAATGATTGATCTACTCAGACATAATTTCAAGGCGAAGTGGTAAGTAGGGTAACCCAGCTCCAAGCCAACAGCAGCTTGAATCCTGCATCATGTTTAGGAACACCTGCAACTTATATCACATGCACTTTCATTTGAAACATGCTGCTAAATCTGTAAAATTATATAGTATGGTCCCATGCTCTGTCACACCATGACTGCCCCTTTGATCTGGGTCCATGGGGAGCACTTATTCATGTGGGCAGCAGCAACAGCTGTAAATTCAATGCTAATACTATTAGGGTATTGAATTTCCCTTTATTTTCCAGCTGAAATCAGGGTTTATCTGCACTACATTCCCCCTTTATTATATGTCTAAGTTTCTGAGGTTTCAAGGGAATCTATCAAAGGTAGTTGCTTAAAAACTGTGACCATGAGGTTTTATTAGAGTAACAACAAAAACAGTTTTATTGTTCCTCTTAGGTAAAGGGAATTGACTGAGCCTGATGAATACCAATCTTTATATTTTGGGCATTTTTGGTCCTGCCCTAACTATAGTTCATAGTTGTTCATTATTCACAATTATTAAAAAAAAATACAGTTGAGGAAAAGCTGAACTTGGCACCAAGGACACTCTGTTTAATCCACTTGATAGAATGAAAAGATAAAGAAAAAAGATAGTAAAATAGAAAATGAATGAATGTATCCATGGACTTGTATAAGGAAATATCTCATAAGATTAGTGTCTCATGGTTCTACCTTTTATTTTCTTTTATATTCCCTTTTACACTCTAATTGTTATTCCTCCTACACCATCTTCCATCATCAAAGTCAAACTTGATCAACTTGATCCTTTACATTCCTTCTGCCATCCCTTCTGCTCAGGCTCTTAGGGCCTCACAACTATGTTATATGAGTGGCCTCTAATCAAATTACCTGCCTTTTCTTCCTCCAGTCCACTAGTCATGTTGTGAAGAAGGATTCGTCTGACATTCCACTCAAAATACAGCCCCAGCATCTCAAAATTGACTTTATGACTATGAGAAAGCAAAAAGGCCTTGTTTTGTATTTCCTTCTAATACTCCTATAAGGAGACTTCTTTCCCTCTTCCATATAGACAGACTGCCTAATGGGCAACTTTGCTACTTGAGGTATGGTTTATGAGCCACACCCCACTGCCGCAGCAATACCTGGGAGCTACTGAGAAAGGAAGACTCTTAGGCCTTATGCCAGACCACCCGAAACAAGATCTCTGTTTTTAACAAAATCCACTTATGCCCATGAAAACTTGAGAAGTACTGTGTTGGTTTTCACCCCTCCCCCAATCCATAACCTCCAGTAAAACTTAGCTATGTATTTTTTATGTTTCTTTTTGTTGCTCCAGAGGAAGAGTTTTCTTTGTCTTTTCTATCCTGTGTAAGTTTGACATGTAGTTCAGTAAGGAGCTATGAGAATCATCATTTCTTCATCAAATGAGAACCTTACGAAACAGGGAAGTGAAATAATAAATTATCCAGCTCAGTAGAGAGAACAGCAGCTAAATCTTTAAATTTGTTCTAAAAATCCCCTAGAAAGAAAACATTCTTGAAATCAGAATACCAGTATGAATATGAGGATATATTTCTTGAGCAACTAATTTAAACTTAACCTACATTATAAGATAATACCATTTGTGGATGTGCTGGGTCACAAAATTAGGTGTTGGTGATATTTTCACTCTTTAAAAAGTACTTTCTTATACAGACATAGTAGAGGAAACCCCAAATATTATACCAAATTATTTCTAGAACATTTAATTTTGAAAAAAGTAAATAATATTCTAATATGGGTAATTGCAACAAAGTAAACTTTTAAAAATATATCCTATAATGACAGAACAGCAGAACGACCGTCCAGACAACCTTCCGGACAAAGTGAGGGCTCTGAGGGCTGAGACCCTTGTATGAATTTTGTGCAGCGGGCCTCTAGCTTTAGATAAATAGATAGATAGATAGACAGATAGATAACAGTATTTACAATAATAGATGTGAACATCAAATTTTGTGTTAAATATTAACAGGTAGCTTATGTCATTTACCTCTTTTTTTTTTTTGGGACCCAAACTTGGTGTAACTTAGAATAACCTTGAGTTTTGGGGGTAAATCCATATGCCCAAACCAGAACCTGAGTAATTTTCTAAGCTTTCCAAATAAGTCTGAACCTACCAAAGATTGGGAACCAGAGCAATTATATAAACTACTAGGGATACAGAGCACAAAATTTGTGCAGGGGAGGTGGGAGATATCCCTCAGCCCTGCCTGCACCCTCTCCAATATGGGACACCTTAAGGGATGTCCAACTGCCCGTTTAGGCCCGATCCCGGTAAGTTCAGGCCTAAATGAGCAGTTGGACATCATTCTCCCAATCCAAGACTGCTGGCTCCAAACTACTCACCTGCCTGCCTCCATGATTGCCCCTAACCACTTCTGCCTGCCAGCCTGATCACCCAGCCCCTAGGCACTCCCCTGACAGCCTAATTGATGTCTAACTGCTCCCCTCCCAGCCTGTTTGCCCCCAACTTCCCTCCTCTGCCAGCCTGGTCACTCCTAGCTGCCCTCCCCTGCGGGCTTGATCACCCCCAACTGCCCTCCCTTGTAGGCCTGGAACCTCCTAATGGCCCTTCCCTGCTGGCCATCTTATGGTGGCCATCTTGTGTCCACATGGGGGCAGAATCTTTGACCACATGGGGGCAGCCCTCTTGTGTGTTGGAGTGATGGTCAACCTACAAATTACTCTTTTATTAGATAGGATTGACTACTATTGACTACCAATAGTGTACCGTGTGTGTGTGTGTGTGTGTGTGTGTGTGTGTGTGTGTGTGTGTGTATGTGTGTTGGTGTGTGTGGGTGTGTGTACGTATAAAGGATATAGGAAAGAAATGAATGTTTTAGTCTTAATTTTTTTCCAGAAAATAAGTAAAACTTTGTTTTAATGTTTTGTTTTGTTTTCAGTAAAACTTTGACATATAGTGACTTGAAATTTGAATGTCAAACATCTTGGTGTTTTAAGACAGAAAATGTTGGCCAAAATAAGAATGCCTTTTATTTTCATTTGAGTAGGGTATATTAAGAATTTAAAACTAAGACTTTTCTTTCACCATCAAATTTACAAAAAAGAAACAGTAAGACATTAAGTCGATTTAGTCAGACAAAACAGGAACTGTAGATGTTACGTGAGTAGCAAAAAGGATATGGGCCTTACACACTAGTTCAGAATCCCCATGCAAAAGCACGTTCATGGCACATAATTATCATTACAGCACTGTATTATTTTTGTGACACAGATGATATTACCAGAAAGAATTTACTAATATTCTGAGTCAGAAATTTAAGCCACAGATATATGTTTGATAATACTATTTTGTTCCTGTATGGTGTGCGGTTAAACGGATATATGGATTATGCTATGCATTTTGGAGAAGTATAATTAACATGAATTTGTGTCAGGAAAAGTTTTTAAAGTTTAGGTTGAATAAAAAGTATATGTTTAAAGGGGGAGGAAAATTTATACATTAATTTTATGTAAATCTAACTTAATGGTACCATGTTATTTCACATGCTAACTAATGTGGTATGCCAACCTCTAAGAGAAGAAGGAATTTAGAAAGTGAGGAAAATATCTTTGATAGTGTTACTATAAAATCTATTTTTTAAATCCCATTAATTCACTTCAGCACAGATTATACCTTGTTCAAATATATACCAACTTGTTAAAGAATAGGTGGGGATGTTTTTCTTTCCACTATTCCAAATATGTGGTTCTTAACTTAATCCTAAAAGCATTCCCCAAGTTACTATGGTTTATAAATGGCCTAAATGTTATCTTCATCTGCCTTAGATTGGGTTCAGTGGAAACAGACTGTGAGATGAAGAGTGGCATGCAGAGATTTACTAGGGAAAACTCTGTGAAATACCTATAAAAGTGGGAGGTGGGTTGGCAGAGCGAACCACCGAATACACAGCAGTTTTAACTGAGAACTCTGATAATTCTACCAGAAGCTGTGAAGCTTTAATGGTCCTTCTGAATTGCTGCAAATTGAGGCAAGGGGGCCAGGCTTTGTATGCCCACATCAACCACTTACATTGGTATGCAACCCCCATCACCAACACCTGCCATGAAGGTAGTTTAACTTGAAGTGAGGCAGTTGCTTGGAGGTGAGGGCAGTTCTATGAATGAAAAGAGAAAAAAAAAAGAAATAAAATCTCAGTTCTGTAAAACCAGCGGCTAATGATATACCAATGGGTACAGAGCCCATAAAGAATGGATCGGATTTAATTATCCCTCAATAAAGCTGAGAGAAAAAAAAGGCGTGGGAGGAGCACTATTGAATTCCCTACATTCTTAGATCTACCTGCTTTTTATAATATGTTAGACTAAGTTAAGATCAGAGGGTTTCTAAATTACTTGGTCTGGCAACAGAAGATCCCAAAATATATTGCATTATACCAGAGAAGCTACTTTAGAGCAAAGGAAATACAGCAGTGGGTATATGAACCTAACACACTCTGCCCACCAATAGCCTCCTGGCCTGACAGTGAAATAAAAAGGTCTTGAAAGATGAATCTGGCAAGAGCTTCCAAAGGCTCTTAGAAGAAAAGGGTCATTAGAATAAACTGTAGCCCTAATACTGCAATTAATTCCAAGGTTATAACTGTTACTTATCAGCCCTCTATGATGCATTCTGAATTCAGTTTTTTGCCTGAAGGGATGACCCAAATCCCTATTTCCAATCAATCTTTGCCTTTTCTTGGGCCATGACTGCTCTTTTGTCCATTTATCATCCAAGTGGACATGAAACACCAAAAGATATTTGGCCCCTTGACACTAACGATTCTCACATTTTCACATGCCCCATGTTACAGTGATCCCATTTTCAATTGCCTATGCCAGTAAGATAATTCATTTCATTGTCTACTGATTTCTGGGCATGATGACCCTGAGATGATCAAGAAACACATTTTGCTTGAAGTTCAATGAGATTCTTAGCATGTCTCCTGGAAGAAGCAAGATCTCTGTACACACAGAGCCTCAGGAATAGGAGAGGCACAAAATGTATTACTAAAAGCAATGGTACCATTCATACTTCCATTTTTGTCTTTCGTATCTATGTGTTTTACTTCTAGGGACACAGCATCACATAAGTGCCCATCCTCTCAGGGTATCATCTCAGACCTGGTGACAGATTCATCTTCCAAGACCATTCCATTTCTCTGTCAGGTCAGGAGGCTATTGGTGGGCAGAGTGTGATCGGTTCACATGCCCACTGCTGTACTTCCTTTGCTCTAAAATAGCTTCTCTGGTGTAATGCAATGTTATTTGGGATCTTCTGTTGACAGATCAAGTAATTTACAAACCCTCTAATATGACATTGACTGGAGTTTTGTGTGCAAAAAAAGGCAAACTCATACTCAGAATAGGTGCCAATCCCAGTCAAGATGCTTA
This sequence comes from Antrozous pallidus, assembly GCA_027563665.1. Taxonomy (NCBI): domain Eukaryota; kingdom Metazoa; phylum Chordata; class Mammalia; order Chiroptera; family Vespertilionidae; genus Antrozous; species Antrozous pallidus. The sequence continues at coordinate 69,270,601 of CM050516.1, read as the reverse complement.
CTAATCCTTCAAAGTGTAGGGTCCAGTATAATCAGTTTGCATCAAGTTGGTTGGTTGGTCTCAGATGGTTTTGTGTAGTGACTTAGTATTGTTTTCTATTGCTGGCAAGTTGAATATTCAGCAGTGATAAGAGCTAGGTCAGATTAGGTGTGTGAGAGTCTATGCTCTTGGCCTGATTCTTAGTCTCCATCTCTACCCTCATGATTACTCTTCAAATATCCAACCATTTTCTAGAATTGGGGTAGCTAATGACAGAGGCTAACTAAAGTCTTCTGGCCAAGTCATTCTGTATGCTTGTTTAATGTCTTGTCAATGGTGAATGAGTGGATGTTTATATCTTAACATCCACTCAAGTACCAGGACAAGAACTTCTTATTGCGTAAGTACCAATGTAGATCCATTCTTATGCCTTTTCCCCAGATATTCTCATCCATATTCCAATCTTTCTCCTTTCAGGCCACCATTCAATCAGTACCAACACTCATATGTCCATATATAGTCTTACATTGCTTCACTTTTTTTGGTTCAGGCAAAATAACTAAGAGCATCATCTATAACTCTGCCTGAAGAGATTTCTCTCACCATTTTTTTTTTCATGGCCATACTTAATATGAGGTAATGAGCAACAGTTCATCTTCGGATGTCACTAATATACAGAGCAAAGACATTAATGAATCATGCTAGCCATTTCCCCCTCTGTCAGAAGGGTCCTCAACCCACACGTGACCCAGAGGTGAGAGGTGGGAGATAAAGGTAAGAGGTTTTGTACCATCTGCTTGCATAGCTTGTTTGTGGCATGTGGTCCTATTTGTGCTTGAGACTTGTGAAATCACTTTTATCTTATACTGGATTACTGGTGGGCATGCCTGATCATATGGCTGGGTGGGCCAGCAGAATCTTGCTCAAAATGGGAAGGTCTTAAATATAAAGATGGATACTTGATATTCCATGCTCAGATCACTACAAAGGACAAATAGCATTCTCGTTGCTGCTTTCTGAATGATGGTTACTGCCTCCTTCTGCTGCAGACCGCTTTCCTGTTTGTGGCCCCACTCAAAGCTGGCAGTCTTTCACGTAACCAGTATATGGGTTAGAAGAGTATTTCAAATGCAGAACATAACAATTATCTCTTAAGAACTATATTTTATTTTTAGTGTTGGAAGGTGAGATATACTCAATTTTGTCCTTTATTTTGTAGATGTCTTATTACTCCAAGCAACTAACATCCTAAACACTTTATTGTATGATAGGTCCCTGAATCTTCATAGAGTTTTTCTCCCACCTGTGAATGCATGTCCTTAAGACAACTCACAAACACTAGGTGCTCATCTTGTCCTGTTTCCATGATGTCTTCCATTTATAGACCAATGTGATACACCACAGATTACCCAGTCCGGCGAATCAAGATTATATGGTGGCAGACAGTAAGAAATGTGCCCTAAACCTGGGACAGCACAGCAAGTGTATAATATTGTCTGTCCCAAGTAAACACAAAACAATTTTTGATTCTATTTTCTGATATGGATGGAAAGGAAGGCATCCCTCAGATCAATGACAGCATGTCATATATCAGAACTTTCGTTGATCTGTTCCAGCAAAGAAACCACATCCAGCATAACAGCTGCAATTAAGGCCACTATTGATTAAGTTTGAAGAATTCTATTGTTATCCATAATATTTCTGTAAAGACAAGGCTGCTTAATTTAATGGAAATATAATAGAGATCACCCTGAACTCCGAGGGCTTGACACAAATATCTGCCATTCACTTCCAAGATGCAGTATTGATTTACTATCTTGAAAAGAAGGATGCCTTCCCCACTCCAACAGCTCTTACCCCAGAGATCAATTACCAGTTTAGGGTTCTGTCAATGACCAATGCCCATTCCAATTAAATGCTGGAGAAATGACCGCACCACAGGGTAGGTTTGTGGACATAGTGGCCCCAGTGGAAGCTGAAACTGGGTCACGATTTCATATATTACCTTGTTGTCACATGCCCCCACCAGCAGGGGAATCATGTTGGCATTTTGAGTCTTTGGCTAACAATATTAATTTAGACCCTTTGCCCAGTAATCCCATTAAAGGTTTGGGTATTTCCCTTTCCCCAACAAACACTTACATAAGTTAATGTTTATAATTCACATTAGGAAAAGACTGGAAAATTACTACTGAATTTACTTGCTGTGGTGTTACAGGGTTCTTCATCATAGACACCTCCCACAGGTAATGGGTTCTATGGCTGAGAACTGGCTCACCTACAGAACTGGGTAAGGAATTCTGATTATTTTTATTGGGGCAGCTGCCTTTAGTCTCTTGCTTATCTATCCTTGACTTCTTTTTGATTGTGTAAATTAACCACATCCTTCACTCTCACCTCTAGGAATACCATCTCTATACCTCTCTGAAGGTTGAGCCTCCTCAGTTGCCACTCCAGTCTTGTCACTAATCATGAAAATTACACATATCCTGTGCACCTGGCTTTATTAATTCGGAACCCTATTTTCAGTATTGCTGGAAGAGATCCCCATGTGTGACCGCACATACTACTATCAGCTTGACCTACATAAGAGCAGACATTACTGAATTTCCCTCTGTGGCAGATTGATTTCTTTAAGACATTTATGCAAGAAAGCCTGATTCAATTGATACCCCTTGATTAAAATAGAATAATACCATTTGGAGAAAAAATATATATTTGTTGCTCAACAACTGAGAACAGACAACCACATTTAATTATTTGAAATGCCTGTATGTCTTCCATTGTGGAAAGAGCTACAGAATTGTAAGGAGAATCAATTGTTTCATTCCACTGAACTTTTTTAAGTTCTCAGAAGCACTGGGGAATTAGTGCAATTTGACAGTATCTGAAAGTGAAAACGAGATTTTTATGTCAAGAGCTGAGATATTCTTGAAATGAACACACATAGGTGAAGAACAATCATATCAAGCACCACAATTTGGGGATGAAATAAAATGAGGTATTTTTCTTGGGCAATGCAATTGAAGCATCATGGAAATTAGAAACTGGTGAGGTTATTTTATTATTTTATTATTTTTTCCATGAAACCTACTATTAGATTATTCCAGGTGGGCTATAATCCCTAGTGTTTTCCCAAATTTCAGAGGCGCACTGCCAGCACCAGGGTGATTGTATGATGAAGGCCATAGAACTCTGAAGTTTCATCATGGAATGCAGTGGCCTGAAATTAATCAGGTAGCAACAAGCTAAGTAGCTTCTATTACAGAGTCACTTTACATTAATTCTATAATTGTTCTGGTGGAAATATGGGTAAAAAAATGTGAAGTATCTTTGTTGAATATTTTCTTTAATCATCTTTGCTTACTCTTTACTTAGAGATCTTATGAAAAATATATTAGGTGGATGATCTAATATATGTCATCTTACATATAAAAAAACCTGGGGCTCCAATTTCTGCCTAAAATCATATGTGCCTCTTGCAAAAGGTTCATTATTCCCTGTGAAGTATGCAATTTCAAGTTTTCTCTCTAAAAAGATGTGAAATTGACCTTTTGGCAAGTAAGAAGGTAAATGACTCATTACACTATATCATTTTTTTATGAAATCTCAAATTTCCCAAGAAATCATGTCATAGTTTTCTAAAATTTTCAGAATTTCATTTAATATTAGCCTAAATGAGGAATGCTTACTCCTAAGTAAATATTAAGGGTGAAAAATGTCCTGTTTTTATACAAACTATTTTTTAAATAACAGTTTATTAATAAAACCCTAAAATCAAATACTAACAGACAAATATTAAAATCTATACCACTAAATACATAACCTCTACATTTCAGTCTTATATTCACTGATAACTGTAAATAACTTTGAAATATCAAAGAAGAAAAAGTAAAGCAATTTATTTGGGGTTTAGGAAAATGTATGTGTCATATTAGCCTATGTTTTGAAATGTTCTTTTAAAATATACTTTGTGTCAATTTACCTCAAATTTTACTTCTCTGAAATAGTTCAGAATATATAGTCCTTGAATTGACTTTTAAAGTTTCTGAATAATAAAAGAGTGTAAGACCACTCAACTATTTTCATGTACTCTCCACTTCAGATTTGGATTTATTCTGTAAGTTACATGAGGAAAAGTCACAATACCTTCATAACTATTCTGAACTTCTATCAAATGAAATAACAAACTCTACATCTTCAGTTGTTATCTTCAAGAGACAACTCCAGATTGATTTTCTTTACTTCATAGCTTGACCTCAATTTAGATTCAAATTTTAATCAATATTCTTTTGATTGCTCAGTAACCACAGAATCCAAAGGCAAGAAACAGAAGTTACTTGTTGCCCTCCTTTTAACTGGAAGTATTAGGAGACTGTATAAGCCTATTTCTTAAAAGCATCGTTCACAGTGTGCATTTTCATTGGAGTGATTTCTCTATTAAAGTGATTCCTAAAACCAAAGGCCTTAAGTGGTGACATGTTGACAAACAGAAACAATTATCCAAGTACTGATAACTCATTTTTTAAATGTAAAAGTAAATACTCACTAAATGCTAACAAATTCCTACAGGAATCTAAATACTAAGGGCAAAGCTAGTTAAAAAAAAAAAAAAGAAGAAGAAGAAAGAAAGAAAAAAAAAGACAAGAAAACCTCTAAAACTGAGATCAGAAAATGGATTCAGGACTTCAAAGCATTAGCAAAAATATCATTCATTAGAAGCAACAATCTGTGATATAGAAACTGGAGAACATGATGAAAGATAGAAAACACAATGCCACCTATGACATCAATTAAAGTGAACACAGAGGAGACGTGAGTTTCAGACTGAAAGCATTCCACAACTTTTTTTCTCCAACACTCGCTTTTTTTCTTTAATAATAATAATTGTTTAAAAGGTGATATCCTGGGAATCATTATTCATAATTGCTCTTTACTGTTTTCAAAGACTACTTTCCCATACAAAGCCAAAAAAATAAACAAGGTAGATAAGAGAATAAAAAGATTAGAGTGAGAGATGGTAGACTATGGCAACACTCAAAAGAACTGCTCTTAAAAAGAGCCCACGGTTCTCTGAATGTGATACTCCAGGAACAGAGGAATCCAGAGAGCATGGGGCCATACCCATTGTCAACAACTATTAATTCTGAGTCATCAAAATGAAGACAATGAAAGAAGGTTGAGCAACCCATTCAGGAAAATGTGGGCCCCATGGAATCACCACAGCAAACATATCTGAGGACTTGCAATGGCAGACATGCTTTGATGTATGTTAAAGATGTTAACACATTTGATTTCCCCAACAAGACTGTGAGGATTTAGAGATGAGGAAACTGCATTGCAGAGAGTTTAGACATCTTAGCCAAGGTCACACAGGAACTATGAAGTAGAGTCAGCATTTAAACTGGGATTCTGGCCTCAACCTGCACTCTTTACCTAGGTATCTAAAAAATTAACAATATGTCCTAGATAAGTATGGTGTTTCATGAGCAAATGGGAAAAAAGATAAATAATAAATCAGTCATGCAAAGAGTGTGTGTATGTGTGTGAGTATGTGTGCAAGATTTTTCTATATCTATACAATGAATACATGTACACTAAGATATTAACTTTTTATTATATTTCCCAGTTATTATCTCCTTAATGGACATCTAAAACTGCCTAAGGAGAATATACAACACGTTCAATTTTTTTTATAGTTTCTAGTTCTAGTTTTTAAGAATTCTAAATTTAGTTTCTGTAATTCCATTTAATAGCTTCTCTAAATCCACATGTCCTCTATTGCATAAAACTTTATTTAATCATCCCTCAGGTAAACTCAGTGAAATTAGGAATTACTCCGTAACTCCAGGTTAAAAAAAATCAGTTAACTCTGCATTTAAATCTACATATCCTATTGCCTGTGTGGGCCATCATTCCTTCTGCCTGGTGTTTATCAGTTTCAGGACCTGCGGGAGGGCTGAGGACAGGCTTAATCATGACTGGTAGAACCCTTTAATCCTCTCACTTCTCTCTACTTGTGGGAAACTACTGGCTTGCTCTTTGATGATCTCAAGGACCCCAGAGTCTCACAGAGCTTTCTCAGGTCCCCTCAGCCTTAGACAATCCAGACTGCCATTCCTCCTTACAGCTGGGAACAGCTCTGGTAGGAATTTCTTTGGGACACTTGCATTGCCCCAACCTATAGCCCTAGAAGTGAATTGTGGGTCTTTTCTGTTCTCCGGTCCCTCTGGGGGCTACCACTGCTCTCCTTTACTAACCTGGGAGAGCAGAGCAATGCACAATAATCTTTCTGAAACCATACCAATTTCTAACCCTGGAATGGTTACCTTTCCTCTTCTTCCTCTCTCTCCCAGACAGTAAAATTATATATCCTCTGGGGAGAAAATCTACCTCTTATATTATCACTAGAGGCCTGGTGCATGACATTTGTGCATGAGGGAGGGAGGGTACTCAGCCCGGCCTGCACCCTCTTCCATCTGGGACCCCTCAGGGGATATTTGACTGCCAGTTTAGGCAAATAGAGATTGGGCCTAAACTGGCAGTTGGACATTCCTCTCTTAGTCCAGGACCACTGGCTCCTAACTGCTCACCTGCCTGCCAGCCTGATTGCCCCTAACTGCCCTCCCTTGCTGGCCTGGTCACCCCTAACTGCCCTCTCTGCTGGCCTGGTCACCTCTCACCACCTGTGCCTTGGCCCCTGCCACCATTGCTTTGTGTGGAAGGATATCTGGATGGATGTCCGGAAGATATCCAGTCTAATTAGCATATTACCCTTTTATTAGTATACATGAGCTCTTTCAAAATTTATAGTTTACAGATAAACTCTATGCTCTGATTTTCAGGCTCTTTATCTCTTAGAACACAAAATGCTTGATTTTTTTTTCTCAAAAGACAGTCCTATTCTGGGATATCAAAACTGCTTTGGCAAATTCAACTCTGAGGCTAGACTGCTTGGATTCAAATTCCAGCTCTGTCCTTCACCAGTTGTATGATCTTTAACCAGTGATTTTAATGCTCAGGTACTCCATTTCCTCACCTTAAAAAAAGTAATAGTATGTGATAGTGAAAGGGCAGAGCGGGATTGACTACTGTCCTCCATCTTGTGTAACTGTGTAGAAACCACAAGATGTGTCAGTGCTCAGCCCACCCTTAATTCAGCCAATGAGAATGCAGGGGTATGCTGGTCACATCCTGTCTTTGTGTAACCAGACCCTGGCCGTACCCTGCCTTTGTGTCACTAGCCCCAGCCCTCATCCAACCAATCGGAATCAGCCAACTCAGTGTGGTTCGAGTCTGGCCCCACCTCCCTATAAAATCACTGTGCTTTCAAAAATTTGCTCTCTTTTGCGTCCTGCCACTGCATTGGTAGGGCCAGAGGGCCAAGCTAGCTTGTAATAAAGGCTCTTTTGCTTTTGCATCAGACTCGGCTCCCTGGTGGTCTTTAGGGATCTTGAAATCTGGGCATAACAATGGCAGCAATGCTGCACAACTGCTAATAGTGTTTGAATCCTGGAAATATATTGTTTCACTTTATTTGTGCTATTCACTATGTAAAAAAACACAAACATAACATACTTTTTAATTTAATGCACATTCTTGACATTTTCTTTATTACTTTCTTAAGTCTAATGACAATCAACAAAATGATAAAGCAAACTCTGGATTTTAGTGTTTGCTGATTCCCTGGAATAAATACTCTCAGTAGATCTGATTTTAAGCTACCAAATTACCTGTCAGTGAAACTAGAGCTGGAAAGAAGATTGTAGTTATGCAGCATTCTACTATAGACAGAGCAGCATAAGAACATAGAAAATTAGAGTAAAATAATTAGGAAGTGTTATATTCAGAGTTGCTTTCCTTTTTTAAAAAAATAAAATTTGTTTAAATGCAAGTTTTTATAAAACTTGATTTTTTAATGGCTGTGTTAACAATTGTCTGATAAAATTCCTGAAAATTTACCACTCGGCTCCCCACCACCAGCCCCATGGAAGCTCCAGAGCAATACTGGATGCTCTGTTTATACGTACATTCCTGGCTCTTTACCCTAATTTATAGATGAGAAAAGAGAGGATCAAAAAGTTAAATAACTTATCTAAAGTCATTCACGAACTAAGTGGTGGAGTTAAGGTTTAATCCAGATCTGTTTTATTTCCAACAATTTTTGGTGGCCTGAAAATTCATGTGGTCATCTCCAAAAGAGTTATCTTTTTCCTAGAATTCTGGTCACTGGATGGTTCCCCCAAGGATGTGCTCTTTTTACATAAAGCTATAACTCAGATTAATACACTGTCAGCAGAGAGTGATATAAACATAAGGAAGTTGGTTGCTCTGAGCAGGAACCCATGCTCCAGGCTGTTCTACCAGCATTGTATCAGAAAGGGCACATTTCAGAGGCAGCTACAAGTGTTTTGTTATCCACATCTCAAGTAAGATTACATATTTTGCTAAGGAAAATAGTCAATGTCAGAAAAGGGTTAGCATGTGCTTTTCTTTTTTATAGAATTTATTTCAATGCAAGTTCATATAATTCCATTTTATAAATGGCTGGTAGTGAATTAACATATGAATGTTAGAAATGTGAAATCATAGTGGAGATTATATGGATTAGCTAAATGCATGTACTTGTACTTCCCACCCATGGGTGAACTGAGGATCAGAAAACTCTGGTGTCTGGTACTTGCTCCTTAATGGAAAATTAACGATGGTAAAACAATTGTGCAAAAGTCCAGAGGCGCAAGAAGCCAGTGTGACTCGGGAGAAGTTGTGCATCTTTTTGGAAGGGGGAGAACCCATCATGGGAGTTGAGGCCAGCAGAATGTTGAAGAACATTTCTCTTAACCCATGCCAAGCCTAAAGTCTGGCTTGTAGCAACTCAGTTAATTCAGTTCTCATTCAATTTGGGAAAATACCCACTCATTTCTTGGTGACAGGGAATTCATAGGCATGTCTTCCAAAGAATTATTTTTCTCTAGGATTCTGACCACTGTAGTCTTTGTTTTCTAATTTGCCTGGCTATCACTTTGCCTCTCGAATAATGTCCCTGTCAGAGCTCTGCCAACAGCCCTTTTAAGCAGCTGCTTTTTTTGTCTACTCCACTGGGTTTTCAGGTGTCAAATGGAGTGACTGCTCCTTAGATCCTAACCTTGCTATATCTTAAAAGACCCCTTTGTCTGACCCCATTTTGCACCAAAACTTAGATAACGAATCCCTTCCTTCTGTCCCCAAAACAGGTTACCACAGAGTAGCATTAATTTTTCTGTCTCCACTCAGACTTTTTAAAATTTTATTTTCATCTTCAACTTACTCCTAAGTGCTCAGAGTTCCTTTCTTGAGACCCTGCCGAAGAAAGAATGTGGGTAGATTGTGACTGACTTCGAATGTTAAAAAGATTGGACTTGATCCTGTGGGATAACAGAAGGTTCTTGGGGTGGGGTTGGGGGTGGGGGAGACATGACCAAAGCTCTATGTTGGAGAGATAACAATAATAGCAGCATGATGAGTGCATTGTGGAGATAAGAAAGTTAGAGACAGAGTCAGGGTCAAGGGGCCATTTCAACATTTCAGAATTAAAATGATAAGGGCCTGAACCATTATAACCATGCATATGTACGGGAGAAAGGGCAAATATCTGAAGTTTAATTTGAAGTAGACAGTCAAGGGCTCTATGAATGATTGGAAATAAAATACAGCAACCAAAGTTAGGAAGGGGTAAAGCTGAGAGTTAGCAAAGGAGCTGACTTCCATGATGTGAAGAAAAGTGTGTGGTGCCATAGGAATATGGAAATGGCTGGCAATATATTGACCATGTAGATCTAGTTAAAAAATAGAAACAGAAATGAGAAGAAATTCAAATTTTTTCTCAGTCAAGTAGTTCAGTCATCTTCAGCTGAAAGGAAATTATTGGTGTTTAAAGAAGACTCCTAAAAGTCATTTAATCCAACTTTAATAATCCATCTTTAGTGTATCACTAAAAGTATCATATCTAGCTTCTAAGGGTGTGTTCTAGAATTAAGGAGACATTAAACTGATCATAACAAGATTACTTACAGAGTAGGGAGTCAACTAATAATAATATTTAGGATAATGAAAAACCAATCAGAAAGAATATATGCACCGCTATGCTCATAGTAGTGCTATTAACAATAGTTAAGATCTGGCAACAGCACAAGTGCCCATCAGTAAAATGAGTAGATAAAAAAAGCGGAGGTACATTTACACAATGGAACACTATGCTGCTGTAAAAAAAAGGGGGATTTCTTACCCTTTGAGACAGCATGGATGAACCTAGAGAATATTATGCTAAGCAAAATAATCCTGTCAAAGAAAGACAATTAACACATGATCTCACTTGTATGTGGAATCTAATGAACAAAATAAACTGATTTAAAAAAATAGGACCAGTGGTATAACTACATAGAACAGAATAACAAATCTCAGTGGGGGTGAGGTTGGGAGGTGATAGGAAGAGATTTACCAAAGAAAATATACACATGCATGCATAACCAGTGGACACAAACAATAATATGGGGATGGCTTGGGGTGGGAAGGGTTTGGCTGGAGGGGGGCAAAAATAGAGAAAATTGTAGACATCTGTAATGGTGTCAACAATAAAAAATAATATTTAGGATCAGAAAATTTTGTATCTTATTAATGTTTTAGATATCAGAATTTTGAACAAAATATAATGGTGGCTTTAGTTATCTTTGATGTAATTATAATCAATGTATTGTTCTACTCAAAATTCTTTCACTGTGCTTCATTAGATATAGAAGGAAAAAAAAAAAACGTAAACTCCTTAGCATTTCAGATAAGGGCTTTTATGATCCAGCCCCTCTCTATAAGTCTGATTTCTTTTCTCACAAATTCCCTAGAAGGGATGCTGAATAAGCAAGTGCACATTCTCTCTGCAAAGAATTCGCCCATTAAGTTGGTGATTGTTTCCTCACATTCTACTCAATGATTTGGTTAGACTCAGGCTCAAGATATGTTGAGTGGAAAAGTATTTGAAGGAATAAAGAAAAGAAGAAAGGTGCATTTTGGAAAATGAGGAGCAGATAGATCATATTGCCACTTCACAGAACAGCAAGAAGAAATTAAATGTCAGAGACAAAGAAAAAACGGGGCTCTGTTATCTAAAGACAAACCACAGCTGCCATCACTCTTACTCCAGGCAGCTCTATTCTCTAGCTATCTCCCCACTTCTTGTGGAGGGGATGAGTGATTAAAAAGAGAATGTCAACAATCTTTTTCCTGAGAGAACTTTTAGTTTGGTTAATAATTTTGAAATAAATTCATTTTAGTTTTGTGAAGTCTTTGAGAACTTATATAATATTAACCTGGAGAAATTAAAAGCCAATGACCATAAAAAATTTGATAAAATAGTTAGCCATATTTTTTGGTTCCAAAGGTTTTCTAACTACCCATTTAGAAAGATGATGTTTCAGTGTGGTAAAATGAACCAGTCCATTGGCAACGCTAGTAGAACTCCCTGCCTGTTGACTTGAGATTCTCCTTAAATAGGCTAACTTCATCAGAGAAGAATGTCAGCCTAGAAACAAAGATTGGTTTCTAAGTTGACAAGAGAATACCAAGTTCCTAATATTTATATAACTGTTCATGCTATAGGTTTTGATTTGTAATTGTAATTGGGAGAAAAGGAATAAACTCTAGCTACCTCTAAGCCACAGGCATTAAGATAGACTCTATTAAAAATGTAATCTCACTTAAATTCCCCCCATGATTGTTCTCATTTATAAAAATAAGGAAAGAGGTTCCAAGATGTTATTGTCTAGCTAGTAAGTAGTAAAGCCTAAGTTTGAACACTTTCAAAATTTAACTCCAACATCCATGTTATTTATCTCTTTATACCTTTGCTTCCAATATCTGTTTCTAAAAGAAGGTAAGAAGGTGAGTAGAGAATACAATGAATATAATAATTTATTTTAAGTGATAGACTTTATGATAATTTAAATAATTATAATTTAAGTAATTTATAGTCTTTCAGCAATTTATATATTTTAAACTAAACTTTACTAAAGACATTTTTCTAAGATACTGAAAAATTCTGGGATCTTTTAGGCTCCCTTTTCTTTTAATGGCACTAACTCTTTATAGTGAACATCAGAATGGGAAGACCCTGGCTCTTTCCCCCTATTCTTCCAGCTCTGAGAGTGAAACCAGTGAACCAGGAATTTTGGGGGGTAAAAAAGACAGATTTTAGGAAATTTTAGAATTTTTGGAAATTAAGGGGTCCATGGAGGAAGCACAAGGCTGCAGAGCAACAGAAGGTGCATTGCCATAGAATAGGGAAGCTAAAAAGAAGCAACAGGTACATTTCCTTAGAATGAGGAAACTGGGAACAGCAAAAGGTCTATATTTACAAAATAAAGGGAAGGAAGCCCTTCATCCAGAAGGAGAAGAAGAAAGCCCAAAGGGAATAGGAAAACAATAAGGAAGGGGTGGGGGGAGGGTGGGGGGAAAGAACCTTTGAGCACTGGAGTTACTATAGTAATCAGTCTAAGGAAATAATGACCAATCAGAAGGAATATCAGGATATAGGAACTACAGCCTTTATAAACCATGGAAATAGGAAGTTGGTGGCACCCTTTCCTCCTCCCCTTGTGGGACTCCATTCTGTGGGACTCTTTCCCTCTCCCCATGTGGAAGTCGGTACTTGTTCTTCAATAAATCTCCACCTTTGCTATATTACCCTCTGTCAGTGGATTCATTCTTCAACTCCGGCGGACAAAGAATCCAGGTTCCAGTCCAAAAATTCCACTTCACCAGGTTCCAGTGCACATCTGTCACCCCTCTCCAGAAATTACCCACTGCTGCAGTAGGCTCTACCTACTTCCTGAGGGCAGCCCCATCCAGTGATTGCTCAATTCAGGAGAATAGTAACCTGGCCACTCCAATAACCAGATTTAGAACTACTCTGAAGGACCATCCCAACTCCAGAACTCCCCACAGAGCTGTCTGAGGTCATTGTTGAGATCTCCCTGAAATCTACCATCTTCCTTTGCCCAGTCTTTCTTTCCTTCCCCCAGAGATATAGAACCCAAGAATGCTCCCTGATAAACTTGCTGCTAATCTCTACTAGTATGTCAAAGTCTGAACTCTAGGAAACCCGACCTACAGTACAACTTAAATAAAAATACCAGTAAATGAAGAAATTTGCTGGTAACATTATCCCGGCTGCAAAGATAATATTATTTTCAAAAACATTCACACACCTATAAAAAGGAAGTAGTTTAATCGGAAAATCAGTCTTATTTATTTTAGCTTATGTAATCAATAGAGTCATAGATTTGGCAAATTCAAGAAACTGCTGATCAAACAGATAATTTAGTTTGTAACACCCCAAATTAAAAATTCATACAAGAATATTAATTTTTACATAACCATTTTTTAGAAAATAATAAAGTAGGTTAATATTTGAGATAAAGCCTCGATATTAAAGTATTATTTTTAAAAGTGGATAGTAAAAGAAAGGGAAATATGCCAAATCATTTTTTTTAATGCATACTTGGATTCTGTGCTTCGAGGAGAAACAGGATATGAAATATTGCCATGCAAAATGCCAATCTTGTCTCTGATGGTAAAGGATCTGTTATCACTAAGGAATAAGACGTGTTCCATGTTTCAGTTTAAAGCTAATGCATTTGCAGGATCACAGAAGCAGTCATGACTGGGAAGTCTAGCTATGGATGGGAACCAAGTGTGAGCTCATTCATCAAATACATCATTACATGGTTTGGGTAGTGACTCTGCCAAATCCTTTCTGTTTTTACTGGTCTTGATTACAGAACACTGCCCTAATATGTGAAGGAATAAATTAATTTATCTTTATGTAACAAGTAATTAATAGAATTTTCTATTGAGTTTAATTCTCACAAGGGAAATTAATCATAAAAATAATCCAATTTCTAAATTCTGATGCAATAGTTAGCAAGATTTTTACTATTCTTATAGAGATTTCTGAATAACTATTTTTAGCTTCAATATAGTCACATAAGTAAATGAACTTCTGTAAGTTATTTGGGTCCTAGGAGAGACCACTTTCAACTTAATTTTATTTGTTTATTTATTTATTTTTATTTATTTATTTATTTTTATTCTTTAAAGTATTATAAATAGTAGTACATATGTGTTGCCCCCTCCCCATTAACCTCCCCCTCCCCTGGTCTCCCCTACCCCCCAGCACATGCCCTCACCTGCCCCCCACCCCCCAGTGTCTTGAATCCATTGGTTATGCTTATATGCATGCATACAAGTCCTTTGGTTGATCTCTTACAGCCCCTACCCCCCACCCTCCCGCCCTGGGCTTGGCACAGTGGATAGAGCATTGGTCTGTGGACTGAAAGTTCCCAGGTTCGATTCTGATCAAGGTCAGGTACCTTGATTGTAGGTACATCCCCAGTAGGGGGTGTGCAAGAGGCAGCTGATCAATGTTTCTGACTTTCTATCCCTCTCTTTTCCTCTCAGTAAAAAATCAATAATATATATATATATATATATATATATATATATTAATTATTTATTTTTAAATCCTATCCAAAACCTATATTTCACAGATCAGAACAAAAAGTTGAATTCCCAAAGTAAAAAATTAATGTTCTTCAGTATTTCCCATCTTAACATAAATACATACATAAGTATAAATTAAAATATATGCTTATGCCAATGAATTAATATTATTAGAAGACCTTAAGCTCAAAGCATAATTACTAATTTTGGCAAATATTTCTTTCTTACAAATAATCTTTGATGTTGTTCTATATCAATTCAAAACCAAGAGAGCACCAAGCAAATTAATAAATCATTGTCTGGTTCTGGTCTTTCTCTTTTAAAAAGATATAATCTTCCCGAGAATTCTACTAGCTTAACAAAGATGCATCCACAGGTCTAGGTCTCTGAGAACATGCTTTCCAGAAAGGTAAACCAAGGATGACAGAGGTGCTCTCTTCATTGGCTCAACATGACAGGAGTTTACTCCCACACTGCTGAAATGCAATCCAACAGCACTGAATGACTTTAAGATAATTTAGAAAACGTTCTAAGTTAAACATATTATTAAATATCTTTTTAACTAGGTGAGAGTAAGTAGAAAATGTTTCAAAGCTCCTATTACAAATGTGGTATAGAGCAGGATAGGTTTGCACAAAGGCTTAAAGGTGTTCCTTGTGATGTTGGAGAAGCAGAAAAGTTCCTTTTCTCCCCTAGGCTCCAAAGGCCCTTATTAAAATGCAAATGTTCTCTGCATACATAACTTCCTCAGAAGAGCCCTGAGGGCAAAGAAAAACAAACTGGCTGAGATAGCTGAATTTTCCATATACTATTTCAAGTAGAAAATTTTATGAGTTCATCTTCATCTCAAAATGAAATATCTGAAATAACAATATCATTTATTGGAATGCAAGATGCCAGGTATTGTATTAATACTTTATATAATTTATGGCATTCATTCCTTGCAATAACCCAATGGATACATAGTATTATTTCCTACAGGTTTGAAAAATTGAGATTTAGAGGAGTATTTTGCCTGAAGTCACAGAACTCTTAGGAAAGAAAATGAACTCAACTTTCAAGGCTGACACTGACCATTACACAAACTACCCCTCAAGCATCTCCACAGGGATCTTCTCTTTATCTCCTCCTCTCTCAGCAGGAAATAGGTTAACTGTTACCTTCCCATTGACCATCTCTGTTTTCCATCCAACCCATTCTACCTACACCAGGACATTGATCCTGTATCTCTTGATGTTCTCCTCCTCACCATAATGTCTATTCAATATCTCCAATTAATCATGTGGAACAAGTTTCTCCTCTCCAATTTGTTATTTCTCTACTTCTTTACTTTGACAATTTCTTGAATAAGCATTCTAAAAGTGTAATCTCCATTTTATCATCAAACAATTTAAAACATGTACAAATTGGTTTCCAACAGTAACATCAAATGAGACTTAGAGTCCTTGTTGACTATTCCTGATCCCTAGCCATCTCTCTACTCCTTATTTTTTCCCACATATAACACCCAGTCAGAAATTTGCCTGTTCTTTTATAATAATTTTCTCCTTGTACTTTTACTGTGTTTACTGGTTTTGGTGGGTTCAAAATTGATCTGGCCATCTTAATTTTTTTTAATCCTCACCCAGGACATTTTTTCTATTGATTTCTAGAAAGAGTGGGAGTGAGGGAGGGAGAGAGACACATTGATTGGTTGCCTCCCACACTCACCCCTACTGGAGGTAGAAAACCTGCCACAAATGATGTGCCCTTGACTCCTTGATCAGGAATCCAATCCAAGGCCCTTCAGTCAATTGGCCGATATTCGAACCACTGAACAAACTGGCCAGGACTGTGGTCTTAATCTTTAAGGTGTGTCTGTGCTTAGTCTTTCACTTTCCCAATATATAGAACAATACTTCTCCCTAATGTATCTTCCTAAAACAACACTTTGATCATATAACTGTCTTTTCTCTTAACTTGTCATGGGTTCTGTGGTCTCAGGATAATGTTGAAACTCCTCCATTGAATTTCCAAACCTTTCAAAGTATGAAATCTCACTCCAAGTCATTTCTCACTTCCTTCCATCCTTCTCTTCTTAAAGTGTCCCTGCCTTCTGATTTCCATTATCCAGGAACATCCCTCACTGCTCCCGGCCAAGTGTTTGCACCCACGCATGCCTTGTGCTTTATCACTTCTTCAGCATGGCTTGCACAGCTTCTGCTGCTTTCCAGGCCTCTGCCAACTCACTTCCCACTCAATTCAGTTTCCTCTGAGAAGTCTTACCTCCCAGGTCCATCCAGCAGGGCTTTCAACATTTGGCAATCGCAATTCAGTTGACATTTTAAAAATGTCTTTTTCATCATCTTTGTCATGAATATATATCTTGTCTCTAGATCCAGATTTATCGTTTTCTTGAGAGCAGTGTAGAAAGTTTGGATCATTTTTTTTTTAATGTCTCTGCCCCATACAGTTATAATACTTGTCTGTCAAAAACCATCACTATATATTTGTTGAATAATTAGGAGGTAATCTTTAGTTAGAATTTTATACTAATTTACTAAAGAATTGGTAATCGTACTTTTTAAAGCTTTAAACATAAAATGCACTTTTTAATTAGAATACTTTATAGGGTGTGAATTGTTGAATTCGCTACCACCTTCATTACTTTCAGCAAATCTGGCACTTTTCTTTCTTTTTCCAGGTGTGCACGTTATCAACATCTTCGGGGAGCTTATTTTCTGGTAAATAGCTCACTGCTACATTAATAAAGGCAAAACAGTCAGACTGCTATAAAATAAAAAGTCTAACTTAGTCAAAGATGACTCTACTCTGGTAGTAAAAAAATAAAATAAAATGCAAAAATATAAAGTTGTTTACAAAAGCTTACACAAATATTAGAAAAATGGTTTGAAAAGGAAGGATGAAGCCAGTTTTTCCAAATCCAGATTAATACTATTGTAAGTCTTTAAGTTTGTTTCTCAAATAATTCTCCATTTCATAAGTCTGGCTGTCAAAGTGCTAGTATCACGCTCATCATATCAGTGCCAACTTACCCTTGGAATAGTTAAAGCTTAAGTTTTGAAATACTGCATTTTACATGATCCGTTTGTAAGGCTAATTTAGACAGAATTGGGATATGAAATAAGCACAATATATTATATCTGAAGAAGAATAAGGAGAGATCATTCATTAAAGAGTTGCAATCCACCCATGAACAACACTTCTCAAATGAATTAAACTGTACCAACAGGTACAATTCTGGATGGAACTCTAGATAAAAAATTAAGAGCTATTTCTTTTTATACTCACCTGATGATATATTTATTGACTTTAGAGAGAGAGAAACATTAATGTGAGAAAAATTGATCGGTTATCTCCTGAATATGCCCAACCAGGAACCTACAACCTAGGAATATACCCTGCCTGGGAATCAAACCCAGAATATTTTTGGTGCATGGGATGATGCTCCGACTAACTGTGCGGTCAGAGCAGAAACTATTTTTAGATCACTGGCTCACTCTGAGATGGAATGATGCTAGATAGACCCCTTGCAAATCACTCTTATGGGAACTTAAAATAGAGTCAATCATTATCACCAATAGAGATGTGTCAAGTGAAACCATATTTTTTTCAGTAAAATACATTAAAATTAAATATTACAGTGTGGGATCATTGACTTCTTTGAATGAATGATATATTGATTTTTCAAAGTATAACATATTTATTAGATAACTAGAGGTCTGATGCATGAAATTCATGTAAGAATAGGCCTTCTTTCCCCTAGCTGCCAGCACTGGCTGCCCTCTGGCACCCAGGACCTGGGCTTCCCTCTGGCCACCAGTAGGCACCCAGGACCTGTGCTTCCATTGCAGTCCCAGTTTTGTCTGGAAGGTCATCCGGAAAGACATCTGGAAAGATGTTCTATTTAATTAGCATATTATGCTTTTATTGTTATAGATTGTTATAGATATTCATACTACAATAGTAATTGATATAAAATAAAGAAGTATTAAAGTAATCATGATTAAATAGTTAAGATAAATTACTATAATTGTTATTTAAACTTTTTTTCTGGACTTCTGCTTCTGGTAAAAGGGAATACTTACAATGTATGTATTCCTCCCAGTAAGTATAGGTAAGAATTCTGAATCCTATCTAATAAAAGAGTAACATGCAAATTGACCATACCTCTGCTACGCTACCAGCCAATCAGGGTAGAGGGCATGGCCAGGGGCTAGGCCAGCACAGAAGGGGCGAGGCTGGCAGGGGCATGGCTGCAGTGCAGTGAAAGCAACCACCACATTTTAAGGTCTGTCCGCACAATACTTAAAAGCCGGCCCTCCTTACACTTATGGTGACTGACTCACATGCAAATGAGCACCCAGGGTAGCTGCATGCCCTCCAGCCGAGCACCCATGATGGGAGTGGGGGGGCTTCTGCAAGTCTCTGGGGTGTGCAGAGATTCCAGTGGCCACCACCAGGTGGAGAAAATTCACAGTGTTCTTGGTTCATGCTGGGTATCGGGAGCACCAAGCATTCTGGGAAATGTAGTTCTGTTGGCAGACCCACTGTAGGAGAGCCTTTGAAGTACTGAGCATGGAACACGGAAGTTGGGGGGGTAGGGCAATGGCTTTGGGGAGTGGCCGATGTCCCCCATGCGCTGTGCACAGAGGCGGCGGGGCAGGGGTGGCAGCTGCACGGGGAAGCAGCAGGGTGGGGCTCAGCCCCCAGGCACTGTGTGTGGAATTGGTGGTGAGCACCCAGCCCCTGGGGCTGGATGGTTACAGGCAGCTGGAGCTGAGCTGAGCAGGGAGATGGCTGGGTGCCCAAGACCTAAAGGCCTTGGGCAGGCTGGGGGGTGAGCCATCAGTTGGACATCCCCTAAGGGCTCCCAGTATGTGAGAGGATACAGGTTGGGCTGAGGGACCACCCACCCCAATGCACAAATTTCATGCACCGGGCCACTACTATTATATATAAGACAAACATACAATATTCTGAAATGTGGAGAGAAGAAGGCAAAATAAATAGGAACCTTAGGATCTGAAAAGGGACATAGTGGCGTGTAGGAAACCAGTCATTACCTCACCAATGGAGATGTAAATAGAACAAACAAGAAACCTGGTCAAACCTTAATGGATCTGTTTACTCACTGCTTAGGTGAGACATTGGTAGCTAAAGCAGATGCCATCTTTAGTCTTATGTTAAGTATGAACTATTTACTCACTGCTTAGGTGAGACATTAGCTGCCCCTCTTTAGTCTTATGTTAAGTATGAATTATTCACATATTGTTTAGGTGACACATTGGTAATTGAAAAAGCTTCCACACTTTTAGTCTTATGTTAATTCTTGCTGGTTGATTTCATTCTTGGAATTTCCTGACCTAAAGGACATGGATATATCACTTAGCCCTAATAAAAGGGGATAGATAGCAAAGCCAGAGTTGGTGGTGTCCTCCCCCTGTAGGTGGACTCCTGCCTGGCCCCCATGATTCCAAAAATGGATGTTTTACCAGTCTCTCTTCATTTGTGTATGGTCTTCTCCAGATACTGAAACCTGACATGGGAACCCTGGACACACGGGACGTGAAAAGGATTTCCGCAGTGGCGAGTATCCTGAGGTTTTTGATTGTTTGTTTTGTGGGATTTGTTTATTTGTCTATTATGCCTAAACTGTATTATATGAGGTCCTAGAGAAGCAGACAGTGTGAAAATGCCAATAGGTTCAGACCCAATAAGCCCTAAAAAGCCTGCTCTGTCACCAAAGGACTAGGAATGAGAAATCCTAGAAAGACAGAGAACTTTTGGAACAGAACCTTTCTGCTCCAGCCAGTCACCACAGAAAATAACTGTTCCATTCCCAACTCGGGGAGCAAAGTCCAAAGGGGGAAATTCCACCCTCACCAGCCTATAACAAGATGTTCTTCCCTTCTTGATTGGTATCAAAGTTGAGTGAGGAGCCTGGACTTCCATCTATCCAGCAAAGTCATGCAGCATACTCCACATCATCATTAGAGTGATATGCAGGAGGCCTAAGAGAGAGTCAGGACTTGGACCATAGCTCAGCAGCAATGGAAACACTTCTTCCCAGTGTCAGGAGAGACTTTGAAGAGAGTCATGAACACCATCCTGCTCCCAGTCAGGATGTTATAATAGAGGCATTTGGGAAAGTTTGAGTTCCCACTTCCATCCAGAAGAACAGGAGTTCCTGTTTTCAGCTGTCGATGGAAACCAAACAGAGAACCTAGAATTTCACTCCTGCCAGGTCAATGAAGCAGTGCTCTCATACTTTGTCAAAAAGGGGCAAATATAAACCTGGTAAAATATATGCTTTAAATACAATCCAGAGTCTTATAATGCCCCAAATCCCATTTTTTTCCATTTAATCAAACACTCAGCATCCCAAGAAGCACAGAGATTTCTACCTGAAGGAGAGAAGACAATCACTTGGCACCAACACCAAATGACACAAATGTGAGCATTAGCTGACAGGATTTCCAGCCGCCATTATCAAAACACTTCTACAAGTGATTCTAAAAGTGTTTGAGAAAAAATTTAAAAATAGAAAGTTTTAGCAAAGAAATAGAAGATGTTAGAAAGAATTCATCCAAATGAAATGTTAGAATTGAAAAATAAATAAAAATAAAACACCTTCAACAGAATAATAGAAATTATCCAGTTTGAGCAACTGAAACAGATCAAATAGATAGGGGAGGAAAAAAACAAACATAGGGACATCTGAGACTATAGCAAAAAGTCAAACTTTTATATTCTGGAAACAAAAGAAAGAACATGGGATGAAAAATATTTAACTGAATAATATCTGAGAGCTTTTCAAATTTGACATAAGGCTACAGAATCAAGAAGGTGAGCAAATAATATTAAGTCAAAGAAATCCATGCCAAGATACTGCATATTCAAACTTCTGAAAGCTAAAGACAAATAAAAAAATTTAAAATTAGTTAGAGAGGAATAATACAGTAACAGTAGGGCAAAAACTATTTGAATGATAGATTTGTCATATGAAAACATGAAGCCAGGAAGTGGTACAGCAATTTTCAAGTGCTGATAGAACTGTCCATAGACAATTCAATATCCTGTGCTAATATCCTTCAGAAATAAAGGAGAAATCAAGACATTCTCGAGTGAAGGAAAAATAACTTAAACTAAAACTATATCACCAGCTCACCTACTCTAAAAGAATATCTAAAAGAAATTCTCTGTGCATTCCCTGGCTGCTGTGACTCAACTGGTTGGAGCATCATCCCTTGCAATTGGAACAGGTTGTGTTCGATTCCAGGTCTGGGCTCTGTGGAAGGCAACTGATCAATGTTTCTCTCTTCTCTCTCTCTTCCTCTCTTTCTGTCCTTTTCTTCTTTCCTCCCTCCCTCTCACCCCCTCTCTTTCCATCCTTCCCTTCCTCTCTCCCTCTCACTCTAGAATCATTATTTTTATTCTAAAAAGGAAAGAAATTCTCTAATAAGAAATATATACTAATAAAAGCCTAGGTGGCCCTCATGCCCCTGTGTCATCACAAAATGGCCACCACAGGATGGCTGGCAAGATAGGGCAGTTTGGGGGTGAATAGGCCAACAGGGGAAGGCAGTTGGGGGCAACCAAGCCTGCAGGGGAGGGGAGTTGGAGGTGACCAGTCCAGCAAGGGAGCAGTTGGGTGTCAATAAGGCCGGCAGGGGAGCAATTAGGGGGTGATCAGACTGGCTGGCAGAAGCAGTTAGGGACAATCAGGCAGGCAGGTGAGTGGTTAGGAGCCAGCAGTCATGGATTGTGAGAGGGATGTCTGACTGTTGATTTAGGCCTGATCCCAGATTGGAGAGTGTGCAGACTGGGCTGAGGGACAATCCCACATGCAAGAATTTCATGCACTAGGCCTCTACTAAAATAATAAAAGAAGAAATCTTGAAAGACCAAAAAGGAAGAACACTAAAAATAGTAAAAATATGGGTAAATGCTATAGATTTTTATTCTTTTGAGTTTTCTAAATTATATTGATGTAACAAAAAGTGTAACATTGTCTAATATGATTCCCATATATGTAGAAGAAATACTTAATGCAAATATACATGATGGAAGTGAAGAGATATAAAGACAAGTAAGGTTTTATACTTTACTTGAACTAGTAAAATGTTGATACCAATAGACTATTGTATACATTTGAAAAGTTATGTATACATAATAATTTAGAACAACATAGAGCAAAACAACTACAGAGCAACCACTGAAAAAGCTATACAAATAAATGCACTAAAAAAACCATAATACACCACAAAATGTCAAAATTATAGAGATGGAGAAGAAATTATGAGTTGTTGCCAGGGGTTAGAGTAATGAGGGAGGGAAGGTAATGGGGTTACTATAAAAAGATGTCATGAGGCAGAGCCTGAAGTGATGGGACAGTTCTCTCTCATCTTTACTCTAACAGTGGTCACAAGAGTCTCCACTTGTCAATAAAATGACTTTAAACTACATACACACATTGTGTCAATACCATGGGAAAAAAAGAGACAAGGAAGGAAAAAAGTGACAATGACTCATGATTGAATTTACTAGTAATAGGCTTCTAATTTTATGTTTTCACTTTTTAAAATGTTTAGTCTAATTTTATAAAATAAAAGAAACATTAAAATAATGTTAGTAAAAAATTGAACATGTAACAAGAAATACAATATCTGAATTAATCCACTAACACGTATACATTTTTAAAATGTACATAATATGTTTATGGTTGCAATAATCAGGATACTATTTATTTGAAAAAAAATATGTGCACAAAATAAATAAAAGAAAGCATCCTCTTTGCATAGGGGAATACTTCAATACTATTGTCCTTGGATTTTGCATAAAACAGTTGCTCTAATATCACAAATTCAATTAAAATAACTATCTAATTAAGAACTCAAATACACTTAAAATTTTTTAGTAACCCCTACTGAAGGCTAACTGCAGAGGAAAGACAATAAGAGCAAGCAGAGGAGGAACTAAGATGGTGGCATAGGTATCTTGCTGCCACACACAGCAATTTCAAAACTACAACTTAACAACAGAACAAAAATCATCCAGAATCAATTGGAAGCTGGCTGAGTGAAAAATCCATAAATAAAAGTAAAGATAGGACACTGTGACTCAGAGGAGCAGCTGAGGGCAGCTTTGAAGATACGCACAGAGTCAGAGGTTTGGAGTTGTGCGTGCACGGGAGCGAGTGAAGATGGTGGGCGGCTGCAAAGACAAAGGCATCCCACTGAACTTATTCCCCAGTTCTGGCCGAGGTCTGGGGAACCCACACTCATACGGGGTGAAACTGGACAGTAGGGAAGTACGCTGAAACTCGGGGTTGCAAAGGTCTGCGAGCTTGTGGAGAGTGCGTGTATACTTGGAAACAGCAGAGGTATGTGAGCATGCAGAGAGGACTTGTGACTTGCTCTCTCGTTTGGGAAACTACTGGACTGCGTTGTTTTACAACCCTGGATGAGACTTTGGGTGTGCAGACCTATTTGGGGAGAAGCTGAATTGTCCAGCAGCAGAAAGAGCTCCGTGGCAGCTTTCTATCAGAGGTGCTTGCAGCCATTACCACCCGACACAGAGATCCATGTGCAGCATAGGCCTGGAGACTCCGCCCATCCAACCTGAGCACAGATGATCCTCACAGCCAATTGGCCTGGAGGTCAAACCCTATTAGTGGTAACAACAATAATCTAGGCTTCACTTCAACAAGACTGTACAACCCATACAGGGCTGCAGCAAGAGTATCCACCTCAGGTAACTGGGGAGGCTGATCCAATGTCCCTTAGAGGACATCTACCACACAAAGCTAATGGACCAACTCAGGAAAGCAGCCACCATGCAGAGACATGGAAAGAAATCATCTGTGAAAGAAATAGAGGGAAAAAAACAACTGAACATAGAGTTCAAAACCATGTTTATAAGGTTTTTCAAGAGGTTCCTAGAAAAGGCTGATGAACTCAATGAGACCTACAAGGAAATGAACAAGACCTACAAGGAAATGAATAAGACCTATGAGGATATGAAAAAGGACCAACTAGAAATTAAGCATACACTGATTGAAATAAAAAATATTATACAAAGTCCTAAAAGCAATCTAGAGGACTGCAAGAACCAACTCAAAGATTTGAAATACAAAGAGGCAAAATCCACTCAGCCAGAAAAGCAAGAAACCAAAAGAATCCAAAAAATTGAAGATAGTGTAAGAGGCTTCTGGGACAACCTCAAGCATATCAACATCCGAATTACAGGTGTGCCAGAAAAAGAGAGAGAGCAAGATAATGAAAACCTATTTGAAGAAATAGTGACCAAAAACTTCCCCCACCTGGTGAAAGAAATCAACTTAAAAGTCCAAGTAGTGCACCGAACCCCAAACTATGTGAATCCAAAGAGGACCCCAAACTATAGGAATCCAAGTGATATCATAATTATAATGCCAAGAGCAAAAGATAAAGAGAGAATATTAAAAGCAGCAAGAAAAAAACAGTTAGTTACCTATAAGTGAGCACCCATACAATTGTCAGCGGATTTCTCAACAGAAACTATGCAGGCCAGATGGGAATGGCAAGAAATATTCAAAGTGATGAATAGCAAGAATCTACAACCAAGACTACTCTACCCAGCAAAGCTATCATGCAGAATTGAAGGTCAGATAAAGTGCTTCACAGATAAGAAAAAGCTGAAGGAGTTCATCACCGCCAAACCAATATTATATGAAATGGTGAAATATATTCTTTAAGAAGAGGAAGAAAAAAAAGGTAAAAATAAAAATTATGAACAACAAATACACATCTATCAACAAATGAATCTAAAATCAAGTGAATTAAAAATCTGATGAACAGGATAAACTAGTGAATATAACAGAATCATGGGCATAGAGAGGGAATGGACTGACAATTCTTGGGGAGAAAGGGGGTGTGGGAGATGCAACAAGAGACTGTACAAAAATCATGCACCTATGGGAGAGGACAGTGCGGGGGAGGTGAGGGCGCAGGGTGGGATGGGTACCGGGTGGAGAGGAGCTATAGGGAGAAAAAGGGGGAACAATGTAATTAATAAACTGAACAATAAAAATTAAATTTTTTAAAAAAATCAATGGAAAAATATCCTTAGGTGAGGATTACTAAAAAACAAAACAAAACAAAACAAAACAAAGTAAGAGCAAGCAGAGAAGACTAGAACGGAGGATCCGTGAATAGTCTAATGTCCTTTCATTCCATTATTTTCTATTTTAGCAAGTCAGAAAGGATTCTATGATTTGCAAGTAAGAACATTGACTAACACAGCTCCTCTGTGAGATCTGAGAATAGATGGAAGCCTGACCACTTAAGGTGGAAATGCTTGTAGAGGTGTTTCGTATACTTGTTTCTCTTCCTTTCCTCCTGGGTCAGGAGAATAAAGAAGCTAACTACATTGAACATGTACCTTCCCAGACATCATTCAAGGGAATCCTTTTGTGTTTACAATCAGTTAAACCTCAGCTACCACATTTAAGACAGGACCCAAACTCCAACACCATGATTGAGTGTTGTTTTTATAGCCGTGATATGTTAATGCTAAAACCATAGAGCAAAATATTTATATAATGAGTCTTGTTCATGACTTTCTTACTAGAAGGAATGCTGCACTTACGTCTTTAAGTGCCATCTTAAAATGATGGTGAAGGGAATTAAAATGTACTTTAAACAAACATTTTGTTTAACATTTTCATAGGCGCAAGCATATGCATTAGTGTGTTTTAAAGGGACGATGGGCAAAGGAATATTTTAAATTATAGATCCTTTTCATCTTGGATCCGTAAAGCATGCTTTGACTTATGTGGGTTTAAACTCAAGTATGCTGCGATCGTATGATTAGTGTATAAGCTGACTTTGCACACCATTCCTGACTATTACCCTCATCCTCTAAATTTGCTGAACTTCAGTTAAGGCTCACTCTGTTAAATGCATATAGTGAGTCCTAAAGTATTTTATAAAAATTTTATTTCCTGAACTATTTTATGTGAATTTCCATCAGACCTCATTTTATTTATTTATTTATTTATTTTAAGAGTTTATCTTTATTGTTCAGTTTATTAATTACATTGTTCCCTTTTTTCCCCCTATAGTTCCCCTCCACCTGGTACCAATCCCACCCTCTGCCCTCACCCCCCCTCCACTGTCCTCTCCCATAGTTGCATGATTTTTGTCCAGTCTCTTGCTGCACTTCCCACACCCCCTTTCTCCCCAAGAGTTGTCAGTCCATTCCCTCTCTATGTCCGTGATTCTGTTACATTCACCAGTTTATCCTGTTCATCAGCTTATTAATTCACTTGATTTTTAGATTCATTTGTTGATAGATGTGTATTTGTTGTTCCTAATTTACACTTTTATCTTTTTCTTCTTCTTCTTCTTAAAGAATATCTTTCAGCATTTCATATAATATTGGTTTGGTGGTGATGAACTCCTTTAGCTTTTTCTTATGTGCGAAGCACTTTATCTGACCTTCAATTCTGCATGATAGCTTTGCTGGATAGAGTAATCTTGGTTGTAGATTCTTGCTATTCATCACTTTGAATATTTCTTGCCACTCCCGTCTGGCCTGCATTGTTTCTGTTGAGAAATCCGCTGACAATCGTATGGGTGCTCCCATATAGGTAACTAACTGTTTTTCTCTTGGTGCTTTTAATATTCTCTCTTTGTCTTTTGCTCTTGGCATTTTAATTATGATGTGCCTTGGTGTGGTCCTCTTAGGCTTCCTACATATTGGGGTTTGGTGCACTTCTTGGACTCCTAAGTCTATTTCTTTCACCAGGTGTGGGAAGTTTTCAGTCACTATTTCTTCAAATAGGTTTTCATGGTCTTGCTCTCTCTCTTTTTCTGGCACCCCTATAATTTGGACATTGGCATGCTTGAGGTTGTCACAGAGGCTCCTTACACTATCTTCAATTTTTTGGATTCTTTTGGTTTCTTGCTTTTTCAGCTGAGTGGATTTTACCTCTTTGTATTTCAAATCTTTAACTTGGTTCTTGGGGTGCTCCAGAGTACTTTTAGGTCTTTGTATAATATTTTTTATTTCAGTTAGTGTATGCTTAGTTTCTGGTTGGTCCTTTTTCATATCCTTGAGAGTCTCCTTCATATCCTTGAAGGTCTCATTCATTTCCTTGTAGGACTCATTCATTTCCATGTTGGTCTTGGTCATTTCCACATTGGTCTTGATCATTTCCTTGCAGGTCTCGTTCATATCCTTGAGGGTCTCATTCATTTCCTTGTAGGTCTTGCTTATTTCCTTATAGGTCTCAACCTTTTCTAGGAACCTCTTGAGAAGCCCTATAACAGTGGTTTTGAATTCCATGTCCAGTCATTTTTTTTCCCTCCATTTCTTTCACATCTGATTTCTTTCCATGTCTCTGCATGGTGGCTGCTTCCCTGAGTTGGTCAATTAGCTTTGTGTGGTAGACTTCCTACAAGGGACAGTGGGTCAGCCTCCCCAGTTACCTGAGGTGGATATGGGTTGTACAGTCTTGCTGAAGTTAAGCTCAGGTTAATTGTTGTTAGCACTTGGAGGGGTTTACCTCCAGGCCAATTGTCTGTGAAGTTCAGCTGTGCTCAGGTTGGATGGGCGGAGTCTCCGGCCAAGCAGACAGCATTAGCTCTGCCCTATGCAGCCCCAGGATCTGTGTGCCGGGGGCAATGGCTGCCAGCACATCTGAGAGAGCTGCTGCCAAGCTCCACCAGCTGCCGGGGAATTCAGACTCTCCCCAAATGAGTCTGCACGCCCAATGTCTCACCCAGGGTTGTAAAACAAAGCAGTGTGTAGGTTTCCTGAATGAAAGAGCAAGTCGCGAACGCTCTCTATGCAGTCACGCAGCTGCGCTGTCCCCATGTTTGCGAGCAAGCCGGCAGACCCCTGCAGTGCCCAGATTCGGCGTGCCCTCCCACTGTCCAGTTTTTACCCCGTATGATAGTGGCTTCCCTGGACTTCGCCCAGAGCTGGAGAATCAGTCCAGTGGGACGTCTTTGTCTCCCTGTTCGAGAAAATTGGCCGGTTTTCAGCCGCCCGCCTTATCTGCTGAGGCGCTCCAAACCTCTTACTGTGCGAGTTTTCAAAGCTGTCTGCCGCTGCTCCTTCGAGCCACAGTGTCTTAACTTCACTTTTATTTGTCGAATTTTCACTCAGCCTGCTTTCTGGTGATTCTGGAAGGTGTTTGTTCTTTCGTTAAGTTGTAGTTTTAAAATTGCTGTGTATGACGGCAAGATAGGTGTTTTACCTATGCCGCCATCTTGGTTCTCTCAGACCTCATTTTATTGACCATAGTTTCCCTCTTCATTCAGAGAGATCTCACTGAAACTTAACTTTTAAGAGATCAGTAGTCCAGTCCACATTTCTCACCCAGTATTCTGGCTTTCAGAGGTATGAGGCACTTCAGTGACCAATGCAAACCTCTAAAGGTGTCCAGTGCTGACCATTAGCAGCACAATGGATCCTGGAGAAGGGTGCACACAACTAGAGAAAGAGTTCTGAGTGGGGCATCAAAGAATGGTGCTATTGCCGAAACTAGTTTGGCTCAGTGCATAGAGCGTTGGCCTGTGGACTGTAAGGTCCCAGGTTCGATTCCAGTTAAGGGCATGTACCTTGACTGTGGGCACATCCCCAGTAGGGGGTGTACAAGAGGCAGCTGATCAATGTTTCATCGATGTTTCTGACTTTCTATCCCTCTCCCTTCCTCTCTGTAAAAAAAAATAAATAAATAAAAAGTAATAAAATATATTTAAAAAAAGAAAAAAAGAATAGTACTATTTTTCTACTGAAACAAGAGAGGGCCCACCTGGTAAGGATCTGCAGGCTCCTTCCAACAGTGATGAAAATGAGCTTGGAAGTGAACCCTCCAGGCCCATTCACTCCAACAGATGATGCCGCTCAGGCTATAGCTGGATCCTAAGCCATCTCTCTAAGCCACTCCTGCATTCTTGACCCCCAGAAACATTTTGAAATAATAAATATTCATTATTTGAAGCTGCTAAGTTTTGAGGATAATTTATTATCTAGGAATATATAATTCATATAACAACTGGGTCTCTTGTTGGTTGGCCTGCCTTTCTTTCAGGTGGCAAGGCAATTATTTCCAAAATACTATTTTAATGAGTGGTAATGCAGGACTCTACCTGACACAAACATTTTAACTTCTAGTCCTGATATCTTTTTACCTTAGAAGCCCTCACTTCAGAATCTATATTACTTGTTCCTTCTCATTTTCACATGCAAGTTAAAGAACTTTGTTGCCTTGTACTTTCTATCTTCTTCATGAAAATTCCAGATTCCTGATAGAACTTATTCCATATTTTTTTAGGTGGAGAAGGAATTGGTGCTTAACCATCAGCTACTAGAAGAGCTAGAGTTATTTGCATTTTTTAAAGGATTCAGCCTATTCTTGCAGCTTTCTTGCAAATACCAACTCCTCAATTTCTAAGTTTGAAAATAATTTGAAACCCCAAGCCTTTTTAAGTTCATTTGTCCATAAACCCTGACTTAAACTTAGCTTAGTAGGTAGAAACACATAACACGAACCTGCATGGTGGTATTTGTATAATTTATTTATTATATACTTACTTATACATTTTTACTACAGAAATTTTAAAATGCTTGAGTCTGGGTTGCTGCTCCAGATACTATTGGGGATGGGACACATTACCCAGAATATGTCCTTCTCTTTTGCCTTCCAAAAATCTGACATGTTCTTTGAATTCTAAAACATATTAAACTCCTTGTATTTTAGAAAAGAGATTATAGACTTGCACCATTATAAATTGCTAAGGTGTTGCTATTGTAGCCACAGAATTCTTATGTAGGTTTATTAGGAAGATATGATTCTGAACTTAATTCTAACTCTATGATTTTTGTCAGAGAATTTTTAGAGAAATATATTGGGCAAAGCTACTCAGCAGTTTATGGAAATGGAACATTTTCAAAAGATATAATAATAGGTCTAGTTAAATTGTCAGATATGTGAAGATCATAAACTCAGAAGAGACATTTTCCATAATTTAATGAGTAAACCTCAAAGTGTAATTTTGGCATTTTCTCTCAATATTTACCAACTGTCTATTATGTGCCAGGCCCAGGGGACTAGGCTTTGGCAATTAGACCTAGAAGTTTATTTCATGAAACTCTAAATATAGGCCCTGGCCAGTTGGTTAGAGCATCATTTCAACACACCAAGATTTCAGGTTCAATTCAAGAATCAACCAATGAATGCATAAATAAGTGGAACAATAAATCTCTCTCTCTCTCCCCCCTCCCCCAAATCAGTAAAAAGGTTGCAAAAAAAGAGAAACTCTGAATATAATAAGGGCTGCATCATGAGAACAAATGGGTGCCACAGTATGTTCTAAAGGAGAAAATGGGATCATGTAGATCATATGTTGTTTGAAGAGTGAAAGATCAGGTAAGTTAAAACACATGATTCTCATCTAAAAGAAATTAGACTGCATTTTCCAATTTGAATCCTTATTTTTGGAAGGATTATTTGACATTTTCTTTTATGTATCCTAGTTAAAGAAATTTTCTGTTCCAGAAACCATCTATGTTTCAATACTAGAAAAGTAATAAGAGGTAATGTTAAAAGCAGTGATATTTCAAATGGGTTCTGAGAATACAAATGCTCTCTGGGAAGCCAACCATTGCATGCCTGGCAATATTACCCATCCCTGCGTTTTGTAGCCTCTCACATTTCCCCCTCCTCCTCTTCAAGTCCACAGCCAGGCATCCTCTCCCCATTCTGTTGTCTTGAAACAACTCCCTAGAATTTTCTAGGATTCATCTACCCCTCTACCTTCTTCCCTATCAACAAATATGTGAATACCCATAACTCATAATCTATCAGCCCTTATTTCTCTCTTCGAATCACTCCCTGCCTTGGCTTGTCTTCCTCTGACATGACCAAATAGCTCTGTGGC
Source organism: Antrozous pallidus (assembly GCA_027563665.1). NCBI lineage: Eukaryota > Metazoa > Chordata > Mammalia > Chiroptera > Vespertilionidae > Antrozous > Antrozous pallidus. The sequence continues at coordinate 69,239,159 of CM050516.1, read as the reverse complement.
TGCTTGGAACACAAAGCCTCTAAAAATCCTGAAATGAAAATTTAATTATGTTGAAATTACGACATCCTTTCAGATGCTGCAGGGATGGGTATATAGTCTTTGCTGGTAACTTACCATTTGTGATCAGAAGAAATTCCTTCAAGAATGCAGAGATAAGAGGCATCAACATTACACACACCAGAACCCCAATGCTCAATGAGAATATTCTGTAGTTCTCAGTGAGGAACGGAGGCAATTAAGCAATCAGTCATGGGAATCTACAATTCTAAGGAGTATACACTAAGGAGACACAGAGTTAGGTATCAGCATAAAAAGACAGCAATCTGATTCCAATTAATAATAAAAAATAAATCATCTTTATGTATTCAGTGTTCTAGGCACTAGGATGTTTCTCATGGATTTTCTCTTTTAATCCTTAAAACAATTGAAAAAGGAGGTATCATTACTCAACCTCTTCTCTTTTCAATTGATGAGTCTGAGACACTTAGGATAGGAGACTTTCCCAAGGTAACATGACTTATTACTGGCATCACTGAGATTTAAACCTTCTGTTGTTTTTTTTTTTTATCCTAAGACCATTAACTATAAACCACTATGCTTTATTGCCTTTCACAATACCTCTAAATACTGTCACCAGAAATACCTTCTTGGTGCAGAAATTACTACAATAAACGCATTCTCAGAAATGCAATAATGAGATATTAGTATAGGCAGATGCTAGAAATCAATATTATGGAAATCATTAGCCATTAGTCAGAAGTAAGCAAGATAGTGAGCTTAATTTATTCATAAAAGACATTGAGAAGGTGGATTATGAAATATAAAATTCAGGATTGAAAACTATTTAACAGAGGCTCTTTCTGGCTCCCAAACTTTTGTCGAGGGAAATGAAGCAATCCCCCTTCTTGTCTAGGTACAAAGAAGAAAAAGAAATTATTTTAGAAATACAGTATTAAAAATTTCACTCCCTGTGGTAATGCATAATAATGGACTGCTATAATGGAAAAGAAACATCAGGTTTTCCTTATTAGAAAATGTGTCTGTCCATACTATAGCACTGAGAAACAAGAATAAGACAACATTGGTACAAAACTTTATAAATTGCCTTTTTAGGTCTTAAAAATAGAACGTGCTTGCAAGATTTAATATAAAATATAAACATATTGCAGGAAAGAATGTTAGGCATTATGGGTGACAGCAACATGAAAAATACCAAATAGAAAAATCTTGGATGCAAAGTGTAGACTAATACTTGATCTAATCTGTATGTTTGATCCAAAGCAAAACTGAGTTGCTTAAGATTAAACCAGATTCTAGAGGATTTTGTCAAGAAAACATTAAACATGAATCTTTTTAGAGCATTACATTTATTTACTGTAGGTCTTTAAAATTTAATTTGGTAAAGTGTCTTTTTGTAATTGATATACAAAACTGCACCTATTTAATATATACCATTTTATTGATTGGGCATATGCATATATAGTAACATCATCATCACAATTAAACTAATGAGCATATCCATCAGCTGGAGAAGTTTCCTCTTGCCTCTCAACATTTTCAAATGTGAATGTGTCAGAATATTTCGTTTATTTACTTGTTAATTTAAAACTTTACACTCTGATACTACTTTTGGTTTTATGTTAACATTTTATTTATTCAAATATGTATTCAATCTGTTGGCAACATATATTCACTGAGTGTTCACATGTCAGACTCAATTCCAAAATGTATTTAGCACTTTAAGAAACAATATTCTATATTAAATCCCTTCCCTCTGTACTTTGCACTGTGCACATTTTGATATGGTGTATTTAAGTGCATGCTGAGCTGTATGAAAGGATGTAAGTTTGTGCATGCATGCACATGTATGTGTGTGTCTGTCAGTTTCTATGAATGGAATGTTAGTAACTCCACAACGTCATTAAATAGTGTTTGTTTTTCTCACTGCTGCCTGTGCACAATACTGAGATTTCCTTGGCATTAAAAAGAACAACTTATGAATCTAAAGTTGCCAAGATTTAGAAGAGAATTTTTCACAGCTAGCGTCTGTTTCTCATTGTGGTTTAAACCATCATTTTCCTCATTCTCTTTGAGGTTTTACAATTCTTCTCTGTTTCAGTTATGATAGCCCCTTTAAATTTATGTTGTGAGTCTTCGGTATTACTGGTTATATTAGGTCTATCCATTGCTACAAAAGCTATATAATCACAGATTTAATTCCTTACATGATGTATAAGAAGAATAAAGCATCTTCAATGAACTGTAGGGAAAATACAAGTAGTTTTGTTTCTATCCTAAATAATAAAGAAAGAATATACAAACTGACTATCACACCAAAACAAAAATGGCTGTGCCCACAGTGGAGGCAGGAATTCCATAACACTATCGATGGCTGCATCTATAGCAGTGGTCCAATTCCCATAACGAGCCCTAACAGCAATCAGCAGGGACCTGAGGCTGCTTGATGCTGGACTGGAACAGGGGACCTAAGGCTGCACCCCTGCCTGGTGGGGCTTGACGAGGGACCTCAGGCCACACCCCTTGCCCAGCAAGGCTTGGGGGGACTTCAAGGTGTTCCTCCTTCCTTGGCTCAGGATGGGAGACATCAGGCCACACACCCTGCCCTGGTACCAAGCTCAGGGACATGAGGTTGTGCCTGCCACCTGATAGGGCTTGATGGGGGACCTCAGGCCATGCCCCTGGGCCAGGCCAAGATACCTTAAGGCATGCCCCTTGGCCTGGGCTGGGGGACCTCAGGTCATGCCCTCCACTCAGCAGGACTTGATGAGGGTGGGGCTATCTGGGTCTGGATCTAGCCCAATGGGGTGGGGCCGTCCAGGACTCAGTTTCCTGTGATTTCAAGGCACATGTGGGTGGGCCGGGTCATGAATCTGCTTCCCATGCGTGTCCCACATTCTGACAGGAGTAAGGTTTTCATATATATTTTACTAATTTTCTTTCATCTCTGACACTTTTATTTTAGAGAAAGGGCAATTAACAATATTAAAATATTTCCTCTAATTAATTCTCTTTTAAAGTGCATGGATTTTGTGCACCAAGTCACTAGTATTAATGATAATAATCTAATTCCAACTACAGTAGTCTTTTTTTAAAATATATTTTATTGATTTTTCACAGAGAGGAAGGGAAAGGGATAGAAAGTCAGAAACATCGATGAGAGAGAAACATTGATCAGCTGCCTCTTGCACAGCCCCTACTGGGGATGTGCCTGCAGCCAAGGCACATGTCCTTGACCGGAATCGAACCCAGGACCTTTCAGTCTGCAGGCTGACACTCTATTCACTGAGTCAAACCGATTTCAGCTACAGTAGTCTTTCTTATCCATAGTTTTGCTTTTCACAGTTTCAGTTACCCACGGTTAACTATGGTCCAAAAATATTAAGTGGAACATTCCAAAAATAAATAAATAATAAGTTTTAAATTGTGCATAATTCTGAGTAGCATATGAAAAATCTTGTGCTGTTCCTTTTCATCCTGTCTGGCATGTGAATAACCTCTTTGTCCAGGATATTCACACCATATCTGATTTCCATCTATTAGTTCCTTAGTAGCCACCTCAATGATCAGATTCACTGTGGCGATATCACAGTGCCTGTGGTCCAGGCACCCTTATTTTACTAATACCATATCAGCAAAATTATTATAATTGTTCTTTTCTGCTACTAGTTACTGTTAATCTCTTATTGTGCCTAATTGACTAGATTACATTTTATCACTGGAGACCTGTTGTACAAAATTTGTACATGGTGGGGAATGTCCCTCAGTCCAGCCTGCACCCTCTCCAATCTGGGACCCCTCAAGGAAAGTCCAACTGTCGATGGGATAAGGCCTAAACAGGAAGTCAGACATCCCTCTCACAATTCAGGACTTCTGGCTCCCAATTGCTTGCCGGCCTGCCTTCTTAATTGCCCCTAACTGCTTCAGCCTGCCAGCCTGTTCACCCCTAACCACTCTGTTACCAGCCTGATTGATGCCTAACTGCCCTCCCCTACAGGCCTGGGGTCCCCCCCCCCAATTACCTTCCCCTGAAGGCCTGGTTCCTCCCAATTGCTTTCCCCTGCTGGCCTGATTGCTCACAACTGCCCTCCCTTGCAAGCCTGGTCCCTCTCAACTTCCCTCCCCTGCTGGCCATCTTGTGGTGGCTATCTTGTGTCCACATGGGGGCAGCCATCTTTGACCACATGGGGGCAGCCATTTTGGGTGTTGAAGTGACAGTCAATTTACATATCACTCTTTTATTAGATAGTATGTATGTGTAGGAGAAAATGTGCACATAGTTTCTGGTAGTATGCATGGTTTTAGGCATCTACTGAGGGTCTTGGAATGTATCACCTGTGGATAAAGAGGGACAACTGTATATGACAAAAGTGTTACATATCAGACAATTGTATTAACCCAATTTTATTAAAATACTAATAAAAATTATCAAGTTAAAAATCAGCAAAATAAACCTAAAGCTTCATAGGCTCTATACTCAAATAAGGCATTCGTATGAGACAAACATAGGCAATAATTTATATGAGCTAACAATTTGCATATAAGAAACATATGGATTATGCACTTATTTGAAATGTATTTTTAAAAATTGACTTTTGGTATAGATGGAATCTTTCTGCAATAAAGACCCTTAAAGAGATCAAACGGCTTTTATTGACTCTCTGATAATTGTCCTGACATTGTGTACAATTTAAGCAGCCCATAAAGAACATAATCAGCATTGATAAAGCACTCATTAAAATAAGAAACACCTTTCCCTTAAAAACAAAACAAAACAAAATTACCTGCATTATTTGTATTCTCATTATTACCAATAAATAACACACATGTTTTGCTATACTATACTGGTAAAATGGATTTAAAATATTAGCCTACCACTACTATACTTATAATAGGAACCAATTCATCAATGGAATCTAAGATGTTCAGCTAATAACAAACATAATTAAATTATGTTTATAATTAAAATTTTAACAGAAACTATAACTAAATTATGGTATATCCATGCATTAGAATATGATGAGGCCAATTAAATATGAAAGTTAAATGACATGGGGAAAATGATCATCATGCAACATTAGTAGCAAAAAATAAGAAGCAAGCTTTCATATTATGAGAGCAAATTTGTAAGAGGTATGTGAAAGAATTGTGCTAAGAATGAAAATTAGGTAAATATGTTATTAAATTAAAGCTAATCAAAACTCTTCTGAAATTTTTACTTCATGATAGACTTTATCAAGGGACACTCTTCTTGCTGTTGGCACAAAATCTTTTTTTATGCTGGACAATTAAATAACACATGTGATTTTTGTATTTGAATGGTTTGAAGGAAGTGTGTATACCAAATTCTAAGTTAAAAAATGTAACATCAGCGATGCAACTTTCTACAAATTTAGAAAACTGTAGGGGTCATGTTCAATTATTTTCCTATTTTATTCTATTTTGAATCTGGACTATGTTGCCAGAGCCATATGGTTTTTCTCTGAGCACATGGTGAGGGTTGCTTTCTTAGGATTTGGGGAGGCTGGAAGGAAAGGGAATCAACATGTAAAAATTAGGTGGTCGCAATGTTGGAGGTGAGCCCAAAATTGACCAGAGGTTAATGTGTTTAAGCTTTTGTTGCACTCTCTGTCATCTCTCCCATAATTTCATCAAAGAAGGTTCTGTTTTCTTTCTCAGTAATTATCACTGACATACATCTGGCAACTTAATCCATGAGAATCTTCCTGTAGTTCTGTAAGTCACATTCACCTTCCATTGAAGCATTCTTGAACTTTACATCTTAGATGTAGTTAGGCTGCTAGCCTGATTCCCACGGGCTCTGATTTGTAGAGACTGCTTTCACTGGCACTAAAAATACAAGTTAACAACTGCAGTGCTGATAAAAGAGATGATCTCTAAGTAAAACATCCCACTTCCCTCTGTGTGGCCTTTTCTGACATACCAAGTCGACTGTGTGCTTTAAGCACAGGTTCAGGCTGATTCCTATCACTATTCAGAAATTTAGAATTTTAAAAATCATTACCACATTGTTTGCTTTCTAGTTCCTTCTATATATGGTGTCACCGATTCTTAAACTTTTGGGATGAAGTTCTTTGACAGTGTTAGGAAAGTGCCAACATTGGTGTTTACAAAATGTCCACCTACAACATCATAAAGTTCACAGATAATTTCAAGCACATCTATAGACCTCAGCCTAAGAGCTCTTGTTCTAAATACTAAGATACATAAGTAGATTTCTGTAGCAGGGATTTTAGAATGGGGACACATTTTAATTGAGTACTATGTTGATTTTCTGAGAAAATTTTATAATTAAACCTTGTTTTTCATTAAATTTACAATGCAATTTCAGAGATGCCTATCTTACTTGTTTTTTATGGAATGATAAAATACAATGATACTTAGACATAGCATCCCTGAAACAGTAACTTCCCAATATCACATTATCAATAAACAATAAACCCTGAAATAAAAAGACACGTTGAGATGCAGGATGTGAAATTTATATCCAAGGAGAAATTATCCATGGATTTTAAATAAATGAATCTGTTCATTTTTCACCTTTGTAGTTCTTAGGAAATCTATCTCAAAATACATCTGAATAGAGTTACCTTTTACAAGAATTGGAAGGGATCTCTGGCAGGTGAGTTGGCAACGCTGCTGAATAGCTGCAATGGGACAGAGCCAGTGATTTAACAGAATACTTTGAAAGTAAGATATGGCTTAGAAAAAACTTCAGTGGAGCAAGTGCCTGGGAACACAGTATCTTAATGATGGAAACATCTATACATTAATACACAGAATGTAGCAAATAAACAAAATGAGGATTGAAATAATAAAGGATTGAGAAACAATTTTATGTTCATGACAAAAATGAGTACAATGATACTGATAAAAGAGCATGGAAGTGCAAGGTAAATTTTGATTAAAGAAGCAAAAGAGAAGGAGAGTATTTGGGTAAGGCAAAGAAGGTCAGAAGGAACAGGCTGCATGCTGTAGATGGCTGTGCTATCTTAGGGGGTTTGAAAATGTCTTCCTTTTTGTTATTGTTGTTAATCCTCACCCAAGTATATATTCCCATTGATTTTTAGAGAGAGCAGAAGATAGAGAAATATCGATGTGAGAGAGATATAGTGATTGGTTGCTTACTACATGTGGCCCTGTTGGATTGGGGATCTGGGACAGAGCTTGCATCAGAGGTACATACTCTTGACCAAAATAGAATCCCGGACTCTTCAGTACTAGTGCCGACACCCTATCCACTGAGCCAAATCAGCTCGTACTGAAAATGTTTTCCTTATGTAGATTGTAAATGGGCACTGAGCCAAAGCCTCATATTTGGGCAGAATCTGGATTTACACACACATTTATCAAGTGCCTAAGTGGTATGGTCATTACTAGCTTCAAGTGTTATACCTAAAGTTAGACCAGTGCTTCCTTGAAGTTGGCTGCAATCCACTAAGGGAAGAATAAGTCTAACATAATAGTTGCAGGTGCCTATAGAACACAAATGATAAGTAACACCTATTTTGTACCGATCCCTTTGCTTCAGACTTTACTTATGAAGTAGATGTATGGCTTAAAGCCATGGTCCTCTAACCTCTGCATTCCACTTGAGAAAGGGAGCATCACAATAAATGATATGTGGCTAAAAGTCATGCAATTAGTGGCAGAACTGAGAACTGACTCCAAGGTCCTACAAAACAGCTCAACTATCATATAAAGCCATGGAAGGAGCATACACTCAATAGAAGCATTACAAATCTGTGAAGGCATTGCAGAAGTGACATTTTAGCCAGGTCTGGAAGGATGGATAATCAGTTTTTGCAAGAAAAGAAAAGAAGACACTCAGTATTAAGATGAGACAATGCATTAAGATGGGGGAAAAAGCAACTGAAAGACTATGCTCAGTAGAGTGTCAGGACCAGGATCACCATAAAGGTGTGTGAACTTCATTGCATGATGTGATATAGAAGAGTTTTGAGAAACGGAGAGATGTGTTTTAGATGCATCTTTGTAGAAATATGAAGTCTTTTGTGTGTTTGGTGCAAGAAGGGGCTACAAAAGGGGCAGAGATAGTACGGAGAGTAATAATGGGCAAGAGGAAGATCAGATGGGTTAAGAAATTGATCATTAAACTTGAGAGACAATGCTGGTCTAATCTGAGACAGTGATAGTGGGTACAGAAAGGGTGGATTCAACAATAAAATTGACAGTGTTAGATGATTGATAAGGTGTACAATGGAGTGGGAGATGGAGTTTCAGGATCATCCCCAAATTACTAACTTCATAGAAACCATTAACTAACAGAAGGAGACAATAGGTAAGATGAATTCTATTGATTTATTACTTATAGAACATTTAGGTAGATATTCAATTACTCAATTGGTAAGATGAATTCTATTTGATTTATTACTTATAGAATATTTAGGTAGGTATTCAATTACTCAATAGGTAAGATGAATTCTATTTGATTTATTACTTATAGATCATTTAGGTAGATATTCAATTGAACTGAGCTGTCTTGGAGTTACAGAGTGTGAAATGACCAGCCTATGAGTGGTAGTTGAAGCCATGGAGGTACAGGGGTTGAGTCAGGGAAGCACCAAGAGTAGGTAGAAGAAGTCAGTACAGGAGACTGACATGCAATATTCAGATCATAGGAGAGAATCAAGCATCAAAGCAATCTTGGTAACAAAAAACAAAAGAGCTTCAAGAAAGGGTGCCTAGCAGAAGCACACATATTTATAGACAGCTATCTGATGTGCTCTCATACATTTTTTTTTCAGAGTCAGTTTTGTCATCAAAGGACTTCAGAAGTCTGGCTTATAAAATAGCTAGTAGTTGTCATTGACTGTAAGCTCCTTGTACACCAGCACTTGGGCAACTATATTATATCAGTGTTTCACAAACTTTAACGTGGACATGAATCATTAGAAGGCCTGATAAATATGGATTCCAATTCGGGTAGACTGTGCTGAGGCCCAAATTTCTGCACATCTAACAAACTCCAGGTAATGCTGATACTAGTGTGTCAACCTCACTGTGATTATAAGGTGCTAGACTAGCTAATGAAAACAGGCAGCTTGAATAGGAACAGTTCATCCAGGTCAAAGGAGGCTTTCATCTCAGCACCCTTTGTGATTTGTAATGCAATTTCAGGTGAAGTGGTCAGCACACAGAACATAACAATCAAGCCCTGGTATAAGAGGTATGGGATGAACACTGGTAAGCTTTGCTTGCAGAAGGCAATATATAGAAGGAGTGTTCAGTTGTCTTTTAATATGTGAAAGAGATAATCTTAACTGTTGTACAGGTCAGAACCTGGATTACTGAAGGGAAGTTCTGAGAAGGAAGATGTGTTTTTTGAACTGTTCAACAGAATCCCGACTCAAGGAACAGTGTCTTCCCTCTCTGTGAATATTTCCAAACAAAGCTTTAGAAGCAAGTGCTGGGAGCAATCTTGGAGGTCACGTAGTTTGAATTACTCACTGATGTAACACATGAAGAAAAGAAGTAGAAGTTCATAGGTAATTATCAGGTTATACTGTAAATCTGGTTTTGGCATTAAAGACTTGACCACTGTCATTTTTAAATCCAATGAACCTTTACATTAAAAAATTGGAGTCATTATATACAAATTTTAATTCCAGAGGTCAATTTTATGGTCAACTTGTTAAGCAAAAAAAAAAAAAAAAAAAAAGAAAAAGAAATAGAAATTTAGTGTCTTCTCCCCTTTCCCAGGGGGTGGGTTTGTGAGACATGTTAGGAATTTGCATCTATAACAATATTAGGACACTATCCAGGTACTTAACAATTAGTTTCACATGATTAAATAGCTGCAAATTATTATAATGAGAAGTAATTTGGATATTGGTTTAACATTTATTTATGCAACGTTCTGTGAGCAATTACTGGATGTAAGATCTTAGGCTAGTTATTAATTAATTTAATCCTATGGCACAACTGTGGAACTGAGGACTACCTGGGATACTTGAGGAGGAGGAGAGGAGCTAGGCTGAAAGGTTCAAGACATCCCTTGTCAGAGTATTTAACTATCTTTGAACCTTAAGTTGATCAGTTGTAACAGCAAGGTGACAAGTTGACCCATTTCCCTAGTGACTGATGGAAAAAGTTTGTTTGGGGATGGGGGGGTGGGGTAGAGGATTTCATTACCTGTTTTGATTCCAGGATTTGGCTGGGTACCCACAATCTAGGTTTTCCAAAATATGTATTGGGAAACACCTTTGATACACTCCAAGACAAAAAATAAAGCTTGCTTCATAGAAAGAACATAGGCTTTTTTTTAAAATCCATAGACTAATCTTAAAAGCAGATGCATGAGCATGCAAAATACTTTGCCCTATCCCTTGAAAAGGAACCAAATATGAACCTCATGATTTTCTTCATGTGTGTAATGTTGAATAATTATTCAGTCATGTCACATTCCCACTTCCTGACTCAATCTCCAGCTGCAAAAATCAAGATTAAAGACGTCCCACAAAAGTAATCATTGCAAAGGATTTAAATATCTTTAGGAAAACAACAGTTTAAAAACAAATCACTATGATTTATTACTATACCAGTTAAGACTGCAACAAGACTTAAGTCTTGTTAAAAACAGTTTATATGCCTTTATTCCACTATGATGACACAATAAACTTATTCGCCTTATGCAATACAGTAAAATTTTCATTTAGCAAAGCATTCACATAAAACCATCAAAATAGATAATGGTAATCAAAAGTCATTGGTTTATTTATTGTGTCTTCCAGAAGACTTCAAAAGATATTCAACATCAAATTGGACAATTTAAACTGCTTCATTTTATACTTTTTGCTTAACATTAGGTTCTTCTCACAGTGGTAAAGCCCAGTAGCCACTCAGCCTCCAGGATTCTAATGAGCTAAGCTGAAGTACACTCAGCCCTCTCCCTTTTGTTTCTGTTCAAATTCTGACAAATCAACTTTTTAGGTCACAGTTTTAGGACAGAAAACAAAGCACATCAAACTCTAGTCAATAAATTATTCATGTAATTCCTGCTTTCCTTGTAATAAATACATATACATGCAGTTGCTGATCTGTGAATAATCATTTGAAAAATTAAGACTGTTGGTCTGGAAATTTGGAAGATAACCAGTTCCACAGGTACTATCTAAAAAAAAAAAAGCATCTGGCTTGGCTGACATGGCTCAGTGGTTGAGTGCTGACCTGTAGACCAGGAGGTCCCTGTTCGGTTCCCTGTCAGGACACATGGCTGGACTGAAGACTCAGTTGCCCCAGTAAGGTGTGTGGGAGGCAGCCGATGCACAATTCTTTCTGATAGTTGATGTTTTTATCTCTCTCTCCCTTTCCTTTTCTGTCTGAAACCAATAAAAATATATTTTATTTATTTTTTTAATCTTTATTGTTCAGTTTATTAATTACATTGTTCCCTTTTTTCCCCCTATAGTTCCCCTCCACCTGGTACCCATCCCACCCTCTGCCCTCACCCACCTCCACTGTCCTCTCCCATAGTTGCATGATTTTTGTCCAGTCTCTTGCTGCACTTCCCACATCCCCTTTCTCCCCAAGAGTTGTCAGTCCATTCCCTCTCTATGTCCGTGATTCTGTTACATTCACCAGTTTATGCTGTTCATCAGCTTATTAATTCACTTGATTTTTATATTCATTTGTTGATAGATGTGTATTTGTTGTTCCTAATTTACACTTTTATCTTCCTCTTCTCCTTCTTCTTCTATTCCCTCCTCCTCCCCCTCCTCCTCCTCCTCCTCCTTCTTCTTCTTCTTCTTCTTCTTCTTCTTCTTCTTCTTCTTCTTCTTCTTCTCCTTCTCCTTCTCCTTCTCCTTCTCCTTCTCCTTCTCCTTCTCCTTCTCCTTCTCCTTCTCCTTCTCCTTCTCCTTCTCCTTCTCCTTCTCCTTCTCCTTCTCCTTCTTCTTCTTCTTCTTCTTCTTCTTCTTCTTCTTCTTCTTCTTCTTCTTCTTCTTCTTCAAGAATATCTTTCAGCATTTCATATAATATTGGTTTGGCGGTGATGAACTCCTTTAGCTTTTTCTTATGGGCGAAGCACTTTATCTGGCCTTCAATTCTGAATGATAGCTTTGCTGGATAGAGTAATCTTGGTTGTAGATTCTTGCTGTTCATCACTTTGAATATTTCTTGCCACTCCCGTGTGGCCTGCATCGTTTCTGTTGAGAAATCCGCTGACAGTCGTATGGGTGCTCCCTTATAGGTAACCAACTGTTTCTCTCTTGCTGCTTTTAATATTCTCTCTTTGTCTTTTGCTCTTGGCATTTTAATTATGATGTGCCTCGGTGTGGTCCTCTTAGGGTTCCTATATATTGGGGTTCGGTGCACTTCTTGGACTCCTAAGTCAATTTCTTTTACCAGGTGTGGGAAGTTTTCAGTCACTATTTCTTCAAATAGGTTTTCATTGTCTTGGCCTCTTGCTTTTTCTGGCACCCCTATAATTCGGATGTTGGTATGCTTGAGGTTGTCCCAGAGGCCCCTTACACTATCTTCAATTTTTTGGTTTCTTGCTTTTTCAGCTGAGTGGATTTTACCTCTTTGTATTTCAAATCTTTAACTTGGTTCTTGGGGTGCTCCAGAGCACTTTTAGGTCTTTGTATAATATTTTTTTATTTCAGTCAGTGTATGCTTAATTTCTGGTTGGTCCTTTTTCAAATCGTTGAGAGTCTCCTTTAAATCCTTGAGGGTCTCCTTCATTTCCACGTTGGCCTTGATCATTTCCTTGCAGGTCTCGTTTATATACTTGAGGGTCTCATTCATTTCCTTGTAGGACTCATTCATTTCCTTTGTGGTCTTGCTTATTTCCTTATAGGCCTCGACCTTTTGTTGGAGCCTCTTGAGAAGCCCTATAACCTTGGTTTTGAATTCCATGTCCAGTCATTTTTTTTTTTCCTCCATTTCTTTCACAGCTGATTTCTTTCCATGTCTCTGCATGGTGGCTGCTTCCCTGAGTTGGTCAATTAGCTTTGTGTGGTAGACTTCCTACTAGGGACAGTGGCTCAACCTCCCCAGTTACCTGAGGTGGATATGGGTTGCACAGTCTTGCTGAAGTTAAGCTCAGGTTAATCGTTGTTAGCACTTGGAGGGGTTGACCTCCAGGCCAATTGTCTGTGAAGCTCAGCTGTGCTCAGGTTGGATGGGCAGAGTCCCCGGGCCAAGCAGACAGCGTTAGCTCTGCCCTATGTGGCCCCAGGGACTCTGTGTTGGTGGTAATGGCTGCCAGCACCTTTGAGAGAGAGCTGCTGTGGAGCTCTACCGGCTGCCGGGGAATTCAGACTCTCCCCAAATGAATCTACACTCCCAATGTCTCACCCAGGGTTGTAAAACAAAGCAGACTGATGGTTTTCCGAATGAGAAAGCAAGTCACAGAGCACTCTCTGCGCGGTCACACAGCCGAGCTGTTCGCGTAAGCTGCCTTCTCCACAAGCCGGCAGACCCTTGCAGCACCCGAGTTTCGGCGTGTCCTCTCCAGTTTTCACCCCGTATGATAGTCGGTTCCCTGGACTTTGCCCAGAGCTGGAGAATCAGTCCAGTGGGACATCTTTGTCTCCCTGTTCGAGAAAACTGGCCGGTTTTCAGCCGCCCGCCCTCTCCGCTGGCGCGCATTCCAAACCTCTCTCTGTGCGAATCTTTCAACGCTGTCTGCCGCTGCTCCTCCGAGTCACAGTGTCTTATCTTCACTTTTATTTGTGTAATTTTCACTCGGCGAGCTTTCTGGTGATTCTGGAAGGTGTTTGTTCTTTCGTTAAGTTGTAGTATTAAAATTGTTGAGTATGACGGCAAGATAGGTGTTTTACCTATGCCGCCATCTTGGTTCTCCTCAAAAATATATTTTAAAAAACATCTGGCTGAGGAAATACTGCTTTTATTCCTTGATCAAATTAAATATAAAATAACTAGGGGTCCAGTGCACAAAATTCGTGCACTGGTGGTGGTGGTCCCTCAACCCAACATGCCCACTCTCACATACTGGGATCCCTCAGGGGATGTCCAACTGATGTCTCACCCCCAGCCTATCCTCGCAAGAGGCTTTAGGCTTTGGTCACTGAGCCATTGCCCTGCTCAGCTGAGCCCCAGCTTCCTGTGACCACCCAGCCCTGGGGGGCTGGGTGCTCACCACCACTTCTGCTCACATCGCGCAGGGGCTGGGCGCTCCCTGGCACTGCCACCGTTGCTGCTGCTGCTGCCGCTTCCCCTCACAGCACCTGGGGGCTGGGTGCTGGGCGCTCACCCCCACTGCCATTTCATTTCCACCTCCAGGGCCCAGTGTTTACGCCATTGGCCCTGTCCCCACTCCTGATTGGCTGGTAGCATAGCCAATCAGGAGCAAAGGTACGGTAAAATTTGCATGCATCTATTTTATTATATAGGATAAGAATATCTCTTATTTTTTAGATTTTGAAGGGGTTTGGTTCTCAAAAGCTTCATATTGCCTCTTATTAAATGCTTGAGGCCTGGTGCATAAAATTTGTGCATGGGGGCAGGAGGTGTTTCTCAGCCTAGCCTGCACACTCTTGCTGGGACCCCTTGGGGGATGTCTGAATGCCCATTTAGGCCCCATCTCAGTAGGATCAGGCCTAAATGGGCAGTTGGACATCCTTCTCACAATCCAGGACTGCTGGCTCTAAACTGCTTGCCTGCCTGCCTCCCTCATTGCCCCTAACTGCTTCTGCCTGCCAGCCTGATCACCCCCTACCAGCCTACCACTACCCTGCCAGCCTAATTGATGTTTAACTGCTCATTGCCAGCCTGTTTGCCTCCAAGTTCCCTCCTCTGCCAGCCTGGTCACCCTTAACTGCCCTTCCCTGCAGGCTTGATCACCCCCAACTGCCCTCCCTTGCAGGCCTGGAACCTCCCAAAGGTCTTCTCTGATGGCAGTCTTGTGGTGGCCATCTTGTGTCCACATGGGGGCAGGTTCTTTGAACAAAAGGGGACAGTCCTCTTGTGTGTTGGAGTGATGGTCAATCTGTGTATTACTGTTTTATTAGATAAGTTAGAGGCCTGGTGCATGGGTGGGAGCCAACTGGTTTTCCCTGAAGGGTGCCCTTGAGGCATGGGGTGGCCCAGGCGAGGGGACTATGGTGGTTTGCAGGCTGGTCACAGCCCCCAGTGACCCAAGTGGAGGCTCTAGGATCTGGGATTAAGTTATGTTCTACAGCCGAGACTGGTTTGGCTCAGTGGATAGAACGTCGGACTGCAGACTGCAGGGTCCCGGGTTTGATTCCGGTCAAGGGCATGTACCTTAGCTGTGGGCACATCCCCAGTGGGGGGCGTGCAAGAGGCAACTGATCAATGTTTCTCTCTCATCGATGTTTCTGACTTTCTATCTCTCTCCCTTCCGCTCTGTAAAAAATCAATAAAATATATTTTTAAAAAAATTTATGTTCTACAATTGAAACTTTGTAGCTTGTAGCCGAGCCTAGCCTTCTGTTCACTCCGTGGTGGCAGCCATTTCTGCTTGGGTTTATCTAAATTTTATAATTAAAACTTTTGTAGCCTAGAGTGGAGGCCTCGGTGCTAGGGCTGCAAAAGCCTGGCTTCCCCCATTGCCGGGCAATCCTAGCCTCTTCTCTCTCAGGCTCCATGGCAGCCACCACTTCTGTTGGGATATATCTTCTATAATTGAAACTTTGTACCATTAAGTGGAGGTCTAGATCTGCAACAGCAGGCAGAAAGCTTGGCTTCCTCCGTTGCTGGGGAAACCCAAACCTCTCCCCTGCTCTCAGTGGCCACAGTCATCTTGGTTGGGGTTTATTTGCTCCTGATTGGCTTGTGGGCATGGCTTGATAGGAGCTACAGTCAATTTGCATATTACTCTTTTATTAGATAGAACTAGTAGCCCTGCACATGAATTCGTGTGCCAGTAGGTCACTGACAACCTCCTTGTAGCTTGCCCCACCCCATAGCTTGCTGGCCTGCCCCCTCTTTTAGCTCTTCACCACCTGCTTATAGTTCACTGCCCCACCTTCCTGCATATCTGTGATCTGGTCATTACATGGTCAGTTGTAGCTTATTCCTCTCTTATTATATAGGATAGACTTTTAGTTATGTCAGAAACTAAGTTATTTTATACAAAAATATTTTGTATACATCAGTCTGAGGATGTCATTGAAGCTAGTTGTCTACCAGTAAGTCTATCAAGAACTTCTTTGAATAACTTTATTAGACTGATTATTTTTTTCAGTGATGTCTTTTGGTTAACAGTAACACGAATACTGTTGAGTAGGCTGTCATAAATTTGAGTTATATTTTGCAATTCTTAGTAGATTATTTCCTTATTAAATGAATTTAAGATCATTACAAAACTTATAGTAATTTTATTTTTCCAAAGCAGGAGATTACAAAACAGAATTGTTTTAAATTTAGCTTAAAAAATTATTGAACTTTCTACCTGAGTTTGTGGAAGAATTTATCTCTCAACAAATGAGAACAGGGTGAGATCTAAACTTTCTCTACAAATGGGCAGGCTATCTGAAACCCCCGCCAGTACTGAATAGTGTTAATAACATTTTACATGAAATCTGTAGCAAGATGGAACAGAAGCTTTTATAGCACCATATAATATTTAGTTTGTAAGTCTAAAAATGGACATAGTTTATTTCAGTAGCAAAATATAAAAATGTATGAAAATTTTAAATTATTGCTAGAATCATAAAAATTGATAATATTAAAATAGTTTCTGTATTCAGAATAAAACAGTGAAGGAGAGGTAGGTCACAGAAGCAAATTCTAACATACAGTTCATTGGCTAATAGCATCTAATGGAAAGGGCACACTTTATGCTATACATTTTAGAGTATGAGAGTTTAGGAATGAAAGAGTAGCTTAGCATGAAGCCAAGGATAATTCCTTTCCTATTATAATACTGACATAAGACTCCAAGTCCCCTCACTGTATTGGGCCCACTGTATTTAGCCAAGTTAAAATGGCTAACTTTGAAGAGAGGCAGTCAGAGGAGATACCATTAGCATTTCTCTGCTGTGCATGGAAGGGCAGAGGAAATGGTTTCTGGGCAGATTCTGATGAAACATGGAAATTAAAAAGTGGAGACTGATGCCCTCAAATGAAAGTATAGCCTCAAGGTCTTCACACTGAGTTATGAGTCAGATCTGAAAACTATTTCCTCTTTCCTCTTTCCCACTTCATGAAGAATAGATGCATGCTTCTACCAGAGTGAATCTCAGGAAAAAACATCTTACAAGAGAACTGAGCAGAATTCTTTCATCAAATGTTGAACATTCCTACAAGTGCTCTCAATTCCCTTTCTCCAAAGAAACAGAAAAATAAACAGAATGTAATATTGAATCCTTACACTGTAGTAGTTCCCTTTGACAAACAAGCTTTAGAGAAGTAAAAAGGTGAATTAAGAATTCACCTTTCCCACATCAGAGTAAACAGTAGCAGAGTAAACAGTAGCCTGAACACAAACCATGCATTATGGAAATGAGATGAAAAAAATTGTAGGCATGGCAATTGTGCAAATAATCTATTTTAAAAAAGAAAAGGGAAGAGAGAGAGAGAGAGAGAGAGAGAGAGAGAGAGAGAGAGAGAGAGAGAGAGGATTTTGGAAAGAAAAATAACCTAAAGAATAGAAGAAAATTACCCAATGTCCTTTATGTTAGAAAAGATTTTACTAAAATATAAACATAAAACATTTGTCATTAAATGTTTTAATGTTTTTGTATTAATTTAATGTTTACTAAAACATAAAATAAATAATATGATAAACAACATTGAGGATGATTTTTTAAAAGATGGGCTAAATTTTCAGAGAGCCAATTCTTTCTTTTTTTCTTAAAAGTAAATCAATAATATACAAGTTCCAACTAAAGTGAAGAGTTTCACTAAAGAGATATGATAGGATCTCATTTTAAATGAAATAATAACTATTACTCAACCATTGCCAAATAACTGCATAGCAAACACTCACAAAATCACAGGATCTTACAGCATGCATCATTCATTGCTCACCTAGCCTTCTGTGGGTTGCCTGGACTCAGTAAACCATTCATTTCTCACCTAAGCATCTGTGGATTGCCTGGACTCAGTAGGATTTGACTCCATGGCATTATTGGGTTCAAATCTGCAGCAGGTGTGTTTTGGGACCAGTGACATTCTGCAGCATATTCTTCACATAGAGATGGCAGGAGTCCAAGAGAGCAAACCCAGCTATGCAAGCACATCAGAAGCTTTAGTACACTTTTCAGTTGAGTTAATTACCTTTTTATTGTTGAGTTATAAGAGTTCTTTATATCATGTAGATATAAGACTGTAATTAAATATATGAAGAGCAAATATTTCCACCCATTATGTGGGTTATCTATTTAATTTTCTTTATAGTGTCCTTGAAACACAAAGTGTTTTTTTTTTTTAATTTTGATACTTTCCAGTTTATTTTCTTTCTTTTGGTGTCATACCTGAGAAATATTGTCTAAATAAAGGTCATCAGAATTTTCTCCTACATGTCTTTTTTAAGAGGTCATAGTTTTATCTTTTACATTTAGATCTTTGATTTATTTTGTGTTAATTTTTGTATATGGTATGAGCAAACAGTCCAAATTTATTCTTTTGCATATATAGTTGTCCTAAATACATTTTGAATAGTCAATTTTCAAGCAATATTTGTTGAAAAGAATACTCTTTCACCAAGAACACAAATGGAGGGTTTACTTCTGGACTCTCAATTCTATTCCACTGCCTTGTATGTTTAAACTTATTAACCTTAACCTTATCATGCTATTTCTTTTTTTTTTTTAATATATTTTATTGATTTTTTACAGAGCGGAAGGGAGAGGGATAGAAAGTCAGAAACATCATGAGAGAGAGACATTGATCAGCTGCCTCTTGCACGCCTCTTACTGGGGATGTGCCCGCAGCCAAGGTACATGCCCTTGCCGGAATCGAACCCGGGACCCTTCCGTCCGCAGTCCGACGCTCTATCCACTGAGCCAAACCGGTCTCGGCTATCATGCTATTTCTATAACTTAACAGTAAGTCATCCAAATTTGTCATTACTTTTCAAGATTTTTTGGCTACCTTTGACCCTCTGAATTTCCATGTGAATTTTAAGAAGAACTTTGTAATTTCTTCATTTAAAAGTCAACTGGAAATGTATATATAATTTAAAAATCATTAAAGTTATTAATTGTATAACATACACTTCCCACCACAATACTAAATCTTTTTTAAATTTTACATAAATTTACACTGAATAGATTTACCATAACAGCTTAGCAGTCATGAAATAAATTGAATTTGGTGTAGGTCGCTCAGAAAGTGCTCAGGCAGAACACAAGAGTATGTAATTAACAATGGAATAGACAGGAAAGGAAATGGTTGAAATAGGTGAGTGTAGGAACAGTGCTCCAAAAAAAAGCTCATCACACGTGCTGGCACCAGGATGGGCGGGAATTCTACACCGTGTTTTCAGGAAGCTCTGAGTACTCACTAGAACTCTATGTCAGGTTTGATGATACAAAATGAGTCAAGAAGTAAATGATGAGGAGATTGTGAATCACAATCACTCATATGTCTATATGCTCACATTTTAAAGACTTCTAAATTCAACCTCAGAAAATGTAATCATACAGTAAATAAGTATCCAAAATCTAAATAATACCAAAATGAATTAGTAAATCTCTTTAACTCTGAAAAGAAGTGATATATGAGATATGGCTGGTAAGAAAATCTTTAACAAGAAACCCAAACATTTAGTTACAAAGCATTGTGAAAGAGGGGGAGAATGGTGTCACATCACAAGGAATAGATATTTTTGTCCTGATGGTAGATGTCCCAACATAAACAGTAAACTGAACTGATTAGAACTAAAAAGTACTACATCCACCTTCACTTTACGGGTTAGGTAGCTGAAAGTCAGAGATATTTTGGAACTCCAGGGTTCCTGATGTCATATTAAATATCTATCTATCTATCTATCTATCTATCTATCTATCTATCTATCCATCCATCCATCCTATCTAATTAAAGAGTAACATGCAAATGTGGCTGTACCTTGGCTCCTGATTGGCTATGCTACCAGCCAATCAGGAGCGGGGGGCAGGGCCAAGCAGCACCAGCACCAGCCCTGCGGGAGGAGACAAAGCTGAGGCACCAGCGAAAACCTGGCCCCAGGCTCAGAGAGGAGGAGGCAGCAGGAGCAGTGGTCCCGAGCGCCCAGCAGAGAAGACTGAAGGCTCCAGCTGGAGTGAAGCCTCCAGCCGGCCAAAGCAAAAACAGAATGCAACAGCCAGAGGGAAGGCCTGGGTCCCAGGTTCCAGAGGAAAACTGGTCCTGGCAGCCAGGGGAAGGAAAGCCTATTGTATGAATCTTCATGCAACAGGCCTCTAGTGTATGTATCTCTCTCTCTCTCTCTCTCTCTCTCTCTCTCTCTCTCTCTCTCTCTATATATATATATATATATATATACACATATATATGGATGTTGTCATTGTTGTTAATCCTTACCCAAGGATGTTTTTCCATTTATTTTTAGAGAGAGTGGTGGGAGGAAGAGATACACATCAATTGTTTGCCTCCTGCATACACCCCAACCTGGGCCGGGGCTCTTGCCTGCAACTGAGATATGTGCTCTTGACTGGAACTGAACTTGGGATTCTTCAGTTCACTGGCCAATGCTCTATCCACTGAGCCAAAACAGCTAGGGCTAAGTGCTATATGTAGTTGAAAAATCATTTATTTCATTAGACTAAAATCCCAATGAGAAATCAAAATGAGGGCTGGCAATTATACTGCAGTGAGACAATATTTATAAGTGAAATATTCTTCTGGGAGCACAGGAGGTATGCAGCCTCAGGCTGCTGGTGGAAATTAAGGAAGAAAAGCTTCACTGAAGAGTGACCCTTCAGCTGAGACTTGGGAGAAATTACCGAGTAGCCAAGTGTCGGAACAGGGATCCAGTGAACAAGTAGTATGTGTCACAGGTGTTTTCATGAAAACGTAAGGATCACCAGAGCTGTAGATTAGGCTTGATGGCGCAAAATGAGTAGGATGTTGAGTGCCATGCAAAGAATGAAAATTTAATCTTGTGGAGTTCCATTGTAACATTTCTACCCAACTGACATAATTACATTTGTTTGAATGACCTTTCTGTCAGTGGTGCAGAGGGTGGATCAGAGGGGAGTGAGTCTAGAGGCAGGAAATCTGGAGAAGGTTATTGCAGTAAAATGGGGCTGAGACATGAGGATCTACAGAAATCAGGACAGCAGCTACAGAAATGGAGAGATAGGCACCAATGCAAGAGAAATGGAAAAGACAAAGTTGATGGGTGGACTTGCTGATTAATTACATATGAAGCAATAGGGAAAACAGAATGTAAAGCAAATGAGCTATTTTATTTTTATTTTTCTACTTCTTTCTATGAATGTAAAGGGTTATATTTATGAGTTTTAATGGGATTTATCATAAGTAATTAAAATAGTTTTAGACATCACAATGCTTTGGGAGAAAAGGGTATTACATATATTAAGTGTCTGATATTAAGTGTTATTAAGATTTGTATTTTCTGCCATTCCTTAAACTCAGCCACAAGTAGAAAGAAATGGAGTCATGCTTTCAGTGTGGATTCTCATTACTACTATTTATACCTTTTCAAAGTGCACATGGTTATTACATGAGAAAGGAGATGAGATGTGGAAATGAAAAATACAACATGAAAGCCTGCTGTATGCCAATTAAGCTGCCTCTTTTATTTTATAAAATCACTAGGCAGAACAGTCCATCCCCCAGGGATGAAGGCATATGTCACACATACAAAACAGTTTGAGGTAAATATAGTCAATTCTTTTTTAGAATTCTGGGAAATTATAGTCACATGTGCCATCGACGGGAAATAAAATGCATAGTAAGAATTGTAAGTATTAAGCATTTGTTATACCTCACACTTTTCTCACTCACTGGCAAGAGCGTGTGGCACTGCTACCTTTATAATTTCTTTTGCCTTTCAACATTTTCTATGTAAACTGTGGGCTCAGTGAATGAATTCATGCATCTTAAAAGAAACTGTGGGCCATGAAGCTGCTGTGGCTACAGGGACAGGTCTTGGCCCATCCTCTGTGCCTTGCTTTGCCCCTCCCGGTGTGTCCCCTAGTTCTCAGTCTGCCAGCAGCGCCACTACCACCACTGCTGTTCCCATGTACTGATGGTGCCAGCCCTGCTTGCATCTGCTGACGGTGTGGAGTGATTGGGGCCAGCAACAGCAGTGAGTGAGAGTGGTGACTGCTGCCCAGATTGCCCCTCATGAGCAAAGGGAGGTGGAGAAGCTCTTAGGGGTGATCAGGGCTGGCAGCTGCTGCTCGCATCTGCTGATGGTGCCAAGCGATCAGGACTGACGCTGGGCGCTGGCACCGGGTGTGAGCATGAGGCAGGACCACAGCATGTGGGAGAAAAGAATTTTCAGTAACCACCAGAGGATTCCCCTGATGACAGCGACCAGCCCCCTGCCTTGGTCTGGTGCCCCGCTCACCTGCTCCACCTTCCTGACACAACCAATGTCCTCCATGTTGCATGCTCTGCTGCCTGCTGCTAGTATCTTCCACATGTGCCCCCTGGTGGTCAGCACATGTCATAGTGACTGGTTGTTCAGTTGTTCCACTGTTCGGTCTATTTACATATTAGCCTTTTATTATATAGGATAAAATAAACAACAACAACAACAAAAAACAGAAGGGAAAGATGTTCCATTCAAATGTTGGGAATGCTGGTTTAAACCATTACATGGGTCAGTTATTGTAAGATTTAAAGGAGTTTTTACTACTTCAATGAGTTATGAATTGCCAAGAGAGACATACAGGGCATTGTATTTTCAGTGGAGCACAGTTAAGCTGTATCTAGTTAGCTTAATAAGATGGGGCAAAACTGTGAGAAGGTGAAGCAATAAGACAAAACATGAATGTTCATTTTATCCATTTATTTTTCATGTGTTTGTGTGCAAGGTAGGATTGCCAGATAAAAAAGTACCCAAAAAAAGAGTACTATTTTTAGAAATGTCTGAGGAAAGTATGGCCCTGGGTCTTCCTGTCTCAGGCAAGTTGAAAGACAGAGATAAGACATCATCAGCTCAAACAGAAATCTACAATTGAAATTGAGGATTCACACCTCGAAGTGTCTTATGTAAAATACATCAATCCATTTGCCAAATGAATTCAGGCTTAACCCAGTTAGGATTTGCCATTGAAAATTAAAAACATAAGTGGAAAGTTACAGGAATGTTGTTTTTTTCCTCCTGCTTTACATTGCTGTCTGATCTATCATTAAGCATTTAACAAGTCACATAACAACTTTCAAGTCATATGCAATTTAATTGATCAGAAACAAGTATCCCGACCAGTGAGAAAAAAAAAAAAAAACTACTGCTGAAAAGTACTGGAGACCCAGCCAGCGTGGCTCAGTCAATTGAGCATTAACTTGTGAACTAGGAAGTCGCAGTTCCGTTCCCGTGGGGCCATATGACCAGATTGTGGGCTCCATCCCCGGTGTGAGACATGCAGAAGGCAGCCAATCAATGATTCTTTCTCATCATTAATGTTTCTCTCTCCCCCACTCCCTTCCTCTCTGAAATCAATAAAAATATATTATTTTCTTAAAAAAAAACAACATTGGAGACAAGAGACAGAGAAGCCTCAATAGAAATTCATTACTGTCTTTTAAACTGACATCCACTTTTGCATAATGAAAATTTATGGTAACAAGAAATTTTGTCACTTTTCACTTTCTGGAAGTTTCAAAGACAAATCTTACACACTCACACACACACACTCACACATACTCGAGTTTCTCCCCAAAATAGCCGCATTCTTTTATTTGGTGATTCAATACATTTTTTAATTCAAATAGCCACCACATAACCTAGGCACAATATTAAGCATTTACAAGCCAAGTATTTTACTGATTTCCTTTTCAATTGCCAAAGAGTACAATATGTGAATTGGTTGAAGGTTATACTTCTGTACATTAAAATATCCATGTATTTATACAAGTGTGTGGAACAGAGTTTCAAGAGAATAAAACCAGAACATCACAATAAATAGGATGTGTTCCTACAGGATAGCAGAGCACGCTTTTCAGGAAGCTATTGAGTCTCTTTTTTCAAGGTGCTTTGTGTTCTTCTGAGCTAGGCTCGCACTTCTCACAATAAGGGTCCGGGGTTAGTAATGATGGATCTGCATGTCTATTCCCTATGTCCCTATGTCACTTTTTATTTGCATTTCCAATAACAGGAGCGGAGGATATGATAACTTACTTATTTTCAAAAGTGTTCACAACGTACCAAATTCTATTTATTTCCCATTTCAGTATTTTAAAATGCAAATTAATCTAAGCTCTAGCACCGTATAAGAGTGAAATACATGTATTTTTGTCAGAGCAACAATATTTTATATCATCTTTGTTCCTCTGGCTATAACAATTCTGTTTAGAAAAATTTACCAAGCTAAAAATAGTTGATCTAGGTTGTCATAAAAAAAGGAATATTAAATACCTTTGGTAAAAATAGATATATTTAACAAGATTAGAAAAGCAAACCGTTATAATGTCAAAAGGAGAATATAAAAAATGTACACAATAAAACAAATAAACCAACTTATAGATAAAGTGAAGGTAAGGCCACTCTTCTTTTCAGGTTTGTCTCTTCCAAACCATGAAATGTAGTTCGTGTCTTCTAAATGATCAGAATATTTTATAAGAAATATGGAAAACCCAGTCTTTCTTATCAACAGGACATAAGTTTGATTTATAGCAACATAGTTCTTTTCTTTTTCTTTTCAAAACCAAGTTTGTAGGCCATAGAACACTCTGGTTTATACATGTGACTGACTATAAGGGAAAAAAATTCCAGATTTCTGTAATTTTTAGGCCCAGAATATGGAGCTTGAGAGTTAATAAGCAAGGCAATAGAATCAGGTGCCCATCTGCACTCATTTCCTTCCTGTACTGACATTAACTAAGTCATAGCAAGACAACTGAAATACAGAACACAGCCAGCTGAGTTAAGTGCATGGTAACTCTGTAACTAGCTAGTGATCTACAACATTTAATATTTTTTCCACACCCGGAGGCCTTTTCCCTGTCATTGGGGCCTCCTCTCAAGAGAGCTGTTGCACAACTCCTAATTCCGGTTGGTGTCTCCTCTTTCAGAACACACTGTAAATCCTGAAGGATGAAGGGTCCCTGAAGCAAACAACTGAGATTATGGATGGTGGTAACGCATCAGTTCTATAACAGAGCCAGCCGCTGCACTGCACTGCCGGGCGAAGGCGGCATGTGGCGATGCGTTATCCTCCGGTGCTCCCCCTGCACACACAGTCACACTCCTCGTGGTGCTCCAGGGCCACGTCAGTGAGAGATTTATGCAATCCCCTGACACCAATCTTTGGTCTCAACTGAAGGACCTGCAGGAAGCAAGGTAAACCACCATTAAAATCAATCAATGTCTATCATGTATGGGTTCACAGATAAGTAAAATTTCAGGAAAAAAAAAATCTGGAGCCCAACAAAGACCTATGGATTTTGTGTTTTTTCCTAGTTAAGGCAGTACAAATATAGCCCCCACCCCTCAAAAAATCCTACATGACCAATTTTTCCTGAAAGCAAGGATATTGCAATACCCACAATTTGGAAGGATGCTGCCTTGGAATAAAGAACAGTTCTTCAATTGAAAGAGTCGCTGTGTACTCTTTATTTCACTCATTTAACAATAGGGAGAAATGTCACCTTGGTGAAGTATTTTGGAATCAGCATGGAACAATTAGTTTTTCTGTTTGTTAGTTTCTTTCAGTCATTCATTTGTTCACACATTTAACAAATATTTATGCTCGAAGCAATACATGCAAGTACTGTGATACTGTGAAAAGAAACATGATCACTCTGCAGCTGAGTTAGCTCAATTAGGCCACTCATTAATTTCCTTGGCTACACCTCAAGTCCTCTATAAACTTGTTGAGATGGATTAGATGTACTTCATAGACATCAGCTTCCCTCACAGCTAACTTTCTGCTGCTGGGTCCTACTGTGCAGTGTACAGAGATTTGGCAATGACAGTAATGGCTCTGTTTAATGCAATCACTTGCAGTTTGGGTTGCTGAGATTTTTAATAAAATATATAGTAAAATAGACAATGATAGTAAACATAATTCCTTTCAACATAGACACAGCTATCTATAATAATAAAGGCGTAATATGCTAGTTAGACCAGATGTCCTTCGGACAACCTTCCAGACTAAGCTGAGGTTGTAAGGGCCAAGCTCCTTGCATGAATTTAGTGCATCCGGCCTCTAACGTACTCCATAACAGTCTACCTGATGAACTTGAAAAGACTGACTTATTTAATCTGCATTACATTTCATTTCTTATAATAGAAATGCTACATTTTTAGAATTTATGTTTGGGGTATAAACAGACCCTAGAGCACATAATAACATGAAGTTGTCTAGTTTCTCTGCTCTCTGGGTATGACACAGATAACTTCATAGAGCAACTTCTAAAAGTACCTGGACATTTTCGTTAATCCAAAAAGGCACAAGTCAAGTCTTATGACTGTTCTTCTTGAAGATTAAAATAAGAAAAAAAAGAATGTATAACTTATTTGGAGAATGTGGTCATACTGAAGGTTAATTAGCTAACATTTTTTGAATTCTTATGAGTGCTAGCCACTATAATAAGGATTTTACAGACTTTAACTCACAAGAATTTTATGAAGTAATTTATAACTATTCCCCCTATTTTACACATGAGTGAACAGAAGCTTAGAGAGATAAGTGGCACAGACAGTATTTGTACTTCAGCCAAATATAAATTATTAGAGCAATAGATAATAATTTTATGAAGACTCAGAATATACCTACCTATGCATGCTATTTATTTAGTAACTTTCTTTGCAGAAAGATAAGCTGCAAGTCTTATAATAACTATGGGAAATAGTCAACTTCTAAATTAGATTTTTATTACATTTCATAATGCTAGAATAAAAATGACTAAAAATGTACTATTTTAATATGGTTAGGAAGACAGGTAAATTGCAATATTGGCAATTCTTTAATTCCTATCTTAACCTGAATACATTTTCCCAGTTGGCAGAGGAAAAATTACTATGACAGGGAAAGGTAAGTTAGGTTACCATATGCCATCCTAACAGGCAGTGATGCTAAGCTGCAACCCTACAACCCTTCCAACCTCTAGCAATGCTTATGTCCAGATGCATTCACCCAACAAAAACCCCTTCTCACACACACACCTAGTCTTCATCCATGGATGTTTGTGGAGACCAGATAGAAGAATAATCTCTTTATGTCCTAGTGATGTTGAAGCTTTGGATAATGAATTCTAACACAAGATGTTGGGACTATACTTATTGTTTTTTTTCTCAATTCTGTTTGAAAGTTCTAACTTGAGAAGAGGAAGTTAGGCTTGAAACATGACCAGCAGGTCCTAGATAATATGAAAGATGATTACTGGATTTTCAGGACACAGTTTAGGACACCAGAAAAAAAAAAAACAGGCAGAAGAATATCTCACAAAATTTTGAGAGAGCAGTTCAAACTCTAAATACAAGCACATAAAAAAAAAATAATCCAGGGAAAAGCAAAAACCAATGGAAAGTAATAGATTACATACAGAAGGTACCATGAAGGAATAGAGGCACCAGTACCATTGCCAAAGTATGCAAAGTGCCCTTAAATTTTGGAGTGTCAAAGAACCTTGAAGGATGGGACTCATTGCTAGAATAAGTCAACTGAGTAGTATGTTTCCCTCCAAAATAAATAGATCTATGCATAAAAAAGATTATAATTTAAATTATGAAAATTTTAAATATGTGAAGATATAAACAAGGTAAACAAGATAATAATGGTATAGTAGAGATGGTATAAAGATGGTAAAGCTGGTGTAGTAGAGATGAAGGAAAGAAAACTTAGAATTTTTAAGCTCTATCTTTGCTTCTGACTTCTTCATGAGGTGGAAAAATCTTCAAAGTGTAAATGAGAACCATGATCATCAAAGAAAATGAAAGCCCAAATAATATAAAATATTAATAATATTTAAGTTATATTTAAAAAATAACTTCATTTATTCAGGGGTTAGTATTAAACTAAGAACCTATTTCCAAAATATAAAACTAAGAAAAATTCAGGGCTCAGGAATGCTGAATTACATCAAATTAAACCTCCTCCTATTTTTTTTAGAGTAATTTGATCCTTTACAAAAAAATGATTATGGAAAAATTATTGATAAAAAATTAAGATAAGGTTATTACTGGAGCTATTTATGAGAAATTTGAAGCCGGTAAGTAGGCAATGATATTTTTACACATGCACACTTTAGGGATGTGGGAAACTTGCACTTGATGGTCATGTAATTACCCACATAAGGGTATATATGTGTGCATATATATAATGCATAAGTAAACAACCCCACCCAAAGACTAGTGCATAATGGATCAGTCATTCTGGAAGAGGGCCAGGGATGCCATAAGCAGTTTCCACAGCCTTTCCCCACACAAGTTTTACCTGAGACTTTAAAACAGTATTACAAATTCTTGGGCAACTTCCTCCATAACCCTACAACTAATGTTATTTGAAAATAAATTTAAAAGTATAACATGGAAGAGAATATTCTTCTCATGAGAACTAATTTATCTGACCAAAAGCATTGCATGGAATCAGCTTCTGAAAGGCTGGTTTAAGAAGGCTGATATAGCTGGTCTGGATTTTATAGCTCTTAGAATGGTGTCATATACCCCAGATTTGTTGGCTAAATCAGGTTCCCAAATGCACTTTGTTTAGTAAAAACTTGCTTTAGATCATTCAAAATCAAATGACTTTAGGAAGGAAAAGATCACTCAAGTTTAATTCCTATTCTCATTGCATCCTTTTATGTTAGGCCATTCAACTCCAATATCAGCCTGGCCTGTAAGGTATTTTAAGTTTAATCTGCTTAAACTTAAAACAGATTGAGGGTTTCTTCTTGACTGGATACTCCAGTTCATGGAGCAGCATTCAGGCCAGCCTCTGCTCATAACCTGGTTGGAGCTTCGTGAGCCACCATGTTCATAACTGTCTACTTCCTGTAACTGGAGGAGAGACTGTTCCCAGCACAAGGCACATTGGAAGAATGCAGTGTAGAAATGAAAGTAGGACATGAGTAATGGCAGTAAATTGTCCTATTTTTAATCACAGGCTTCTAATTTGGGACATTACCTTTAAAAAATTGCAATTAGTAATTGCCTTGGAATGACATAGCTAGGAAAAAACAGTTAATTCTCAGATCTTACACTGTTTTACTGAGGCTCAATACCCTGCTGATGGTTATAAGTTAAAGATAGACTTAGATTGGCAAAAGGGTCCATTGTCTTCTGGAATCCAGTGCTTCCTCCCCCCTCACTTTACCAGCTGCCAACACAATGTTGAAGGGTACGACAACCATGTCATATGCAATATAGCTTATGACACTGTCCATATTTAAATTACCTAACAGATAAGGGTTTCATTGATATCTTTATGCAAGTCAAAAAATTCATTTTACTTATTAAGCAGATATTTACTTTTTAAGATTCTTTTATTTAGTTGAAAATATAAAATCTATTGAAATGAAGCTATATTGAAATTAGGTCAAAAAGGCCTATTTTGGCTTGGTATAATGAAAGGTTTTGTAAAAATACAAGTTGGAATTGCTTCCTAATGTATGAATGCTACATAATGCTCTTGGTAAGAGACTGGGATAGAATTTGGGATATTCCAGCATCATGAATAATTTAGAGTGTAT
Source organism: Antrozous pallidus (assembly GCA_027563665.1). Classification (NCBI taxonomy): domain Eukaryota; kingdom Metazoa; phylum Chordata; class Mammalia; order Chiroptera; family Vespertilionidae; genus Antrozous; species Antrozous pallidus. The sequence goes on along the minus strand of CM050516.1, from coordinate 69,209,342 downwards.
CAGCTCTAAGCTTCCCAAGGCTCTGCAAAACAACAATTGCTAAGTTTTAATATTGGAGTTTTCTTGATTCTGTAAAAAGATAAAAGGGTGAAGCATCCACAAAAGGCTATTTGGGGCAATATGAATAATAAGAAGATGGGTATAATTATGAATATGTCCTTTTGGGATATAGGTACCTACACTGACTCAAATGGAAAAATAAATATCAAAGATCTTCTTTCTCCAAATTAGACAATGATTCATTTCTAAGTTTCTCTTTAAAATACTTCCCTTCTGATTTTGAAAAGTTGCAAAGCTTTACCCATATTTTACCATATAAAGAACACATTTTGGTTTTTTTGTATGAGAGAAAAAAACTTTACTGACCACCCATGGTATACTATCAGAAGATAAGCTTTCAAAATATTTAATGTCTGGGATTTTTTTTTAGTTAAAAGTCCTAATTTTAAAAATGAGAACATAAAGTGTATTTCTGGGTTCTTTTTTTTAATGAATGTTACAACCTTCCAAACAAAAATTCATTTCAGATACACTGTTTTGTTATTTTTAAAGCAATAAAATACCAAAAGGAACCCCAAAATAAAATGATATACCTACCTCATGGTATTTTTTAGTAACTTTGCTTGGGACACATTGACATTCATTGCAATTGTGGACGCAACAGGCACAGTTTCCACCACAGCGCTTAACCAGGAGACAACCTGGCCAGAAAATAGTATCGGTTCTCTTTAGTTCTTCCCTTATGGACACTGAGAAGTTACGAGGTGTGCAGCTGTACAACCTTACCTCCTCTTTTAGAAGGTTCAGATCCACCACTGCATGGCATAAAAGAAAGAAAAAATAGATGTTCATGCTCTGGGCTTGAATATATTCCATTAAACTCTTTTCATAAAGAAATCAAATTATCTCATAAACAATAATCCTGGCAATATCCCTCCTTATTGTAGCAAGGTTTGGGAGCTATGCAGCTTGCAAGTTGGACTTTCTGTTTTATAGTAAACAAAGCTTCATTATGATTTAGTGACCAATAAAGAGATGCCATTGTGCAATGTTAAGAACAGAGCCAACAAAACAGTTGAGAACTATAAATAGAAAACTATAGAGGAAAAAGAGGGCTACACCTTTTAACCTTAGTAAAAAAGTAAACAAGAAAACTATTGGAGGGAAGAATTGACTGTCAAATAATGAATACTTTGATTAAAAAATAAATGTAAGTTTTAAAAAGATTGCAAGCTCATGCCATTAGTGAAGAACAACATACATAAACTTGTCGACAAAACTTCCTACAATCTTTCTGGCAATAAGAATAATAAAATGTAAAAAGGAAATGAAGAAAATGAAATTTTGAAGATAGTTGAGTGGAGCATGAAGTGAAGAAAAGAAAGATACATTTTAAAAGAGCAGAGGTTGTTAGAAAGCACTGCTTCTGGTACATTGAGAATTTCTGGCCTTTAAAATTTAATTTAACTCAGATTTCTATTCTTCTTTTCAAGGATGGAAGGAAATGTCTAATGTATAACCATTGTCTCTATTCTTTTAACAACTTGGTTAGCTATGCTGTGCTTTATTCTTTAAAACAGTATCTATTTGTCAAGACCAAACAAAATATCCTTTGATCAATAGTAAATTCTCAAAGAACCATTGTTTTTACCCACAAAATTATACTGCCTTAGTGAAATTACATCAAAATAAGATGTAATGTTTAATATGAATTTATATCTAAGATTTAAATAATAGTCAATTATGATAAGTATCTATAATTTTAATTTCTGCTTTATAGCTTTGCCTTTTTTCCCTTTAGAAATATGCAAATAAAAATTACAATAAAATTGAAGATTTTTGGATAACATATCATTAATCAGAGCTTTTATCCATCAATAAAATTAATGATTTATTAAACTTTAGGAAAATTATCTAAAATATAAAAATGTAGTTAAATACCTTTTGCTAATATTGGAAACATTATAAATAGGAATTGAGAAAAAATAAAAAATATTCTCTGGTTAAAAATTGCTTCAAATAATAATCATGACTATGTAATCCCATTTTAAAAATTAAACCTAATATTTTAAAATAATTTTAAAATAACAAGGTAATCGTGAATCAAATGCTTATTTTCTTGGTTATGTTAGATTGTATATGTGATCAAATTTTTCTAAAATGTCAAGGGAGTTCATGTATTTTCCAGAAATGTTCTATAAATTATGCATATGCAATCATATATGTAAACATATATAAATTATTTGGTTGACTAAAAACTTAGTCACTGTCAGGAGAACACTGAGAAATGCTAATTCAATAGGTTACTTTCAACATCTTATTCAGTTAAAAATTATCTTTTCCATTTCAATAGAAAAATCACTGTTTTATTTGAGCATTTAAAGATTTCCTTTTCTTTTCACCTGAAAAATGATCCTGTGAAAATAAAGCTTTTGAATATTTAAGGGGAAATGAGTTCATTCTTTTGAGTGTTATAAAAGACCAATTTATCTTTAATAAAATTAATGAGATAACCAGGTTAAGTGATGTCACCTGATTTTACCCGATTTCATTTTGATGCAATAATAGCACTGGCATATACTGCTCTTTTTTGTTAAAGTTACATATGAGCTTATGTGAATATTTCCTCTAGAATATACCATCTGATTAAGAAAGGGAGAAAACCTAAAACATGCATGCACATACAGAAGCCAGTTGCCAAAATTTGTGACGCTTATTTAAGATTTATGCGTCTTTAGAATGTGAATGAAGCTCTTAGCTTTGAAAGGATATTCATCTACCTCAAATACTTTTAAACACACTATTTCATGAAACTAGAAAATGAGACTGTATATGTTCACTTTAAAATGTTTACTTAACCACAATAAAAGGTTAGATAGATTTCCCAAGTGAACTAAGTTATGATACCTGCTACAATGTGAAAATTTAAACACACTTTCAACTTAGCTTCCACTCATTTATCATGTTTGACACAAAAGTCAAAAGCCCTTTTTAAGTACTAGTTAAGCCTGACTTAGAAAATATGCTCTTTTTTTTTTCTGTAGTAGCATGGAATGAATGAGAACCTTGAGCCAGAAGAAAGGGGAAATAATGAAAGAGAAAAACATTAGTGCTGTCCACTCTGGGATAAAAATACAATAAGGATTTTAAATTTGGTAATCATATCTGAAAATTATACTTGCTATTTCTAGGGCTTCAAACCCACCTAAGCTTCATTAAAATAAGTCCTGTGAATATAAATTGGGATCACAAATTCTCTAAACATTGTGCAGATTTTTTAGGCAAAATAATAATAATTATTATTATAATTATTGGAAAAAGAAATAGGGAGAGAAAGATCAAGCCCCAACACATACTTAAAACACACACACACACACACACACACACACACACACACACACACACACAAAACCAACAACACAAAACAAAACAAAACAAAACAAAAAGACACTTAAATATAATATTACGGAACTTTCCCTCTCTCTGCAAAATATTTGTAAAGTAAAATTCAGCATTCAAATTCCTTATTTCCTTTTCAAAATTATCATCTAAGATAATATATTCATTAATTTGTCTTTCTGAAGAATGAAGATTTTGAGCATGATACCAATGAAAGTTATTTCTAATGCAAATTTTCTTCTTTAGATTCATTCTTATTGCAAGTTTTACTGAAAAAGGTAATGCTTGACTGAAAAGAAACAACTATGCTCACATTTTATTTTGTTTGTTGTTCATTCTTTTGAGATATTCAGAGCAAGATTTTTAGGCTCGAATCCCGAGATCAGCCATCAAAAACTACATTGAGCTTTGAACCTGGTTTACTCCCTCTGCTCTTTGCAGATCAGCATGATCATCTACTTCCAATTTGCAAGTATACTCTATTACTGTAATGCAATCTGAGGGTGGTCTTTCTAAGATGAATGTGATAACACTGTGATATGTTTATTCTGTGGAAAATCTATTTCGATGTCTAATTAGAAGCTTTTAAATGTTTGACTCCTCATTCCTTTGTAGAAAGACTCTTGGGAGGGAAGTTGGGTTTGTCTATATAGATGTTATCCCACACCTGCATTTTAGTTTATGTAAAGTTCCAAAAATATACACTGCTTTTCTCGCACTTACTGTATGCTTAAAAAGTTAATAGTTTTGGCATACAGCAAAGGGCTTCAATTTGGAAAGTGCTAAATGAATATTTGAAAGATCTGGTTTAGTACTCGATGCTTTTAAAAATACCTGCTAGCTGCTGGCCAAATTATGGATCACCACATGCAGAGGAACAGGCATAAATAAAGGCAATCTGACTAGAAGGAAGATTTTTAGGCTCGAATCCCGAGATCAGCCATCAAAAACTACATTGAGCTTTGAACCTGGTTTACTCCCTCTGCTCTTTGCAGATCAGCATGATCATCTACTTCCAATTTGCTAACAAAGGCTCTATTCACGGCTGCTTCAACCAGCCTCACAGATCTTCATTTTCCTGTTCCGAAGTGGGAGGGAAGGGAAGTATTGTTCCTAAGTTATTCATTAAGTTATTCATCAAGATCAAATCTTATAAATATGTAACAACTTTCAGCATCTGGACAAGATTCGGCTGCCCATGGACTTGAACGTCACTTTCAAATTATCACTGAAAGGAAACCACGTCTGTTGGCATAGCAAACAACCATGGTTGGGCAAGCCTGAACGTGACCTGCTGAGATGAAAGCTCTCCTCACCCAGAAGGGCTGCAACCCTTAGCAGGAAAGGGCAGGAAGCGGGCTTCTCTCTGACAAGATTTAGAAGAGCAAGTGTGATGCAATCTGCCCCTGTGAATCACTCAAATTAACTAAACACTGCTCCCTCTACATACATTTTACCGAGTGTCATCCCATCCTCCAAAGTGACACCAGGCAGATTTTAATGTTTCTGACAGACTTCAACAGATGTTTTTGAGTGTATTACAATTATTCAGTTACTTATATTACATTTCTATTACATTTGTGTCTGATATGAATGCTTTCCGATTCTAAAGATACTAGGAACTTAGCTAACCTTAGAGGAAACTCAGGTAACATTAGTTTCAATTTCTTGACCATGAAGGGAGATATGCTCTTATGGTCAAAAGTGATCATTTCAGAAGTAAATTTACAGAGAAGTTATCATAGTGTGGGTTCCTTCCTACTATGAATTCTGTTTTGGAAATTGCTAGTTCTATTTTATGGTGAGCCATTGTTACTTTTCACATTATTCAGAAAAGTTTCTAGGCTTTGGGAATAGAAATTGATACAACCCTGATCCTCCCAAACATGTCAGATAATGAATTTGATAGAGCTTCCCCTTTTCCAGCTCCAAACCTGATTCCTTAGCAGCTATGATAATCTCTCTTGAGTCTCTAAACCAATATACCCCATATATTAGGTTTGTATAAGCACTGATTCTTGTAAAATATTTTAGAAGACCATCAAACTGATATTTTTGAATTAAAAATGATAAGAATATTCAGCAATAGTATCCATTTTTAATCTTCCAAATTCACTGAGTGATAATGAAGTGCCCTCTTTTGTATGTGTTCTTATTTAATATGCAAATATATGCAAATGTTTAAAATGGGTTATTTAAATATATCACTGAAGAGTTTTAAACTCTATTCATTAGAAGTTATGACAGAAGAATCTGAAACATGAGCTGCTAAGGACATGACATGAGATTCTAATCTGAAGAGAGAGCTTACCTCTGGATTTTCTTCCAAAAACAAAAGCTTTGCCAAGAAGTTGCCAACCTGGCCTATATAGATCTTCTAAATCCAACTGCCATCTGTCTGGTTCCAGATAGCGGATGAGGTCTTCCAAGGTGCTAAAGGCAGTGACCGCGTTATTAAGCTGGTCCAGCGGCAAAGCTGAAGGGGGCAGCACTGAAGGGCTCACAGCTTCTGTGACTTGCTGAAAGTAAATGGAATCCTCTGTTAACCATTTAAAGAAGACAATGCATTCCTTCTGGATTTATGGAAGATGTTAGGAACACTAAGTCTGTAAACACACACACTATCGAGTCATATTCAACTCCAGTCAGAAGTCATGATTTTGCAAGAATTCATGTAGATGAACTCCCATAGATTTGCTGTGTAGTCTATGAGAAAGACATTAATTTCATTACCACAAACCTCGGTGAATGTGGCTACCTGTTGCTTAAATAAAAAAATAAAAAAAGTTCTCCAGGATTCAACTACAGACTTAAAATGGAAACTATAACACAGTTTACCCAATTTTTGTTTGTTTTATACTTTTCGCTTTCCTTAATCTGGAAAATGTCTACGTAATTACGCAAATGAGTGTCAGATGAATTAAAAATGTAATGTAAAGCAATTAACATATAAAGAATGAGAACAAAATGAAAGTGAAAGGCTTTTGACTTTGGAGAATGTGTTAATCAAGATAGAAAACACCCACACTTTAGAACTTTGATAAATCTGCCTAAAATTGTTTATTTATTTTTCATATATATATATTTCTTCTTTAAAGTATTACAAATAGTAGTACATATATGTGTTTCCCCTCCCCATTAACCTCCCCCCACCGCCACCCCTACCCCCCAGCACATGCCCTCACCTGCCCCCACCCAGTGTCTTGTATCCATTGGTTATGCTTATATGCCTGCATACAATTCCTTCGGTTGATCTCCCACAGCCCCCGTCCCCCAACCTCCCCTGCCTTCCCCCTGTAGTTTGACAGTCTGTTCAGTGCTTCTTTGCCTTATATCTATCTTTTCCTCCGGTTTCTTTTCTTTAAAAAAATCTTGCATCTACATACTAGATATAAACATAAGAACAAAAAATGTTTGAGTCTCAGTTTCAGTGCCCAACAGTTCTGAGTTCCAGTTTCAATGTCATATAGTTCCTTATGTTTATTAAAATTGTTTTTAATTTTTAATAAACAGGGTCAAAAGACAGATACTGGAAGAATACCTTTCACAGAATTAGTGTCCAGAGTATAAAAAAAAAAAATACAAAGACTGTAACTAAATACAAAATGGGCAAATTCCAGACCAGAAGTTTGAATGGCCAATAGACATAAAAACATGCTAAACTTCATTAGTTATCAGAAAAATGCAAAACAGATAAAATACTATTTCACATCCATCAGATTTGCAGGCATTTAAAAGGAAGGGCTGCCAAGGTTGTGGGTAAGTTGGAATTTCTTGTGCTGCCCGCAGAAGTGAGCGTAAATTGCTTTAGTTTACATAAGTTACTAGAATTGAAGATTTATATGTTCTCAACCCCTGTAATTCACTTTTAAGGTTTATACCCTTTTATTTGTGCACATGAAAATATGTGCAATGTTATTCATCACACACACATTGTTTAAAATAGAGAACTGAAAAGAACCTAAATGCCCATATATAGAACAATGAGTCAAGATAATGGTACATCATTTTAAATGGCAAGCAACAAAATAAGACAATAATTTCAATAAATCTTCAGTAAGGACCCCCCTCCCAAATTCTTAACATGTATTAAGGGTAGGACATGCTATATCAGAACTGAAATCAAAACGGGCAAAATAAATAAATGAACAAAATACTTAACTTAGTTTTTGTATTATTTTGTAATTTAATTTTTTGTAGAGAAGGGGAGAGGAGTGTGGGATAAAACATTTATATGGATTGATGTTCACTAAAGTAGTATTAAAAATAACAAAAAGTTGGAAATGTTCTAAATTTATATTCATTGGAATAGTTAATTACACTACTCATAAAATGAAATAGTATACAGACATTTAAAATGAGGTCCTCTGGGAATTTTTATTAACAAAAGAAATGCCTACTATGTATTCATGACAAAAATAACAAGCTATATAAAAATAGTGTTCATATACCATAATGTCAGCTTATATAAATTGAAACAAAATAAAAAATCAACAGTGCCTAAAATGCTGTGTTCATCTATGATTTAAAAGAGAATGGTGATTTTAATTTTCTTTTGTATAGATATTCATATTTTCAATATTTCTATAATAAATATGAATTCTTTTCGGAGGTCAGGTTATAGTAAAAAACAACTATAAAATCAGCTTTTCCTTTCATCCTCATTAGATCCTTGGCTAGATAAGGAAAATCATGTACTGGATATAGCATCCTCTAACTTGTCTCCTTTCCTTTAATCTTTCTTTATTCCTTCTATTTAATGCTATATAACCCTGGGTTAATCTACCTAAAGTAAGTTATCACTGATCATGTGATGCATTTGGACAAATGCCTAGGGTGATTTCTCATCTGGAGGACAAAATCCAAATTCCTTACACTATACTCAGTATCCTTACAACCAGACCTTTGCTGACCTTTCCCATCTAATCCTCTACTCATCAAAGACATGCACATTTTGTTCCAATCAATCTTGTATCTTCACTAACTACTGCAGATGTCTTATTCATCTCAGACCTTGTATTTCCACCCATGCTAAATGCTGCTCCCCTTCTCCCATATGAAAAACCCTTCTCCCTGTGATCCACATAATAAATCTTTACCATTTATAACGGCCTTCCTTGAAACCCAATTCATCCATGAAAACTTCTTCAATAACAGGGCCATCATTGTCCCATATATCTCAATTCTATCAATTTGAAAAGATTCCCTCTCTGGGTTGTCTTGTGGGCACAAAGCTTGAAAAGCAGAAGCTGCTCTGTAACTTAGAAAAAGGACTATCAGCCCTGACTGGTTTGGTTCAATGGTTAGAGTGTCGGCCTGCAGACTCAACGGTCTGAGGTTAGATTTCGGTCAAAGGCATGTACCTTGGTTGCGGGCACATACCCAATAGGGGATGTGCAGGAGGCAGCTGATCGATGTTTCTCTCTCATCAATGTTTCTGACTATCCCTTTCCCTTACGCTCTGTAAAAAAAAAATCAATAAAATATATATTTAAAAAAAAAAAGAAAGAAAAAAGGACTATGGTTCTCTGGGGCAGGCCCAGCTCCTGTGGGGGTTTGTGGGTATAGAGTCCCATTAGTACACAGAGGGTGGGAGGGTGGATTTTTATAAAGAATAATCAGCTGAAGCAAATGTGGCAGCCTTGGATCAGCAATGATTTTATTCTTATTTTAAAGATCTAATTTCAATAATGTCAGGAATGGCTAAAATATTAGTACTAAGATAGTCCCAACTATTCTACCTAACTTTTGAGACTGGACACCAAATTTAATACATTACCTATTTACTCCAGGTATTTTTAAAATTGTCCAAAAAATTCAAAATTTCTTTAACAGAGAGTACCACTATGACTGGTAACTAAATTATAGGCATAAACAACTACTTAATAAAAAGTTCCATTGTTAATTTAAGCAATTTGATTAATACTGATTAAACTTCTAAGCATAAAAGGATTAATGCAAAAGTTTTGCAAATTCAAAAAAATAAGTCAAGATGTATATGTTTATGTGATGTGTAAATTCAAGTTCAGTAATACCTAAAGAATAACTGAGTATTACTCATGTATATGACAATATAAAACAAATTAAATGTGTCATAATCTGTAGGGAGAGTAAATGTATGGAAAACTAATACAAAAATATATATTACTCCTTAAAATGTCAGAGTGCACAGTTAGACATGATATAAAATGATTATTTAAGCTATTTTCAGTTAGACCATGATCCAAGAATGAGTTGGTTCATTTTGCTCTCTACATCTGTTGGACACTCCTCATAGAGCATTCCTTTTGAAGCAATAAAAAGTTCCCACTGAAATTAATATTGTGGAGATAAAGGTTAAAGTATTTATATAAAAGAAACCAAAACAATATAAACTTGCAATATTGGATGAGTAAAATTTACACACATGGGGTTCAATGAAGTATCAGAATCGCAATCCCTTGACATGACAAAAGTAGGGAGGAAACGACTTGGTATATGATACAACATTCATATATGGGTTGAAATATTTAAATTAAAATAAGATCAATTTTAAAAATAAACACACACACAGCAGTTTGCACCCACTCAAAAAATCGGAGGGGAAATCAACTCACTTCCCCTAGATTAAAGAATCAACCCCAGGACAGAACAGAGGAAGCGGTACTTTTATTTAAGGGCTTTCTCATGACTGCACCCCACCCACTATTTCAAGGAACAACCAAAGTCCTTCACTTTCCAAGTTCTGCTTTTCTAACTTGTCTAAAGGGATTTTTAGAGAAAAGGGGAGCAATGGAAAAAAGAAGTGAGAGGCAAAAGAAGTCCTCTTTTTTTTAAAGTTTTACTTTTCCTATAAGCAGAAACTCCTCTTTTCAGTACAGGCTCATAGAATTTTCTCTCTTAATTATTGTCTAGAAAATTCGGACAATACCAGTTATGATTTGTTCTAAGACTATTTAGTGGGTGACACTGGTCAGTGATGAAAAGCAGAGTTTCTTGATGTTCCATAATGCAAACAACTAAATCAACACCCCTACTTTAGTAAACCAGAAAAAAAGACTTTCTGCTGTTACCACAAGGTAGCAATGATGACCTGGGTGGACCACCTAGGTCTACTAGACCCATTAAGGCACATTATTTTGGAAGGATAGATTGTGAAAGTTCAGAAAAAGAATCTGAAATCTCAGTGCAATGAAGTGCCCTGCCAAACTGTGCAATTCTAACATGTCAGTGCCATGTGCTAAAGATATTATAAAAAATGAGGTCTTTTAAATTCCTTGGTGAAATGCAATATAAATGACAGCATGATATGAGAGAACTCTGATCAGGAGTCAAGGAGCCTGGACTGTAATCTGGTAGCTGCTCGCCTTTCGGAAAGAGAATTTGGGCAAACACTAACCGCTCTTAGCCTTGATTCCTCCTATCAATCTTGGCTGCTAATTTCAGTGACGGTTACATTGCTTTCTAGCTTTTAAATTTCATAATTTTATGTAGTTCTATATATTTTTATGTAAATGCCAGATGGCCTATCTTCCCCACATTCTTCCCAACATTTGCTATCTCATAGTCTCTGCGACAGCCATTCTGACAGGAGTGCAGTGAGATCTCATTATGGTTCTGACTTGCATTTCCTTGAGGATTAGTGATGTTGACCATCCTTTCATGTATTGTTGGACATGTGGGTGTCTCCTTTGGAAAAAAGTTCTATTCAAGTTCCTCTGCTCATTTTTTTTTATCATATTTTTTGTTGTTATTGAGTTATATGAGTTCTTTACATATTTGGACTATTAACTCCTTATCTAATATATGGTTTTCACATATTTTTGTCCATTTTACAAGTTTCCTTTTTATTTTGTTGATTGCTTCTTTTGATGTACGAAACTGCATAGTTTGATTTTGAGGTGGCTTTTTTGCTGTATTTTTAGTGTTATTATTATTATTATTTTAAATCTTATGCAGTGCTGGTGTAAATGGAAATGTGCCCAGCCACTTTAGAAAACAGTATGGAAGTTCTGCAAAAATTGTGAATTAAAACTACTATATGACCCACCAATCCCACTTCTGAATATACACTGAGGAGCCAGATTATTATGACAACATGACGTTTGTAGGCAAATTAGCTATAATTTCCCACTGAAGTTGCTGGAGGGCCAGACCATTATAAATAGGGAAGCAAGTTGTTTACCACAACAGTAGAAGTGATTTTTCCCCCCTAAAGATATGGGTAAACAACACAATTTAACAGCCTTTGAATGTGGAATGATTGTTGGCACTTAGAGCCATGGAGTATCAGCAAAACAGCTGAATTCGTTAAATGTTCAAGAGCAGCTGTTGTTAAAGTGTTTAAAGACTGGACTGTCAGCTGGAAATCTGGGTCTGAACGTGTGAATTGTGGCCATCAGGGACTAGTCAATGTTAGGGCAGAACGAAGAGCGGCAAGTCTGGTTCAAGACAACAGAAGGGCAACAGGGCATCAAATTACTGCAGATCTTAATCAGAGATCCTCACAAATGATTTCTGAATGCTTAATAAGCTGGCCACTCAGTGTATATCCAAAGAAAATGAAAATATGATATTGAAAATATGTCTGCACTCCCATGTTTATTGCAACATTATTACCAATAGTAAAAATATGAAAACAACCTAAGTGTCTGTCACCATCTGAATGAATAAAGGAGATAAGGTATATTATTTAGCCATGAGAGCATGGCTAGACTGTGAGAGCATTATGCTTACTGATGTATAATCTGAAAATACCAAACTCAGGAAACAAAGAGTAGAATGCTAGTAACAAGGCTTGGGGGTGGGAGCACTGGGGGATGTTGGTCACATGGTGCAAACTTTCAGTTAGAAGCTAGTAAGCTCTGGAGATCTAACCCACAGCATTGTGATTATAGTGCACAATACTGCCTTGCATACTTCAAAGTTGCAATAGGAGACTAGTTCTTAAATTTTCTCACCAAAAAATAGAATTGATAATTAAGTTAAAACTTGTGATTTGATAGAAGTGTTACCAATGGTGGTAATCATAGTGCAATAGATACATGAATCACATCAACATATCTACATCTTACATTTACATGTTATATGTCAATTTTATCTTAATAAAAAAGGTTCTACACTGCTTTGGCAAAATTATCAGGAAAGCCTTAAAAACAAACATACTACTTAGCAAACTGGTGGGGCTGAGGTCTCTCTTTTTCCCTCTTAAATCTTCCTTGCTGCTTTAGATTATCAGTAAATTTGGAGAAACCGAGTCCTCTGGTAAAACTAACATAATCCAAGACTGATATTTTTCTTCGGTCCTAGGCATGCAAGTGTACCCTCCTTCTCAGAATACATTCTTTCTAGAAAGTCATTTCCAGCTTATGAATGAAAGCTATGTGGCTCTATAATCAAAAGAAAACAGGTCCATACTTGGAGAACTGATATTAACATGTTTCAAATACATTTAAGTATGTGCTGTGTTATGGGCTGAATTGTGTCACATTAAAATTCTTATTTTGAATTTCCATCCCCAGTACCACTGAATAAGACATAGTTGGAGACAGGACCTTTAAAGAGATAATTCCATTTAAATGAGGTCATTAGGATGAGCCCTAATCCACTATGACTGGTCCTTGTAAGAAGAGGAACTTTGGACCCTGAGGCACACAAGAAACGACCATGTAAAGACACGGTAAAGACAGCCATCTAGAAGCCACAGAGAAAGACCTCAGAATAGTCTATCCTGCTAACACCTTGATCCCGAACTTCTAGCCTCCAGATCTATGAGAAAATAAATTTCTGTTGCTTCAGCGACGCAGACTGTGGTATGTCGTTTGTAACATCAACGCTGGCACACTCATGGACGTCTCAGCTTAAAAACCCATGATAGCCACAAAGAAAGGTTAATATTATACTATGTCCGTTAATTCCTTTAACAAACGTTTATTAAGAAGCCTTTGATATGGGCACTGTGAACAAAACAGACCAAAATGATTGCCCTTGTGAAATTTAGCCTTAATAAGCCAAGCATTGTGTTGTCAAAGGAGATTTTTTTTTTCCTTTGCCAGAACAAAGCCAAATGGATGATTGGCTATGATGAATCACACAGGTAACCCAATAAGTATCCCCCAAATCCTGATGAGTGTGGACTACAAAAAGAGTGAACTTAACATGAAAGGATAACTGAAAAACAAATATACCTCTTTTATTACTAAAAATAAGCCCATAACAATAAGCCTATAAGTCTGTGACAAGCTCAAGGCAGCCAGCATGGCTGCAAGAGCAAGTTCCCTTACTGACTTCCTGTGTTACTTTTGAAAAATCAACCTTCTAGTGTTTTTGTATTTTCTTATGGCTACCTTAAATATTTTATACACTTATGATCATCTTTTCCTTTTTTAGAAAAAGAAAAGCAGACTCCCAGTATGGAATAGTACACTCTGACCTACTTAAAATTCTACAATAAAGAGTTATCTCTAAAAAAAACCTGTAGCTTGTCTTTTTATTAGAATTTTTGTGGTGAGTGCAACTTAAAAAATACAACATTTACCATGAATCTTCCTTGGACAAATACACACACAAAGATGTTTACCTTGAGTAGCATAGCAACTGTTGCAAAACGTCTAGGACCTAGGGAGATTTATGTTGAAGATTTCTTTGGCGCTTTCCCGGCCAAGAGCATACAGTACATTTCAACCTGATATGGAGCCTTTCACTCCATTCATACCTAACAGAAGGTTTAGGAATGCAGACTAGGCTTTATCGTTGTAGTTATTAAAAACAAAAGAACGCCGTAATAATAATTCAGGTGTTGTAAGACAAGGAGTAGCAAAAAGTCCAGTTTTGTGTTACATCCTCTCTTTAAGGGTGTCACCAGCCTCGTTTACAGCATGTCAAGCTGATATACTGTCCATAGTTCTGACTTCTAATGAGCTGAGGAAGCAGACAGGGCATGCAGACAAAAATGCCTGCCAGGAACAACTGACTGAGGTTCTGTGAAGATACAAGAATGCCCTGGAACAATTCATTGAAACATGCTTCTCTGTCCTTCTCCCTGTTCTTATCTGAATTCATCCAAAAAGTTATCTGGGTTATGTTTCTAAATTATTTTTAAGCCAGAAAAGAAATGCAAATGCTTGCATTCCTACACAAGAACAGATGTTTTAATACTGTGTGGGTAATGAGGATTATATATTTAAGTGAGAAATCTTAGGGAAGGTGGCCAATTGTATTCATATTGGGTCTTAATATTGAGAGGTTCTTGCTGAAAGAGCATAATAATTGGATAAAACTTGAGGCCACTAGACAAGCGATCCCCATGACAACCTAGTATAAAAAGGGAACAGTGTTTATCATGAAGCACTTAAAAGCAGCACTTCCAAGGCTCAAATCTGAACTTCAAATGTCATAAGTTTCATGGGGCCAAGCAAACCCAGAGTCACAGCAGCATTCTGGTTGGGCCCATACCTGGAAGCAGAGATGACCGGCTTTGTCAAAAATGTTGTCTGAAGAAAAAGTGAGCACAGCTTCTTCCTAAATTAGTGGATGAAGCAACTGCTACTGACTTAATTTTCCTATCAGCATGAAACCTGAGGATGACTATAATCTGACTGCATTTGTAAATGATAATATCGCTACCCTCAGATCCTCCGCACCTAATGCGTTAAGGGCCTGCAGTTACCCTAATTAAAGGATTTCACCCGAATGCCAACACCTCAGGTCGGAAGGGCTCAGAAGAAGACAACCCCCTACCAGGGTACAGGCTGACTGTGGGCTGGTGAATCAGTGATCACAGGCTTTTCCACCCTACTTAAAATTGCGGAATAGAAGGAATAACTGATACCGAAAACTGAAATTCCACAAGACGACTAAACAGCACAGTCCCAAGCACAGTTTCCACAAAGGCATCTGTGGGAAGCCACAATTAAGGGTTTTTTCCTACCAAGATTTTAAAAAGGATTCCTCTGAATAAAAAAAAAAGTGACAGGGCATTAAACAACTGAAACAACATCTGGCAGCTGCAAGTGTATGACACAGGAGCATTACATGACTTGTTTCCCCATGATTTTATATTGACTGCTTGTGGATTTGCTTGGTTACAATGCTCAAGAAATGATCAATAAGGAACTTCCAGTGAAAGTGAACGTAAACTGTTAGAAGAAAAGCACCTTCAAGAAACACATGAATTAACGTACCCCTCAAACCAAGATCCCTAAAGACTTTTACAAAAATTTATCTCATAGTTCAATATTTACGCAACAACCATTAAAGGAAATTTGTGACATGTTTTGTGGGGCTTTAGCCAATAACGGTGCCTACATTAGTAAATACCTTTAATAAAGTGTTTAATAAGTTTAATAGTGAGATTAATACCCTCAACTTATTCCAATTTTGTACACGTGAAAGATCTTATTTTTAAGGTTAAGAAACAATGGTTTAGAGTTAATTATTTTAAAATAGCTTGACAATATTTAAAGAGTGTGAGCAAGTAGCTGAAACTGAGAATAATAAACCCCTCAGGAAATTGATTTGAGGAGGAAAATGAGACTGTCTAATGGAAGTAATTAGCACGCATGTGAGGTATAAAGGTCACCAATGACTTCCCACCTCTATGGCTGCGTCTAATGGTCCATTTTCTCAGTCTGTATTCTAACCAATAAGTGTTTCTGCACGTTTTCTTCAGAACTCCATATATACTTCTTGGTTTACTCTGTTTGCTGGATCCTCTTGATCATTACTGCCAAATGCTAAACTGATCCAAGGCTCATTCTTTGGATCTCTTTTATTTTCTGACTATATTCTTTCCTTTGGTGATCTCATGCAGTATCAAAGCATTGCATACGATTGACATTGTGATCTCATATAGTATCAAAGCATTGCATGTGATTTACATGCTGACTACCATCAAGTTCCTGTTTGTCCACCTACATCTTTTGCTATCTCAGTAGTAAATGGAAACACCCTTGTTGGAGTCATCCTTTGTTCATTTCCTTTGAATACACCTCACATCCCACATGACATTATCTTGATTCTACCTTCAGATGAGGGTTAGAATATGTGATCTATTGTAAGAAATATGTATTGGGTTTTGTCTCTGGGAATTTCCTAAGTGATGAGAGCAATAAGGCTGTCTTTTGTTTATGGAGTGGCTTTTGGACCCCACCTAAACATGGTGGTTGGTAGAGAACCAAACATGTAATTAAAAGTTTGTACTCCAGAGAGGAGAGTGGAGCAGGAGGATGAATCAACTGGCAAAGACTAAATGCTTAAGTCAATCATGCCTCTGTAATGAAGGCTCCCTACAACCCCAAAGGTACTGGGTTTAGAGAGCTTCTGGTTTGTTAAACAAGAGATTTGGGGAGAGAGATGTGCCTGAAGAGGGTATGGAAGCTCTGTGCCCTCTCCCTATACCTTGCTCTAATGGATCTCTTTCATCTGGCTCTTCCTGAGTTTTATCCTCTTATAATAATGGCTGACCTACAAAGTAAAATGTTTCCCTGAGTTCTGTGAGTGGCTCTAGCAAATTAATCAAACCCGGTGGGTTATGGGAACTTCTGATTTACAGATAATCAGCCAAAAGTATGGATGACAAGCTAGACTTTCGAGTGACATCCTGAGTTGTGTGGGTCACTGGAACCCCTAATTTGTAACCAGTTAGTCAGAAGCCCAGCTTGCAACTGGTGCCTGAAGTGTGGATGGAAGGGGCAGTCTCCCAGTGTGGAATCTGACTGTCTCTAGGTAGAGAGTATCAGAGTTGAGGTGAATTGTGGAACACGCAGCTGGTGTTCAGAGAATTACTTGTTGATATGGTAACCTTGACCCCACCCATTAACATTGAAATTGGTCTAGGAAGACTGAAAAGAGAATCTGACAACTTTTCATCTCATCTGCTGATATCTTATTATAATGCAAACCATCATCTGCAATTGTCTTCTAACTGACCTCCTTGTTTTTGCCTTTGCAAAATATGTATCTGGTTTTAAATACTGCACTTTTTAAAAAGGACCTTTTAACACTTTACAGAGAATTCCAACTTTGTATAGATCTCATAAACCTCTGTTAACCCACATGCCTCCTGAAACTGCCATTCACCCTGCCCTGGGGCCCATTCTACCTGGTCAAAAGCCTTTTCCTCATCCTCCTACAGAGGGCAGAAGACACACAGTTCTTCCTCAGAGGAGGAGAGCCATGGCCACCAGCCAAAGTGAATTACGCATTTCTGTAAATTACGTGAAACACACCTCATTTATGTGTGTGTCTGTATGAATATATGTTTAGGAGGAATGCTATATCCTCCCCGAACAAATTGTTTAAAGATTCAGTGAAATAGTATAATTGATTATTTTAATATAACAATTCAGAATTATAGATACTTAGGCGTTATATACGTATTTCATTATCCCCATTATATTGATTTTAGTCAAGGTAAACAATTATATTTTAAAGTTTAGTTCATGGTTGCCATTGGTTTATGCTGGATAGAGTGACATTACCTACTTAGTCAATGTTCGTTGATATCCCCACCCAACATTCTTATAACCCTGATATGGCAAATCAGAGCTTGTCCTGCCCCACAGGGAAAATCCTTGTACAAACTTCTTTCTCTGCTAAAACAGATTTATATTCAGGAGTTCTTCTGGGGGGAGAAATTAGCATTTCACAACAAGAAGTTCAGTAAATGCAAGTCTAGGTATGTTTATGCCATGAATAGCTCCATGCTGAGGAACTTTTTTTTTTTTAAATATATATTTTATTAATTTTTTACAGAGAGGAAGGGAGAGGGATAGAAAGTTAGAAACATTTATGAGAGAGAAACATTGATCAGCTGCCTCCTGCACACTCCCTACAGGGGATGTGCCCAGAACCAAGGTACATGCCCTTGACCGGAATTGAACCCGGGGCCTTTCAGTCTGCAGGCAGATCCTCTATCCACTGAGCCAAATTGGTTTCAGCTGCTGAGGAACTTTTTTAAAAAAAACTATAATAGTATCCTTAACTCACATCTCTAATTTCAGTTTTTTAAATTCTTATTCTTTGCCTATAAAGTCTTTCTATGCAATGAAACAAACAGAAATCTCACCAACATTACAGGATTGCACAATTCAGGCTCATGTGCAACTGTTAATTTAATTACAGTGTCTGGAATTGTGTTAAAATAAACTTCTATAAAATAACTAGACAGCATGCAGCACTCATTTTAATGATGGAGGAAAATAAGAATGACAATTATTTTATCAAATACTAGGTCATTTTCTTTTATACTTTTAATTACTCTGTAGTATTCCTATTGCGCCACACAGTCTTCAGTGCTCATCCATAAATGTAAACACCTCCATAAACTAAAAGTGTAAACAGTTATATGTTCTTTCAGTTACATGTGTTCCCACTGAGATGGTGAAGATGAGTAACATAGCCACTGTGGGGTTCCTATCTCCGGGTGGGCAAGCCTGTATTGTTGGATAAGGACAACAGTGCTGTGCTGTGACAGCAATTAATTCTACTGGAAAAACTAGGGGACTTTACAAAGAAGAGGTGAAAGGTAATGTGGAATTCAGATAATACAGAAATACTTATGCAAATTAGAAGGGAGAAGCACTTCCGATATTTACAAAGAACCTTAATTGGGAAAAAAAATGATGTTGAGTTAGGAGTGAGGAAGAAGGTGGCCAATGCTTCACCATTGGCTGGGAGAGCAGAGGACTGCAGGTGAGACTGTGAGATGAACTGGGCCCTGACTAGGAAGTCTTCCTGTGTGCCACACGATGTAACTTGGACTTAATCTCAAAGCAGTAGAGAGTCAAAATAAATCATAAGAAAGGTGGGATATGATTATGTTTCATTTATTTATTTATTTATTTGGTATTCTACTTCTAGTTTATAGATTAAGGCAAATGGGTATGTAAACTCTGCTGGGAGCCATGAATAAGGATTTAGATTTTGAACCTTTGTCTGTGCTCTTTCGCTTTGTCAGCAATTACCTGTATCTCCCCTCCTCACTTAGCTCATCACTGCCCTTCCACAACCGCTCTGCTCCGCCAGGAGGTTTCCACTAACCAGACTGCTCTCTATCCATACTACCGTCACTAAGCCAACTGACCCTGATGCTATATCATTCTGTTCCATATGACCAGCACTGCCCTGAGCTGAAATCATTGCATATGACTCTCCCACTTGCCTGTAGGCTCTTTCAGGTCAGAGTACAAGTTTTATGTCTTCTGGATTATTTTGATTCCTAATTCCTTTTAGGACCTAGCAGAAAAAAAATATTAATTTAAAAATGTTAAGCTATTTTTTATGACCACCATAATTGAGGAAATGATGAGAAGGGTGTCAAAGTCATTGCCTGTGAGGTAGAATTAACAGGAACTGCTGGATAATGGAATAGAGGAAGGGAGAGAAGAATCCAGCAGGACATTAAATGAGAGAATGCATCAACAAGTGACATAGTTACCCAACATAGACAAACCAGGCAAGTATGGAAGAAGAAAAAGTTCAGGCTGGATTATTTAGGTAGGAGAGTGGTGGAGCACTTACATGGATGTGTCCAATGGGCAACTGCAAACACTTCCCTGGCATTAGCTATTGAGGACTGACTAGTGAGGTTGATCATCATTAATATATATGTTACTTAGTGCCATGGACTAAGAGTACAAATAACATGGGAAGATGATCAAGAAAAAGAAATTCAGGTTTCCCAATATTTAGACAAGTGACTGAGGCTAAGGAGCCAACACTGGTGCCTGAAACAGCTCAGTCAGAGTGTCAAAAGGAGAACCTGCAGACCCCAAGGCATTAATGATTTTGCAGCCGAAGGAGAAGCAAGTTTAGAGACATGGAGATGGATAGCAATATCAAAGTGATGCAAAGGTCAGGAAGGAAGAGCATAGGCCACTGTAGTTACTAAAGAGGTGGTCTTCTGCATCCTGAGGTGTAATGAAGTGCCATTGAAGTAGCTAAGGAAGACAGAAGTCCTTTAAGAAAAAAGAGTGTAAAGGAACAATGACTGGAATTTATTTCAGTAAGTTTGACAGAGAGAAAAAAAAGAAGAAGAAAGAATAATGGGTTAATGAGATGGAAGATTAGAAGAAAGCTTAATATAACAAGGGGTTAAATCTATGTATATTTGCAGTCAGAAAAGAAGAAGCCTAATGAAGAAAAGGAATTTGATGTCAGCAAAGACTACCCTGCTCACAAGCTGCGTGGAAGAGAAAACTGTCACAGCATTTCTGAAGGATGACTCGATATGTTTCTCACAAACATTGAAACTCTCCATTTTTGCCCTAGCAGTTTGGCTCAGTGGATGGAGCGCCAGCCTGCAGACTGAAGAGTCCAGAATTCAATTCCAGTCAAGGGCATGTACTGCGATTGCACGTATTCCCTGGCCAAGGCCAAGATCAGGGCATGTGTGGAAGGCAACCCATCGTTGTGTTTCTCTCACATCAATATTTCACTCTGTCTTTCCCTCTCTCTTCCACTCTCTCTAAAAATCAATGGAAAAATATCCTCAGGTGAGAATTAACAACAACAACAAAAACTCCCCATTCTCAAAGCTCTTATAATTTCTTAAAAAAACACACACACATATTTTATTGATTTTTTACAGAGAGGAAGGGTAAGGGATAGGGAGTCAGAAACATCAATGAGAGAGAAACATGGATCAGCTGCCTGTTGCACACCCCCCACTGGGGATGTGTCTGCAGCTAAGGTACATGTCCTTAACCAGAATCTAACCCAGGACATTTTAGTCTGCAGGCCGATGCTCTATCCACTGAGCCAAACTGGCTTTGTAATTTCATATTCATCATTTTATCTTAAGAAAATAATCAGAGGTAGAATCCAAAAATACCCATTGCAGCAATATTAACAGAGAAGAGTAAAATTAAAATAAAAACGTAAATGTTCATAAAAGGAAGATGGTTAAATTATTACACTATATGTATGGACAATGGTTCATTATATTCTTAATATTCATTGTACATGGGAACAATGTAAAAATGAGCTCTAACAGCTTAAAGGTATTAATGCTGAGAGCTAAATTATAAAGCAAACAAGACATTTACATTGTGCATAAGGGAAAAAAAAACTGAAAAACAACATGCCTAAGGTCTTGTTTGTTCCCTAATTTAAGGTTAATAAACATATAAAAATAGATCCCATAGTCTTCTCTCTGATATTCAGGGTGCCCACTGGATTCATTGTCATAGAGAAATAGAAACATTGAAGAGAGCTTGGCCAGAGTAGCTCAGTGGTGGGATGTCGACCTATGAACCAGGAGGAACCAGTAGAGTACATGCCCAGGTTGCAGCTTAATCTTCATTAGGGGCATGCAGAAGGCAGCTGATCAATGATTCTCTCTTATCACTGATATTTCTATTAATCCCTCCCTCTCCCTAACCTTTTTTAAATCAATACAAATATATTTTTTAAAAAAGAAACATTAATTGGTTGGCACCGCCCCCCACCACCACCACTGGGGATGGAGTCTGGAACCTGGGCACTCAAACCTTGACCTCCTGGTTCATGGAGGGGTGCCCAACCACAGATCCATATTGGCTGGGAAAATTCATAACAGTCTTGAAAAGGAGCAGGTAGCATTAAATAAAGGTATTATTGGGCAGTTTTCTCAAAATAAGTGAAAAGAAGTGTGAGTGATTTAAAAAATGTAACATTTACATATTAACAGAGGGTAAAATTCTCCCAACCAGAATCAACTACTTGGATTATTAAAACAACCACTATTTTCTGCATGTAGATTCTAGAGAATGGATCAGAGAAAGCTACTAGTAAATCATTTAGAAGATTAAAAGTTACAATTAAGTTTAATAAAATTCAAGGTCAATTTACTAGTATAGGTGTCTTCCCACATTTCTTCTTTTCCTTGATCTACTCTGTCATTCTTTCTTCTAAGTGTCCAATGCTCGGCAATCATATTTATTTCTCACTCCTACCTTGTTCTCTAAAACTCCTCATTGCTTCATCTGATTTCAGAAAGGTTACTGAGGAGAGAAAAGTGTGAAACTGTTACCTTATACTAGTAGATTATTAGGTATATCCATAACTAATAGGATCTTAAATATCTAAGGGTTATTTACATTATATATATTCATCCAATTATTCAATGTCCTGAGAATCTAACATGGGCCAGGCACAGCTGTGAGCAGAAATATATATCTCTGCCTTTATGAAGTATACATTCTACAGGAGAGAGAAACACCATAAACAAAATAAAGCACATAGAATGTATTATAGGAAAAGTAAAGCCAGAGGGCATAGGAGAGACAGAGATGACCTTAGTAAGAGGGGGTATTCAAGTAAAATGTAAAGAATATGATTCAGTAAGTCAGGGGACTACCTCAGCAAGATCATTGTAGGTATGTGGGACAACAGGACAAGTAATTGGAGACAGAATGTATGCCTGATAAATTCAGGTAACAGTAAGGAAGAAAGATTGAAGCAGGATTGGAGGTCAGTGATAGCAGGAGGCCAGATAATGTGGGACCTTCTAGGTTCATTAGAACTGATTAACTTATTCTTCATGTGCTGGGAGTAGAATTGACAAATAAAATAGAGGATGCCAAGTTACATTTGAATTTTGGATAAACAAGTGATTTTTTCTAGTGTAAGTATGGCCCAACAGATACAAAATCATTAACTGTTCATCTGAAATTAAAATTTAACTAGGCAACCTGTCTTTTTATTTGCTAATTCTGGCAAAAACCCTAGTGGTAAACCATTCGAGATTTTTAAGCAAAGGCGAGACATTGTCTCATTTATTTTGAAAAGGGTCATACTAACTGCCATGCTAGAAGTTGACTGTAGGAAACAGGGAAGCACTTAAGGGGTTGCAATAATGCAAATAAAAAGGTTGAGGAAGCAGTTGGATATATAAGTGAGGATTTCAGGTTAGATGTAGGGGCTAGATATATAAATTTAGAAGCCAATGAATTATGGATATCACAAAAAACAAACAAACAAACAAACAAAAACCATGAGATTGGATGAGATCACCAAAGAGTGAGTGTTAATTCGGAAGAGGTCAGTGTTAGGGTTCCCAAGTCTAGATAAAGTGGTCTTGTTTAAAAAAGGAACGACAGCAGGGCACTCCTATGAATCCAGGTCAGAAAAATAAAGAGAAACTCAGTAAAGGGGACTGAGACGGAGTAGTCAGTGATTTGAGGAAAAGAGAAAGAGCATAATGATCTGAAAATGAGGAGAAAAAGTGTTCAGTGGGAGGAAATAAAGAATCAGCTATGTCAAACACTAGGTTTGAGAGGAGGATTGAGAAGTCTTTACTGGATTTAGCAATACACATTCATTGGACACCTTAAAAGTGCTATTTTGGTGAGTGGTAGGCACTAAAAACTGGATGAGTATAACTTCAAGAGAAAATACAAAGAGGCCAACTTGACAGAGGGAACAAAAAAACTCTTCTGAGGAGTTGCTGACAAGAAGAACAAGACTGGTGGTTGGATGGGGATGTGGGATCAAGAGAAGGACATATTTTTGGTAAGGTGGGAGAAATAACAGCATATTTGTGTACTGAGGGGAATAGACCAATAAATAGTAAAAAAGAAAAAAAAAAGGTTATGGTGCAGGAGAGCAAGAAGAGTATGGGAGCACCAATTAAGTAGAAGTAGATATGATGATATGGAAGAGATGAAATTAGGCAGAAACTCAAATTCCCTAAAGTTCACTCAAAGTCTCAGAAAGGAAGGTCAAGTGTTCAGGTCCAGATGAGATATCTGGATAAAGAGCCCAGTGAGAATTTGTAGATGTCCTTTTCTGATGGTTAATATTCTTGTGAGATAGGAAGTAAAATTATCATCTGAGAGTGAGGATGAGAGAAATTATGTTAAAGGTTGGCGGAAGAGAAAAAATTATAAAAGGGTAGTCTCAGTGAGTGGGAGAGAGGATGGACAAAGAAATTATAGAATGAGGGTCCTACAGCACCACAGAACATTGGAATCTAAAATAAGTGCAATTCCAATTAGAACGGCAACAGGATTTCATTCATGGACACCAGTCATAGTGCAGGGATGTGATCTTTTGGTTGAGCATTCTCAGAGTTTTCTTCATTCTGGTGCCATTACCAGTAATCTCAGTGAAGAGTCCCCAAAATAAGGTTTCAAAATAAGCACATACTGTGCTGATAGGGTTGAAGAAAAGCCCGGAGCAAACACTGAGCAAGAGGATGACCAAATGGTAAGCTCAGGGAAGAATATTCTGGGGTCTGTGGAAAATCACTAGACCTTCAAAGTGTTCTGAGGTCAGTGGGATTTTCAGAATGTTATTGCTGAGGCCCCTTAAAAACCGACTATGAAAACAACATTAATAACAACAACAACAAAAAACAACTATGAAAGGTACAATATGAAAGGTTCTATACTCATCTATTTAAGAGATTTTTAGGGATCTCTTATCCTTTGAGACAGCATGGGTGGACATGCAGAATATTATGCTAAGTGGAATAAACCAATCTGAAAAAGACAAAGATCCCATAATCTCACTTAATTGTGGACTCTAATGAACAAAATGAATTGACCAACAAAATAAAACCCAAAGCATGGAAGTATGGAACAGACTGACATACCTTGATGTGGTGTTGAGAGGGCAAGAAGACATAAACCAAAGAACGTATATACTTCTTAGAGGTCCAGTGCATGAACTTGTGCACCAGTGGGGTCCCTAGGCCTGGCCTGCAGGAGTGGGCAGAAACTGGCTTTCCAACATCCCCCAAGGTGTCCCAGATTGTGAGAGTGAGAAGGTCAAGCCCAGGGATCCCACCGGTGCATGGTCGAGGTTGGGCAGGGATTCAGGAGGTTAAACAGCCAGAGGAGACTGTGGGAGTGCTCCAGGGCATGCCCTCCCTGTCTGGCTCAGTCCCAATCAGCCAGACCCCAGCAGCGAGCTAACCTACTGGTTGGAGCATCTGCCCCCTGGTAGTCAGTGCATGTTATAGTGACTGGTCAACCAGTCAACTGTCTGCTCCCTGGTGGTCAGTGCACATTATAGTGAGTGGTTCAGCAACCTTAGCATAGCATTAGCATATTACACTTTGATTCGTTGAATGCCCAACCAGTAGACCGGACACTTAGCATTTGTTGTATAGGTTATGCATAGCCCATGGACATGGACAATAGGATAGTGAAGATCTGGGGTGTGGGTAGGGCCTGGGAGGAGGAGAATAAAGAGGTGGGAACTGGGAGACATCTATCAACAATAAAAAATATATTTTTTAAAAAGATTTTCAAAGGCATACTGATACAAAAAGTTTATTATAAAGAGTTAAATTTCAATATCAGAATCTCAGCCAGGCCAAAATTTTTACTTGAATTCAATTTGACTAATTTAATCTTCACAATGAATTCAATATCTTGTTATTTATTGTAAAAAGATGCTAAAATTCAAACTTTAATTAGGCTTATCATTAATTGGCCTCAAAGAATATTTAGTGAAAGGTATTAACTACATGAGGACCTTGAAAATTTCAGCTTAAGCAGCATATTTTTAGACAATTCATAGTTTTAAAGATTAAGTCTGTGATATGAATATTCATGCAATAAATATGATGCTACTTTTAAAAAACTGTTTTGCAGAAATGATTACTTTAAGTTAATTTGTCTTTCTAAATGTCTTTGCTATTCACTTCTATGGGCATACTTTCTGGCTTCTGATGATTTTGTGCAGAATATATGGAAATAATTATATACTAGCAGCACAACTGTGGTTTTTAAATGCTCCGATCAACTGTGGTTTCAGCTGGTATTACTGCTTTATACAGTCTAGGAAGTGGTTAGTGTTGTTTTGGGGTTTAAAGTACAGACTTATATAACTGTTGATACTGGGCTAACCTCTTTCTTTGATATTCAGCACATGGTATAATCCTGTGTCAACTGGGTAAAGCAGTTTCTCAGTGAACTGTGAAAATACTTTGGCTTTATTGAGTCCACTGCTACAATCTGAAAGCATTTATTGGTTTTTCCTTTAACCAAAAATGGAGTGCACACAGAAAAACATTTGAATCTTAAACAGCTGCCCAAAATTAAGTTATTTTGACTTCACTAAACAGTCATGTACAAAATGCATATACTCTGAAATGGTTAATGAATTACATATTTGTCTTTCAAATTATGTAAATTTTTACATAAGGGAAGATAAAGATAAACCAAAAGTATTTATTGGAAGGGGTGCAAAGACTGGCTATCATTGCAAAATGCATTATGAATGTAACCCCCAGAGGCTATGAGCAAATTCTAAGCTCTGCATGGGCATATATGGGCATGTATACACACACACACACACACACATACACACACACACACACACACACACACACACACACACACACACACACTCCATCCAGTACCACAAAAGTTTCTCTTACTGAAAATTAGGTCACTTGAGGAATGACAAAAAACCGAGAAACTGAAGAAACAGAAGGCATATTGCCTAAAGTAGTGAAGAATTTAAAACTGAAAAGGATATTTTAAGGCAATGTGGAAAGAACATGGAATTTTAAATCAGAAGATCTGGGCATGGACCCTGGACCCACTAGTCATTATTTGCATGTGTGATCACTGGAAAATTACTTATTTTTCTCTGTGTTTTAGAGTATTTATCTATAAGACAAAGATAACAATGCATAAGCTACCTAATTGTTTTGAAGTTCAAATAAGATTATGTGTATAAATACATTTTGTATGATACTGAGTGATTAGTAATGTAAAAAGTCATAAAATCAGTGCATGTAATTTTAAAAGAAAGTAAAAAAGTGATTGCATACAGTTTCAAAGGAAAGATTAAGACCCCTCAGGGGGAGTTAAGAGAAGAAAGACTTTTGCTTAATACCAGAAATAAATTTCTAAAAACAATACTGATTAAGTATGGAGTGGCCTCAATAGCTAAAAGACAATGAATTCATAAGTTTTGTGCCAAAGTCACAGTCATTTTGCCTGAAAAGCAAAAAGATTGTGAATCAGATGGAAGATATGCAAAACTAATTTAAAAGTTTCTTCCAATTTTGAAAGTCTATGAATACGAATAGAGTAAAACTATTCATGTATTGAATTCATGTAGTGCAAAGTGAATCTCTGCCTTAAATAGGCCACTAGGGTCCACTGCTTTGTGTATTGCAAATTTTACTCACTCCAACTTTTCTTAATAAAAATACTATCTTCAAGAAGTAAACAAATGAATGTGTGCCAATTATTTATTGAGTTTTTGTGCCATAAATACCTATTAAAATAAGCATGTCAGTGCATGTGAAAGAATGTGTAATTGGAAAGGAACAATATGAACTTAGGTATAGATATTATGGCAAGATACTAAGAAATGGGCAATTAAATTAATTAACAGGGTGGGAACTTGCATTATTTTTTTATTCATATGACCTGAATTCTTTTTTCTCCCCACTTTTAAACTGTAGTTTCTAAGCAAGCACCAATTTCACATCATGAAGCTGGAGATGATTTCTCAGACAAACCACCAAGAGTTTTCCCAGGATCAACATTCACTCAGGCACAGAGCTGCTGCTCACTGGCTTCAAGCATCAGGACTTGGGTTAACCACACAGAACACAGAGATCGGCGATTTTCCAGCCAGTGCTACTTAGGGGTGGGCTATTGGCTATCACAGGAACATCTGCCACAGAGCATCATGAAAGCTATTGAACATTCCCTCATTTACTTAAATTTTGGAGCATTTCCTATGTGCCAGGTACTCTGCTAGGAAGTGAGAATACAATAAATATTAAGACAGTCTTGCATTGCAAGGCATGTGGATGAACTGTGACCATCCCTGAAAATATAGTATAATGATTATTGGGTATGTTCATGTTCATGAAAAAAGAATTATTTAAACTAAGGCTTGCATTCTGAAGAATTGATTGACGTGTTAATTGGGAAAATCTGCTCAATACAAAGCAGGTCTAACCAAAATTTTTGACTAACTGTATAAAGCTTTAAAACTAAGTTCTCCACATCAATTATTTAACATTATATATACTCCAACACATTTATTCTAAAAGTAGTAAAATATGTTAGAGGTATTCGTGTTAGCTGCAATACAGAGGCAAGTCTTTAAACATATTATAAGCACGTACTTACTGCATAATACATATGGCTGTGGTAGCAACGATGGAACACCCTATCTAAAATGGGCCTGAAATCCTAATCTCCATTTGGCCATCAACTTTTTCAAATGTATTTTGAGAAGATCTGGAAACTCTGATATACCGAATGAATGTCTCCTATTTATTATTCATAGAGATCAAAAGGGATATATCAAAAGTTGTTTCACCTTGGTTAACATCTGTAACTATTTTCTCTCAATCCCAAGGGTCAAGAAAAAAGCCTAGAGTCTTTGTCTATACTTAAAACAAATATGACAATAGACAGAAATTCTTAATGCTCTCAAAGTAGGATGAGTGGGTGGGGAGGAAATGATTAAATGAATGCTAATATCTATAGTTAATAACAATTTGCAATTTGGATAAAAGAGAAAATGACAGGTTTCATTGGAGCCACATCCAAATATATGAAGGAAAATGCACTTGTATCATATACTTTATTCATAATAGGAATAAAAATGGCAGTGCATTTGTAGGATACTCCCACTCCATGAAAAAATATTAAGCTTTAATGATTTAGCATCACATATATCCCAATTTAAGTGTTCTGAAAGTAATAAAACATGTTCATAGCAGTAACTGTACACAGATGCAATACAAAGGTGAAAATCACACAGCAGATTTTTAAAAACAAGCATGTCAAGGTCAGCAAACAGAAAAAGCTCAGGGAAACAGGTGAGCATGAATGAGCAGAGACATGTTTTGCAACCACAGCATCTCCCAAATGAAATGTCTCAATTGAGTGACAAGTTATTTCTACCAAAAATGTTTTATCTTCAGGCAGAAATGCCATTAATCCACAGAGAGTAAATACCACTGAAGGGCCCATTTCATGCGGTATGCATAGTTCAGGAAGCACAGAGACCTGTCTAAACAATGAAAAACTGTGCTTTCCAAAACCTTTAATCTGTGTTTCCATTTATACCACGGAGAGGGCAGAGAATAAATTTCTCACGCCTGAATTTGATAAGCACCATCAAGAGACAGCTATCCATAAATTCTCTAGCCTCTTCTTTGGTTTCACCAAAATCATAATGATAGCTGGAGGGCAGACAGAAACCAACCCCCTCCACCTTTGCTTATGGCCACTGGCACCATGCAGTTGAGTGCAGGTGGACTCTGGCTGCTGGTTCAAATACCACTAATTGAACCCTAAATTCCTGCACTAAAAGATTGATGAGTTCTTTAAAAGATCAGTGGGAAAGCAAACCTAACCAATAGTGTTTCATGGCAAACAAGTGGTCCATTTTAACAACATTAGAGTATAGGTAAGCCTTCAGTAAATAGTTCCTGTGATCATTAAAGCATCAGTACAATGCTAGAAAGTGATCAAGGGCAAGGTCCTCCAAGGAATAAGGTTTGAATGGGCCAATGTGGATAGAAGACCTTCAATCCAGATTTTCTAAAATCCATGTTAGGTTTTGCAGGTTATAATGGAAAGTGTTTAAATATCAATTTTAAGAGGGGTTAAGAATGAATTTTTACGTATTTTAGTATAATTTTTTTTTTCAGGAAAACAAGTGAAATGGCCAAATTGTGCACTCAGACATGAACAAATGATACATCTTTTACAACCCAGGTCATATTTTCACAAACTCAAGTTATAATATAGTTAGTGGATTGTGAAATCAATTTATTACATTGTGACTATCATACTTTAAAGAAAAGAAATATAAAGAAAATAAAGCACTGATTTAATATATTATTACCTCATAATACATACATATTTATCATTTTAAAATATGATCATGTGTATGTGCATGTGTGTGTGTGTGTGCACTTGAGTTACTAATCACACTGTACATTTTTTACTTATGGTGGGGTCTTGGTCAGAAAGTATTAAAAATACCAATTTAGGGAGAGAGCGCTTGGAAGCAGAACATGCCAGTAAATCTGACCTTAAAAAAAGGTAACATTTTTTTCACTGCTGCCTGCCAAACACTGAGATAAGCATTGGTATTTAATCCTCACAACAATGCTGTAAGGCAGAAACTTTTGTCATTCACATTCTGTGGTTAGGAAAACCTGCCCAGGTTTGTACAGGTCGATGTGGGAATTCAAGTCAGATCTGTAGCACTCAAGGCCACAGGAGCACAAATGAGGCCTCTGTAAAGAATCTTGTTCAAGGTCAATAGTCAGAGCTCAGGTCACCTCAGTAGAGACCAAGATCTTAGAGGGGTAAACACTGTTACTAACATAGAGGATATAATCTATATCATAAAACCCTGTTATATTCATGCCTTCATGACTGTGTGTTATATGTGGGTTATGATGGCTTGCATGGAAAATAAACCAAAGCTCACTTTAAACTATTTCTTTAGCTTGATCCTTTAAGGTCTTGAGGGAGGGGGCTCATATACCTGGTTATAGCTGTTTAGCTGGTGCTTACCAACTCAACCACCCCTTTTGCAAGATGGTCAAATTAGAGCATACCCCGTGTTAGAATAGGGTGCCATATATTAGCATAATACTAAGAAGTCATTTTAATTAAAGAAAAGTTAAAAAACAAAAAGCAAGGCATTTTCCTAAGCATGGAGTGGTAAAGTATACACAAAATTCTAAAAATAATACAAGTCAAAAAGTAGATTAGAATAAGGGAACATTTAGAAGGGGGGAAAAAAAGAGAGAGAGAAAGAGCAAGGAAGGAATAACAGAAGAACAAAAAAGGGCGGGAGGGAAAGAAAAGGAAACCCTGTTCCTCCTTTACT
Organism: Antrozous pallidus; assembly: GCA_027563665.1. Taxonomy (NCBI): domain Eukaryota; kingdom Metazoa; phylum Chordata; class Mammalia; order Chiroptera; family Vespertilionidae; genus Antrozous; species Antrozous pallidus. Next base: position 69,178,142 of record CM050516.1, on the reverse strand, counting down.
TTGGTGAATATTAAATATTTTTATTAGCCATTTTGCTTTTTCAATAAGATAAAGATATCTTTTCATATAGATTCATCTGGAGCTCTGTATAATGGCTATCCCAGTAGTAGAAAACTCATTCTCCCAAATCCATGAAACTTCCAGGTAGCCATGTTATAGTCTGCAACTTGGAAAATAATGCAAGTAAATCATTGGAAAAATTATATAGGAAGGGAATAAAAATGGATCAAATGTCTACACTGCACCAGGAATACTATTAGCTACTTTGATACACACATCAAGGCAGTTACCAATTACCTTTCTATTGGCCACAAACTTTTAATTTTTAATTTTCCAAAGACACACTGTCAGGCAGTATCAATATCAATCTTGATCAATAGACAACACTTGTCCTTCAAGTGACTTACCTCTAATAGTAACTTTCCTATAGATGCAAAGTATGCTGACTGATGATACCCATAATTCAATGAATGTTATTCTTTCTGCTTCCACCAGTTGAAATTAACAATCAAAAAAGAGTTGTATTTGTTCCCCAAACTACTTTTATCAGTTGTACTTGTTATTGTAATTTTTCCTATTTAAATATTACACAACCCAATCAATTATGAGTTGTTTCTTTGAAAACTTAGATGAAGGTTTTGGAAGGACTCCATACAAAATGAGTTACTCTAAAAACAAACAAACAAACAAACAAACTACCACAACAAACAGAAAACTGCTGTTCAATTAGGCACCAGAGACAACAGTAAAACACAGGAGGGAGAACTCCTAAAGTCCTAGAGAAATTCTGCACTTAGATGCTTTAAAAATAATCTATGAATTATTATTTTTACTTAAAGAAACCCAAACTGAAAGTCATAATTAAGAGATTATGGTTATGTATTTAAAGCAATACATCAGCATATCCCTACTTAAAGAAAAGGCCTTGGCCCATACTGCAGAACACTGAAATGAATTAAATGCTTAACAAGTTATATGTGTTATTTTTATGATTTTTCCACTTGAACTAGTCAACTAATGAACCAGCTATCAGCTCCTAATTTGTTCACAAGCTGGCTTCCAATAAAATTCTTAAAGTATAAAACAAAAGCAAACAAAAAAAATTGAAAAATTTTAGCATATTACTATATTTTGCATTGGAAATAAACTTACATATTATCCAGTTACACTTAATATGTAAATACTCCCACATACCATACCTGTTGGAACCAAATTATATACATTTTGCATGAGGAGATTTAGTAGCACTAAAGTCATCAATCTATTCTGGAGAAACAAAGGGCTTTTTAAGCAATCAGTTCTGAATCTTGACATTGGTTTAAAGCTATAGATTACATCTTGAGCTCTTAGCATCCTAAAGCTTCATTAATCTCTGTCTCAGAAGCTGCAAAGCCTTATTCATGGATTTATTTATAGTGACTATTTATGTTTTATACATTCATTAGTAATCTCCAATCAAGAAAAGTAAATTGTGGCATTATTTTTTTTATTTTGTAATTTTAATCTATGGTAGATGTTCTATTCTAAGCTACAAAAATGGTTCTGCACCAGCTTTAAATATCAGTGAAGAAGATTATGAGGTTACCTAATTCAGAATAAAAATTTCTCTTCTAACATAAATTGATATTCTGAAGCCAAAAAGTATTTTCATGTAACACTTTTATTTAATGTCTTCTATGATGTTGTGCATTTTTATTTTTTCAAAAATTTCTTTTTGAGGTTGGTAGTTTGTATCAATGTCACTTTCTAGGTTGTAACATTGTGCTTCATATAGTTATGAAAGAAGTTACCTTAGGAAATAATTAGGTGATGGGAATACTGGATATTTCTTATAAATGCACGTCAGAGTATAATTATCTCAAAATAAAATGTTTAAGAAGTTCTGAATGAGCAAAAGTTAATTAGGATATAGTCTATACTATGCTTAAATCCATGATTTGACTATAATTTTTCCTATTTCTTTACTCTGAATTTTAGGCAAGTTGCATTTTTTCCCTCTGAGCATAGACAAAATGGGGATAATTTCTCATAGAGTTATTGTAAAGAATAAATAAGGTAACATATATCAAGGATTCAATATAGTAGTAGGTGTTCAAGGAATGGTGAATATTACTATTTGTGTAGGTAGGCTTATTTTTTTGGTTAACTTACAGTTAAAATACAAAATTACATATATCTCCAAAACAAATAACTGAATATTTACTTAAATTAAACTGCATCTTGCCCCAGTCTTGCAATATAAATAAAAAAGTGAAAACCAAATGCAAAGGGGACCATAACAGAAGGCCCAAGATCTTATCCAAAGACCGTGTCCTTTTAATGATTTAGCATCCTCAAATTGCTCAGTGACATGGAATTATGCCAGGCCATTCATGCCAAATAAACACTATGTGAGCCAGAGGAAACAGCCTTTTATGTAATTAGGAATTCTACTGGAAGAGAAAACATAACCTGCAGATAATTGAAAAGCATGACCCCAAGATTTGGGATAACGGATTTCAGTATGCAGTTAAGAATGCACACCTTTGAATCGGTATGGCCACAATGACACACTTTAGCCACATGTAACCCTCTTGACATGTAGGCATAAAACACTAAACTTTGGGGAAGTTCTATGAGGTGACTATTCAGAGAGAAGTCAGTGCCTTGCCAAAGGCCCAGTCTGAAAGGCGTGCTGACTTTAAAACCAAATACTGTATGCTGGTAGACACGGGCGTTCTTTTTATTATTTTATCAGTAATGGAAATAGAATCCCTGAAAGCATCACTCACCAAATCCCCAAAAGAAAGGCAAATATTTGTGCCAGATTATGTGAGATGACATCTGAAGAGTCTCATCCAAAGGATGTGTCATGTTTTAAGACCCGCTTCCCCTCAGGTATTGGAAGTCAGGTTTTGACATGCAGCGTCTCTCCGTTTCTCTAGCAAGTCACTGTCTTCCACATGTCTGAACCTAAAACAACTAATTACATTCAGTGCTATTTCATCAACTTACACCCAGAAGGAAAATGCCTTTATCTACTTTATTTTTTTCTACAGTATCAGAATGTTATTCTTTTGGAAAGAAGCATTTCCTCTTTAGCAATGCTGTAAAAGTTGAAAAGCAGAATCTCAGAGGACGTATTAGACACTGCATAGGCAAACTGGAAGCTATGCATACTTATTTTCATTTTCTATTTCAGATTTTATTTTAGAGTCTTAGATAATTGTCACTTCAATGCTTTCCTATTATTCTCCAAAAGGCGGGCGGTGGAGGGTTTTAATATAAACCCTGGCTTTCTTAAGCAAACCTGCTTTGGAAGTACTTAAGATAATTCATATAGTCTTTTAAGACTAAAATGACAACTTTAATCCCTCTTCTGAACAACTATTTGCAAGAAAAGGTACTAGGCAGGTATTTCCATAATGGCTTGGATTCACATTTAAACAAAAGCTGGCTTTACTTAGCGAGAGTAGAAACACCTAGGCAGTGGGGACCTTTGCCCTGGAGCCATGACAAGAAGACAACCTGGTGCAGGAATTTCCTCCCTGAGTTCAGGAGGCCTTTGGTAGCCTACAGGCAGTCACCCCGCAAACACCTGTGGGATGGCATTCCATGTATATCCATCCTTAGGTTTGTGTTTTTTCTTCCATTCACTTTATTTTTAAAAAATATATTTAGAGAGGAAGAGAGAGATAGAGACATCAATGATGAGAGAGAATCATTGATTAAATGCTTCCTGCATGCCCCCCACTAGGGATTGAGCCTGCAACCTGGCATATTGCTTGACTGGGAATCTAACCATAATTTCCTGGTTCATAGGTCCATGCTCAACCACTAAGCAATTGCAGCTGGGTGTTCATTCACTTTCAATATTACCAAACGTCTATTATATTTCAGAAGCTGTGCACAGACTGTGTAATTTCAAACAAAACATGCTATGGGCCTTTGGTATTGCAGAGTGATACATTAAGTGCTTAATAGATTTCCAATTAAGTCTTCTTTCCATTTTATTTTCCTATTTCTTTGTATAAATTTTATCCAAGTTTCCTTAATGACACAATCTGGAAAAAAAATTGAAGCTAAAAAGATGGCCAGGATCCTCACAAGTAACAGGGTAATGTTTTAATCGTGATGGCATTTGACTGATAGTGAAATATAGTCAGTAAAATACTGACTCCATATTAATTCTTACCTTTTTAGCATTGTTTTTATTTTGAAAGTGACTTTCGGAGGAGCTTATTTTTGTTTGCATTTTAAAGGTATTTGTGTGGAGAAAGTACAATTGAGCCCATAATATTTATTACCACTATTACTTACAAAAAAAAAAGGAGTAAATCTTAATTTAGTTCACCAACTTCTCAAAGTTTCTCATCTATGATATCACAACCAACAGAAATAACATATTAGTGTTTTAAAAGGAAAAACATTATGAAAGTCGTGTATTTGCCTTCCTCAATGATCTTTGTATTATAGTATATATCCCACACTAGCTCAGAGGCAGCCTGGCATTAAATAGAATTAGGAAAACACTAATTAATATCCTCACTTCTAAGAATGTGACCTTTTCTGAGTTTTACCATGTAAAATGGTGATAATATTTCATTACGGGGGAATAAATGATATAGATGCACCCATCAAGTTTAGCACGTCTTTTAATTTATGCTCCTTCTATTCTTCCTGACTCACCTATTTCCAAGTTAATATCAGTAAGCACTTCCTTTCTAAAAGATGTCTAGAATATCCTTGACTTTCAGAAATTAGCCTCTTCCGAAAAACTTGACTCTAATTGCATTTACCATTAATTTTTCTTCTAAGACTGTCAAAAGATGTAAAAATGAATGCTTATAGATAAACTCAGATTCATCTGATTTCAAAGTAATCTTAAATAAATAATAGTTTGAGTATGTCATCTTAGTTAAAGAGATAGATAAAATTTTAAAGCTCTAGTTTTAATGTTCAAAGAATTCAAATAAACCAATAGCATTACTCAGTAAATGAATATTTGGAGACTGTATAAGGATATCATTTTCTCAAATGTATGGGCGATGTGATGAGTTGTTTGTTACAACTAACATGCATAATGAATGAATCATGGCTGATGTCCATGGATACTACTAGATATGATACTAAAACAGAGTTTAGGAGATTAAGTAGCAAATCAATATTTAGTCTTCTCTCTCTAACATTTGTAACGAAAACATGTCATTAGCATAATCACAGAAAGCAACTTTTCTAGGGGCCTATTTCATCTGGCATGGGAAGATAAAGGAGAGTCATTCCTGAATGCCAATCAGAGCACTGTACCTAGCATGGATAGTAGTTTCCACTTATCAGCCGTTTATCTTACAGTGGTCTTGGTTACTTGCCATCAACCATGATCCAAAAAACATTAATTGGAAAATTCCAGAAAGAAACAATTCATAAGTTTTAAATTATGTGCTGTTGTGAATAGCATGATGAAATCTTCTGCCATTCTGCCTGAGATGTGAATAATCTCTTTGTCCAGTATCCATGCTGTACATACAATACAATATTTTGAGAGAGAAAGGAAGAGACCACACCCACATAACTTTTATTATAATAATTGTTATAATTTTTCTGTTTTCTCACAGTCCAGGAATCCTCAGGGGATGTCTGACTGATGACTTAGGCTCATAGGGAACTGGCCTACACTGGCAGTCAGACATCCTTAGTGCTGCTGTGGAGGTGGGAGAGGCTCCCACCACTGCTACTGCACTCGCCAGCCTAGAACCCAGCTCAGGGCTTCTTGCTGAGCAGTGCTCCCCCTATGGGAGTGCACTGACCACCAGGGGGCAGCTCCTGCATTTAGTGTCTTCCTCATGGTGATCAATGTGCATCATAGCAACAGGTCATTCTGCCCCCGTTCAGTCGATTTGCATATGAGCCTTTTGTTATATAGGATTGTTGCTAATCTGTTACTGTGCCTAACTTCTAAAATTAAAATGTATCACAGGTATGTACGCATCAGAAAATACATAGTATATAAGGCTCAGTATTAGCATTTTCAGGTATCCACTAGTGTCTGGGGAATTATCTCTGGTGGATGAGGAGGAAACTGTATTATGTCTCAATTGTTATGCAAAGTATCTACATGCTTTGAAAACAAATATAGACCAAGCATTTAATAAGGACACTGCTATATGAATAAAGAGGGGGTGGGCACAAAGGTGGTCATTTTAGGTCTGTTCTCTCCAAAAATTATTGATTCTAAAAATATTTTTTTTAAATGCATAGTCCTCTAAGGCCAAAGAAAATTGGAAGGGAGACAACAGTGATAAAATTTTGGAAAATGAAAAGCAGGTGGATATGTAGTCATTATATCAGTAGACCTGAAATTTCAGCAGGGAGCAAAGCCAAGAAGCAACATGATTTACATGAAACAACAACCAAAGAGTTCTGAGATCTGGTGGCATCAAGCACCTGTGCAAGTGGGATTGATAATGGGACAAATTGAAAATTATGAAGAGGTCCGACACCTTAATCTATTTCCCACTGTGGCAAAAGACTGATTTATTTCGGATTATTCAGATATCTTCTATAAGCAGAATAAAATTGAAGATTTAAGGGCTAAGACAACCAAGTGAGTTGGGAGTGGTGATAATTATTCTGAATATGGGGGTATGGAGGAGGTGGAGTTTTTATTTAACTAGGGGCCCGGTGCATGAAATTTGTGCATGAGGGGGTGGGTCCTCTCAGCCCAGCCTGCTCCCTCTTACATACTGGGAGCCCTCAGGGGATGTCCTACTGACAGGTTAGGCCCATTCCCCGTGGGGTGTGGACCTAAGCAGCAGTCTGGCCTCCCTTTGTTGGAGGGGACCAGGCTGATTAGGGAAAGGCACCAGTCCCATCACCCCACTGCTGCAGCCACTGCCAGTCACCGCAGCCACTAAGGTGTTTTCATCAACCTGGACACTGGTCCCTTCACCATGAAAAAATGACAACTTTATTTAGCATTTTCAAGATGTGTCTTTCATAGGATATGACATTTCTTTATTTTACTTTTTTTATTCTCACCTGAGGATATGTTTCCATTGATTTTTATAGAGTGTGGAAGAGAAAGGAAAAGACAGAGAGAAGCATCAAGGTGAGAGGAACAATTTGATTGGTTGCTCCTGCATGAGCCCTGACCTGGGCTCCAGCCAGGGAGGAGCCTGCAACCTAACTATATGCCTTTGATCAGAATCTATCCCGGACCCTGTGGTTGGCAAACCTAGGCATTATCCACTGAGCCAAACTCCCTAGGGCAGGTTATGACATTTCTTAGCCCTTCAGAAGTGGACCTTCTTTTTTTTTCCATCAGAAGTGTGGTGGAAAAACCCTAGATTATTTTTTTGGATTCTTATACCCAAGTTACTAAGAATATTACCAGTGGCGTACAGGGAGCTTAGCCAATGAGTGGTCAGAAAAGGTGTTTCCTTTACAGTTTGTTCACACCTATCTTCTCTGATCTCCCACTCCATCCCCTCCAAGGCTCAGGCCCTGGGAGGTTGACCCCCAGTGCATACGATCACCCTCTTCCCCCCCAGCAAAGGTTGCAAGCCTCTGGCCAAGGCTCTGAGGGTTGGGCCCTAGGTAGGGAACCCCTAGCACCAAGATCACCCTGTTCTGCCCCCTTGGCCACAAGCCTCTGGCTGAGGCTCGACCCCTGGGTGGGGGACCCCCAGATTGCTCTGATCACTGAGTTATGCCCTGGGTAAGGCCGGCAAGGGCAGGTGGAAAGCTTGGCTTCCTTCATTGCTGGAGAAACCCAAGCCTCCCTCTTGCTCTCAGTGGCCACAGCCATCTTGGTTGGGGTTTAATTGTTCCTGATTGGCTGGTGGGCATGGCTTGATCAGCGGTATGGTAAATTTGCATATTACTCTTTTATTAGATAGGACTAGAGGCCTGGTGCATCATGCACAAGGCGGTGGGGTCCTTCAGTCCAGCCTGAACCCTCTCCAATCAGGGACCCCTCGAGGACTTTTTTACTGCTGGTTTAGGCCCAATCCCTGTGGCCTAAACCTGTGAGATCGGGCCTAAACCTGTGGGATTAGGCTTAGACCAGCAGTCAGACATCCCTCTCACAATACAGGATCACTGACTCCTAACTGCTCACCTGCCAACTTGCCTGATCACCTCTAACCACTCTGCCTGCCTGCCTGCCTGATCACCCCTAACCTCCTATGCCTGCCTGCCTGATCACCCCTAACTGCTCCCCCTGCTGTCCTGATTGCTCCTAACCACTCTGCCTTGCTGACTTGATTGCCCCTAAACACTTGCCTGCCTGCCTAACTGCCCCTACACCGTGGCTTTGTCAGGAAGGATGTATAGTCTAATTAGCATATTACCCTTTTATTAGTGTAGATGCTGAGACTCTCAGTCCTAACCCACTCAGATCTCATTTTAAAGAACTGCCAGCCAAGGCTATACTTTTAGAAAAGAGATTAAGGAAATCAGGTTGTGTTTTTTAAAAGAATTGACCCAGTCTACTCACAACAGAGTAAAAACCCTGGTCAGCAAGGCCCATCCATATGCAGGAAATGATCAGTCAGCTTTTAAGTGCCCAGTGGACTTGGTCAGTATTCACTGACGTTTCAGGGTTAAATAAAAGTATTTTTAGATATGTAAGGTCACATTTTAAAAAAATCTCTGATGTTCCTTTATTTCAGTGAGTTTTTGGGGATTTTACTTTCTTCCCAAACAAGAAAGTAAATGAAGAGAGAGGAAGACCAAAAATCCTACTAACAAGAGATGGAATGCACGAAAACTGCAAAGAAGATGCTCAGGATAAGGGAAGAGAGAGATCCCTAGGATGACAGGTATGCAGCAGGTTCAGGTCAATCAGTCCAAATCAAAGTTGACCAGATTGTTTCACCAGAAATTTGTTCTGGAAGATGAAATTATTAGAAAACTTATCTTGAGAGTTGTTTCACACAATCTGAGGAATGGGACTGAATTAGTGGTAAATATTTATAAATGTATAAACATAAAGCAAAGCCAACAACAACAAAACACACACAACACTAGGCAAAACAAACCCAAAAAAAAGGTCAGGAAAGGAAATGCAGTCATAGTATACTTCATGGTTCAGCTGTGAGCAATGACCCATTGCATGGCCACCATGAACTTGGGTCTTGTAATTAGGATCTAACAGAGGATGAGGTGATGGGCAGTGTCGACCTGTGTGATAAAAATGGAGAATGAAAGAAAGTGAAAGCCTCACTTTCCAGAGTGTGTGGTGAGTGAAGTTGATAGGTAATTTTAAAACCATAGAATCAAGAAGCAATAGCAAAAACATGTTATCTGAAGGTATAGAGTCAAGTCCGAAAGAGTCAGTCAACAGAATTGAAAGTGCTTGCCCCTAAGGACCAGGGAAATTATTTGGGCAGGGGAATAGGGGCAAATGGTATTTTTGTAAGCCTAAGAAATACTGGCCTTTTAAACTATGTGCAATTACAACTCTGACAAAAATTAAAATTACAGGTAAAAAAAAGAGTATGGAGAGAATGATGGTCGGGACTGTCTTGTTTGAGTAACAGTGTCATATCACGCTGAAGAAGCGATGAATAGCTAGTCTAGAATTTTGCCACGGAGCTGGAACCATGCCATCTGGGGATTATCAGGCAATCTTGGCTTTGAACTGGACAAGAAGGCAGATTGTCATTTATCCTAGTTCCATGGGTAACGGATACTGACAGTTGACAAAATTGATCGGCTTTAATACATAACTTAGAAAAGTCAGTACAATAAATGCAAGTACTAAAACTTGATATCTATCCATCTGATTCTATGAGAAAATCCCACTCTTTTGCAATCCTGAAAAATAGAGAACACATGGGTATGTTAGCTGTTAAATACGCACGCAGAGACTCCAATCTGTTCCATAAAATATTCATGTTTGTTTGAATATGAAAAATATTTCTCCAACATCTTGTAGTAAAACTCTGCATCTTGCTCGGTTTATAGTTTAGAGCAAATTCTAATTCAGTGTAGGAACGTTCTGTATCAACATCTCCAAGAACGTTTGATGAAATGCAGATAACTGGGCACTACTCCAGACCAAGAGAATCATAATATCTGCCATCTGATAATATGCATTTTTAATAAGCTCTTGAGAGATTTTTATAACATATTTGATATCAAATTTATACTAGGTATCTCTCAGGGCTTTTGTTTGTTTGATAGTTTGTTTTTTCTTTAATCTAAGAGTTATGACCTCCTTCTGCTCTTAACAATTGTCTTGCTTCCTTTTCAAAATCTTTCCAAAGCACTTATATGATACTTATTCACAGACTGTGTTTATATATGTATGCACATTCTTTTTTCTCCAAAACAAGGTAAGTTCTTAAAGGCTTAGGGTCACAACAACCTGGCTCATCAAATATTCTTCAGTAAATGTTGAATTAACAAAAATATGGATGGGGATATTGAAGGACAATTATTATTTTATCATTTTAAATTGCAACAAATTTATACCTGCAGAACAATTCTATTAATTGGCTTTAGCTGCTGTATTAACTCTAAGGTTTTAAATCATTGTGGCTCTAGGTATAAAATATGAATTAATCAAATGTCAAGCTTTCAATTCTTTTAAATTCTAATTTACAACCTCCATGTATATCAACTTAAAGTGGTCTGTCTGCCTTTTACCATTCCAGCAGTAATACCAAGTGCCTTTTTATTTCTAACAACAAATCATGCCATCTGAAATTCTTTCTTAGATAGCTAGGGATTAACTGAAACAAAAAGATTCATGAGAAATGGAAGAGAGACGATGAGCTTCACATGAAAGAGAGCAATATGTCCATGGGTTAGAAGTTAGGTGGAAAATAGATTAAACATCTCTTCCTCACAAAGAGTTTAGTCTTTGCAGCAATTATATAGTTTCTTTGAGGCAATAAAATAATGTCATCTCAAGACTTCCAGTATAAATATATAAGTACATTGTGTGTTTTAATAAAAATCTAGTAATTTGAAAAGTGTTTCAGACTATAGACATATAATACTTGAGATACTTTTCCATCCTATAATACTACAAAAAAATCCCAAAAACTAATTTTTCTCTTAATTATTTCAATCTAAATAAAACTTTATTTTTAAAGGTTTAGACCTAAATTGTCACTTGCTAAAATCAGTTTAGTGTAGTAATAAAGCAATGCTGTTCAATTGGTTATGAACATTTATAATTTTTTTAAAACCTTGAGGACATTTTGACACTGCTTTTTTTCACCTATGGGATTAGTGCCTTAATATTGCTCTTGGTATTTTTACTGCAGACATGCCACTTTTTTCTTCTCCTAAGAAAGTAAACTAATAAATTTGATGCCTTGTGTTAGCATTAGTTGGAATTTTTTAAACCTGAACATAAAAGCAAATTTGGCCTTCAGTTAAGAATTTTCTTTACATGATATTAGCAGTAAAATAACCTGGCAAACACTAGAAGGGATGAAAAAAATATCCTCCCTCCTCCTTTCTTCCCCCAACTTCTATATTCACTGAGCTGCTTTGTTCTCTGTATCCTGCATAATTAATAACTACTTTGGCAATCAGTCATGCATTCCTTAATGGCACCCCAGGCATCAAGTGTCTTTGTAAGCCTCCCCCACAGAAACCATACACCTTTATGCAGTGCACACTGCCTGGGCACTGACTTCACTCTGGACATATCATTTACAAAATCACTATTAAGGAAAATGTATATTTGGGGTTATAGAGGAGCTACAATACTTAATATCCTCTAGTATCACTTCATCTCTTTATAGATTAAATATATAAATACTTTTACTAACAATAATTAAAATTATGCAATACCCAAACCAGTGTTACTATTTATACATATTAAAAAGAAAATTATAAAATTAATAGAACAAATTTGGTAGCAATTTAAAAGAAGATGAGTTTCACGGGATTGTTGTAAGTTAGTCTTCAGTTCATTCATCACCCTACACTCCCCTTTTCAGGCAATAAAGAAAAGATAGAAATATATGGAGTCAATTGGTATGGTAGCTATATCATCTGCAGTCCTTAATCTTAACTGATCCATTCACTAAATGGAAAGTAATAGTAAATAAATTGTTAAAAATATTATGTTATTACTTCTGATCAGAGAGCTTAGATGAAAATGCTTTAAAAGATAATATTCAATAAATCCATTTTAAAAAATCAGTGGTAGTTTAATCATCATCCTTTAAAATATTAACCAGATTAAAGAAAGAGCAAATCCTCAAACCATATATCCATTTTAAAAGATATATAATTATAAGTAATATTGTACTCAAGAATAGTTCTATATATAAATAATAAAACTACTAAAATATTCAAAATGAGATATGTACATTTTATTTCAAAAATAGGCATCATTTTTGAAGTATTGGTCTGACAAAAATATGCAGTATTATAGTATTTTTTACATTAAGGCTGAGAATTTTTTTAAAATAAGACTTTTAATAAGGTGTTTTGATACTAGAAGAAAAAATATTATTTTTTCAGCTTTTGCAGGTTTCTTAACATTCTTAAATAATGGTGCTTATGCTACAGTACACAGAGTAAAACATACACAATCTATTATAAATTACTCCAAAATTAAACAAGAAATTTTCTTTTCTTCCTAAGAGATCTGCTGGGCTCTCACTGTGTGTGGCCTCCAAACAGAAACAAGCTTGCACTGTTTTATTTCAGTTTTGCTTCATTTCTTCCCAAACAATCTCTCACTGCTAATCTACCAGGCCTTTCTTTTTTCTCTTTTAGCATGAAGAAAAAAAAAATCAAAGACATTATTAACTCCTTATGCACAATAATAAAAGCTGAATATTTATCATTTGACATCAATTTACATGGATTTATTTTTCATTATGTATTAATGGGGCATGACTGTGGAATACATATTTTTCCCCATAAATAATTATTGAAAATAGCCTTAAATGTTAAAAATTTTAATTTATGTAGTCATTCTAGAGGTATTTTTAAGCTAACAAAAACTAGCTATAATTTCACATAAACATTGTATGCTAAAGTTTTTTCTAAAATCAAACTTAGCCTGTACACCTAAAATAGTAAAATTGAAGGATACTTTTTTAATATCTTATTCTGAGGTATATGGCAATCAAGGAAATGATATTGAAATAATAACATTACAGAGGAAAGTATACTGTGTGTAAAATATGTAAACAATCTTCCAATATTAAATTGGCATCACTTTTTTCAAAATAACAAATAGTCCTATATTTAACTATATGCTCTCTCTCATTCATTAGTTGAGGGGGAAAAGTTAGTAAATCATTTTTATGAAGGTGGACATAATTTTTAATGGCAACATGTGTGGCAATAACTGTTTCTGAGAATTTTAACTAATGTACGGTAATTAGAACCACAGAACCTTAAAGATTGACTAGTATCAAATATCCATTTATGCTTCCAAAGAAAGCTGCAGAGTTATCTTCCTTACTTGTAAAATATAAGAAATAGTAAAATAAACTTTGTCCATAATTATCCCAGAAAAAAAAGTGACTGAACACAAACATTTTTCTGTGTATAAAAATAGATGCCAAATATTTATTAAATTAATTATAACTGCAGGTAAAGATAATTATACACATTAATAGTTACAATATCATAGGTATGCATTAATTTTTAAAATATTTATTTTCAATAATTATTTATGGATATATATATATATATATATATATATATATATTCCACAGTCATGCCCCATTAATACTAATACCTGGATGTTTCACTCCTCATCAAAACAAAATAAAACAAAAACAGTTCAGTTCTTTAAGTAGGGCAAGATTGTGTTCTTGGTAATAGAGCCTAATATATCAGGACCAGAAGAACATGTAATTCTTCAATTTTCTAATTTATGCATCATCACTACTGCGCAACAACTCCAAAGGTAACAGAGTAAATGAGAAGTTAGTGCAGCTCCACTTGGGTTTAGGCAGCTCTAAGGGGAAACAGCTGAATGTCTATGAGACATGAATGAGCAACTGCGATGTGTCTGGCATTGTACTAGGCATTTCATAACAAACCTAAAAGTAGGGATGTGATGTTAATATAATTTTTATCATTAGCAAGGTAAGAAAGCATTATTGGCCAGTGGCTCCGAAGATCCCAGCAGTGAGTGTGCATTAAGACTATTGCCTCTGGGGAATTGGGTGTACAAAGTATGAAGTTCATCCTAGGCACATAAAAAAGTATCCGAGTTGATGGGTGGAGGGAGGGGGCTTGAGGGACACTTGCCCTTGAGCAAATGACACGAGAACTTTTAAGTCTCTTCTCCAAAGGCAAAATTTCTTCCCTTAGGCTTTCATTCATTGATACATAGATAAGACTGATGGATCGTTGCCCTGCTAGTAACAATATTGGGGGAGTGAGAGGAGGGGGGGCATCATTTAGCAATAAACAACGGCAATTCAAAACACTCTGCAAGGCTTAACAGCAAAATTATTTTTCAAATTTTTGCTCATCAAATCTTGCTCTTTCTGTGGGCAGTTACTGACTGTAGAATGACGGCAGCTATGAGGGATGACAGATATATGAACCAAGACAAAGGATAAATGAGGAAATGGCCGATAAATTGTAAAAGTCATTTTAAACCCAAGAGAATGAAAGCTTGTGAAATTGTAAAATTCATATGACAATAATCACTCCAGAAAGCAATATGAAAAATTAAAATCACCAAGTCACATTTATTAGGCAATGTAGGGCCCTACCATTATATTCTATTGTTTTCTTACTCGGAAGGCACATTTAAATAAGGTCCCCTATGTTATTTCTCCAAAAAACTACATTTTCTGTAGCCCATCACAGGTCAACTTAGTTGCCATGCCAAACATGTTTCAATAAATACCAAGAGAATGCAATTCTCATCCCACCAACCTCCGTATTTACAATTTATCAAATTATTTCAATAACTATTTACATATGCACTGAATTTAATTTTAATGACATAATCAGTGCTACATGTTTCACCTAAAATCTCTCAAATGCAAGTTGTTTCTGGTGGTAGGAACAGCAAATCTCTGGTAATAGGTCAATACAAAGTGGCAGGGCCCTTCTTACTCTAGGATGGGTGGTACTCACCATAGACCCGTATGGTTCTTTATCTCATCTCAAGGCTCATAAATCTGATATTCACTCACAGATAAAAACAGTATCTCTGTTAGTGAAGCTGGGGTGAGTTGTACAATCAACTTAGCATTCCAGCATTTATTTAGGACCTCTATTGTGCCTAGAACTGATCTAGGCACTTTAAACTGGCTATGTTTTATATTTAAATAATCTGTATAATGACCTTGATCAAGATTCACAAATATAATTTAGAGCATATATTTTAGAGATATCTCCCTTAAGTTCAATTGTACACAATAAATGATTACATTGTTAGTGAATGAATAAATTATCATTTTCAAACTTCCATTTGGATTTTATTGCTGCTTTCTTGGCTATATCTTAAACAATACTTAAATTTCTTAATATGTTGATTAAATAATATTCCACAGACTTGAGTTTGGGCAATCAAAAAGGAAAAATTCTGCTAACATTACAATGTGCCTATAATATATAAAGTTAACAATTAACTCCAATTTTCTGATTTGACTCATAAATTCTCATGAATTGCTACCTAGCTATATGCATAGTGTTTACATTCAAGAGTCTACATGCTAATGCATGTAGCCCACACCATGTTGTGTTGCCAATATACCTACTAAATAGTTAAAATCATAAAAGATATCAATTTTATATTTATTTTATTTTATTTTTTCCATCAATATTTATCCCCTCTATGCCCTCTTCCATCTCCACCCACCGCCTTCACCCTAGCATTCACCGCACTGTAATTGGTCATATTTAAAGATTATACTAGATGACATCACTATATTTGTATAAGTACCTCTAATTTACTATTATAAGAATATGATAAAAATATCAAAGGATTTTCAATATTTCTGTTTCAGTGCAATTAGCAGATAAAATGTTTGAAATAATAGATAAAATAAAGGATGAAAGCAATCATGATACAACTAAAAATAATCAAAATCAGAAAAAATAGATTTCTTAAATCACAATGAGAATCTCAAAATCTTTTTTTGTAGGGGGTGTCACAAAAGCCATAAATATTATTCAATCGGAATAAATATTAAGATAGTAAAAAAATGGAGCTAAGTACTTTTTTTAAATATATTTTACTATGATTTTTTAAATAATGCTTATTATATTTACCTTATTAAAATATAAAAAGTATGTCATGTACATATCTGTAAACAATACAACTAAAAATAAATTTTAGTGGGTGCAGAAAAGTATGATGATCCCTTAATGGTAGAAAAATAGTAAAATATCACATAAGAGATGGACTTTCAGATAATTTCAGAAATAATTTTATTAAAATGACATTAATGTCAGGTAGTGCCAACTTTCTAACTTTGCAATGTATTCATTTCAAAATAAATATATATATATATATAAATTTAAAAATTAGAGCCATCAGAAAACTTCACATCTTTCAGGTAAGAGTATCATTTAGCAAACTGCAAGAAGTTATCTCTATATATAAAATACTAATATGCAAAGTCTCCCCTTGGAAGTTCAACCAGAACAGTTCAATTGCTTGCTATATTGTGAGCTGACCACCAGGGGGTGGCATGGAACATGGTGGGTAACCAGTGGTAATGGCAAGGCTCTAAGGAGGTAAAGGAAGAAGAAGGTGAGGATGCGGGAAGGAGGGGAACCATGTGGTGGCAGGTTGTGGTGTGGGTGGCAAGGGAAGGAGGAGGCAGGGAGGTAGAGAACCTGATTGGCCCTTATTGCCAGCCAGACTTGGGAACCCTACCTGTGCATGAATTTCATGCACTGGGCCTCTAGTCTATAATAATAAAAGAGTAACATTCTAATTAGACCAGACATCCTTCTGGATGACCTTCCGGAAGGCCAGAGTAACATTCTAATTAGACCAGACATCCTTCTGGATGACCTTCTGGAAGGCCAGAGGGAAGCCTGGGTCCCGGGTGCCAGAGGGAAGCAGGTGCTGGCAGCCAGGGAAAGGAAGGTCTACTCTTGCACAAATGCATCGGGCCTCTAGCCATAAAATAAAGGGTCACAAAAATGCAAGAAGAAAACTAAAATTATATTTTATTACTTAATATGACCATATTTAAAATTAATTCAGGAAGAATTTATATAATCCAAAATATGATGGTGATCATTAAGTGATAAGGATAATAAATTCACTAAATTTCTTATTTTGTTCAAGAGAAAATTCTACCAATCCTACTAATTTCTCATCAACATTGAAATACCAGACAGTGAATGGGTTTGTTACAATTGTCCAAATGTTGTACAAAACACATTTTATTGCATTTATTGAAAAAGTATTTAACATGGCTAATGATCTACTGTGATGAAATTCAAGTTGTGATAACTAGAGTGACATTTATTAAAATAAAAATTAAGCCAGATAAAAGTTTTTGCTTTCCCTGACTCTACGGTTTAAAAGGAAAAATAAAGCAAACAAGTAACTGAGCTAATTAAATAAGCAGATCTCTGAGTGGTACTTACAGGCATGACAATGTTGTAGTGGATGCAGAACCCTGGTTCAGAAGGAAAATATTCATCAGATACAAATCTTATCCTGATTTGATTTCCTTTAGAAATCTGTTTTCCTGGCACAGTCCCAGAACCACACCAGCGCCCTAAGATAGTTCCATCACTGGGGTCCTCAACTTCTACAAAATCATACCTGCAAAGAGAAAGACAAGAGACACAACATCATGATCTGTCATTTTGGCAATTCATATCTGGGTGCAGTAAACCTATGGACTACAGCTATGAGTTCATCCCAGATTTGACTGGGTAAATAGAATCAATATTCCAATGAAAGGAGACACAATAAAGAAATGTGAGTTCCTTATTCTGAGCCCTCTCATTTTACTATTAGTGAACTCCAAATTCACTAGATAGCCTTCTCAAACCTTAAATATTTTGTATGAAGAAACATCTCTGACATTCAATTCATGAATTATTCAATTTAACTTCCATTTGGACCTGACAGCCTTATTCCAATCTTAATTCCTGCTGTGACTGCCCATTACTTTCTGACAGAAACTCATTCATGCTAGTGAGGCTCCTTGGCTCCTTCTATTCATCTGTGATGTAATGTGAAGGCACCTTTATTATAGACCAGCGATGCTCAACCCTTCTCATCTCATGGCATACACAAACTGATTGCTAAAATTATGTAGCACACCAAAAATATATATTTTTCCAATCTGACAAGAACAAAAGGTATAATTTTGATTCATTCCCACCAGAAAGCTATTGTTGTGTTGGTTGTTGTCATTTTTTTAATTTGACAATTTAAGGGAAAAGAGGTCAGTGTCTATGACTAAATAGTCAGGTAGTGCATGTTCTAAAAATCGCTGTTATAGCAAGATCTTTCAAACCTCACTTTGTAATGTACTATCTTTGTGAGACCTTTCTAGGTGTTCTCAGTTTACCGTCATCTTTCTATTTTTGATATAAAATATTTTCAATATATGTACATACATATATGCAAGTAATCCAACTTCTTTCTTACAGTTAAATCCTTGAAGAAAGGAGTCAGTACTGACATATTTTTATTTTATCATGCATTACACACAGAGTCTTAAACATAAGAAATGATCCATTTTTTAATAAAACACATGCTAGCTTTGGTTTAGAATGTTTGGAGCAGCGGTAATCATTGAAAGCAGTATTGCCCTTTTAATAAATGTTTCAGAATTTTTTAAAGGCATTTTAGGTTGTTTCAATACTTAGGGGTGAGGGGAACATATGAAATGTAGTGGACGTTCACCATGAAAAGTCCTATCAGTATTTGCCCCACATCCTCCATGCTTTTCAAGGAGTTCACTGGATATTTATTAGATGACATTTCTGCTGTTGTTCATCTGAGGATAGAATCTAATATTATCTTATATATAAACATCAGTATGTTTTCCAGTTTTAGTTTAAACCAAGTTTTCAGAAATTCAATTATCAAATAACTGGAAGAAAGTTTCAATACTTTGGAACTTTACCAACAGTTACTATTTTGGAAAAAAAACATGTCAGTAACAAGTACATTGCATATAACTATTTGCATCACAATTAAAATAATTAGACTTATCCATATTTGTATGTATCTACATCTATATCCATATCTTTACAGTACAGATATAGATACATAGATATAGATTGATATTTTCTCACCTGAGGATTTTTAAAATTGAATTTAGAGAGAGAAAGGGAGAGAGAATGAGAGAAACATCAATCTGAAAAAGAAACATTTATTGGTTGCTTTCTGTAAGTGACCCAACAGAGGATAGATAAATAATTGCTTATATAGAATAGCACTTCAGTATACTAAACAGGACATTACAAAATTTCTGTTAAAAGGGAAGTCTGACATGGTTGAAAACCTATCTGTAATTTATTTAAAAAGACTAAATTCAGTAGCTACCATACAAGTAAAAATAATAGGTTTTGTGCAGTATTGAATTTATAGAAGAAAACTGTTGAAAAAGGACATTGTATTATATATATATATATATATATATATATATATATATATATATATACCTAAGCAACCATTTGATAAGTAACTATAACACACTGACCACAAGGAGGCAGATGCTCAACTCATAGACATGAAAACATGGAACAGACTGATGAGTCTCAGAGAGAGGAGGGGAGGAAGGAAGACGGGAAGAGATTAACCAAAGATCTTATATGCATACTAGTGACCCGGTGCATAAATTCATGCACTAATGGGGTCCCTTAGCCTGCCTGCAGGAATCAGGCCAAACTGGCAGTCCAACATCCCCTGAGGGGTCCCGGATTGTGAAAGGGCACAGGCCAGGCCAAGATACCCCACTGGTACAGAAATCCTTGCACCGGGTGTCTGGTGAATTAATAATACTTATAAATCTTGTTCAAAATAAGTATCCAGAATTCTCTTATGGTGTGTAAGATCACTTGTTTCAGTGTTATTTTCTTCATCCTTAAATTGAGAATAATGCTACCTAACTCATCGAAATATTTTTTAAAAAGGAATGAGACAATACACGTGCAGTGCCTCAAACATTGTTGCCACTCAATAAAGTTTGCTCCTCATCTCTATTCTGCATCGTTGCCCCTCACCCCACACTTACCTTTTAATATACCTTGATAGTTTGAAAGCAATAAATAAATTAAAAAAAAAAACTAGATTACAAAGGGAAGAGGTTATTTCTGCTAGGTCATGTGACAAGTCTGGGAATTATAAATTACACATGCACTAGCAGCCAATATAGCCATTCCAGGAATTATAGTGTATGTGTGTGCTGATGGGACCAGGGAGGGTGGGGTCAGGGGTAAGAAGAGTTGGATACAAAGACCTAAGTAGTTATTTCAGCTGTATCTGGTACAGAAGTTGATAACTACCATTTTAAATCAAAGGATTATTTTTACATCAAGATTATTTGCTTGTGAAGCAAAGCTTCTACTGATAGAATATCTGTTCATTGTGTTCCTATCTTATGAAGGTTATCACCACTGCTGGTTTGCAGAGAGCCAGATGTCAGGCCCGACCAATCATTCTACAAGGATTTAAGAAGCCCTGACTGGTATAAAGTGCTATGCTAGATTCTCAGGATACAAAGATGAAATCATAGCTTCTTTGGGCTCAGGGTCCATAAAATATTTTGGTGAGTGCTCTAATGAGAGAATGTAGGAAATACTGTGGAATACTGGCAGATAATGAGTAATTCTATACAGTGAGATTAGGGTCAGTTTACAAAGAATTTGGGCTGTCAATGAGTACTGATTGACTAGGGGTGGAAAGGGGTGGGGGGAATGGAATTGCATTCCAGCAACAAGTACAATACATAAGATGTAATAGAAGAAAGAAGGGGCCAGTCACAGTCAGTTGTGAATAGATGGGAAAGAAATAGATGGAGATCAAGCTGGAACAATAAGTGTAGGTGAGGAGGTATTTCAGAGTCAGATAATCAACTATTATTTTGTAGGCTAATGTTGCTAACAGGTAAACACAATTTCAACAGGGAGTGCTGCTTTAAAAAAAACGTTAACATCCTAAAAAGTAGAATTTCCCTTAAAAATTCTGGATCTTTGTTAAATTTGAAAATCTGGTAATAGTAAATATCATTAACTAGGGTGACCATGAGGGTGCAGATATCCAGAATTGGTGTCATTTCTAGGAGAGAAGCTATCTTTGTTTAATTTACTGTCTTATCCCTAGCACCTATATGCCTGGCACATCGTAAACACTGTATCCGTGTTTGGATAATGAAGGAATGGTAATTGAGCCTGATTCCTTCATACCAACTCAGGCTGGAACCAAGGGGAAATATATTATTAGATGAGCCATGCTCTTTCTAATTTTTATTGCTTTAAATATGTTTTTTATTGATTTGAGAGAGGAAGGGAAATGGAGAGGGAGATAGAAATGTTAATGACGAGAGAGAATCACTGCTCAGCTGCCTCTTGCATGCCCCACACTGGGGATCGAGCCCACAATTCAGGCTTATGCCTGACTGGGAATCGAACCATGACCTCCTGGTTCATAGTTCGATGCTCAGCCACTGAGCCATGCTGGCCTAGGATAATTTTTAAAAATCCCTATATACTTTTGATGCTATTAAAAAACACACCCAGATCTGCATTAATTTACATTAATTGCTCATATAGGCAGCTGAGTTTGTTACCCTTGCAGCACACAAGGCACAGCCAGGAGGTTTCAATAAGGAAGGAACATAGAATCATCACATATTTGAGCAATGCCAGGAAACAACATTTCAAGTGTGGGTCGAAAGAAAAGATCCTTTAACAAAAACATCCTGAAAAGGAGCTGCAGGGAAACCAGAGAAAAGTCCCTGTGAGTGATGGCACAACTAAGGGACACTATCCACCACAGGAGAGTTGGACAACAAAGAAAAACAAAGAAGATCTGACAGTTGTGAAGTCATATGCAATAAACTGGTTGGGCAAGACACATCGTGCCAAAATGTACCTTCACACTATTTTCAAAATAACTACTCTAATCTTTTTAATAGAAGCGCTTAAAGAGAAAAGAATATCATCTGGAACAAACTTAAAACTAACTCACATAACCATTTTAGTGGAGTATATTTAAAAAGCATTTTTTAACTACACATGGAAATATCTAGATTATAAATGTTAAGAATTAATAAAGGAACAAATAAGTCTTAAGGCTTGCCTTTTCTAACTTTTATCCTGATATAAAAATTAAGTCCTGCAAATAAGAGAGTGACACGTACAGTATTACATTTTCATGGAGATTTTTTACTGAATTTGATGCCATTAAAACACACACACACACACACACACACACACACATACTAATCTTTGTAGCAATTTCTGCATTTGCAGATAGATAGCTGGCAATTAATTCTTACATGCTAGTACAAGTTTGGCATGAACATTTATCATAGTGCTTTAAAAATCTACAGTTTTTCATTCCCTGAAGGTTAACTGAAATGAACATCTAAAGAAGTACTATATCCTTTGTGAATAAAACAGTAGAACTTAACTTATACTACTAACTGTTTTATAGCAAATTAGGCATTTTAAGATTTTTTTCAGAAGTGGTATATAACAATCACCCACTTATTCTACTATTATTTTTTATTATCACACCCAATAATTGTTTAGATGTCTATGGAATTGAAAATTATTAATAATATCATTATTTATGAAAGTTTAGTTTTCCCTCTTAATCCAAACAGTAAATCCTCTTGCTAAAGAATATAGTCACAAAAATAGCTTTTTAAAAACCTAAATCTTATTCAAAATCATGGAAAATGGACCAAGTGAAGATTTACCTGTGAAGTATTCACAAGCCTCATTGTTGCTATTGAAACTTCAAAATAAAAAGAACAACAACAACAAAAAAACATTGGTACTTGACATATTTATTTTTAACTTGTTTGAGAATATACTGTGGTTGGAAGTTCTTATTTTTATTTTTCTGATAGAATGCCACTTCAGAATATGGAATTCAGTGCAGAAGTTGCTTGGTTGATATATCATAAAATAGTCCAAAACATAAAGAAGAAAATGAAGAAAGAAAATAATGATATAAAATTATTCTATAGGCCTTATCAAATGAAAGGGAGATCATAAAACCACTTGACTCACAAAAATTAAATCACAAAACATACTCATCCTTAAAAGCAGAAATCTGCACATGCCCAGATGACTGTACAGGAAACATGGCAATCTTATAAGACACTCTTAAGTATTAATTTCCAACACGCACAATTGCTCACATCAGTATTTAAAGGATTTACTAAGCCTATTTTATGAGCCAATCAAACCTCACTTTCTCACGGCAACATGATACACAGCACACAGTGCTAAGTGGTTTATAATGATCACTCCCTTTCTCCAACATACCCCTGGGGACCCAGGAGGATTTATGTTCTTTTATGTTTAACAAACAAGTCTGGTATTGCAGACAAAATTTTTATCCTCCTGTGGGAAGTTAAAGACTGTGAAGCCAGAAGGACTGCTTTCTTACTCCTAAGGATTGTAAGGAGTATACCAAAGAAATAAATTCACTGGTAAACAGAATTGTCAGATACCCAGCTTCCTTCCATAAAAATAAACCAACCCTGAAAAACAGGCTGTTTCTAGTTCATACAAAATAAAACTCTGTCAATTAAATCTGTTCTATGAATTATGGAATCTGATGGGAGTGGGAAATCCTGCCAACAAATAGATGTGGATGTTAAAAAGGCCTGGCTCTGCAAGTGTCAGCTGGAGTCTCAGTTTGTTGGGAAACGTAATGACATTAATAAGATGACAGTTATTCTACAGGGCTTATTGGTTTAGCCTTCAGTTTAGCAGAAGACCCCTCATATACAACAACTATATTGTTACTTCCTTTGTATATATTAACTCATTTAATCCTCACAAAAATCATAGAAAATTGATAATGCTATTGCACCCATTTTATATTTTATGAAATACTAGAGGCCCAATTTGTGGAAGGGGCTCAGCCCTCACAGCCCCGCCTTCATCTGGAAAGTTGTTTGGAAGGACTTCCGGAAGGTCATTTGGCAGTCCGGTCTAATTAGCATATTATTATTTTAGACTAGAGGCCCCGTGCACAAAAATCAGCACTCGGAGGTGGGGGGTCCCTCAGGCTGGCCTGTGCTCTCTCACAGTCTGGGATCCCTCAGATATCTGACTGATGGCTTAAGCCAGCAATTGGACATCCTTAGTGCTGCTGCGGAGATGGGAGAGGTTTCTGATACCACTGCTGCACTTGCTAGACATGACTCCAAAGTTTTTTACTTTACCTTTGGTAGGGTAAGTCAAGGTAATGATTACATGCTTACATTTGAAAAGTAAACCTGATACAGTAAATGGGGGTTATGCACAAAAAATGACTCCCAAGTTTTTTACTTTAAAAACCATCTGGAATCAGAAAAGAATTTAGTACAGTGACTAAATATAGAATCAATATACAAATATCAATTGTTTTTCATTGCAGCAAAAAACTGAATAAGGAAAAATGTCATTTATAGTGGAATTATAAAAATGTATAGTAGTAAATTTAACCATTAAAGTATAAATACTATATGTGGAAAAACATACAATATTAGTGAATGACAAAAAAGCAAAGATTTCCCAAATTTTTTATAAAAATCCCAACAAAGTTGCTAAAATCTGTCTACAAAATTATAATCATATTAAATAGAGCAAATATTATGTAGTGCATGCTATAAAACAGATACTTTATAACTATTAACTGATTTAATTTCAAACTCAACCTTCTTGATAGCCACTGTTTTATACACACACTAGAAGCCCAATGCACAAAGATTCCTGCTTTCCTTTCCCTGACTGCCAGCACTGCCTTTCCACTCTGGCCCAGCCCCTTTCTGCTCAGGCCCTGGAGCTGCCTCTTTCCACTTGGGCCCCACCTTCCCATGCTGCCATGGCAATGATGCAAGGATCCTGCCCCTATCAGTCAGCACCTATGTATGCAAATAAACTGCCATCTTTGTTGATTAATTTGCATATCACTCCCGATTGGGTGGTGGCGTAGTTGAGGTACAGTCAATTACTTGTTTGTCTATTATTAGGTAAGATTAGGGGCCTGATGCATGAAATTCCGGCAAGGTTAGGACTTTTTTCCCCCGACTCTCACAGCCCCAGCACTGATCCTACACCCTGCCCACACCTGCTTGGCCTGGGTTGCCCACATCCATAGCCACACACCCCCAGTTCCCCAGAGCCCCCAGATCTATAGCCCTGCAGAGGTGGCCTGGGCCTCCCTCTTTGAGATTATTGCAAAGCCCTCACATGATCAATTGCCAAGTTGGCCAGTGGCCTAGGTCCCCTCTTTGGGGCAATTGATTGCAGAGCCCCCCACATCATTCGCCCCTCAGAGGGTGGCCTGGGGCTCCCTCTGCAGGACAATCATGGGGCAATGGTGGGCCCCCCAACCAATCACACTGCACCTGCCTTGCCTGGCCTGGTGCCATTGCGTGTAATAGTATGGCCCACTGGATGTTGTTGGATGGTCCTTCTGCTGTTTTGTCATTAGGACAATTTGCATATTATGCTTTTATTATTATAGATTATAGATGGGGAAACTGAGGTATGGGAAGTAATGGAACAAGGTTGGCCTGATCTTGCCCTCAACTATTGTCTTTCAGTATTTCAGTGGGTTCCATTGTTGGTACATGTAATAAAGGTATACATGGGTGGGCAAAAGTTGGTTAATAATCCTATATAATAAAAGTCTAGGTATCACAACTGTCATCACAAGATGGCTGCCACTAGATGGCTGACAGGGGACAAAAGTTATGGGCAATCAGGCTGGCAGGGGAGGGCAGTTGGTGATCATCTCTATAAAATGATAAAATGAGTTTCCTTTAGAATATACCAAAGTGAAATGCAAATGCTAATCCTCTCAGGATATCAGAGACTTTAAAGTACGGTTCTTAAATATGAGTGTTAAAAAGAAACCTCCAAATATATATATATTTTTGAACATTTATACTTACTAAATATTTATTTTATAACAAAATAAGTTCTCCTAAATGCAGTCTGAAAAAAAATCCTCTCAATTAAAAAATATTTTCAACATTCCAGCATAATTCATTATTTAACATTTTGATATCAGTAAAAACAAATTGAAACACTTGTGCTTTAACAAACACAAATAGATGAACACATTTTCAAACTGATTGATGAACTGATTATTTTAAGAAAATAGGTGTACAATATGAAATGGCTCTAAGCTTCAGGTTGTTCTTTGGCAAAATAAAGGAATAAACTAGGTAGTATAGAAGGCCTTTTTTTAAAAAAACTCCTAGCTATTTTTTTTTTTCTGGTTTGAGAACCAAAAACATTTCCTTTGGTGTGTTTATTTATGTCAAAAATAAACACCTTATACACAGAACATATTATTTGAATATTACACACTATAGTATTTTCTGGAAACTTATTTTTTCCAAGAGATCTTCCCCTGGTTGCCAGCACCAGCTTCCCTCTGGCACTCAGAATCCAGGCTACCCTCGAAGCCCCGGCTTAGTCGGGAGGATTGTTCAGAAGGAGGTCTGGAAGGACATCTGGTCTAATTAGCATATTATGCTTTTATTATTATAGATAATACCAATCAGATTGGTTCAAAAAATCAATAACAGTATAAAAGAAGATGCTTAATAAATGAAAGTTTTTATTATCTAAAGAAAATTCTTAGTTTTCTAAACTTTCTAGTTTTTCAATCACCTATAGTGTTTAAGTTATGGGATTGTTTCCAACAATTAACAGAAATTTTACTTATATTTCATATCTTTTTCTACCTTTATTTCAGTGATCACTATAAAAATATGTGCATATATATTTTTATATAACTTTGGGATATCTTTTTCTACCTTTACTTCAGTAATCACTGAAGTAAAATATATGTGCATATATTTTTATTGCATATGTATACATGTACAAATATACATATGCACATATGTGTGTGTGTGTGTGTGTGTGTGTGTGTGAATATAGGTCCGTGATGGCTAACCTATGACACACGTGTCAGCACTGAAACGCGTAGCCATTTTTGATGACATGTGGCAGCATGCTGTCCCATACAGAGAAGTATGAGGCTGCATGTCAAGAAGGATGAAACATTTGCTGTAGTATAGTGTAGACACTCTGTGCTGGAGGTCGTAGGCCAAAACAACAGAACTTTGGCACAGAGTGTCTAATTCTGGGACTTCTGGTTAGGCCGTTAGGGGATGTTTGACCTCACTTCTGGCCCACAGAGCAGGGAGCAGTGGAATGCCTTGGGGGACACATCTCTGGGGGACCTGTGATCACCATTACCAGCAACCACATAAACACAGCAACCATCATCCAATCTACTGTTATGGGATGTTGTGGATTTCTAATTGACCATCATTACTGAGATAAATGAGGGGGAAGCTGGGAGAGGCAAAGGCCTGTGCTATGGGTGCCATTTCCCGCCATTAGAAATAGCGGCAGCCATCTTAATTTATACAAGAAATGTCATTTTGCAACATAGTGCAGACTCCATTTCACCACTATTATGTTGTGCATCCTTATTAACTCCTATTTCTGCTTATTAACCCTGCCCTTTCCTAAAAGACAGTTACATGTGCCATCTTGTGGTCAGTTAGGCTAGTTAACCCCTGATTGCCTGCAGGACTAACAGGCTAACTATAATTCTACCTTCTGTCACTGCACCCCTGATGGAGAACCCCAAAAATAAAAAAAACAAGGTTAAGTAAAGGAAATTGTAGTAGCAGTAGCCAACCCTTTCAAGAGATGTGGACCAACATGTATGGCATTATAGAAAAAAATGGCAGATTATTTTGCGTTCTATGTACTGAAATGGTAGTAAGCAGAATATGGAATATAAATAGACATTTTGAAACTAATCATTCCCAGCTCTTGAAAAAAAGTGAGGATGAAAGGAAAGAATACGTTTCCAGGCAACTACACCTTTATAAGAGCCAATCTAATTCCATCCTTAAATTTATAAAAGGCACTACAAATTTAATATCTGCAAGTTTGAGCATTGCTCACTCCATAGCTCAGCATGGAAAAGCACTCAGTGAGGGAGAATTTATTAAAGAAACTCCCCTAAGATGTGTACCAGTTCTATTTCACGATATGCAGAATAAAGATGCAATTATTAAAAGAATATCTGAGTTACCACTCGGTAGAACTATCATAAAAGACCAAATAATGAGACTGAACACAAACATACAACATCAATTAAAGAGAGACATAAGTAATTATAAATATTTTTTTATCTCTCTTGATGAAACTACTGATGTCACATCAGATGCTTAGTTGGCCATATTGGTTGATATTCTGATGGTCTCACAATAAGAGAAGAGTTGATAAAGTTAGTATCAGTGCCAACAAGTACATCAGGAAGCAAAATATATAAGGTTGTTAAACATTCCGTAACCTAAGCATTGATATCTCTAAAGTTGTGTCAGTGACAACAGATGGGGCACCAAACATGGTGGGGAAAAAAATCAGACTTCTCAGGTTGTTTACGGAAGCTATTGAACACCCGATTGTGCCTTTTCATTGTATTATCCATCAGGAGGTTTTATGTTCCAAGGTAGGATTCACCAACTTAAACGAATTAATGTCAGTTGTTACAAAAAGAGTTAATTTAATAGCTGCTTGCCCCCTTCACAAGCAAGAATTTTCTGCACTTTTACTGGAGTTTGATTCCACCTATAGTGGACTGTTGATGTACAATAATGTAAGATGGCTGAGCTGAGGCAAAACTCTTGAGTGCTTTGTGGAGTGCTTTGAAGAAATTAAGGTATTTCTTGAGGATAAGGATCTGGGACACTTTTCTCAGCTCAGTGATGATAAGTGGGTCAACACTCTGATATTTTTTACAGATTTCTTTGTTCATATTAATGAACTGAACTTATAGTTACAAGGTTTTGGCAAAACTATTGACATTATGTTTGGATACATAGCTTTTGAAAGTAAACTTAAAATTTTCAAGGGAGATGTAGAAAGTAAAACTTGTATTTTCCTCTAGTAACAAAGTATTTTGAGAAGGCCAGCTATACAAAATGAAATGGAACCCTTGCATAATATAGTACCAGCATGTTTTAGAGTCATTACTTGACCAGTTCGGTGATAGATTTAATCAGTGAGAAGCCTAGAGTAAACCATAAAATAATAAGTATTCTGATGTAGTAGTCTACAGTAGTTTGGAATTAAATGGTTTCCAATGGATGCAAATGGATCTTTTGGAGATGCAAATTACAGAATTTCAAGACAGCATCTGGGCTCAGGTGTTTGTCAACTTGAGGTCAAAGCTTGAGAATCTGAAAAGGAGCTGCTTGGAGAATCAAGAGGAGTGCCATTACAAACAGGAAATTTGGAGTGCTTGGAATTGATTACCAGACACTTTTAGCACCCTGAAAAATATAGTAATCGCTTTACTCACAATTTTTCCTCTATGTAATTTTGTGAGACCTTATTCTCAATGTTAAATAATATTAAAACCAACAAAAGAAACAGATTGACAGATGAAGTTAGTAGTGCTTGCTTGGGCTTGAAGTGTACAAAATACCAACCTTCAATTGAAGATTTAGCCAATGAAATTCAGCAACAAAAAAGTCACTAATAGGCAGGTTAGTTAAAGAATTCCTCCTTCCCCTCACTTATCTTAGTTCATGGCACCCCACACAAGTTAAATAATATCAAGACCAACAAAAGAAACTGACTGATAGATGAACAAAGAAGTCACAAAGCAAGTAAGTTAAATAATTACTTTTTGGTTTATTAAGTACATTTATATATTACAATTATACATTTTTGTTATTTAAACTATAAATATCATGAAATTATGTGTTTTTTTCTTGAAGTGACACACCACGCAAGTTATGCTTGTGTTTTTGTTTTTTGTTTTTGGTGAATTTTGACACACCAAGCTCAAAAGTTTGCCCATCACTGATTTAGGGTATGAAAAAGTATAGTATGGGTATAATGAGTGAAATTATATTTATATCATTTTCATTTTTATAATACCCATTAAGTAAGTATATATTTACTTTAAGAATATTCATTATCAATCTATGCAATTATTGCAATCTGCTAGAATACTACAAAAACATTAAAAAAATATGTACTCCAGAGACAGTTAGGTAAAGCTGGTGTCAATTTAATTTTAAAAGGATTTAAGAAAAAAACAAAAACACACAAAACAGCAACACAATTTTTTTTTGCATTTTTTTTTATTATTTTTTTATCTTTATTGTTCAGTTTATTAATTACATTGTTCCCTTTTTTTTCACCCTATAGTTCCCCTCCACCTGGTACCCATCCCACCCTCCGCCCTCACCCCCCTCCACTGTCCTCTCCCATAGTTGCATGATTTTTGTCCAGACTCTTGCTGCACTTCCCACACCCCCTTTCTCCCCATGAGTTGTCAGTCCATTCCCTCTCTATGTCCGTGATTCTGTTACATTCACCAGTTTATCCTGTTTATCAGCTTATTAATTCACTTGATTTTTAGATTCATTTGTTGATAGATGTGTATTTGTTCCTAATTTACACTTTTATCTTTTTCTTCTTCCTCTTCTTCAAGAATATCTTTCAGCATTTCATATAATATTGGTTTGGTGGTGATGAACTCCTTTAGCTTTTTATTATCTGCGAAGCACTTCATCTGATCTTCAATTCTGCATGATAGCTTTGCTGGATAGAGTAATCTTGGTTGTAGATTCTTGCTGTTCATCACCTTGAATATTTCTTGCCACTCCCGTCTGGCCTGTATCGTTTCTGTTGAGAAATCCGCTACAATCGTATGGGTACTCCCTTATAGGTAACCATCTGTTTTTCTCTTGATGCTTTTCATATTCTCTCTTTGTCTTTTGCTCTTGGCATTTTAATTATGATGTGCCTTGGTGTGGTCCTCTTAGGGTTCCTATATATTGGGGTTCGGTGCGCTTCTTGGACTCCTACATCAATTTCTTTCACCAGGTGTGGGAAGTTTTCGGTCACTATTTCTTCAAATAGGTTTTCATGGTCTTGCTCTGTCTCTCTTTCTGGCTCCCCTATAATTCGGATGTTGGTATGCTTGAGGTTGTCCCAGAGGCCCCTTACACTATCTTCAATTTTTTGGATTATTTTGGATTCTTGCTTTTTCAGCTGAGTGGATTTTACCTCTTTGTATTTCAAATCTTTAACTTGGTTCTTGGGGTGCTCCAGAGCACTTTTAGGTCTTTGTATAATATTTTTTATTTCAGTCAGTGTATGCTTAATTTCTGGTTGGTCCTTTTTCATATCCTTGAGAGTCTCCTTTATATCCTTGAGGATCTCCTTCATTTTCACGTTGGTCTTGATCATTTCCTTGCAGGTCTCGTTCATATCCTTGAGGGTCTTGTTCATTTCCTTGTAGGACTCATTCATTTCCTTTGCGGTCTTGCTTATTTCCTTATAGGCCTCAACCTCTTCTTGGAGCCTCTTGAGAAACCCTATAACCATGGTTTTGAATTCCATGTGCAGTCGTTTTTTTTTCCTCCATCTCTTTCACATCTGATTTCTTTCCATGTCTCTGCATGGTGGCTGCTTCCCTGAGTTGGTCAATTAGCTTTGTGTGGTAGACTTCCTACTAGGGACAGTGGGTCAGCCTCCCCAGTTACCTGAGGTGGATATGGGTTGCACAGTCTTGCTGAAGTTAAGGTCAGATTAATCGTTGTTAGCACTTGGAGGGGTTGACCTCCAGGCCAATTGTCTGTGAAGCTCAGCTGTGCTCAGGTTGGATGGGCGGAGTCTCCGGGCCAAGCAGACAGCATTTGCTCTGCCCTGTGTGGCCCCAGGGACCCTGCGCCAGGGCAATGGCCGCCAGCACCTCTGAGAGAGAGCTGCTGCCGAGCTCCACCTGCTGCCGGGGAATTCAGACTCTCCCCAAATGAGCCTGCACACCCAATGTCTCACCCAGGGTCGTAAAACAAAGCAGACTGACAGTTTTCCAAATGAGAGAGCAAGTCACAGAGTGCTCTCTGTGCAGTCATGCAGCTGAGCTATTCCCAAGTTCACATGCAGGCTCCCTTCTCTACAAGCTGGGAGACCCCTGCAGCACCCGAGCTTCGGCGTGCCCTCCCACTCTCCAGTTTTCACCCCGTATGATCGTGGGTTTCCTGGACTTCACCCAAAGCTGGAGAATCAGTCCAGTGGGACGTCTTTGTCTCCCCGATCGAGAAAACTGGCTGGTTTTCAGCTGCCCGCCCTCTCCACTGGCGCGCACTCCAAACCTCTCTCCGCACGAATCTTTCAACACCGTCCGCCGCAGCTCCTCGGAGTCACAGTGTCTTATTTTCACTTTTATTTGTGGAATTTTCACTCGGCCAGCTTTCTGGTGATTCTGGAAGGTGTTTGTTCTTTCGTTAAGTTGTAATATTAAAATTGCTGAGTATGATGGCAAGATAGGTGTTTTACCTATGCTGCCATCTTGGTTCTCTCCCAGCAACATAATTTTATAGACACACAGTCAACAATATGATGATTATCAGAAGGAAAAGATGGTGAGGGACTTATAAGAGGGTAAAGAGGGAATAAATGGTATGTAAGGAGACTTGACTTGGGTGGTAAATATACAATCCAATATACAGATGAGGTATTATAGAATTGTACACCTGAAACCTGTATAATTTTATTAACTAACATCACTCCAATCCTATAGAATAAAGAGCTAACATGATAATTAGACCAGAGGGTGGAATGATCTTCCAGAATGACCAATGGGCAGGGGCAGGGCTACAAGGCAGCTGGAGCTGGGAGGGCTGAGCACCTTGCATGAATTTCATGCATTGGGCCTCCAGTAAATTCAATAAAAAAAGATATTTACTTAATACTTTTAAAACAATCAATCTTCACTAAAGAACTGGATTCTGTAGAGACTAAAATAAATAATTTAATGGAAATTTAGTGCTCTATATTCATACATATTATCTCTGAGATTTCAAATCTTGACAAAAAAAAGTAATTTAACCCCTTTTTGTGGGAAATTTACAATCTCAGCAATTAGAGAAACAAGTCATCCTATTCATACCACATGTTAAAAGTATGAAAACAACTTTTTTGACTCTCATGTTCATTCTCTTCACTATGACAAAAGATTTATGGGATATATGAGATTTATGGGACATATGAGATTATATATGAGATTATATTTCCCACAAAACCTGATTATATAGAGAACCTGATGTGTGTGTGTGTGTGTGTGTGTGTGTGTGTGTGTGTGTGTGTGTGAGACAGAGAGAGAGAGAGAGAGAGAGAGAGAGAGAGAGAGAGAGAGAGAGAGAGAGAGAGAGAACTAATTTCTCAAAAAACAAAACAAAAATCTTCACATGAAAGGAAACATTTCAGATTGTTAGGTGATTTGATCACTGTTGTAAGTCCTGCTAAGGCGATTACTTCATATTTTGCAGCTAGAAAGGGGAAATAAGAAATACTAGGCTTAGTGCCCACTTGGCTAAATCTGCCTTCCTGGGCAATATCCCTAGGCAGGGTTTTTTTGGCCTTAGGTTTGTTTTATTTTCCTCTTCTCACTTTTGAAATTTTCCCTTGCTCTGTATTTATTTCTTTCCTTATCCTGTTAAATGACCCCTTTAAGGTGCTTTAATAGCCAGGATTCCTACCATAGCCTTTAATAGGTTCCTGTGCTACCAGAAAACTTTGCAGTTTTTAACAGTTTCAAACGTATCACTCACTTCATTTCCTCTTTTGCTCCAGATGTTTTCTCTTAGGTTTCTCACTCCCTGACTGAAATAGGATAGCCTTTCTTATATTATCTCATTACTTCTGTTCATATACCCAGACATTTTTACCTACCTACTTATTACCTCAATTCCCCTCTGTGAAAAATGCCAGGAATCAATCATGCATTTCACTTCTTAATTGTATTAGTTCTATAGGTAAACAAAATATAATAAAAATAAAGGTAAACGTACCAAACCATTTGGTAATATGAAAACCTCTGTTTAATATTATTTCAGTAATTTGATAGAACCAAACAGAAACTACACATCATTAGTTCATAAAAGCTGTGTTAATTAACACACATATAGGCAAAATTGAGGTCCAAGAAGTAGCCACTTACAGTCATTTATAGATTCTGGTTTCAATTACAAAGCTGCTTATATTTTCACTTAAACTAGAGTTTAAAACATGAAAATACACATTTATATGCCTTTAAAATATTGTATAGCATAGGGCAATTATAAATATAAACTTAGACTATAAGCTCTTTACGGATAAAGGCAGAAACTGAAAATGTTTTATGTTTTATTTTTGTAATCTCTATGTCCCTAGACTTTATCTACAATGGGACACTATGGTACAAGGACCCATTCTGTTTGGTTGGTCTAAGAACTGAAGTATTTCAAATGCTGAAGGAAAATAAAAGATCAAGCAGTGGGCCTTCTCCTTGTATCCCCACCCCACGCATCAGTTCAGGGATCTGACAAAACACAGACAACTTTCCATTCTACTTGGGAGCCTTTGGGCAACTGAGTAATTGTGGGTTACTTGGGGCTCTAGTTATTTGTGAACCTCAACCTGGGCGAGACTGCCTATTTCACCAGATGGCAAATATGATCACATTTTTAGTACAGCAACTCCAGCAGTAATGTCCCTGTCATAGGTCAAGCACGTACTTTATATCACCAAGTTATGACTAATGGGTTCCAAGCACATAACGGCGGTACATTTTGTTGGATATACTTCGAAATTGCATAATGGCAA
This sequence comes from Antrozous pallidus, assembly GCA_027563665.1. NCBI lineage: Eukaryota > Metazoa > Chordata > Mammalia > Chiroptera > Vespertilionidae > Antrozous > Antrozous pallidus. The sequence continues at coordinate 69,143,354 of CM050516.1, read as the reverse complement.
CTTTTTAAATATTGAGCATAGGATCCTTTGTTTTAGAGGATCCCATGCTCAATATCTAAAATGTTGATTGATTTAAGCTTCTCACTATCAATCATATCACTTCCAACACTCCCCTTGGCACGTGATCACTTATTCTTCAGATTTGAGCTAAATATGACCTCCTCTGAGAAGCTGCCTCTGAGTCCCACAGCCAAAAGCTTCAGCGTTCCGCAGCATGGTCCACACCACACCCATTACGATTTTGAATTATATGTTTTAAGTGCCTGTCCCTTTACGAGTCAATGGTTTCTGGAGGCCAGGGGCCCATCTAATCATTTTTTCAGTCCCCAAATTTAGCATAATATTCAGTGCATATATAGCAGGGACTAAATGAGTGTTGTGTGATGGATTGAGGTTGGTTGAGTGAGCTTACACATACATGTAAGTTAACATGCCCACATACATCCAAATATATAGAGACAGAGCACGCCACCAAATAGTCATGATTATACAGGTATTGAAGTATTCCCATATAAGCAATATTTATACCCTTGATTGTTTTTTCTTTTTTTCCCAAATTCTGGCTATTCACAAACAAGCATTCCAAATTGTCATTAAAAATGCAAATAGCTTTTTTAAAAAGACCCTAGACTTCGTTCAAATTAATAAATCAGACTCTGTTTTTTTGAAGTTCTTTATAATGTTATCATCCTTCATATTCTCGCATACTGGTCATTAATGTGGTGAGCACTTTGACTTCGTTGTGTATACTTGGCAAACCAGCTTAATACTTATTATGAAACTTGGTGTGTTTTAATTCTTCGGTTTAGCTATCGTACTGTTTCTTTTCCAAATCTGTCTCCTCTGACTAGGAAGCTCAGCTATCTGAGGACTCCAACCTCATCCTCAGTGGTGGTCACTAAACTGAACAAAGATTAGAAAAGTAATTTTATGACATATTTTCTAGTAAACTCAACACTTATTTTTATTACCAATAATTCTCTTTATTATATATATATATATATATATATATATATATATATACATATATTGATTTTTTTACAGAGAGGAAAGGAGAGGCATAGAGAGTTAGAAATACTGGTGAGAGAGAAATATTGACCAGCTACCTCCTGCACACTCCCAACTGGGTATATGCCTGCAAGCAAGATACATGCCCTTGACCAGAATCAAACCTGGGACCCTTGAGTCTGCAGGCCGACGCTCTATCCATTGAGCCAAAGTGGTTAGGGCATCAATCATTTTCTTTAACTAAACATTTTAGCTTTACAAGGAAAGAAACAAGCAAGACTGAAGACGAGTTTTTCTTTCTAATTCTTCCCACCTGCTTTCTTAAACAGTAGATTAATGAATTATGAAGTGTTCTGTGGTTCATCCCTTTCTTTCTCACATACAGCCTATCTCACAAATTGTTAGTTCATCTATCTTTGTTTATTTCAAAATGTGTTTGTTTATTTCTTCTCTTAGGATAGAAATTCATCCAGATTACTCCAATAGCCTCCCCTGAAGACTCTCTAACCCATACTTTTCTCCACCACCCTCCACACACCATTTCTCTAGACCACTGTGAAACTTTCTGCTTTAAAAACAGGCCTATTTTATCATGCCATTTTCATAGAACATACAAGGACACACATGTCATACACAAAACCATCAATAGTAATTTATTTTCTTCTTTGTCAAATCAGAAGCTTGGATGCTCTATTTTTCATTTAAATTTAATACATATAATTTTGGGTTACAGGTTGGTATTTTGAGAGTTGGGTTCATATAAGCCTGTTTTGGAAAAACCAATCATTGTTCAATGTGCCATTCATATCAGATTTTGTGTTATCTCAGCTAAAGGCTGCATTCCATGGGTGAACTCCCAAAGGTAAATATTAACTGTTGGTGTATCTTGGCAGCCATCCTGCTGGTGACCTCCTACCAGCCTGTTCATGTCTGTTCAGATGTCTATACTTTGCAAATACATTCTATTCTTCACAATTTAGCATTTAATTTCAAATTATCTTGTTTCATTCCAGCAAAAGTATCTAGTTTAGATGTTCCCTGAGGGCTGGGTTATATTAACGTTTCTGCTCAATTGCTCAGGCTTCATTAACCTGGGTGGGTGTTCAATAAGCATATATTAAATATCTCATTACAGGAGCATCAATTCACGTCCCCTAAACACAGCCCAGTAAACAAAAGCATAATTAAACTTGAACTTGTTCCAATTGTAAAAGATTTGATAATCACAAATTACTATTATTAGCCAACAGTTTGGAGATGGAATTATATATTGTAAACTTATGGCTACTTTATTATCAAAATCATAAAATATGAAGTCAATAGTTCAAGTGATCATGACTTATTTAATGATTTAATCTCTTTTACAAGATGTTATTTTTATTTAGTTTTAGAATGAACAGAAAAGACCAATAATGATGTTTTGTCTAGCCCAGCAAATAATCTAACAGCTAATAAAGATAGTGAGAATTCTATTCTTGTATAATACTAAACCTTAGAGCAAAGGTGTGGATACCATTCCTACCATTTACAACTCTGAATATTTGGACAAATTTATATCCTCTTTTAGCCTTTATCCTTTTTTGTAAAATAGGGATAATACCTACTGTGAAGGATTGTTGGAAGGTGAGAGTTCATGTGGGTAATTAATTAGCTCAGGATTTGGCAAAGAAGAGGCGTTCAATAAATGGTAGTCTTTATTGCATGGCACCTATCTGCTTGGGTTCTCTACCAGGCCCTCAGCCTTCCTTTAAAACTATATATATATATATAATTGATTTCAGAGAGGAAGGGGGAGAGAGAGAGAAACATCAATAATGAGAATCATTGACCGGTTGCCTCCTACACGCCCCCTACTGGGGATTGAGCCTGCAACCAGGGCATATGCTCTGACCAGAATCAAACCCTGACTATTGAGTGACACTGGCTGGGCCCTTCCTTTCTTTCTTCCTCCCTCCCTTTCTTTTTCTTTCTTTCCTTGTCTTTCCCCCTTTTTCCCTTTCTTTTTATGCTACCTGGAAATTTCTGAATAGATTTCAAAGCTTCCTTTTTTATCTTCTAAGAAATTATTCTTATTAAAATTGTTGAGCTATATTAATAAGTAATTGAATTTTGCTAAGCTCAAAATGATAAGTGTCACAATTTGCAACATGATGTCTTACTATTAACAGTCACTCATTTGGAAGTTCTTAATTTAGATAAATAGTAGGTAAACTGATCAGAGAGATTTTTTTCTCCTCAAAATACCCTGGGATAATATATAGTGCAGGCCTCATTTCCAGCGAGTTTAACCTCAATGCCTCAGCAAAAACAGTGCCTACCACAATCCCATGAAATAATTTTAGAAGCAATAAATTATGACTGGTTCCATTTACACAAATATTTTGATATCATGAACTAGCTTACTTGTTCAAACTGAGCAGCTAAGACAGAAAGCTGCAGATAGAAAGGTCAAGAAGGAGATGGTGTTTTTAAGTTACTGCATGGGGTTTCTGTGGAGAAAAGAGTAGGGGGTTAAATCAGCTGCCATATGGGGAAACAGTCTGTCTCCCAGCAGATGGGAGCATAGTGTACTTGAGTTTTGAAAATGTATTCAAACATTTTTCAAGTGCTGAAACAGGTATGAGGAATAACTTTTTTTGGTGGCAAAAAAATCTTTGGGCAATGAAATTTCAAAGTGAGTTGTATGTCCAATAGTACTTCATAACTATGGAAGCATACTGAATCAAAAATTATTGGTTCCATTAAATTTAGGAATTATTCATGCTCTTGAGTCATACAGTGAAGAGCTTGAAAATGGCAAAAGAAACAGCTGAGCACCTAATGGATGTCCAAGCAGCAACATTTTTGTCATATTAAACTTAATTTAAAGGAAGAAGATTCTTAAAGCTCAAAAATGGAAAGGAAATGGACTAGCTAGGTAAGACACAGGTAATTTTACAGGTGTGGGGTGAGAGAATGAACAGGTGTGGGATGATGAGAGAATGAACAGGAAGAATATGTTATAACAACAGCATTTCCAGAAAGCTACTTTTACTGAACTGATTACAATATGGAGTTTATCAACATTTTAAGAATTTACCATTTAAAACTAGTGTCAAATTGAAAATGGATTTTAATCCTGGGTATCATGTATAAATCAATACTTTAAGAAAGATGAGTGATTTTTTTCATAAAAACAGAAAAGTTATAGTATCTTAAACTGTAATATTTACAAATAACTTTTATAAAGCTACTAGAGGTCTATTGCACAAAATTCATGCACAGGGTGGGGGGCAAGGGTCCCTCAGCTCAGCCTGTACCCTCTCACAATCCAGGATCCCTCGGTATCAGGCCTAAATTGGCAGTCAGACATCTCTCTTGCATTCTGGGACCACTGGCTCTTAATAACTTGCCTGCTGTGTGCCTCATTTCCTCTAATCACTCGCCTGCCTACCTGATCACCCCTAACCATTTGCCTGCCTGCCTCATCACCCTAACCCCTCTGCTAGCCTGCCTGATCACCCCTAACTGCTTGCCTGCCTGCTTGCCTGATCACCCCTAATCACCTCTGCCTGCCTGTCTGATTGCCCCTAACCACTTGCCTGTCTGCCTAATCACCCCTAACCCCTCTACCTGCCTGATCTCCCCTGACTGATCGCCTGCCTACCTGATCACACCTAACTGCCTCTGTGTCAGCCTCTACCACCATGGCTTTGTCTGGAAGGATATCTGGAATGACATCCAGAAGGTCATTTGCCTGTCCAGTGTCATTAGCACATTACGCCTTTATTATTATAGATTATCTTTTTGAATGAAGGCAAGACAAATGTCAGTGTCTTCATATATTTGTGAATATTCTAGAAAAATAGTTCAGTGTTGGAAGAGACTTAAATGTTCATGTGTAGCCCAAGATTATATTTTAAAATTGCATTTTAAGCTTAGAAGGATAAAGCAGGCTAAGTGATTATACCAAAGCCATAGAGATAGTGGTAAATGACAGAAGTGAATCTGAAACATGTTGAACATTTCAAGCAAGCCAGTGTTATTCCTAGTAAATTAAACTCCCACATTTAAGTAAGTTGCCAATTCATCCTACCAAAAAAAGCTAAAGGATCAGTATGGTACCTGCACAATAGGAAATTCTCATTTCTCAAATTAGTGCTGGTTCCCCTCACTATATGAAAGGAGAGTGTTCTTAAGTATACTGAAACTGCATAAAGTAAAGAAGCAATTACCATTAATTTATATGGAAAAAAATAGGAGTGTTCCCAGACCCAAAATTCAATATACATACAATGCCTTGATCTTGTTCACCACAATGGAAAAATCTTAGTTAGTGTAACACCCTTCAGAGGTCTCTTAGGCTTTTTGGATACCTAGGACTCATCTTGCTAACCCACACACATAATGAGTCGAAATAGAGCACAAATGCTGACAGGCACACATCAAAGCAATGGTGGCTTGATGCTGAGATGCTGATGATGTAATTTCCAGGGAAAGAGCTTAGAAGTTTGCCACAATGGCTTGGTTTGCCTGCTGCCTCTATAACACTCACTGCAAAACAGATGCTCAACACTATCCTCTTCAGATTTCTTTCAGTTAGCAAAAAAAAAAAAAAAAGGTACTAAGTTTCATGAAAGCAAAGTGGAGTAATGCAAACCTATGAAAAGCAGAAGGATACCTGTAGACACCCACCTAAAGTTAGTTACTAATTGCCCACCTCTGAGAGAATATCTAAGAATACACAGATGTCTCCCCAGTGGTTCTTAAGCCAGGGACGGGCTTATTAAAGTATCCATCATAACATTCAATTTCAACTTACCTGAGGCAAGTCATAGCCACCCTAAACCATTGCCTTAGATAAGCACTGTGATAAATTAAGATAAGTTTATCTTGATTTGTCTTAATGAAGTGTTAAGTTGAAGTGGGGTCCTTTTTGTAGCGTTTTTCTTTAAATATGTTAATCCAATAAAAGAACATTCTCCTTGATTTCTATGAGATTGTCTACTACTATATACCAGTAGAATATAATTTTGTTATTCACTTGTTTTCTGAGAGTTTTACTGAATATTAACAGTTGGTTCTACCTTCACAAAGTCAGTCTATTGGGACTCATAGTTCTGCTACTTTACTTACAGTAAACATGGAATAGGCGATAATATTCAGATCATTCCTTTGACTGAAAGCAGAGGTAAATATGAATAACATTGCCAAGGAAGTAGGGAAAGTGTCCTTAACTGCCATTCCCTTCTTTCACACATGAATCAGGTGCAATAAAATCGTTTAAGCCTAATTTGGAAGGGTTTTGTTAAATACATTAATTTAAACTTTGTTAATTACATAGCAAAGCAATAATCCTTTTGTAAAATTTATATATTTTTTAGTCACTGGCAAAACCATTAGAGGAGAAATCAAATAATAATTTGAACAATTTCATCACTTAGAAATAAATGCTAAGTAAGCACCTGCTTGTATTATAAATGCCAGCCGAGGTAGCCTGTTTAAAGATCGATATCTACTCTAACCAGTTTGGCTCAGTGGATCAGAGCATCAGCTTGTGGACTGAAGGGTACTGGGTTCCATTCCAAACAAAGGCACAGATCTCAGTTGCAGGCACTCGGCCTTGGTTGGGGGCACTCAGGAGGCAAACAGTGGATATCTCTCTCACATTGGTGTTTATCACCTTCTCCCCTCCACTATCTCTAAAAATCAATGAAAAAAATTTCCTCAGGTGAGGAGTAAAAATAGTAATAATAAATATTTACTTTCTTATAAGGTAAGCGGTTCCATAAAAAGATATTTGAATGGAGTCTAACTCTCCAAGATTCGATGCCAGGTGAATAAAAGGAAGTATATTATTTGAAAGCTCATAGATCAAAATACTATTAACAAAATGTTAGAAATAACAGCATAAATCATTAAAGAAGCTGAGAAAAGAGAGACTATTGTAGAAATGTCACAATATCTAAAACTATAGACCTGGTGAATGAAACTCATGCACTGGGGAAGCTAGAGGGGGTTGTCCCTCAGCCCAGCCTGCACCCTCTCACAATCTGGGACTGCTGGCTCCTAGCAACTTGCCTGCCTGCCTGATTGCCCCTAACTGCTTCTGCCTTCCAGCCTGATCACCCCCTAACTGTTCCCCTGTTGGTGTAATCACCCCCAACTGCCCTTCCCTGCTGGCCTGATAGCCCCTATCTGCCTCTGCCTGCTTGATCTCATCCCCAACAGGCCTCCTCTGTTGTCCAATTTGGTTCTGATTGGTCAATTTCTCTGCCAGTCAGTGTCAAAAGCTCTGTCTCTCAGGCAGCCATTGGCTCCTCAGAGTTGACCCAGATTTGGTCCTGATTGGTCAGTTTCTATGTCAGTCAATGTCAAAAGCTCCACCTCCTAGACACCCTTGGCTTCTCACAGTTACCCAGATTTGGTTTTGATTGGTCAGTTTCTATGCCAGTCAGTGTCTCTTGGCCTATTAATGGGGCCTGATAAAAAAGGCAGGGCTGATCAACAGCCCAGGTGGAGGCCTGGAGAGAAATGGAGGCATGGCTGCTGACCAGGCCCAGAGTTAAAGACAGAGGCAAGTGCTGATCAACAGTTGCCACAGAGGCTACAGATCAGACTCTTCTTCTCTATTCAGGCCTTTCTCTTGGCCTGATTCGAAGCCCCCTCAGCAGTCAGTGCTGAATCAGTGTGCCTGCAGCTATAGCAGTCAGTGCTGGTTCACCACAGCAACCCAGCACTGACTTCAGGACTGACTTCTTTTTTTTTTTTTAATATATTTTATTGATTTTTTACAGAACAGAAGGGAGAGGGATAGAAAGTCAGAAACATCAATGAGAGAGAGACATCGATCAGCTGCCTCTTGCACGCCCCCTACTGGGGATGTGCCCGCAGCCAAGGTACATGCCCTTGCCGGAATCGAACCCGGACCTTTCAGTCCGCAGTCCAATGCTCTATCCACTGAGCCAAACCGGTCTTGGCAGAAATGACTTCTGGTTGGTCAAGTCTCCAAGTTGTTGTGGATGTGAAGGACCCAGGATTTTTATATATTACGATGTGTATATTTATAAGTCCTTTATTATTGATTAATACTCTATTACTCGTGTGTGTGGTTTTTGTTTTGTTTTGTTTTTTATAAAATAGTGTAAATAGATAACTAGCTGACTAGTAATATGGGTATTTCTTTGGCCCTGGAATTTGCCCATATTTTAGCCATTGTACCAATTGCACAATGCAAAGAAGAGATCTCATCATTACCCCAGTAATAGCAAGGCAGCCACTGAAAGTAAAGGCATGGCATCACAATATTCCCCAGGTCCTCAAAGAGTGCAAACTAGAAAACTCTTTTTTTGAATCAATGTAGGAAAGTGATCTCTGGGCAATAAACAAACAGGGAAGGTGGTAAAGGGAAGACAGGAAAGAGATGGCAATATTAAGGTAGAAGAGATGAAAATAAAATGCAAGAAAAAAGGTAAAGTCTCCATGAGAGACAGACACTGGCTGAACCAGACATGAGTTTTGGGAGTTACAGGATACATTCTTTCTCTACTTGGAATGTTGATTTTGAACATTTCAAAACATAAAACCAAAACATCTCATTAGCCAAGGGCAGAGTCCCTTGATCTCAGACTTGGTCACATCCCCACCCTTCATTTTCAGCCCTCTTGGGAAGTTTTTTTTTTTTTTTTTTTTTACATTACAAAAGTAATTGCTACAGAGGTCAAAGGATAGCAAAACTATAAATTATGCCGTTGAGTAAACTACAGTCAAGAGCTGCTGAAAAGGACACTGGCAAAAATCTTCACTGTAAAGAAAACTTTATTTTGTGGCCAAAAGTGCAGGTAGCAAAAACAGGAAGTGTGAATCTGAAAGCTGACCTCAGCTCCTTTTGGTCCTTATCACTGAGAGTGGAGATTGTTATTTTTGTATCACCACCACCTCTTCCTCTTACCGATAGGTTAAAAAAAAATAGTTTTCTGCTTTCAGAGACAATGTCTCCACTAATCACAGTTCATTACTTGGCTTAGGGATAGTACAAGACCCAAATATTGACAAATACAGTAACACATGACTCTATCCCCAACTATGGTAACTGGTCCAGGGGTAGATACTGAGTTCAAAACAGACCAATCAGCCCTGGCTGGTTTGGCTCAGTGGACAGAGCATCGGTCTGGGGACTAAAGAGTTTTAAGTTCGATTCCAGTCAAAGGCACACACACCCAGGTTGCTGGCTTGATCCCCAGAAGGGGGCATGTTCAGGAGGCAGCCAATCAGTGATTCTCTCTCATCATTGATGTTTCTATCCCTCTCTCCCTCTCCTTTCCTCTCTGAAATCAATAAAAATATCTTTAAAGAAACAACAACAGACAAATTATAACTCTTCCAAGAACTTTTACAGGAAGAACCACTGTCTCCTTTAAAGATTGTAAGTGCTAAAATCTTGGTAGTTCTGGGCCTTTTTCTTTCAGTATGTGAAGACAGACTGAGAATGGAGTCAACCACAGGGAAGCAAGTCCATAGAGATGGAGCAAAAACAACAGAATGGCATTGCTCAGAATCTGAATGAAGACTAATCCTGAAATTTTTACTAACATAATCCAAACATTTTTTCAAGATTGTTACAGTCATTGGCTAATTATTTGTGGTCACCTGAAACTGAGAGTCTTCAGTTACACTTTCTGGCATAAATCTTACTATTTTTAAATTATGCCACAATTTATTAGAAAAATATTTTGTTAAGGCACAGCTGCAGCAGAATTATAATATTCCTAGACATGTAGACATGATGTAATATAGGTCTGTATCATCTGCTTTTTTCAAAGCTCATAGTAATCCAGACTAACCATCTTCTTTATAATATAATGACCATTTATCATTCTAAGTTATTCTTTGGGTTATCTAATATAAATATTTATTTTTCATTAATCTTCACCTGAATATATTTTTCCATTGGTTTTTTTAGAGAGATGGAAAGAGAGAGAGAAAAACAGAGAGAAATGTCAATGTGAGAGAAAAACATCAATTGGTTGCCTCCAAGCAGGAGCTCTGATCAGGGCCCACGGTGGGGAGGAGCCTACAACCACGATATGTGCCCTTGAATGGAATCAAACCCAAGACCCTTTGGTCCTCAGGTCAATTCTCTATCCACTGAGCAACTCCTGCTAGGGCTAGAAATATTTCTAATGTCAACAATATTGAAACTGGAAATTTTCAAGGTCATTATTAGCTAAGTAAACAATATTGCTTTCCTTTATTTCAATTGTTGGGTCATATAACTAAGGAATACTTTATGTTGTCAAAAAAACAATTATTTCCTTATATTTTATCACCCACAGCCTATACTGGCAATGTAAAATTGATGTACTATCCTTGAAAACTATATCTACTCGGACAAACCACAGACAGTGAATATTTGAATTTTTGAGGTCTGCTTGGCAGGGTAAATTAATCCTCACACAATTCTCCATCATAAATTAATAACAATTATTTAGACACTGCTACCAGTAAGATATACATTTATGATATGGCCTAGAAAATGGTCAACAAAACTATCTAATTATAATCAGTGACAATAATAACTGTACTCCATATTTACCATATCCTGGGACTGGTGGCATTTTGTTTTATTTGACTGTTTACTTATCAGTCCGACTCCTTACCCAGACTAAACTACAGAAAGGTCTGAGCCATTTCCTACTTACTACTGTCATCCTATTACCTACCACAGTGCTCATGCTCAAGAAGTGCTTGTTGAATGTAAGAGCAAATATTAATGTCACATTAATTCTATTATAAACTGCAGGAAAATATGAAAATGTTCAAAATACTTTTTAATTTTAAAGAAAACTAATAATTTTTGATCACCTATAGATTACATGAAATAATTAAAGCAATGTAATGTGAAGTTAAAAATATAAGACTAAAACCCACAATAATTGTCAAATGCATACTAATGAGAAGTAGGGTTAATTGTAGTTAACCAGGCTTGGACAATAGGACAAAAACACCCACCAGTGTTCTCTTTGCAATTACATGACATTACTGTTTTATTGTCATCATTATTTTCCAGGCAATTAACTTTACTCTTCATTACATGAACTTCCAAAAAAGAACCATTAACTTCGTCAACTGAAAGTATTAACATTGATGAAACTCTTCCCTGAAATACCCTTCCTTGTTTCCACCAATTGTAAACTATTTAGTCCTGATCCTTACTCAACTTAACCAAGTCTCCACATTGAAAGATCCATTTTTGGCTTTGCTTTTCCTCCCCAGAGTCTACTAAAGCTGTTAACATGGTCTTCTCTGTCATCAAGGTAAGCAATAAACTCAGCTCTGTTTTATCAATATAGTGTGGTGGTATCTGGCGAGGTAGCATTCACAGTAGTTAAAATATTCTCAGTTAATTGTATATTTTGGAAAAGGAATAAACATTGATTGGTTTTAGATATTAAGTTAATGTACATTCCTAGGTAGCCATTAGAAACAGACTATTTATTAAGGCAAACAAATGCTCTAACTTATCTGGGTTGACATGAGCTAACTTTAAAAATATCATAGTGTCTTGTTTTGCTTTTTTTTGAAATGCATAGCAAGTCACAAAAGTTAACACTCAAAATTATCCCATTGATATATATTTCAAAACAGGCAAAAATAATTTACTTTTTTATAGGACAGTACATATGGAAATAGATGCATAAAATTATAGAGAAAATCAAGATATGAAGTGGAAAAAAAAGGCTAAAGACATAAGAGGGGTGATCAGGAAAAAACATAAGGAAGGGATTTCTGAACTATTATGGAAAGAGTTACATTTTTAAGTTGAGTCTCATATTGTCTGAGCTAAGTCACAATATAGGTTAGAAATGCTGAATGATAGTTCAATTATTATTATTTAAGAAGAGGCCCAGTGCATGAAATTCATGTGCGTGGGGGTGTCCTTCAGCCCAGCCTGCACCCTCTCTAATCTGGGACCCCTTGAGGGATGTCCAACTGCCCATTTAGGCCCAGTGGCATCGGGTCTAAATGAGCAGTTGGACATTCCTCTCACAATCTAGGACTGCTGGCTCCCAACCACTCGCCTGCCTGCCTGCCTGGCCTGATTGGCCCTAACTATTTCTGCCTGCCAGCCTGTTTAGGCCTAACTGCTTCCCTGCTAGCCAAATTGTCCCTAACTGCCCTCGTCTGCCCACCTGGTCACCCCTAACTGCCCTCCCTTGCCAGCCTGGTTGCCCCTAATTGACCTCCCCTGCCAGACTGGTCACCCCTAACTTCCCTCTCCTGCAGGCCTGGGTCTCCCCCCAACTGCCCTCTCCTGCAGGCCTGGTTCCTCCTACCCCAACTGTCCTCCCCTGCAGCCTGGGTCCCCCCCCACTGTCCTGCCATGTAGGCCTGGTCCCTCACAACTGCCTTCTTCTGCTGGTCATCTCATGGCTGTCATCTTGTGTCCACATGGGAATAGCCATCTTTGACCACATGGGGGCAGCCATCTTGTGTGTTGGAGTGATGGTCAATTTGCATATTACTGTTTGACCACCCATCTTAGTTTTTCACCATACTATAAACTGTTCCACTTGTATTCTTTTCATAGATAAGGTTTCTTAATATTGTTAAAAGTTGTGAAAGGTTTAAGATATTGTACCATTTCAAAGTAGCCAGTTAGCCTACTACAAGAAGCTGTGCTAGCTATCTGTATCTCTATAGATAGCTAGCACAGCTTCTATTATCAGAGTCTAATATTATAGAGGTAAAAAATAATAATATGACATGCAATGTAGCAGAATGCAGAACTGTGAAAAAATCTAACCATGTAAATGTTAAAAATACAAATTGTGATGAGAGCAAGTATAAAAGTTTATTTCATCTGCATTGAAATCTTTATCTGTAATAAATACATCATAAAATGAAAATTCTCTTTTAACTTGTATATCAAAGAAAAAATAAAGAACTCTGCAAGGAAACTCAAGTAAAATATTTTTATGATATACAAACGCCACTGAAGTGAGAAATCTTCAATGAGACCACCCAACCTTGACAAGTGTATTCACATAGGATTTAAAGAGTAATATTTGTATGACATACAGTAGGTGGTCTTTTGCGTGGATGAAATACTCCAGCTGACTTTGGTTCATGAATGATGCTTCCAGGAGAATTATGATAAGTTTCTATAGGTCAAACCATAAAGTTAGCCTAAATTTCTAATTCTGCTTTCAGACTCATAATTTTTGTGATGAAATATTAAAACTGTTTGGTCCTATGTGCAGGAATGTATCCACTGTACTTATGAATGCTAGGTATGATAGGTAATATGTACCCATGGACTGCATTTACTTTTAATAACTTATTCTTTATTTTCTTGATTGACTATAAGGAAGCTCCAATTTAAAATTTTCAGCACTAATGGTAACAACTTTTCTGGCACAACTACAGTCCTTCACTTGGTATTTTATTCTCAATTCCTTATTTTACAGTTTTACTCTATATGTATTTTTTTTACCTGAAATTTTCTCAAATTATGTGCAGAGGTAGAAAAAAACTACTGAGCATGTATTTGTATGTATGTGCCTCCTAATTTTAAGTGAAACATAGATTAAATAATGTTGTAAATTTATTGGATCTCCAGGAAAACAGAACAGAACAAAAGACACCATTTAAAATCACATCATCAAAATGAAGCAACTTGAAAGGCTATAACAGTTGTTACAATCTGTTGGAATTTTAAGTATGATAACTTACTTGCATATATCATCTTCTGGTTCTTCAAGCCCAAATCTTTCATCAAATGTAAGTTGTATCCATACATTTTCCTCTGCTGCTATTAATCTCCATACCAAGACCATATTTCTTGGATAAGTATGAGGAAACTTTGGGCTGTGAATACTTCCATTAGTAGACACAGTAATAATTCTCTCATGCTGGGGAGCTTGTACTCCTAAAACAAAAACATAGGTATAGATTTACATTGAGAACAGACATTTAAAAAATCACCGGTTTCAAAATAAATGTTTTTTTTAATTGTCCACATTTTACCCAAACAAGTGTTGGATATGCTTCATAGAATATAAATTAAGTATTACTCTCTTCAGAATTTAACCAGATAAAAAGAGATATTATTTTAAAGGTACTGAGTTAAAACCTGTTTATAGGTATACTTCAAAGAACAAAGAAAATTAGAAATTTTAATCAAATTACCAAAATTTCAAACAATCAATACTTTTGGATTCCTAAAATTGCAATAAAATTAAAACCCTAATCTCTAAGAACTTATCAAACACAAGTCATATTAGAACAACAACAACAAAACATTATATAACTAGTTTTAAAAATACAAATTATTATTAAACTCCCCCTAATCATGATTAGGTTAGATAACTTTGAGTTCATCAAAATGTAAATTATCTGCCTGAGCCTAACCTAATAGGGTGAACCCTTAAAAGAAGCTGGGTCCTACTTGAATTCAGAGAAATTCAAAGTATAAGAGAAATTCAACAGCAGCTTGATTATTTATTGCTGGCAATGAATACGGAGGAGGTGACATGCAAGGGTTGCAGGCAGCCTCCAAAAGCAGAACACAGTCTAAGGCTGACAGCTAGCAAGGAAATGGGATCTCAGTTCTAAAACCTCAGGAACCTGAAGAAACTTGGAAGTAGATGCTTCTCCACAGACCCGGAAAGAATTAAGTCTGGCTGACACCTCGTGAAACTCTGAGCAAGAACCTAGTCATAGGATGCCCAGACTGCTGACCTATAGAGCCAAGACGAAATAAAGTGAATTTTTTTAAAAACATATTTTATTGATTTTTTTACAGAGAGGAAGGGAGATGGATAGAAACCCAGAAACATCGATGAGAGAGAAACATCGATCAGCTGCCTCCTGCACACCCCCACTGGGGATGTGCCCGCAACCCAGGTACATGCCCTTGACCAGAATGGAGCCCGGGACCTTTCAGTTTGCAGGCCGACTCTCTACCCACTGACCCAAACCAGTTTCAGCATAAAGTGAGTTTTAAATGGCTACATTTTTGATAATTTCTTACATATTATTAGAAATGAATACATCTTCTATTGGGCACAAAGCTGGTCGGATGGCAAGTTATTCCTTTTGCCTCCATTCTTCAACAGCAATCAGAGTACTAGCATGTACAATAACTGCAACAACTTTTCACTTAGCATTATGTTAGTGAAAATACATGATTGAACTCTGATAAATGCAATTTAAGAATACTACTCTAAGAAACTCCTTGAATTTAAAAGATTATGTTAAGAGTCATATATTAGAAGGGTCATGTTATTAAGGTTAAAGAATAACCTTTTTGATTGTTAAAGCACCCAAAATAATTTTAACAAGGTGATGGATGTTTCTTAAAAACAGTGTTTTCATTCTCATAAACAGATGTTTTAACAATTAGTTTGGTAAGTATTTTTTATATTTTCTAACCTAGAAATAGGGAGACAAGGTAAAGACATATATAATATCCTTTCTTAATACCCAGTACACTTATGGGGACGATCATCATGTTAGTAAAATATGCTTTACATACCTAAATGTGTGCCTAACCTTGTCCTCAGCAGTAAGTAACCTAAATAGAAATACATTCTCTTTTAAATTGGGTGCTAATTTTGATACTGCCATTGGCTATATTAGCATATATGAAGTGATCAATAACTCTTCTACACACATAATTTAGCACTAGTATATTTTCTAAGAAGACAAAAGATCTATCAAGTTAGATGATATCTTTCCTATAGAAAATAAATGGCAATTTACTATTAAAATTAAATTAACGAATTGCTTTCAAAGCTTTCTTTTAAAAATGAGCCCTGGGCAGGTAGCTAGGTCACTTAGAGTGTTGTCTTAAAATGGCTGAGAGTTTGAACCCTGGTTGGGGCACATACAAGAATCAACCAATAAATGCATGAACAAGTCAAAAAACAAATCTCTCTCTCTCTCTCTCTCTCTCTCTCTCTCTCTCTCTCTCTCTCTCTCTCTCTCTCTCTCACTATTGCTCTAAAATTAATACATTTTAAAAATTTAAATAAAAATGAGATATTTCCCTATGCCTTAAATTTTCTTCCAACAGTCTACACATAGCAGTAGCTTATATCAAGAATTCTTCTTTTTTATAATTAATATCTCTAATAAGTTAATTTTTTTCAATCAGATTTATTAACATTTACCCCATTTTATCTCAAAGCAAATGCCTTATATCTCAAGGCACTATTTACAAATATAGCAACATTTACTCTTACATATATAATCTAGAAAACTAAGCGGTTATTAACAGATTTGAATCTATTTTTTACATCCCAAGCAAAAAAGCTCATAGATAAAAAGTATATACTTAAATGTTAACAAAATTTTTTCTTTTTTTATAATTCACAATTCTGCTAAACTATAACTAAAGATAATTCATAGACTAAAAAGCTAATCCTTATCTGTGCTAAGCATTGCAAATTTTCTAAGTTAAATTGCTGCTCCCAAAATTCATCTCAAAGTACAGTGAGGTTTGCCACCAAACACATATGATTTATATAAATCTCAACTACTACCTCTATACTAAAAATGAAAAAAAGCAACAAACAGTAAATTTTACCTAATTAAGACTCTACATTTATAGCCCTATTATTTAAAAACATCATTTTTCCAAATATATAATTTACTGGTATTTTAGAAATGAGATAGATACATATTTTGTGGCTATATTATCGAATAGCTTCTTTCCTAAAGTCAATAACAGTCCGCACAAAACATACTAACAAAATAAAAATACTGCATGTAGTCAAATCACTACAATATTTCCAAGATACTCCATTCAATGTATTCTAAACAAGAATAAATTGATCATCATAGATGAATTTAGCATGAAATATAAAAATGTTCACAAACACTAAATTTTTAAAATTATAAGTATACATCATTTCATATTATCTTGTACCACCCCTTAAGGTATAAGAATTAAAAAGTAAAGTGAAACAATAATAGAAAATAAAAGAATAAAGGAAAGTTAATAATGCAAATATAATAAAACAGTTGATTATGTATATGCACATGTAATTCAACTACATAGAATCATTGTATATTCATATGTATTCAATAAGCTTTGCATTACGATTAAAACAATTTCCTAATATTTGCCATGCTGTTGTCCCTTTGAAGCTAAAAGAGAGTAGAAATAAAAGGATAATAAGCAATGAAAATTATAATAATTGAAAATGCTTAATAATGATAACACTAAAAAAGGTGTATCTGGGTAATATATAATTCATAAAGAAAGATAAATCATCCATTTCTTTCTCTATTCTAATATTAAAAGTTGATTGTCAAAAGAAAAAGCTGTAATACTAAGAACTAGGCAAAAATAAAGGAGTCTCCACTCTTGGTTTAGTTTTAGAATTCTGAAGAATACTGCTTCCTGTTTCACATAGGAAAGACTACAGTGACATGTCACACATAACCTAGTAAACCTCACTGATGTCCTGTGAAATTTTTGATGTGTTTACTTGCAAATATGTGTTAATTTTAAATTGTGCATATAAAGGCATTTCTAAAATAGTCAGTTGCATCTATTTTCAAACCCTTTCTTATTCACGAGTCTTATATGCATAACTCGTGGACACAGACAATAGTGCAAAGAAAGCCTTGGGGGGTCAATCAAGGGGGTCAAAGCGGGAGGGGGTTTGAAGGGAGACATATGTAATACTTCTCAACAATAAAAATAAAAATTTAAAAACAAAGAAAAATCCAAATAATATAGGTATCCCATTTTCATGATTCATATTTATAATTCTGACTATTAATACAAAAGACTAATACACTAGACAGAAAACTCAGACTCCATCAGCTCAATGTATTATTTGCCATACCTTTAAAGAAGTAACAAAATAAAACAAAGATAACCAACAAAGTTAGTTTTCTTTATCTAAACTGTTTAAAAATTACATGAATAAATGTTCATTAAGGAAAAATAAATTAAGGGATTGCTATATTAAGTAAGCCATAAAACAATATATTTAAAACATGTTCTATTTAGGTTCTTGAATTTATCCCAGAATATAATCATTTTATTCCTCCAGGGAATGACTAGTCAAAAGTCATATGTTGAGACTCTATCATGTGTCATGCACTGTTCCTGGTACTTGGGACATTAGAAACAAACAATCAAAAATTTTGTCCTCTTAATATGACAATTTCTGGGACCTTAATTGAGTATCATTACTCCACTAAGTATTGCTACTAATAATTAATATTCAAAACCCACTTTGGATATTATCTAGTTTAGACTGCCATATTGATTCTTGTGTGCATTCATTCCTTCAGGACTGCATATTTTAATCATAATATATGAGTTGATCTTTCTTTTCTACCCCACTATAAATTCCTAGATGACAAAACTATTTTTATTAAAGTCCACAACCAGTATCTAGCATTGTGCCCAGCACACATCACTACTTCATGCATATTAATAGAAACAAATTTGATATCCCAGAACATAGCCAAAAACAATTTTCTGGGTTATTTAAAAATTTCATCTTTAATTCCTAAATTTTCAGAGACTTCATATAAAATTAAAGAGATTTTACAATTTATACACCTTACCAATTAAAGTCCCAAAATTTGTATTTGATATTTTATTCAAAATTCATCTATTAGAATCTATATGTATTTTTCAGCTGCAAGCTATAGATAGTAGAGTACTCACTATTGAGATTTGCCACTTTCTTTATATGCTTGCTTAGTTTTTAAAAAAATAAATGTTATATAATTTTGACATATTTGAGAAAGCTACAATTATAATCATTATTTTATCTTAACTATGAAAATCAATTAATGATAAAAATTAGTTACTTTATGCAAGGTATTTGATATAATCCTATTTAATAAAAGAGTAATATGCAAATTGGCCATCACTCCAAGACACAAAAGGGCCACCCCATGTGATTAAGGATGGTTGCCCTCTTGTGGACACAAGATGGTGACCACGAGATGGCCTGCAGGGGAGGGCAGTTGTGTGCAGTTAAGGGTAACCAGGCCAGTAGAGGAGGGAAATTAGGGGTGATCAGGCGGTCAGGTGAGGGCAGTTGGGGGAAACCGGGCCAGTAGAGAAGGGTATTTGGGGGAGACCAGGTCAGTAGGGGTAGGCTGTTGGGGAGGAACCAGGCCTGCAGTGGAGGCAGTTGGGGGAGACTGGGCCAGCAGAGAAGGACAGTTGGGGGAGATCAGGCCAGTAGGTGTGGGCTATTGGGGGGGAACCATGCCAGGGGAGGGAAGTTGGGGGAGATCAGGCCAGCAGAGAAGGGCAGTTATGGATGTGTAGGCCAGCTGGGAGGGTAGTTAGGGGTGAGCTGTTGGGGGAGAACTAGACCAGCAGAGAAGGGCATTTGGGGGAGACTAGGCCAGCAGGGATAGGCTGCTGTAGGGGAACCAGGTCTGCAGTGGAGGACAGTTGGGGAGACCAGGCTAGCAGGGGAGGACAGTCGAGTGAGACTAGGCCAGCAGGGAAGGGCAGTTGGGAGGGACCAGGCCTACAAGGGAAAGCAGTTGGGGGGGAGCAGGCCTGTAGTGGAAAATAGTTGGGGAGGACCAGGCCTGCAAGGGAGAACAGTTGAGGGAGACCAAGCCAGCAAGGGAGGGTAGTTGGGGTGACCAGGCCTGCAGGGGTGGTCAGTTTGGGGAACCAGGACAGCAGGGGAGGGCTGTTGGGATGGGATCAGGCCTGCAGGGGAGGGCAGTTGGGGTAATTGGGCAAACAGGGAGGGCAGTTGGGGGGGACCAGGCCTGCAGGTGAGGGCAATTGTGGGCAATCGGGCCAGCAGGGAGAGCAGTTAGGGGTGACTGGGATAGCAGATGAGGGAAGTTGGGGGGGGGGGCACTGGACAGCAGGGAAAGTCAGTTGGGAAGACCAGGCCTGCAGAGGATGGAAGTTGGGGTGGGGACCAGGACTACAGGGAAGGACAGTTAGGGATGACCAAACTGGCAGGGAGGGTAGTTAAGGATGACCAGGCCATCAGTGAGGACAGTTGGGAGCAATTGGGCCTGCCAGAAGCAGTTAGGCATAAATCAGGCTGGCAGGGGAGTGGTTAGGGGTAATCAAGCTGAAACACAGAAGTGGTTAGTGGTAATCAGGCAGAGGCAGATGAGTGATTAGGAGCCAGCAGTCCTGGATTCTAAAAGGGATGTCCGACTGCCCATTTAAACCCAATCCTGGGTTGGGCCTAAATGGGCAGTTGGACATCCCTCAAGGGATCCCAGATTGGAGAGGGTTCAGGCTGGACTGAGGGACACTCCCCCTTGCACGAATTTCATGCACCAGGCCTCTAGTTTTTTATCAATTAGAAATAATCACAACTTATTTTAAAGTTCAATGATAACTGAATAAATTAACCATCTTTATAAATCAGTCTGCACATGAAGGAGAAACTTTGTCTACCACATTCTGTCTAATTTAAATACAATGAGAGAAAAAAATTATTATCAGGTATGAAGTTTTTCTGAAATCAGCAACTAAGAGATTGCTATGCAATATTGGTCATATGTATAAGGATTCCAGTTTAATCAAGATCAAATTGATTAAACAAGAAGCACTATTTTTTAGGAAGTGATTTTACATTTCTGATTTCCTTCTACAAGTTGATTCATGAAGGAAAAAAAAGGACAACTTTGTAAAAGTAAAAATTTTGCCATTTCCTTTTCCCTGATCCTCTCTTTAAAAAAAGGGGGAGGGGGTGATTTTTTTTTTTAATCTACTGAGAAGTATGAGAAATCAACCATTTCCCTCTTCTCTATGAGCAATGGGAAGAAAGGGGCCTGTGTTCAGGAAGTTCCAGAAAAATCTACTAATGAAAGAAAGTTAGCATAGGGAGTATTTTCTCAGCACCCCTCATTACCAATGTGAAATAGCCTCTGAATTAAAAAAAGGCAAGTTGGCCCCTTTACAGAAGTATGCCTGGAAGTTCAATATAAGTCCATTTCTCTCACTGCATGGATGACTCTAATAGGCCAAATGGAGTGAATCCAATGGCTTCCCTGTTCCTCCTAATACTTGGGAATTAGGACATTTGGATGCAGAAGAGCCAGAACTACTGTAGTCATTAAGCCATCATAATATAATCCAGTCTGATACAAAAGTAGGCAGATAAATGTTAATATAGAAAAAAGAAGCTATATCCCAGATCAAATAGCATAATAAATTAATTCCATCTCTGGGCTTCTCAGGTACATGACTAAATAAACCACTTTTACTATATTTAAGACAATTGTGTTGACTTTTTGTACATAACATCAAAATCACTTATATAGTGAACACGATTGGGCTTGCCAAAGATGGTTTTGAATTAGAGCTGTTATCTTGGTGTGATTATTGTTAGTGTTCCTTTTTCAGGCTCTAACATATCAGAATTGGCATCATAAAAGAATACAGAAATAATATTATCAAATTCTTCTTGTATTGAGGCATGAGATACAGAAATGGTAAAGATTTGACTACATGGTGTTTTAGCCTTAAGGCAATGGCAAAAAATAAATAAATAAATAACCTAAATTCATTTTGCAAAACGGGATATCACATTGTAAGTGGAAGACAGACTAGCAATAATCTTGTCACTAACTATGCCACAAGATAAATAGCCAACTTTATAAACACAGAATCATAAAGCCTTTATCACACATTAATTAGTAATGGATATAATTGTACATACACATAGTTACACACACCACTATAGTGAAGCATGTTCAGGCAATGCTATTATTCCTTATTCTGTATTAAATTACTTTATGTACCACAAAAACCAGAATGTAAAATAAATTAGGAGTAATTCACATTACCAAAAAATAAAAAATCACTTCAAAGATACACTATTGATCAATTTTTCAAAATTTATTCGGATCTCTTGTTACATTTAAACTGTACATTATTTAATGTAAAAAATTTACACAAAATATAAGTAGAAAAATACATTTGTATGAAATGTTATGGCAAAAACTGGCTAATATCATTAGGTACAAATTCATAGTATATTAACTTAAGGAAACAAATAAGCTTGTTTAATAGAAAGTATGCTCAGTAAAGAACCTCATCTGTTTTAGAGACTCAATATCTGGCAATTTTTTATCTGCACAGCACATATAAGTTACAACACTCAGGTTGGAATTTACCAGCAATTTCAAATATGGAAAGTAGCTACCTATTTCTTTGTGAGCACATAATGTCTAGCTACAGTACTGACATTCTAACGGAAAAGTGTTTTAAATTCAGGTAATCAATACAAATCTACTATTTCAGAGAAAAGTACAAATAAGACCACTAGTTTTTGCCTTCAATGAATATCTAAACTACATTTGAAATTTTCTTTTAGGTTAACCTCTGAAATAAGCAAAGTAAATAATTCCTAAGATACAATAAAATAGGAATATATTTATTTCAGTCTTAATATATTCAGTAACCAGAAGAAGTGCTGAAAAATGACTTTCCTGCTTCCTACTTGCATTTAGCATTTTATGTTTAAAGCTGAATTTATGTATAATAAACCTATGAATTTCTTATGAATAATACTCAAATATAGAAAAATAATTCATTTGGTCACATCTATACAAATTATATCCTCCTACTTATGTTTTAAATCTTATTAAATGCTGTAAATAAGTGATAAAGTATTTCCATTTCCATAAGCAATATCTGAGATTTATAAGTTCTATTTGTAGTAAATTCTTTGGTTTCAGTAGTAAATCCACATAATGACATCAGAACCAAATGAAGTGCAATTATCCTGGGACATGACCGCCCTTATAGCCTGGAATAATTATAAATATACTCAAGAATGTTCTAACCATTCTATCTTGCTAGCAAATAGCACCTTCCCTCCCCACACTCGGCCCTCAGTAATTCCTGTCAATCTTAATATTATATTAAAATATGAATAAAATATAGATATAAGGACTTTAATAGAATGATAGCCATAGAGTACTAATAAAATACAATTTCAGTGGGGAAATTGGTTGCTTAAATTTTATTTCTCAAAAGAAATATATTTTAATAATGAAAATAAAAATAATCATGTCAAGCTATTTCATCTCAATTTATATTGTTTTGCCATCTAGTTGGTCTATTACAAAAGAGTAAATAAGCACCAACATGAAGATGTTAAGTATACTTTATTCTGGAGTTGGTTTGGATATACCCATTAGCAGAATTCTTAAGCAAAAACTAGCTTTAAGAGAGGTCTAAAAGGAGAAGTTGAAATATAGATGGGACAGATGTAATAAGATATATACTTTTATTCAAAATAGGGACTGAATTGAACTTCACAAAGCCTACCAGAAATTACATTTGTGGAGAGATTACTGTCTAATACCTCCTTATCACTAGTTGCTTCAATGTTATTAAAAAATACCTATTTTTCTATATCTGATCTCAATGAAGACTTTGAGGATATGTTTGTCAGATTGGACAACGTCAGGAGCCACAAGGTATTTGCACTGTTTATGTGACTGTAATCCCCAGCCAGCAAAGGGACCAACTGCATTTGTGACCTCTCGCAAATGAATGGACCTATTGGAACAGAGCATTTCCTTGAAACTTCTTGCTCATAAAATCCATTTTTTATGTTGAAAACTCTCCACCTATGTTTCCAATAAATCTATTCATGTATCTTCTGAAATAAATAGAATATTGTCCCCCCAAATAGAACAAAGATATAAGGAAACAAATGATCCAGGGGTTAGAAGGAGCATGAGAAAACGGGGAAACTAATTGTGTTTAAGTGTAATAATACTAATTATCCTGAGAAATGGCTAATACTCTTCCTATTAAGTTGAAGTAGGGCTTTTAAAATAAAAATACACATTACATAAGCCTTAAAACAGCTATACTAATAATTTAAACTATGTGATTAAAATTTATAGTGATTTCTGTACACCACCACAAAACTTCCACATATTTATTTTATAGCAGTTATCATACTTCAAAAATTTGCTTGCAATGTTATATTGTTGATAAAAGGTCAACCAAAATAAAAGATTTGTGGTGGGAAGCAAGATATAAAAATGAAATTAAAAAGACCCTGATATAAATATGTGTTAAGACTTTACTCATTAATTAAAAAAGGACTTTTATTCATCACTATATGCCAAAAGAAAATACTTACAAACGAAGAATGGACACAAATGCTAAGAAATATCAGAATAATAAATTACACTTTAAAAAAATAATTATACTCTTTTTACACCATAATAGTCAAAATAATATGCCAAGAGAAATTGTTTTAACATATCAGAGAATACAGGAATAAGACTAGAGATGTTTCAGTACAATAGTTTCAAGATTATTAAGAAAATGAAAATAGCATTGAAGTATTGATCAACTAAATAGAAACTTAAAGATACAAGAATAGAAAAGACCCCCATTGTAAAAGGAAGGCATTCAAGCCTGCACTTGTCCACACTGAAGAATCAGATAAGACTACTATACCACATAAACAAATTTTAATCTGCAATATGGTTCATATCAACCTTCCTTATGTGCAATTACATTAGAGTGTATGATAAGAAAAGTTTAAAAATTCAGAGTAAATAAAAATATATGTTTTGCTTACCTTTTAAATGTTCTTTCTCCTCTTTTCTATGCCAGTCCAGATGCTTGGGTATAGTTCCTCCCTGCCAGTAGATGGAGATAGTAAAATTGAGTCTTTTGGTGACCTCAAATCCTAATCTAGGTGGTTCAGAATCTTCAATTTCAGATTTTGGAAGTAAAAAAAAAATTGAATGATTCAAAAGACACAAAGTTTTAAAAAATGATTATCTGAATCAAATAAACTTTAATTCATGGTCATTGATATCAATTTTTAAGGGAGAGGGTCTTGGCTGGCATAGAAAAAAATAAAAGAAAGAGCATTATTTTGTAGGATATATTCCCTTGACTCTTCATTCTTCCCAGATTTCAACAAAGATATATTGAGTATCTACTAAAAATTGTAGGTTATTGGCTACATGCTTTCACACAGATTATCTAGTTAATGTTTTAACAACCCCATAAGGTGGTAATTACTATCCCCAAACATCTGTCCCACAATCTATATTTTTAAAAGTTTCATATGGTGAGATAATGTTCACTTGCCAAGATTTTATAGTCCTCCTGGTGTTCAGTTAATGGCATCTCAAATTTAAGAAGAATTCATTTCTTTTTCTTACTGATAAAGAGACCTTGGCTTTGTTGGGAATTCATTTGCTATTTATAAAAACTGGTTTTCTTTAATTTTATTTTAACTACAAGTCCTTGAACGGCTATCCAAGAAGAGATTCAATAGGCTAAAGGAAAGCCAATCAAGAGATGAAGTAGATCATCTGAATAAAATGGGATTCAGGAGTAGTGTTGCATGAAATTGCTTTTCTTTGAGAAATTGTACACTTAAGATCAAATTCATAGGAATAAACATTAAAATGTGTGATTGCTTATAATGGCTTATTAAAATAATAGAATTATTGTGATTTTACAAAGCTAACAGGACATATAAGTATCTCTTAAAAATTATTAAAAAGCAAAGGCTAAAAATATCCAAATTGAATGTTGATGAATCATGAAATAATTGGTTCCATTTTTGTTACTGAGTTTAGAAAATGCATTAAAATTTTAACTAAATGGAATCTATCTCTTATTCTTATCACAAATAAAGTCTAGGTTCCAATATTCCTGGTAGTCATGGTTGATGACTTGATTTCAACAGAACAAATAGGACATACACATATTTAAATAAGTGTAATCATAATTTGTTCAATAAGGACTAGCTAAAATAAACTACCCTCTTTTATTCAGTAAAATTAATCACCCTGACCAAATGAATACACTACTATTTATATATCTCTCTATGGTTCTTCTAATAAATTTCATGTGATCAAAACAATATTCAAAACCAAAAGTATTGAACTTTATAACTGTGAGTTGGCTATCAGAGGGATTGACCATAAAATGTCTTGTTCAAATCAATCTATATATATAAAAGCCCAGGAACCAGAACAACAGAATGACCATAACAACCAGAGCAACTGGTGGCTATGATATGCACTGCAGCAGCCAACCAGCCTAATTTAGGTCCTGATCAGCTTCCCCTGACCCTGGGCCAGCCTGGCCCCTGATAGGCCTGCAAAACCTGATTGGGCACAAGGCTGGCCAGCCAACCACCTGCTTCCCCTCTCCCCACTGGCCTAGGTCAATGAGCCCCCATCAGGGTGAGCCAGCCAGACCCTACTCATGCATGAATTCCTGCACCGGGCCTCTAGTAAACTTACAAGAATGAAAGAGAGTGCTATTATTGTGTCAGGAAAACAGATATAAACCATGACTGCCCCCAGAAAATTTGGACATATGGTTACCCTAATAACAAATGTCAATGTGTATCTTCAATCAAATATTTTGCTTCTAAATCCTATTCTCTTTCCACTACATCATATGATCCTAGTTGGATATATGTGATTAATTATTAAGTAGGTATGTTCCTGTTAGCATTCTTATTCAATTTAGTCCACTGAGTAAACATTTTCTTAAATTTGGTAATATTTATTATAATTAGAGTACTTTATTTCAAGATAGGTTAAAACAACAACAATCCTAATAACTTTTTTCTGTTTAACTGTTTTTTAATGGGTTACTTGTGAATTGTTTCTGATACTACCGTTGAAGCAAAAGACATTTTTACCAATTACTGCTGATTTGAAGGAGTCTGGCTCCATTTCACGGATTGGATCAATGGGGTTGACATTATTACCACTTCCGGTTGTAAATATTTTCTCAGAATATGGTACTCCTCACAAATAATAAATTCCATATAATTGAGAGAAAATGAGATATGTTCAAATGCACTCAATGATTAAAGTTAGCTGGCATGAAAAATAAAACTAGAAGTAAAAATAGCTTATCTTCCACAATGAATGCAAATATCACATATGTAGTCATTTATTTACTTGATTATTTAGTCTTTAAAACACCTGTGTGTAATTTAATTAGCAAACTCTAAAAGATCATGCATTCTTCCTAGGTTTTTGTTTTGTTTTCACTGTTTGCTTTTTACTGTTGTATCCCCCAAAGCATAACACAGTACATTACCCATAATAGACATAATAAACACATATTTCACCAGCAAATATATCACAAAGAAAACTTAGTAGATAAAAAGGATGACATATAGATTATCTCCTGGTCTATTGTTGCTTTCTGAAAAGAACTGACCAAAATCCCCCACACTAGATGCAATGATTTCAGCCACCTATTGCATCAAATATGTTTTTGAAATTAAATTATTTTAAATTCATGTTTGAAATTACTTCACCATGATCAATCAAAAGTCAAGTACAGTAGGTCCTCAAATAACACAATTTCAAAATAACACTAATAACAAAAAAGAAATCAATTCTTAGCTGGGCACTACCTGGGTGGAGTTTGCAAACTTATTTTAGTTAGCATTATGCTTTAATTTTTCTGTACCAAATAAGAGCAATGAAAGGTAATGTTTAGAACTTAAAAGTATTATGGATGGTAGAATAACACAGTAGCTCATAAGATAAAGAACATTGCCAGTAGGATGACCTGGACAGAAGAATGTAATAATGTAGGAACTTTTGAGGCATAAACAAATTTTGGCATGACTTGCTAAATAATGTCTATAATCCTATCCCTTTATAATTGCTACAATTATAAAATGAGGCTTTGGAATTCCTCAAATATGTTAAACTTCTGAACCACGTATTTAAAAGCAATTTTTTTATCCTTTTAAGCCAATGGCTTGAGAAAGTTTTGAAAATCTGGTAAAAGGTATGGAAACTCAAACCAGAAAATTATATATTCAAATACACTCTCATAGTTTTCACACAATAGCATACAATTGTGGAGTATTTGTCCAGCCCACAGAAATGATCTATAAACCATTTTATATATGAAATCATGGGTAAGAACTATTTCTCCAAAAATAACATCCATTTTAAGTAAAACAAACAAGGAGTTCCTCACTCCATGACCAGATGACCTACAGGGTCATTTTGGTAAAATAACATAAAAATAAAACACTAACCAATTTAGCAATAAGAGATTAAACAAGAATTACATCTGAAAGACTATCTTGAATTTAGAATAAGTTGAAATATATATTGTACTATACATATAATATACAAAATAATTGATATAGTGAATCATTCATATAGTGAACATATATATGAGATACATAAAATAATCTAATAGACATAGCATTATCCTATCTAATAAAAGAGTAACATGCAAATTGACCAAACCTCCAATCAAGCCACACCCACAGCCATACCCATAAGCCAATCAAGAACAAGTTATGCAAATAACCACCAACCAATATGGCTGCAGTCCCTGACAGCAGGAGGGAGGCTTGGGTTTACCCAGCAATGGAGGAAGCCAAGTTTTCCTCCTGCCCTTGCCAGCCTAGGCCTCCACTCAATGCTACAAAGTTTCAATTATAGAAGATACATAATCCCAATAGAAATGGCGGCAACCACGGAGCTGGAGAGAGCAGAGACTAGAGTTGCTGGAGCGATGGAGGAAGCCAAACTTCTGCAGCCCTAGCCTAGGCCTCCACTCTAGGCTACAAAGTTTTAAACAGAAATGGCTGTCACCACAGAGCAAGCAGAAGGCTTGGCTCCACTCTAGGCTACAAAGTTTCAGTTGTAGAACATAAATTAATCCCAAATCTCAGGGCCTCTGCTTGGGTCGCTGGGTGTGTGGCCAGCCTGCAAACCACCATAGGCCTCTCACCCAGGGCACCCCATACCCCAAGGGAACCCCCACCCTGATCCAGGACACCCTTCAGGGAAAACTAGCTCGTCCCCACCCATGCAGCAGGCCTCTATCCTGTCTAATAAAAGAGTAATATGCAGATTGACCATCACTCCAACACACAAAAGAAGTGCCCCATGTGTTCAAAGATCCTGCCCCCATGTGGACACAACAGAACAGATAATTCAATTACACTCTCATATTTCCACAAAGATTTATTTACCATCATAGTGTTTTAATTGCAAATGACAAAAGCAGTCAGTTATCAACTTTGGAGCACCAATTGTGGGCTAGAAACTATTAGACACTCACAAGAACTATCTTATAGTGCAATGAAGGTGTCTTAATCATCCCCAAATCACTAAGAGAAAACTTTTAACTAGACTGAAACATCATGAACAAAGAGAACAAAAAAGTAGTATTAAACATGAGTCCCACAAACTGCAGGCAAGGATGAATAATTGGGCTGCTCCCTTCTGTGGCAACATGAAGCCGTGCCCTGAGGGTGACTAGTAGCAGCAGGATATCCATTTTACAATGGGTAGCATTCTCAGCATTTGTAGGTGGGTAGGTGGATCAGGTAGCAGATATACATCTAATTTGATTCTGATTCTAGTTATTTTGTGACTGAAATGATAGGAACTCATTTTCAGAAGTGATTTTATATATATATATATTAGATGCTGGTGCACGAAATTCATGTGGGGGGTGTCCTCTCAGCCCAGCCTGCACCACCTCCTCTTTGGGACCCTTGGGGGCTGTCCAACTGCCAATTTAACCCCAAGGATCAGGCCTAAACAGGCAGTTGTACCACTGGCTCCTAATTACTCACCTGCCTGCTTGCCTTGTCACTCCTTACTGCCCCTCCTGCCAACCTGGTCACCCCCAATTGCCTCCCTCTGCCAGCCTGGTTGCCCCTCACTGCCTCCCCCCACCATCCTGGTTGCCTCCAACTGCCACCCCCCCACTGTCCTGGTCATCTCTTACTGCATCCCCTGCTGGCCTGGTTGCTCCCAACTGCCCTCTCTGCTGGTCTGGTCACCCTTAACTGCCCCCACCTTGCTGGCCTCGTCTCCTCCAACTGCCCCTCCTGTAGGCTTGGTTGCCCCACACAGCCTGCTTTTCCGTCATTTGTAGCTCCTCACTAACCTCCTGTTAGCATGGTCACCCCACACAGCCTGCTTGTTCAGTCATTTGGTTGTCCCTCACTAACCCCCCTTTTGGTGTGGTTGTAGGCAGCCATTTTGTGAGAATGTGATGATTAATTTGTATATTACCTATTTATTATATAGGATACACACACATACATTTACTATAGGTCCGATGCACAAATTCATGCAAGGGGTGGCTGCCTCAGCCTCTGCCTTGGCCCCTGCCACTGCAGCTTCATCCGGAAGGTCATCTGGATATTATGCTTTTATTATCTCTCTATATAGATATAGATATAGGTATAGATATATAGATATAGATAGATATAGATATATCAGTATGTAGGTTATTGAATTTTTCACTTAATAATACTAATTAAATTTTTTCTTGAAAGTTATACAGTTTCCTGGCCAGTGTTGCTCAGTGGTTGAGCATCAACCCAGGAACCAAGAGGTCACCAATTGGATTCTTGGTTTAAGGCATATGCCCAGGTTGATTGTTCAATCCCCAGTAGGGGGCATGTGGAAGGCAGCCAATCATAAAGTTTCCCTTTCATTGATGTTTCTATCTTTCTATCCCTCTCTCTAATAATCAGTAAAGTCATATTAAAAAGAAAGAAAACTGTACATAAAGTAGGTTATCTCCTTTAGTCCTTTGGTGAATCATTGATGAAGAAATTGGTAAACAGAATGAAAATGATCCATCACGACTTCAGAAAACTGATAGTGAATCATTACTTTATCATTCTTGGATCAGGGCTTATGGAATTCTAGAATCCTGATCACCTGTTATTGAAGACTGTAAGAAAAATGGAGAAGACAGTCAATGACTGTGATTTCCTTATTAATTTATATTCACCCCCTCCTTAAAAAGTACAGTAAAACCGTATAGTGTAAAAACTGTAATATAATAAAAGTTCTATAAAGGAATTCAATTACAATAATAAAGAATATTTGTTTACCCACAAAGTTCATCTTTTAGTGAAGAGTAAACTATTTTAGCATGCAATTAAGCTGAGAATTTTAGTAAATTATGTCCAGAATATATTATAAATAGAACTAGATTTCATAACTCTGACTAAATAATGCACCCGAAAAATATAAGGTGTCCCCAAAAATGTATATATGCTTTGAATAGTTATTAATTCCAATGGGCTAATTCTGAAAAGAAAGAAACATCAATTGAGCTATCAGCTTTTAAGAGTTTATGCATTTATTCATCCACTGCCTACTGAGTTAGGGCATGCAAGGTGGAGTCGGATGCTGTCCTAACACACTGTCACAACCTAGTAATGAGCTACAACCTTGTAATTCAAGTTTATTTGTATTAAGTTGAATTACAAATTTCACCAAATGTGCCAATTCATGAATGCTTATATTAGGATAAATTTTTCAATGAACAAAATTGATCAGAAGGCTAGTTCTCACATTTTATTTCTTATACTTTGATATCATTTCTTTCACTCACACATACACAAAAGTACACATTTTATGGGCCAATTGTGAGTTTTTACTGTCCTATTTAAGAAACTATTTCTTATAATGTGAGCAAAGATATTCTTTTATATTTTACTCCTGAATGTTTAAAATTTTTTGTTTCTAATATGAATTATGCTTAATATTATATATGACTTTCATGTAGATGGCCAATATTCCAAACATCACTTGTATATAGTTCAGCCAGCTCCTATTCTCTGTTTCATATATCAAGTTGCTATAAATATATATATATATATATATATATATAAAATATCAATTTCTGGTATTTTTTTGTTGTACTATTTGCCTATTCTTGTATAAAAACACCAACTAATTGTTTAATTATTGTAATGACTATAAAATTTAATGCCTTGGCTAATCATGGCCCTTCCTTTACTCTCTTCATCAGTTTTCAGATTAGTTTATCAAGTTCCCTGAAATTCTATAACAATTTCATTGACATTATGTTTAATTTGTAAAATTAAGGAAACTTTACATAACTGTAACATTAAGTACCGCCATCAATAAACATAATGTTCTTTGGTTGCTATTTATATTTTACTGGAGGCTTGATGCACAGAATTCATGCAAGGGGCTCAGCCCTGGTAGTCCCAGCTGCCACCACCCTCTGCAGGGCAATCGCTGTGGGGCA
Organism: Antrozous pallidus; assembly: GCA_027563665.1. Classification (NCBI taxonomy): domain Eukaryota; kingdom Metazoa; phylum Chordata; class Mammalia; order Chiroptera; family Vespertilionidae; genus Antrozous; species Antrozous pallidus. Next base: position 69,111,310 of record CM050516.1, on the reverse strand, counting down.
ACCCCGGCTGCCTTGTGTCCTATCCCCGCCCACTGGTTGTTAGTGAAGGTCATTCTGAAAGGTCGTTCTGCCATCCAGTCTAATTAGCATACTAGCTCTTTATTATATAAGATTATATAAGATGTATTTTTTTCTTTTTAAGATTATTTGAACAACTCCAAGGATAGCTAATGAAAATAAAGAAATCAGCATAAAACTTCCCATGACAATCGATAAGCAATGTCTATCCCATTGGGCCCTGTCAACTGGAAAATGATAATATCTGATACATGACAACATCCCAAACCCAAATTCAAGGGTACGAAATAAAAAACTGCTGCATACTGGAATAATAACCACTGCTCTAACCTTCAAAAATGTCAACTCTTAACATTTCTAAATTTTGTTTTCTTCATTCATCACCAAAAGAATATTTCTTTGGACTAGCATATCTGAAGTAACATTCATAGCTTTTAACAGTTATCTACTATTTCAGCAATATTTTAATTACCTTCTCAAAGATTGTGCACATCTTTTTTTAGATTATTAAAAGGTATTGATTTTGAAGTCGTGATGGATCATTTTCATTCTGTTTACCATTTTCTTCATCACATCATTTTAAGTTTCTCCTTAGTACAGGTGACCCTTCCACATCATGCGTTTGATCTATTCAGGTCCACTTATATGTGGAATTTTTCGAAAAAGTATACAGCCAGCTCTCCCTATCCTGGACTTTGCATCCACAGATTCAAATAACCACGGAAGAAAAACAGTATTTTTATCCATAGTTGGGAAACCACAGATGGAGAAGACCAATTGTATGCATTGTCTGACCCCATTTTATACAAAGGACTCAAGCATCCACAGATTTGAGTATCTTGGAACCAATCCCCCATGGATACCAAGAAATGACAAGAGTTAGGATTTGGGGGAGTCAGAAGTTATAATGTGGATGTTTGATTGTGCATGAGTGTTGGTGACCCAAACTCCTGCATTTTCAAGGATTAACTGTACTTAGAACTCTCTGAAATCATCTTACATATACCATACATTTACTTTATTGCCTTCTCTCCCTTACCAAAGGTAAGTGTCTTAAAAGCAGGGATTTTGTCTGTGTTGTTTATTCCACATTCCCAACAACTATAATTAGTCCTTTATCCATATGAAGTATAAAATGTGTATTTGTTGAATTAATACATTTATATTTATCTAAGAATATGCTTTAAATAATAGGCTGTCTTCAGTGCTTTATGATTTTTGTAATCCTGTTATCTATGAAAAAGATACCAAAAGAACTGGATCTTGCCAGAAGCCAGTAATTAATTAGGATCATCTACAAAAAAAAAAAAAAATGGTTGAATTCCTCATGTCAGGCCTCTTCTTATTTCTCCTTCACTTCACTTTCTTCTATACATTAATTACAGTTTAACAAGTATTTTTTTTCTTTCTTATTTTACCTTACTAGGATTCTATTTTTCCTCTCCTCAACTCCTACCTATATATCTCACTCACCCAAAGGAAGTTCATTAGAACTATAGTTTGAAATGTTTCAGGGCAGACAGCATTTCATATAAAACCACAAGGCTGAAAGTGAATTTAAAGATTTATTTTGTCTTAAGTCTTAAATGAAAAGGTGAGCACATGACATATTAACTTCGACTTTTAAGATAGTTTCTTCTCTAGTATTCTGTCTGTGAAATTAACTCTGCTTCATAATCTTCCTAAAGAAGGGATTACCCTATTGTATTTAAATGGATTTTAGTCTCTTCACCTATAAATAAATCAACATTACAAAGATATTCCCACAAGGCTTATTAATTCAAACTTATTTTTAAAAACAGAAATGTGAAATGAGTGCTTCAAAAGAATTCTCAATCCCTATGCAGTTGATATGAGAATGCCATGAAAATAAAGACTGTTTTTAATGCAGAGCCATTTCCTAAGGGTAACGAAATCACTTTCTCAACAGTACATATTTACACAGTATCCCAAAGTTTTACCCAATTCTAATGCAACTGATTTATATATCTTACTCCAGGTATAGGAAAAAAAACAACTGTTGTAAAGTTTCATTAAAGAAGCAGTACAAAGGAAATGGTAAAGGTAAAAAGATATCGTAAATCTTTGAATACTGAGTAATTTAAAATACTAAAAGTAAACATGAAGGGGAAATCCTATGGGTAAACAGAAAGCTTATCCACAAGCAGGAGCTTTTTATTTGTGTAGCATGTATGGTGCAAAGAAAACCAATGTGAGAAGGAAAAGGCCATAATCCTCAGTAGTCCTTCCTACTAACTGCTCGGTTTGTAGAAAGAAGCAGCTGCAACTTCTCTTAAGTAGATGACAACATAGGAGTTTTAATCAGCTTATGATGGCAATGGAGCAAGGAACTCCTTGCAAGTATTAAGACTAAAACAAGAGACAAATGGTAGGAACAGGAACAAATCTAGGTGACTTAAGATGAAGTTTCCTAAAAAGAGTTCGATTCTAAAATATTTTCCTGGCAAAAAATTAGAAATATAGAAAACAAAACAAACAAGGACCCGTGAGTCTAACCAAAACATTACTGTGTCATTCTGAGTTTTTGGTTTATGAATTCAACTGGAGATAAGTAATGGTACAGGTATAATAAAAAAAATTAAACTGGAGAAATTTACTCTTTTAATGGGCCATGCATAAGAGACTTCGTCTTTTACTATTCTCAGCTGTTTTAAAGCTTTCAACTATTTTTGCTCAATATGTAGAAAGTTTTATTTTTGTATACAAAAATAAAGTATGTTTAAGATATCAAATTCAAATGCCAATTAAGTAAAATAAACTGCTTAGAATACATTGCTTAAGTACATTAGACATAGCTTAAATAAAAATCAATTTTAAAATATAATTCTAAATTTAATGGATTCTACGCAATTTTATTATAAGTTATAAGCTAGCCTATCACATATTAGTGTTATTATAAATATTAGAATCATGATCATATGTTTTGTACAGAAAAATAACACTCAGATATATTGATTTCATTCCTAAAATTCTCTATTGCTGCCTACCACCCTATATAATAAAAGAGAAACATGCAAGTTTGACTGCACCTTCGCTACACTACCAGCCAATCAGGAGTGGGGGCGGGGCCGAGGCACACTCTGTCGGCACGGGTGTGGGCTGTGCACCATCGGGGCATGGGCATCGGCGTTGGTGGCATTGCTGGGGCATGGGCGGCGGCGCTGTGGCACCAGGTCCACTGGTGTCAGGACAGGGAACCTGAGGCTGCACCCCCCACCTGGAGGGGCTTGACAGGATACCTGAGGCCACATCCCCCACCTCAGCACTGGGGAACCTGAGGCCAAGCTGGAGGTCCTGAGGCTACACCTCCTGCCCTGGTGCCAGGGCCAAGGGACATGAGGCTGGGCCAGGGGACTGAGGCTGCACCCCCTGACCTGGCGCCTGGTCAGGGGATCTAAGCCTGTGCTGGCAGACCTGAGGGCATGCTCCCTGCCAATAGGACTTGATGGGGGACCTGAGGCTATGCCGGTCCCCCAACTCAGTGCTGGGCCAGGGGACCTGAGGCTGTGCCCCCTGCTCTGCGGGGCTCATGGGGTAGGGCTGGCCAAGTATGGGTCTTGCACAATTTCAAGGTGAACATGGGTGGGTGGAGACTTGACTCTGGGTCCCATGGCATGCCCCAGACTCTGACAGGAATGGAGATTTTCATGTACATTTTATTAATTTTCTTTCATCTCTGACATTTGTATTATAGAGAAAAGAAAAATAGCAATATTATAATATTTCCTCTTATTAATTCCCTTTTACTGTACATAAATTTCATGCCCTGGGCCATTAGTAAAAGTATAAAGACCATTATTTCTCAAATAATTTTCAAATAAATGTACATATTTTTGGGTTCCCAAAAATTCAAAGTCACATTTTAAAGGAAAAAAAAATTGATAAATTAAAGAACAGACAACAAAAAACTAACCTACCGTTACAAAAATAAACCTCTTAATAAAAAACCTACAGAAGATCACTAAAACTCAAATTTTCCACTATAGATTAAAAATAATAGTTTTGCCCACTCTCTTTCTAACTGGAACACTTTAACAAGTCACAGCTACTGCCATTTATTGTGCTCATTTTATAGTTAATAGTATGATAATATACTGAAATTTATACACATACATAAATGTATAGGTACACATACACCAGACAAATCACTAAATTCAAATGTAAGAACAATCTGGTACAGGTGTGAGTTTCTGGATAACCAGAGCAATGATGGCTGGCAAATAAGACGATCTTTAAATCCAAACAACTGACTAAGGATCTGTTTTTTCTAGCACATACATTAGCAAACATTACTGGTAGGATAGCTTTGATGCACTCCAATTGGAATACCCTGTTGACTCAAGGCTTCAAAGGACAGGCCAGAGTCTGACTCCTGGCACAAAGCCCCTGGGCCTATAGCACACAATGACCTCATCTTGTCTGGCTGCCTCGGGCACATCTGTCAGACTTACATGTTTTGCCATTTAAGCCTATAGGCCTTCACTGTTTTAAATCGAAGGATATGTTTAAGTTTTATCTCCTGAACTATACCGGAAATTACTTAAGGACACAAAATACTACGTTTTACTTTTCAACAGTCCATGTTAATGTTACTGAATTTAGAATTTAGAATTTCAAATGATTTGATCGTTGAGACGAAATTCTCTGCACACAACACGCATTTAATACAGGCAGATTGTATGATTGCTATAAATTAATGATTTATTTGCACCTAGTCTTTTATTTTAAAAAAAGCTCTTATACTGAAAGAAAATATACTATATGTATCTCTCTAGATATAATGCTAAATGCAACATGAGATTTACAAACACATAAAACACTTACTATTTATTACAATCGCCCTCCAAGACTTGTTTTTTTCTAATTACCTCTTACGTATCAACAATAGCAGCTTACTGGGGTTAGGGTGAAGAAGAATGCGTTGACCATCGCACTCATCACCTCACCCCCAGCTGCCAGTGTGATGTTAAGAGCCAGCCTCCTTCCAAGCTCTCTAGCTCAAAATTGTTTTCTGGACCACTACTTCCGAATGTGCAGTAATTTTACTGATGAAGTTTAAAGAATTCTTCATCCTCATTCCCCCCCTTTTTCATTATAACAAAATTTAAACCAAAGAATGTGATTCTTTAAAACACATCTACACTGAGGAATATAAAAATAGACTATAAAATATTTTAATTGGACTCAAATATTTATTTCTGTAGCCGATTTAAATATGTACCTATATCTTTCTGAACATAATTTTTTAATACCAGAAGTCTGTCATCTATAGAAAAAAAGTTGGTGTTTGAATTTAGAAAATAGCTGTTGTAGATGGCTTTGTTTTATCTGTACAGCTGTATTAGCTACATAATGTCTACTTCAGGTTAATTTAAAAGTTCCAGTTCTCTAAAAAAAAAATGAGAGAAATAACCCACTGATTTAACTCTGAAATGTCATGCTGAATTAGACAAGCACTTTCATGTAGAGGCTAAAGAGATGCTTATCTGACCCAAACCTCAGGGGCGGGCATGCCAAGGCTTAGCAAACAGGGGACCTAAATTCTCTGCAGCAAATATTTTATGTGAAAGTGATTTTACATATGTACTTGTACAAAATTATTACCTTGCTGTCATAAAACACACTAAATCACCTAATAGATTCTACAAAAGTAGAATCTTATCAATGTTTTCTTAGAAAAGAATGACAGGACCTGTACGCCTCAACTTGCTGGGAGTCCAGGCTTGGCTTAGGCAAACCTCTCATTAAAGGAATATTTGTCATGTAGATATCCTATCTGATAAAAAAATAATTTGCAGATTGACCACCACTCCAACACACAAGAGGACTGCCCCCATGTGGCAAAAAATCTTGCCTCCATGTGGACACAAGATGGCCACCACAAGATGGCCAGCAGGGGAAGGCAGTTGGGAAGGAGCAGGCCTGCAAAGGAGGGCATTTGGGGATGATCAAGCCTGCAGGGGAAGGCAGTTAGGAGTGATCAGGCCAGCAGAGGAAGGAAATTGGGGGCAAACAGGCTGTCAAGGGAGCAGTTAGACATCAATCAGGCTGGCAGGGTAGTGGTTAGGGGGTGATTAGGCTGGCAGGCAGAAGTGGTTAGGGGCAATCAGGGAGGCAGGCAGGTGAGCAGGTTGGAGCCAGCAGTCCTAGATTGTGAGAAGGATGTTTGACTGCCCAGTAGGATGGGGCCTAAATGGGCAGTCTGGCATCCCTCGAGGGGTCCCAGATTGAAGAGGGTGCAGACTGGACTGAGGAACACCCCCTGCCCCCCATGCACGAATTTCATGCACCGGGCCTCTAGTATGTATTATAAACCTTTAGATGAAAATATTTTCATAATATTACTAACACTGTTGCTTCAGGTGTAGCATATTTGGAGAGACCATAATGACAATATTCCTTGAGTTAGACATTTCAGAATGAATCTGAATTTAAGCACTAGAATATGAGAAAAATGGATCTATGCATTCACATATGTATGTATGGGCATGTATATGTACACATATACATATATAGCTTATATAAAAACTTAATTTCTAAATGTTTTATTATCAGTTTTCTCTATAAATAGATATGTATGCTTATTTTATCTTGTCTCTTGTATTTTAATTGTATCCAATGAAATCTTACATTCCATATGTGTCCTAAAGCAAATATTGGGAGTGACATTAAGTGAACAGACAAATAAAAATGTAGTTTCAACACTTTCTAGGTTATAATAATCATTTAAAATGCACTTAATAAGCTTAGAATATTTAACTTTTAAAAGCAGTATATGTATTTAAGACTAAATTTCTAAAAATTTAAATATGAATGTCATGTGAAAATAAAAATTTTGTCCTCTGTTTTCAAACTGCTGCCATTTCATTTTGTGTAATAAGATTTAGGCCTCTATACTCCTTATTTTCAGATTCCAAAATAGAAAAATAATTTTGAAAATTCTTCTTAGGTAGCCTAGCACACTTAGACTAATATTTAATTTTACATTACAGTTCACAGCTCCTGGGTTGATAATTATCATGTAGAATGCTTGTTAAATTATTAAAAGTTTGCATTGCAAAAGCTAAGCCTCAACAGGTTGAATAGAAAATGAGACCTGGGGATAAGTAGAAATGAAATAGGAATTTAGATGGGGATAAAAAGTGAGGGAGGTTATATAAGAAAAAACAAGAGTAACTTACAGCGAAGTCTCTTACATAAAATCATAACTATTAATCTAAGAATATTTGGGGGGTGCACTTTTTTAGACATCACTTGTCTGTCAGTAAAATACAAAACTGTCTTTCATTGAGTAGAGTATTCAAAAAAGACCAAAAGATGAACTGCTACTTCATGTTTAATGATTCTTCTCATATATGTATAGTTTAGTGGAGACTTGTGGTTTTTAAATATTTTTTTAAAAAAATAAGATAATTTTTTTAAATTTATCAATTTATATAAAATATTGTGAATTGATATTTGGCAGATACAACTTTGTTAATAACTCAACTAACATTCTAGAATCATTCTACTTAGTTAGCAGGATTGAATTTATTCTTCTTCCTCAAAGTAGCCATATCTTTCAGCAGAGGCTGAATACCTCCCCAGCCATGCAGTGAATTATAAATGAACTAGAGGCCTGGTGCATGAAATTCATGCAGGTGGTGGTGGTGGGGGGTGGTTTCTCAGCCTGGATTGTGAGAGGGCACAGGCCAGGCCAAAGGAACCCAGCAGTGCACGACTGGGGCTGGGGAGGGATGCAGGAGGTTGGCAAGTCAGGGAAGGACCGCAGGAGGTTGGCAAGTCAGGGAAGGACCGCAGGAGGACTCCAGGGCTTGTCTGGCCCATCTCACTCAGTCCTGATTGGCCAGACCCCAGCAGCATGCTAACCTACCAGTGGGAGCATCTGTGCTCTGGTGGTCAGTGCATGGCATAGCAAGCAGTTGATTGGCCTTAGCATATCATTAGCATATTATACTTTGATTGGTTGAATAGCTGAATGGACTACTGCACACTTAGTGTATTAGGCTTTTATTATATAGGACTAGTACAATGAATGGTGGTCTTGTTGCCTTCTGGCTAGTAACTATTCAAGGTAGGATCATGAGACTCAATTCTGGACAATAACAGGGAAACTGCACTTTTGTGGAGAAGCTTCCTTTTTCTGTGTCTGGGCACAGCTCTGTGAGGATGTGCTGCTAGGCCAAGTCGAAGGTGTAACTAAAGTCTAAAGGCTGAGGATGAAAGACAAAAAAGGTTTAAAGAATGTGGTGATGATGTCACTGGGTTCTTGAGTTAAGAAAACTTGAAACTGCCCTCACTCTAAACTTCCTGTTAGATGAGACAATAAACAATATTAAGTCATGAGTTGGGCCTTCTATTAATTTGCACCTAGAAATATCCTAAGTGCTGATATACATATAATATACATCCTAAAACAAAGCCATATGACCTACTATTGAGAAAATTATTCAAGCATTCATTAGATCATAAATTCCCTGTATATGTGAGGAAGAAGAGCACCATGAGTTTTTATAGCACTAGAGTTACTGTAGGCATGAAATCTGATTTAGGAGTGCATATACACCAATTATTTATTTAAAATTCTAACTGTTCATTTGACAGAAAGACATCCTTTAACTAGCTTCTCTACTTATTGGCAATTAAGGCAGAGAAGATACTGAACTACTCATTTCAAACCTACTGCGTCACTCTCTGTTTGAAATCTGATTTCTTTTTCAGGAATAAAAATAGGTTATATAGGTAATCATTAATTAGGAGATTAATATTCCATCTAAAATCATATATTTTAACACTTTCTCATTAACTGGTTAACTGACAATGTCACAAAAGTAATAACATTCTTTAAAAAGAAAAAGGGAAAGAATCATTCAACTGTTAGAGAACATTTAGAAGTCCATGTCAATAACAGGAAAAGAATAGACAAATGTGTGTTCAAGATTAAACTGGTTGAGGGAAAGCAGGAAACTGACAACCCATTCTTCTAATAGGTCAAAAGCTTTCTAACAGGAATATTCCTTCCAAATAATACCTTCGAAACAAATCTCTTCTTTATAAATATCAACAGGAAACCTAAACATAGTTACTGTGTATATGTGTACTGTAGATTAAAAAGTCCTATGCGGTTAGAGTAGTTCAAGTTCATGTCAAGTCATAGAGGGACCCAGGAAGAGGCCTCTGTCTTTGTCAACAGCAGTATGTATTGTTACCATTAGAAAAGTAAGTAACGAAAATGCAGCCCTGCCCCGTTTCCCCAATAGTACAGGGAAGGGCCAAAATACATTTACTATTGTGAGCACACAAACACAGAGTTTATTTTTACATTCTTATTTATTTATTTATTTTTAAATATAGTTTTATTGATTTCAGAGAGGAAGGGAGAGGGAGAGATAGAAACATCAATGATGAAAGAGAATCACTGGTCAGCTGCCTTCTGCACGCCCTTTACTGGGGATGGAGCCTGCAACCTGGGTATGTGCCCTGACCAGGAATCAAACAACGACTTCCTGGTTCAATCATTGAGCCATGCCAGCTGGGTTGTAGTCATGATTTTTAAAAATTTAATTTGAAACTCTTTATAGGTGCTTCAAAACACTTTCTCCATCCCATAGAATCAGAGCTTCTACTTGGGGTAAGAGCATGGTTGCTGTTGAAGACAAGATCCTGCAGTCTTCTAGTTTCACCCTTGAGTTAGAAGAGCTTGTCTCAGATCAATAGGAGGCCACGAATGGTGGGTACCATGAGCATGAGCCACACTGGAATCCAAACTACTCCAGAGGATCAGGACAGTTTGCAGGGTGAACTGACGTAGACTGTGTCATTGTTGTAGCTCACAGGATTGCTGACTTTGCATCTGTAAAACTTGGAGGAGTTCTGAGGTATAAGGGTATAAGCACAGCACTCTGGAGCTGTTCTGAAATGGGTCCTGAGTCCCCATACCAGGTGTAGTTGACTTTGCATCTGTAAAACTTGGAGGAGTTCTGAGGTATAAGGTGTAAGCACAGCACTCTGGAGCTGTTCTGAAATGGGTCCTGAGTCCCCATACCAGGTGTAGTTGATAGACTGATTTTGGACCATACATGTCAAGATCAGGTAACAGCTGTTGTTCATTTCCTGTGTCTTCTCAATCGTTATATCAGGCTTAGGTACAGGATCGAACACTTTCAATGGGATGCTCCATCCCTCTTCAAACCCAGACTTCAACACCTTCAGCATGTAGATGCTGCTGTCTTCTTCCTGGACATCATAGATGTGGAGTGTGCCATCTTGAAGATCAAGTGTGACCCTGTCCTTAAACTTAGTTTTGAAGTAAGGATTAGGCTCGTTGGTCTCCCATTGTAAAATTTTCCGGTAGGTAGTGTAAAACCAGATGAGGCGTAGGTAGTTCTCAGGCAAATTGGAGATTTGAAGACTCACATTGCTGCCAGAGAGTGTTGATTTTGGATCTGCTAACTGACCTTGCTGGGAGGCAGAATTTGATGCTTGTAAGTGCCCTATCTTCCTGGTTGAGCCACATCCCATGTCTTCTTATCTGTTTAACCAGTGCACAATTATAGGCAGCCTTTTGGGTCGCATCCTGGATTTCTGTTTCTGCTTGTGGGTGTTCACTAGCAACCCCACCTGCCACCCTTCTCAAAAATACCTAATATGATTCAACCCTGCCTTCCTTATTTGAACATAGCAACAAGCAGTGAGAGCCCAAGTGTGTGGGACGGGAGCTCTTATCTATTAATTAGTGTTATTTTCCATACAAACAACTGTAAACCTACTTTGGTGCCACCCTATATATTGTCTCCTTCATTATGGATTCATCAGGCACATTGCATTGATCCTGGTATTTAGAGAATAATATTTTTAAAAGCTCAATATTGTGATGTGTCATTTCAGGCTGTTATTGGTTCATTGGCTGCCACACACACATTGTTTGAGAAATCAACTTTGTGCACATATTTATTCAACGCAGATATTTATAATTTAATTTAGTATGAGAACTCCCTTAATAAACAAGATCTTTTCTGATTTCCTTTCTGATTATAAATCCTTTCTTAAAATTAGGCTTGAGATCAAAACAAACCCCCACCCCATCACATGATGATTTTTTCTTCTTGGACCATCACCCAGAAATCTTTCCTCAGAAGTCCCCTTCCTGCATATTTTGCCTTTTTTATTGAGTTCTTTTAACTGTTGCTTTGATTTCTTCTCACAACATTCAATCTTGCTTCATCTTTTTTTTTAATTCACATCATTCTTTCTTAGTATTTCATTCCTTTTTCCTCCAACACCCTTTCCCACCTCCCCCCACACAATATAGTACAGTTATTATTGGTCAGTTTTGCATACTTTACCAACTGGTGTGTGAATCTTTGGTGGCTACCTACATTAAGTATTCACAGTACATAGGAGGCAAAAGAGCACAAACAGCTCTACTATAATTAGAGAGGAAACCATTTTTCCAAGAACGACATGCTTGCAAAAAAATTAAAGTGCTTTCAAAGTCATTCTGTAAAATGCCAGGTTACTCTGCTAGGTATAGTCTAATGTTGAACTACACAGTGTGTAATGATTTCTTTGTGTACTTCCCTCAGAACTCTGAGAGAAGAAACACATGTTTGTCACTACTGTGTGATGAAGGATTCAGACACTCATTTTTCTGGATGATTGCAAACCTCTCATTTTTCACTCAAAGCTATTATCTTTTTCCTGCCCAGACAGAGGCCTATTCTCCCCTTAGCAATGATTACTTAACTCTATTCATAGTTATTGTTTTATTTTTCTCTCATCTTTTTGTCTATGCAACTACCCAGTTGTGACTACAAAATCTTACATACAGGCCTAGCAGTTTCCCCAAACATCACTAACTTTATATGATACACCCAAACTAGTGTATATTGCATTTTATACTTTTCAAGACATATAGCATCATTTGATCATGGTGCCCCTGGATTATTGAGAAAGAACATATATTATTGCCTCTGTGTATGCATGAATACTCAGGCTTAGCACAGTTAGGTGATTTGCCCAAGTATTAAAACTGGGTTTACAACTGGTATAACTTTCAAGGCCAATGATTTTTATTGCCATACTGCCTATAACATTCGTCATCACCTGGGTAGAGTCTGTGATGTCAATGTTGTAAATTGGAGTTTACATGTAAAACAAGTTTTTCATTCATTGCCATGATCACTTAGGCCAACAAAGAAAGGTCCAGTACATACAACTCCCCAGAATGGAAGGGACCAGCTTCATATGCCAAACTCCACACTGAAAGGAGTTCTGAAGCTTACAGATATTGTCTTGTTTTCTTTAATCTTGGAGTATGCCTAATTCCCAACAGCAACCAACTGGCTTTCTCTAGGAATGGAATCTATTTCAGGTTTACATTTGAATAATAGCCTTGCAAGCTTTATTTACAAAGGTTTAATAAAGCTGTATGAAAATAGCGATGTTTTAAATGTTGAAGGGTCCAAGTACTGGTTCATCAGGTATTGTACCTAGAAGTAGGCATGCGGATTTTCTTGGTTATTTTGATTGATTCACTGATTATTATTTTTATTGATTGATTGATTTTTACCTAGGCAGGCAATCTAAGTTCATACATGCTGAGTGCTTTACATTTTGTTAGCTTCTGGGATAACAAAGAGGTTAGGCACTGCTCTGGCAGGTGCACGTGAGGTGGCTGCAGTACAGAGGAAGGGGGTGTCATTTAGAAGTAGTGACACATGGAGGGAACAATGACAAGCAGCCAGGTACCAGATCACAAAGGAAGAAAAGGCGCCTCCTGCTCACTCATCCAGACGTGAGAGAGACCAGGCAGTCAGGGCAGTTGGCCAGCGCAAGGAACAGTGTCTTCCTACCAGAGGTTTGAGGCTCTGCTGGTCTGAAAGTCATCATCCACCTCCTGCAGCCATCATTCCAATGGAGCCAGCATCTGACACATGCTGCTGCCTCTAGAATGTCCTTTCCACCTAACTCACTCCTCTTCACCTTCCATAGCTAGTTAGTCTCAGTTTTCTTGTAAAGTCCTGCCTATGTGTCCCCTGGCCTACTATAGGATGCATGGGTAACTTACTGAGAGCTAAGACTTCCTTGCCATGCTACCAAAGCCCAAGCACCCCCTTTTATCTGCTGTTGTCACCAAACTGGGATCTCCTTAAAGCTGGAGAAAGATCGCTCAGTTCTCTTTACTGAGTTTATGACACAAAGGAAATACATGCCTCCTAAATGTTTTGACCAGAAGGCGAATGTAAAAAAAAGAAAAAGAAAACCTTAACAGTGTTGCATGTAAATACTACTAAGGCAACATAAGAGCAAATTTATATTTAAAGAATGTTTTTATAAGCTTACTATTCCATACGTATACTATTTCAATATTTACATTTTCTATATCTCATATATATTCAATTTTCTGATTCTCTACATCTATGCATTTAGTAATATGTGTTGCATTTTTCCCTGAGAATTGGCAAACCTGGGGACATTACCCTTAAAACCTTACGACATTATCCCTGAGTCACCATTCCATCAGGGATAGTGGTTTCCACCTGGCCAGTGGAACGACTTCAGGTTAACCTTTCAGGAGAATTGTATAGTGTTCAGTTAAATAAGTTAAGTGTAAATTCAGACAAACAATATAAACCTTTCTCTATTCTTGAGCATGTGGCCTAAGACATGGCGATGACTAAAGGTAGCTGACTTTATGGCTGAATAATTCACCACTCATTTATACCAAAGGAAAAGCTTTAATTAAAAAGTTTGTAATTTCCTGCTATAAATGAATTTTCCATCAGCATCGATGTACATTAATGACGTTAATAATTTAAAAACTTGAACACAAACAGAAACCAATACTGTATTCTAAATGCCACTCTCATGATGGGGTGTTCTGTTTTACCTAGATGCAAAGTAGTTGCTGGTTGTCTTCAAACCAGCATTTACTATAGGGACTTCATAGTCCTGTACAAGCTCTGAGCACCATCAAGACTAGTCTCAAAGATGAGTTCTACCAGCTAGATAACAAGGAACAATTAAAATCCTTGCCAAGACTGGTTTGGCTCAGTGGATAGAGCATCAGCCTGCGGACTGAAAGGTCCCAGGTTCGATTCCGGTCAAGGGCATGTACCTTGGTTGTGGGCACATCCCCAGTAGGGGGTTTGCAGGAGGCAGCTGATCGATGTTTCTCTCTCATTGATGTTTCTGACTTTCTATCCCTCTCCCTTCCTCTCTGTGAAAAATCAATAAAATATTTTTAAAAAAATAAAATAAAATCCTTGAACTTGGTAGGGGGTGGTGGTGGTTGTGAATAATACCTACCTCAGAAGGTGAATGAAAACACACATAAAGCACCAGCAAATGCCAGAAACCACTGAGACACCAACAATGACAGATATTATGACAATAATGATAGTGATTCTATTTAAGTGGATTAGGCTCTAGTTGAGGTAAATTAACAAAAGTGATATACGCTTCTCATCTCAGCTTTGTAGTCAAGCTAGCACCTAAAATGTAACACATTTAAAGCAGATTTAATGGCCTCCTTCCTACAAGTAGTTCTTATACAGAGTTTATATTTAATTTTTGTTGTTATGATTATTTTACTAGTATTTAATTTTTCTCTGATGGCACCATCTTTTCTCTTACCACATGTCTTAAAAACAAAATATAATCAAAACAGAATGCTGTCCTTATATTTGACAAATGATAAACTGGAGGTCCTAAAAAGGATATAAAATCTCAAGGAACTCCATAAATGAACTATTCAACCAAAAGACCTCAGCTGAATTTTTAATTTCTCAGCAGATGCTGACATGAATTGAAACACACACAAACACACACACACACACACACACACACACACACACACTGGACAACAGTATTGTTTGCTAACAAAGCACTCCACTGCTATCAGTCAAACTATTTACTTACAGTGTCTTCCTCTAGTGCAAAGCTCTGGGCTCTTACAGCTATAAACTCACTAGTGTGTTTAGTGAACTTGACCTACCAATTAAGGGCCTAGGACTAAAATTCTATAGATATCTGGCACATACCAGACAGTCTTTTCTATCCACTCTACCACACAGATTTATTAGGTAACATCAGAAAAGTCTTGAAAGGACATTATAACATGCTTTCTCAATATTTTGTATTGCAATACAGTCCATTTGGAAATAGAATAACAGTATCTGCCATAATTCTTTTAAAATATTTTGCAAGTCAACAGAATATTGTACTGGGGAAAAGTTAAAGATAAGAAGAGAGTATAATTTTGTGAAAAGAGATATTCTGTTCATTACATAATGCAGTAGCAATACACGTTTTAAACTTCAGTCCTATGATTTATGGTGAGACGGTCCCTACGGATACAAATAATACATATCTACTAGATCTGCTTATGGAATCATTTATCACCATGAAAAACATTCTTGTTGAAACAATAGTGAGAACTGTTCCTGTGCTCACTGGTCTGGTGGATTCTAAGTTTGTCATTCAACAATGAAATAGACTGAGAAAGTCAAGGGGCAAGCAAAACAAGTATAATTTAGAAACTCAAAGTGTTTCAACATCTTAGGTAAAAAATAAATAAAAATATATAAATACTGCATTTTAAAGACATTCGTACAAATCATACTAAAGGTTAAGTATTTTTTTCTCTAATACTTTTTGCTCTCATGCAATTAAACTTTGAGATCTCCATTTAGATTGTGCGTTTCCTGGAGTTCACAACTATGTATTATTCACCTTTTATTCCTATCATCTTCCAAGGTGCTACATGAGCAAAAGGTGCTCAAGAACCAATTGTTGAATTAATCACTTTTTCACATTTGTTATTCCATGGCTTAAAAAAATGCCCAAATTTAATACTTTATTGCTGTAAACATATTAGCAACAATTAACTTTTCCTTTATAATTTGTTTAAATTATATTTTATTTTAGAGTTGATGTTATTACAGATGTCTCCCACCCCCATCCCCATTTGTCTCCAATCACCCAGACCCTGCCCTCCCCTCCCTCTGGCCCTTACCTCATTGTTGTCTGTGTCAATGGACTATGCATATATGTTCTTTGGATTTTCTTTTCCCCTTTACAGTTTTGATAAACTATATTTTACTTTAATAAGTAATTTTGACTTTTTTCTTGAAGACTATTATAAAATCTTTTGAGAAATAAGTAGCCTAATAATAGTCTAAATATACAATGCAAAAATCTCAAAAATTATATTACTACTGTAACTTCTTAATTAATTAATTATTTAGTTCTCCCAAAATTCATGCTAAAGCCTAGGATTTAAGACTCTTCATTGCCGACACCGGTTTGCTCAGTGGATAGAGCATCGGACTGCAGACTGAAAGGTCCCGGATTTGATTCCGGTCAAGGGCATGTACCTTGGCTGCGGGCACATCCCCAGTAGGGGGCGTGCAAGAGGCAGCTGATCAATGTTTCTCTCTCATCGATGTTTCTGACTTTCTATCCCTCTCCCTTCTGCTCTGTAAAAAATCAATAAAATATATCTTTAAAAAAAGAGACTCTTCATTCAGGTGTCATAGACTATTTGAACAGTATGTTATATTTCATCTCTTCACAAAAAATCTGCTCCAGTGTGGCGGGTCTAATTATTACTGTAATCACACAGCAGATAGAGAATTGGCCTGCGAACTGAAAGATCCCAAGTTCCACTCCAGTCAAGAGTATATGCCTGGGTTACAGGCTCAGTCCCCAGTTAAGAGCATGCAGGAGGCAGGCGATCAATGATTCTCTCTCATCATTGGTATTTCTATCTCTCTCCTTCTCCCTTCCTTTCTCTGAAGTCAATAAAAATATATTAAAGATAATAAAAAAGGCATTGATTTTTTAAAAAAATAAATATCCATTTAAAAATTCATTAGCTAATCAATTAATTTGAGAAAATATACATAATTAACTCAACCTGCAAAACCTTGTATTCAAAACGTATTAATGCTCTAGTTCAGAAGAAGGTTGTAAACAAGAAATGTGTTGAACAGAAGATGAAACTGGTAGCATGATGTTGTAGAATAATTAGGATTTCACAAGATAGGAAATTAAAAGAGTTCTGTCATTAACAAGCCAGAAGACAGAGATCTTGTCTGAAAAGTTAACAGAAAAATTAATAAAAATGAAGCAATAGGGCCTTCACTCATTTTAGCCCCATTTTTCTAGATTTTGACCCATTCCCATATTTTTTCAATCAACCTTCTCTGGCATTATTCTACTCAGGGAATTTCACAGTGTTTTACTAATTCTGCATGCAAACTAGTATAAAATTACATCTAATTATGAATTGTCCACTTTATATTTGTTACTCTTGAATCTGCAAGGAAAGGGAAAGTTATTTGAGTTCAGATGACATATTTTTCTGTACCCCTCATAAAACCCACTACTATGTGCACCATATAGGGGACTCTCCCCAGGATTGTCACTTAGTTATTGTCCAAAGAGAGATCTTTTGCTAGTAAGTGGGGGCCCTACTATTCATAAAGTGAGACCAGCATGTAGGATCCACCTAGTTTTTTAATACAAAAATAGTAATGCTCTTACATCTAATTAGGGGTGACAAATCAATAGAAAAAAAAAACCTACGAGTGTCATAAAAGTGATAAAATTTACCTTTATCCCTCAAAGAAATATCCAATCTATGTATACGTATGTATTTCTATGTATATACAGTACTATATACAGTATATGTAAAATGCCTAAGTAGTTTTAAATAAAAGCATAGACTAAAACAAGTCACACAGAAAGGCAAAGAAAGTTAACAAGGAAGAATGCAATGTTGAAATAGAAAAGCTGAAAATGTTGACTTACTAGGAAAGCAAACAAAATTAATCATTAAAGTTGCTACAATAATAATTAATCCACTTTCAATGAGTAAATCAAAAGAAGGTAATTTAGGTAAATCTCCACAACAAGTACATAAGATTGGACATAATTACAGCATTTCAATTACAGATTAAAGAGAAATTGAATAATAATGAAAACCTGATACCAGGATTAAGACGTTCTAGTTAATTAAATATTAACCAATGCAACTCATACAGCAAACATCTGGTACCTTTTTTACCAAACACACAATTGGAAATATGGAGATAATATAATATTTATTAGCGTAATTCAAATGCACTTAACAACCTTAGAGTATCTAAAGATTAGATATAAAAATCATTATTGTCTCAAAGAAGTTTTTGAGAATCAATAACTCTCAACCAAAATTTCTGACTGAAACAGTGATAGATGATTTCATATATTCTAATTTATTCCCCAAACAACCTGAGAAATAAGTGATACCTTAATTTTACACTTTAGGAACATAAGGGTCAATGAGTTTTACATGCTTCTGGTCCCAAAGGTCTATAGATTGGACTGTAACGAGAAATATCATCTGACATGAACTCCTCCATCCCTATATCATAGCTGCTCCTTCAACATAACCAGGCAAACTATTGGTACAATTTTAAATCATGCAATTATAATTAATTGATTTACATAACATTGAATAGGAAGAAATCAAAATGTCAGTTACATATTTAGAAAAGTGATACACAGAGCTCTTTAAATGTGCATTAAGAGGTGAAAATACCAAGAAAACTATTCACTGTGCTTTGCGAACAGCAAGTAATTATAGCAGCTGAGGTAGTTAGAAGGCAGAAATTAATTCAACCAGCCAGGTCCATGAAGCTCATGAAAACAAGAACAGCCACTGAAAGACCCTTCATGAGAAAAGTGTGCTATCATTAAGTACCATTCAGTAGAGTACCATATCTGGAAATGGATTTTGGGGAGAAGAGAGATAATCTATTAAGAATTGAAATTGAACCAAGAAAACACTAACCATGTGTCTATCAACCCAGCTGCTAAAATGATGGCATCACTTTTGGCAGAGATGATTTCACTAACTTTATAAGAACTATAATTTAATATACACAATAAAGAAAACCAGTCAATACCCCTCTGCAGTAATAATAAAAAAATCTTCAAGTGTACGAATTTCTACATCAAAGAGAAGGATAAGAGAAACTTATTTGGACATTTAGGACATTAGGACATTTATTTAATGTTTTATTGTAGTAAACAGAAAGGCATTAGATTACCAAAAAAAAAGTGACTAAGTCTCATTTTTTTAGTTACTTCAAAGCTGCATTTTCTTTAATAATTACCCAAGGAAATTTTTTGAAATAACTATAGTATTGTCAAAATCATTCTTTCAAACTCAACACACCTTAAGTTTTCATTCTTCCCTCTCTTCTCCTGCACATACACACCCTTTCTAGCCCTAAAATTGTAAAATCATTTACCTATATTACAATGACTGAATGAGTTCCACCTTAACAATCAGAATAGAGCCTAGCAAGAATGCAAAATTATGAAGTCTTTTTTTACATTAAATGCAAGTTGAAAATATGAGTCAATTATAGCTTAATGATCTACAATAGACTTCCAGAAAGCTCACAATCAATAATTTGATTAATAAGCAGTAGTACTTTAGTAAATACACATTACTTACAATTGAAATTATTTCCAGTTTTAGAGATTTCTATGAGCAAACTCAATCACCAAACCAAAAAAGAGTGTCAAATTTATAAGACCCATGAAAATTACATTTTGAAGATTTTGACGCCTCATGGTGATAGAGACTTCCAGTAATTGTTTCTTTGTGGCTTTATGATTAAATAAAATTATAAGCCTCACATGAAAGAGCTATTATTCTGCATGAAATGGATGAGATATTATCTTAACAAACAACTTACACTATTGAAAGTTATCAAAACCTATAATTGAAGATAAGATAAATGAGTTTGGTATGGATAAACCTGGATTCTATATTTCTTGCTCTCTCTCTCTTCGACTTCTTCACCAGAAAGTCTCCAACTACAGCCTGAGTTTCCTCTTTCCTTTTCACTCTAGAGGAAGAGGACTTTGTCTCCCTAAGATTGAAGTTCCTCTACTTATGCTCTGGATAATCTACCCTCCCATTGTTCTTGAGCTCAGTATCCAATCCTTCTTGATTCTCAAGGAATGTTTCATTTTCCAAGAATTTCATCTCTTTGGTATTTACATATGCTCAAGTTACACCTATAATAATTACAAACAAAACCAAACCAAGTACACTATTGCCTTACTGTCCTATGTACGCATATATGTAAGTCTTAAAGGAGGGACACACTGTCAGTGAAAACAACAATTCGAACAGCACCACCACAACAGAGAAGAAGTAGAAGGAGGAGACCAACCTAAGCAAAAGTGATAAAAGAGCTTATTAAAACTTGCCATGTGCCCAGATAATAAAATTAAGTACTTCTACATACTTATTACAAACACACACTAACAAGTAAGCATGATGGAAGTTTTTGCCTGTGAACAGTAGAATAATGATCTAAATATAAAACTAAAAATAACACACTGCAAGTTCAGAAACATATATTAAGAATGAAAGTGACTCAAAAATTTAAAAAATTAATTTTGACTGAAAAAATTAATTGGATAGACATGGCAATTTAAGACAATACACTTGTAAAATGATCAGAAATAGTGTGCAAAATAGTGTGCCTTACTGAATCCAGCAAGCAGACTAGAAAATTCATTTTTGGAAGGCAGCTATACTCACCACTATACCACCAATGCCTTGAAAAATCATTTTTGGAAGACAAACTCAGTAGGATCTCTTGACATAATTTCAAGATTAATTTTAAAATGTAGCAAAGAACCATAGCTGGTTTTCCTCAGTGGATAGAGCCTACAGACTGAAAGGTCCCAGGTTCAATTATGAACAAGGGCACACGCCAGAGTTGTAGGCTTGATCCCCAGTAGGGGGTGTGCAGCAGGCAACTGATCAATGATTCTCTCTCATCATTAATGTTTCTATCTCTCTCTCTACCTTCGTCTCTGATATATATATATATATATATATATATATATATATTAGAGAAAATCTGCTGCACAAAATTCATGCACAGGGGGTCGGGAGAGAGGTGTCCCTCAGCTCGGCCTGAACCCTCTCCAATCTGGGACCCCTCAAAGGATGTCCTACTGCTGGTTTACAGGGATCAGGCCTAAACTGGCAGTCAGACAACCCTCTTGCAATCTGGGACTACTGGCTCCTAACCGCTCACCTGCCTTCCTCCCTGCATGATTGCCTCTAGTCACTCTGCCTGCTGTCCTGCTTACCCCCAATTGCCCCCCACCGCCAGCCTGCTCACCCCCAAAAGCCAGCCTGCCAGTGTGCCTACCCTGCTGCCCTGCTCACCTTCAATTACACCCCTGCTGGCCTGCTCACCCCTACCTACCCTCCCCACTGGCCTGCTCACCCCCAACTGCCCTGCTGCTGGCCCACTCACTCCAAACTGCCCCTACACTGTCCTGATCACCTCCAACTGACTCCCACTGATGGGGTGAGGAACTGAGGGCTGTTTTCAGGCTGGCCACACCCCCTTCAGGGTGGTGGTCTCGTTTGGGGTGCCTGGCCAGTCTGGATGAGGGGCTAATGGCTGTTTGTAGGCTGGCCACATGCCCCAGCAATCCAGACTCCCAGCCCCTCCTTTCTTCTTGTCTTTCTTTTTTTTTCAGCGCCTTCTTGAGCGGAGACTAGGGCCAGCTGGAAGTAGGTATCTGGGATTTATTTATCTTCTATAATTGAAACTTTGTAGCCTTGAGCAGAGGCCAGGGCTGGCCAGGTTGGGCAGGAAGCTTGGCTTCCTCCATCTCCAGGGGCACCCCAAACCTTTTGCTCATTCCAGCTCCATGGCCACTGCCATCATGGTTGGGCTAATTTGCATACTTGCTCATGATTGGCTGATGGATGTGACTGGTGGGTATAGTAGAGTGATGGTCAATTTGTATGTTTCTCTTTTATTAGTGTAGGCTAGTGGCCCGGTGCCTGAAATTCATGCATGGAGTGGGGGGTGTCCCTCAGCCCAGCCTGCACCCTCTCCAATCTGGGATCCCTCCAGGGAGATTGCTCTCACAATCCAGGACTGCTGGCTTTAACTGCTTGCCTGCCTGCCTGCCTGACTGCCCCTAATCACGTCTGCCAGCCAGCCTGATCACCTTTTAACCACTCCCCTGCCAGCCCGATCGATGCTTAACTGCTCTCATGCTGTCCCAATTGCCCCAACTGCCCTCCCATTCTGGCCCGGTCATCCCCAACTGCCCTCTCTTGCTGGCCTGGTCACAACTAACTGCCTTCCCCTGAGGCCTGGTCCCCCTCAGCTGCCCTCCCCTGCAGGCCTGCTTGCTCCCAGCTGACCCCCCCTAACAGCCTGATCACCCCCAACTGTCCTCCCCTCCTGGCCTGATTGCCCCTAACCACCTCTGCCTCGGTCCTGCCACCTTTTGTCCAAAAGGACATCTGGAAGGTCTCCCAGTCAAATTAGCATATTACCCTTTTAGTAGTATAGAGGACTGGGGCATGGGTGGAGGCTAGCTGGTCTGCCCTGAAGGGGGTCCCAGATCATGGTGGCAGTCCCCTTTGGGGCTGGGGCTGGCCTGTGTGAAGGACCTGGAGCAGTTTGCAGGCAGTCACACTCCATTGGAGCAGGGGTCCCCAATGGGGATGGCACTGGCCTGGGAGAGGAGCTGAGGGCTGTTTAATTATCAGGTTGGCCACACCCACTTCAGGGTGGGAGTTTCTGCTGGGGGTGTGTCCAGCCTGGGTAAGGAGCTCATGGCTGTTTGTAAGCAGGCCATACTCCCTTCAGGGTAAGTGTCCCTGTTGGCGGGTGTGTGGCTGGCCTGGACAAGGGGTTGAGAGCCACTTGGGAGCAGTTTGCAGGCCAGCCAAGCCCCCAGCTTTGTACAGAAGGTCTTCTGGTCTAATTAGCATATTACTCTTTTATTAGTATAGATATATATACAGATATATATATATATATATATATATATATATATATATATATATATGCATATATAGAAAGAGAGAAATAAAATGTAGCCAAGTTGCTGAGACTGGTTTGGCTCAGTGTAGTCGGCCTTTAGACTGAAGGGTCCCAGGTTCGATTCTGGTCAAGGGCATGTACCTTGGCTGCGGGCACATCTCCAGTAGGGGCTGTGCAGGGGGCAGCTGATCGATGTTTCTCTCTCATCGATGTTTCTGACTTTCTATCCCTCTCTCTTCCTCTCTGTAAAAAATCAATAAAATATATATTTTTTAAAAAATAAAATAAAATAAAATAAAATGTAGCCAAGTGTAGGTAGAGAAAATAATAACAATAGGTTTGGCAGGAAGAGAAGGGAAAGTAAGACTAGACTCAAAGATAATGAAAGCTGTGTTTTTTTGAAGGCAATATTAATCTCTCTAGTGTGACTTAATGTTCAAAGTGCGAACTACCTTTAAGAACTCTGAATCAATCTGCCCTGTTAGTAATTTACAACCAGGTAATCCAATAAACTCAGAATAACTGATGAAAATGCAATAATCAATGTTGTAAATGAAAATTAATTTAACTGTCATACTGTCCAATGAGATTACAATATATCATTTACTTATTAACCTTATCAACTGCCATATCTGTGGTGCTCCTAGTTTATCATGTGAAGTCATAGATGAAAGCTCATCTAGAGGAAAGAGGTCATGATTGAAACCCTTTTTCATCAGCCATTAATAGTGACTTTAGGCAAATTACTTAATTTTACTGAGCCACTACTGCCACTAAAACAGGATTAATTAAAACTTCTTTAAACCATTGTGACTATTAAATAAAACAACACAGAGAAAGTGTCCTTCCCCATAAAAATTCACCACCTATAATAATCTATAATAATAAAAGCATAATATGCTAATTAGACCAGATGTCCTTTCAGACATCCTATTCCTTTCAGACGAAGCCAGGGCTGTGAGGGAAGCCCAGATCCCAGGTGCCAGAGGGAAGCCAGTGCTGGCAGCTGAGGGAAGGAAGGCCTAATCTTGCAGGAATTTCATGCATTGGGCCTCTAGTTTACTTAATAAAAATAGCGACCATTTAGCCACCTCTCGGTGTACTAGCTCCCTCATTTATTATATCCAAATAAGAATTCTCTTTAAGATTTTTGTGTGGCATAAATTTTGAAATATATGAACAAGCTTTAAGGAAATTCCATCTATGTGTACATATTTACAGTGATTCCAACTAGCTACTCTAACCTGAAGCTCAAATATCCATCCTAGCTTTCTTGGATGCTATAAGAGCAGGAGCCAAAAATAAATAAATAAATAAACAAACAAACAAACAAAGCATGAACCAACAGTCATATTTATCTTTCTCCCTAATCTGTTACTCTTGCTTTATTTTCCTTCTTAGCACTCCTCCTGGCCTGGCTTAGCTGCAGGTATATGTTTATTCATTGCTTATCCCCACTGAGCTGAGCTCAATGAGAGCCTTTATCTGTGCTTTCCACTGCAGAATGGCTGGCATAATAGATGCCCAATAAATATTTGCTGAATATAAGCACGAGTTAGGGAGAAAATTACCTAGAGACCATCTCTGAAAAGGAAAATGCTCTTTTAAAGCGAATTTAACATTGGAAGAGGAAAACTGTCCTGGTTTGAAATACCACATCTTAGCAGCAGCCTCTGGGGGGCCTTGTGGTGTTGGCAGAACCAGATTCTCTGCTTCCTTTACACAAAGGGAAATACAAAAGCATTGAGATGCAAAGTATAGGAACAGGTTTAGAACCCAAAATAAAGACTGTTTTCAGATGTAACCTTCAAGCCTTATTGAATGAATTCATCATAATTTCTTAGAGAATAAGAGGATAGCAATCTGAAAGTCTCGCTGAATAATAAAGAGCTTATTTTGAGCCTTTGCCATATGCCAGTTATTGTTTTAGGTATTTTATAGTGATGATTTCATTGAATCCTCACTAAACCCCTGAGTGGCTCCAGTATCATCCTTGAATTCTGGCTATGTACCAAACACCTTGCTAAGGTATTTCACACAGTCGTTTGTTTATTTTGTTTCACATAGATAAGATAGTCACCCATAATTTGCTAATGAGTAACTGAAATGTGACTCAAAGAGATTAGCAAAATTTACCCACATAACACAGAAGTTCGGGTACTAGAGCCAGGATTCATACCTGAGCCTAAGACATCAAAAGCTTCTAATTCTAGCATAAAATAATATTGAATGCCAACATTCATGGAAATTGTTTTTAAAATTGGAAGAGATAGAAAGCTTATTTTGTCTAAAATAATACACTTCCACTACTAATCTGTATAAAACAGAAAGAGAGATCTTCTAAATTATCAAGTGGTTCAATTTGGAGTAGAAAATATATATTAATTATGCCCTCCCCATTAACTATTTAGAAATATCTGCATCCAACTTCTGTTTCACTACTGAAAAAAATACTATTTGCCCAAACATCAAAGTAAACCTATTTAGCATTTTAAGGAGCTCAATGTTACTTTAATTACATTAGAAGAGTCTTTCCAGTATAACCCAGGGGAATTCAAAACGTGCATTTTATCTCTGAAATAAAGGAACATAATTGTCCTATGTGAGCTCACATTTAATTTATTATAGGTCTATCACCTCAAACGCATATTTGCTCATCTTACAGATCCATGATACAACTGTGTCAGTGACCAAAGGTAATACAGAAAACTCAGCATTACCTGGAGAAAGATGGTCCCTCTTTTGTCTGCTTCTGGAGAGGTGTGTGTGTGTCTGTGTATAAGTATATATAAAGACATACATTTATAATCTACACATGTATGTATACCTATAGGTATATGCATAAAATACATTTTACAAGCTAGCACTTCTGGAGTTATAAGGTTGGAAATTTAAAAAACAAAACAAAAGAGCTTTTCATATGCTTATTGTACCCAAACAATACAAAAACTTCAGAATATTGCTTATTTAGATCACTTAATGTTCCAGATTTTGAAAATAGTAAAAGTAAGCTTTTTCTGTTCTTCTTTTCATTATAAGTATATCCATTTGTATTAAAGATCATAATCAAATTTCAAGTTTCTTGCTTAAAATTCTAGGATGTTGATGGGTCATGGTGAGGGGTAGTTTGGCCCATTCTTTTGTGTAATGTAAAGTAGCACTAATCACTTTTCCCCTTTGATTTACTGTATTTTTTATAATCACTTATAAAACATGAGATACAATGGAATGTAAAACTATAATCTTAAGAGTAGACAGATGAGTAATGGGAGTTGACTTCCTGGTTTTTCACTGAGTTGTAATTAAGGATTCTTGGAAGGTAGCTTAGGGGGACAATTGAAAAAAAAGATTTATGATGTACTTTTAAAATATTTTCAGCATGGACAAAGGTTTATCTTTGAAGTCTGGGGATATAATTAACGTGGAAATAGACTTCTGATTCATAATGCTCTTATAATTTCCTCTTTGCAGACAGGTTTCTGGCTCTCCTTCTTCACTGTTCCGAGGCAGTCTCAAGGTGAGGAAAGGGGAATACACAATAGCTTCACTCATAGCTCAATTAAATCTGGCAACTGGGATTTTTTCCCCTCAATTACATATAAGTGTTGTTTTTTTTATTTTAGAAAAGTTTTAGATTTACAGAAACTTGTGAAGATAGTGCAGAGCACCAATAACACCTAAACTTTTTTCTTCTGTTAATAACATCTTAACATTCCTATGGTGCATTTGTCATAATTAATGAACCAATATAGATACATTATTAACAGGTGCCAATATTTTGTTCAGATTTAATTTGTGTTTACTTAAAGTTCTTTTTCTGTTTCAGGATATCACATTTATATTTAGGTACTATATTCCCTTAGGCTTCTGTTTACCAAGACAATTTTACAAACATGCCTTTCCTTTATTTCTTCTCTCCTTCATCCCTCCCTTCCCCCCTTTCTCCCTTCTTCCCTTTCTCCCTTCCTCCCTTCTTCTCTTTCTTTCCTCCTTTCCTTCCTTCCTCCCTTCCTTCCTTCCTTCCTTCCTTCCTCCCTCCCTCCCTCCCTCCCTCCCTCCCTCCCTCTCTTCTTTCCTTCCTTCCTTCCTTCCTTCCTTCCTTCCTTCCTTCCTTCCTTCCTTCCTTCCTTCTTTTTTTCCTTCCTTCCTTCTTTTCTTCCTTCCTTCCTTCTTCTTTTGGATGACCTTGAAAGCTTTGAGGTATTTTTTGGAATGACCCTCAATAGAAATTTGCCTGTTGTTTTTTGCATGTTAGACTGGGGTAAGAATTTTTAGGAGCAACACAACAAAAGAAAATGTCATTCCTTTATACAGTATATGAAGAATGCATATTATCAACATGTCTTATTACTGTTGATGTTATTCTTTGTCACCTGGCTAAGAACATGTGTCAACTTCCTCCACTGATAAATTACTCCTTCTCCCCTCTTTACTCTTTGGAAGAAAGTTATGACGCACAGCTCACACTTAAGCACTGGGGAGCTATGTTCTACCTGTTTGAGGGCAAAATCTCTGCACAAATTATTACCTTTCTTCCACATGGGAAATGTATCTAACCTCCTCACCTATTTATTTATTTAATCATTTATGTATATCTGTTTACATCAGTATAGACTTATGGATATCAGTTTAAATGTTTGTTGTGATATGTACTTTTTAAAGCCATTTCTACTTCAGGCAATTTTATCTACTGGAGATTATTCTTTTAAAAATACAAAATATACCAATAGCTTTTTAATATTTATCAAGAACCTGATAGAACACAGGTTCTTGATAAATATTAAAAACTTCTCAAAAGCGGAAACCGGTTTGGCTCAGTGGATAGAGCATTGGCCTGCAGACTGAAAGATCCTGGGTTCGATTCCAGGTCAAGGGCATGTAGCTTGGCTGCAGGAACATCCCCAGTGGGGGTTGTGCAAGAGGCAGTTCTCTCTCATCGATATTTCTGACTTTCTATCCCTCTCCCTTCCTCTCTGTAAAAAATCAATAAAATATATTTTTAAAAATTCTCAAAAAAAAAAAAAAAAGCTTGCCCTGCTGGTGTGGCTCAGTGGTTGAGTGTTGACAGTTGAACCAGGAGGTCACAGTTTGAGTCCATGTCAGGGCACCTGTCCAGGTTTAGGGCTCGATCCCCAGTAGAGGTTGAGCAGAAGGCAGCTGATCAATGATTTGCTCTCATCATTAAGGTTTACAACCTTCTATCCCTCTCCCTTCCTCTCTCTGAAATCAGTATAAACAATTTTTTTAAAACATAGTCTAATGTAATTTAAATCAATTCCAAATTTATTCCATAAAGATGTATTAATAATATAAATAACTATATAGAAATTTATTTGAAATTCTAGCATCAATGGCTTTCACTTGAATTAGTGACAAATGAAAAATTAAGTATTAAGATATAAATACATTTCCATAAAATGTTGAAAATCTATACATTTAAAGTTTGCATCAAATGTACTCAAGAGAAGAAAATAGAAGAATATTTTATTTGCTAACAACTAGAAGGATAAAAGCTTTCCCAACTCTCTAAAATGACTGACATAAAGTAAAATTTATTAGACTTCATAATTACATAACTTCTCCATGATTACATCTGTTGGTACAGGTAATATGTCGACATTACTTAAGGTAACTTTTTGAAGATACATATTGTGATTCAGTCTAATTCAATAATCTCAAAGTTGAAATATTAAAAGGTACTTTACTGACATTTAATATTGTGTTTCTATTTGCATGAAGTTCAAGAAAAAGCAAAAATAATCAATAGTGACAAAAGTCAAAATGATGGTTATAATAGCAGTAATATCAACTGACTGGGTGTGTAAAAATCACCAGGCTGCAGACATCAGATACATGTTAACACTTGATTGGATGTATTTGTTTTCTTTATTGAAAACAAAGCTTGGTAGTGTATCCCCAAATCCATAAGCTACATATTTGCTTGTATATGGGTACAATTATATAATACATCGAGCAACCTAAAACTACGAGCCAAAGAAAGTCCAAATATGTCTAAAACTTTAGGAATCTGTACACAGAGACGTGAAACATAAAGCTTTAGGGGTTTTGTACCTTAAAATGGATGAAATAGAAAAGTGTTTTTTGTCTTCCTTTGCATCTTTTAACCTCAATGTCTGAAGACTTCATTCCTTTATATCTCATTTCACAAAATAAAGCTTAGCTTTAAGGCAATAATAAAATATTAATATAAATAATAAAATATTGAGAGATTTATAGTGCTCTGTCATCACAACATTTTAATTTCCAGAATACTTGATGAAATATATATTATTTTATTAAAGGCAACTTACTAAATATTTTAATTATCAGTTTTCTTCATATACACATATATATTTTTTAAATCTAGACATGCCAGTTTAAAGTTAAGATATATGTGTAATTATATAAAAGTATATAAATTATATATATAAAGATGCCAGCTGCTAAAGAGCACAACAGAAAAACTTTTCATTAGAAGCACAAAAGGTATGGTATATTTCTTTTCAGTAATAAAAGAACAAAAATTGATTGGTATGGGAAGCTGTCATCTGAAGAATATTAAACAATATAACAAATGTTAGTAGTACTGTGATAATATGCTACTTCTATGTTGGTGCCCAGAACTCGTCCTTAGCCCCTCTGTGGATAATGTCAACTGTGATTTCCTTCAGTCATTTGAACAGGACTAATTTGGACAGAGTTACTTGAATAAGGCTCAATTTGAATTTCAAAATATTTTAGCTCCCTTAGAGCAACTGTTCTTATTAACAAACAAGCTTATGGTCAGCTTCCCTGTTTTGACTGTTCAATCCATTTAAGACATGCAATACATGGGAAAGTAGGCCATTGCCTAAACATTGTCTCATTCAGACTCTTTAATAATTCAGTGAGGTGGATATTCTGCCACTTCTGAACATAGATATCCATGTGGCTATAGGTCAAGTAAATAAAAAGTAGTAGGCAGGGATTTGAATATAGAAGAGTCTGACTCCAAACTTTATAGTTTCTCCAAATCTCTGCACTATTTCAAGAAAAATGTCTTTGGTGTCAAAATAATTTTAAAATTAGCTTAAATCAGCAGACTTCCTCAGTTAAAATAAAAATCAAATGATTTTGAAAAGTGTTTGTATTTTGAGAAACATAAACTCTGCTTTAAAAAAGCTTACTAGGAAGGGAACACATACACACACCCCTGCAGTTTGTCCCATGGGTGGGGAACAGTTCTGCCTAAGAATTTGTCTGGCCCAACTTAAATGAAAACTGTAATTGTAAACCTTTTCATTTTTTTTCCAGTTCTAAAAGTGTATGGTCTGGTAGCTGCTTAAGTGCATCTTTTGTTTGAGAAAATATAATGAACCCTGTTATATATGCCAAGGTATGTTGGAGCTTAGTGGTTGTAGACTGAAAGTTAAAATCTCTGCGTAACAAAATAATAAAAATGTGTAACTTTCAGGAGACAGAAGTTGAGATGGAAGATGGATTACAATAGAGAAAGGATCCCTGAAAGAGTAAGGACATGACCAAAAGCTGGGCCTAAGAAATAAAACAACGAACAATAGTCCATATGAGACAAGCAGTCATGAAATTCTAGATTCTCAAGAAATTTAAGTTGTTTTATTTCCATGTCATGGTGAGTCCACCTCCCTTATTTATGCCAAAGACTGTAAATATCTAACAACATTCTGCCAGTAGAGAAGAAAGGAATTGCCCTATATGTGGCTCAAAATTACAGAGTGCAGGAAGGCAAGGTGAGGAGTGGTGATCAAGAATCCAATAGCCAGCCAACTGGTGTGGCTCCGTGGTTGAGCATTGGCCTATGAACCAGAAGGTCAAGGTTCAATTCCCCATCAGGGCACATGACTGGGTAGCAAACTCCATCCCCAGTAGGGGGCATGATGCAGGAGGCAGCTGATTAATGATTCTCTCTCACCACTGAAATCAATAAAAATATTTTAAACATAAAATATTAAAGATTATTGGCTGTGTAAGAAGCCCCAAGAAAAGAAACCCATAGGATTTCACAAGGATTCATCCTTCTGAGGGTCAGGGGTTGTGTTTTTTGTGCATATCTATGTTTCTGGTTCCTGGTTCATTTCCTATACAAAGTATATTTTCAGTTAAATATTGTTCATAGGCACTGAATTTTGAAGAACAGAATCCTTTGTTTCACTACCTCTGTTCTGAATAATTCATTCAGTGGCTCACATATCCAAATAATAAAATAGACATTGAGAATACAACATTGAACAAAATGGACCCAGGTCCATATACTTGAAATATTAAAAAAGTATATAATTATTACATGATATGATGTGTTACTATGATGGCAAGAAGTAGGGCAGAGGCTAGTATGATAAAATCATATGAACCTCAAAGGACTAGTGGTTTTCAATGGGTAGGAAGTGTCCTTGGGCACTGATGACTATGTTTACATGCAGCGACATGGGAAAATGAGCTGCAATAAAGTGGGAATGCGAGAAGGTGGAGGGGACATTCAAAGAAGATTAGAAGGAAAATATTAGATCATCACTATCACTAATGCCCCCTTATTCTATTCATAAATGTATTTGCTGTTTCAATAATTCTTTTAATTTCTCTGGACCTCAGCTGTCTTGTCAGTAAAATAAATAACCGTGTACTAGTCAGCCATTTGATAATGTAAGGTCTTTTCTATTTCAAATATATATCATTTAAATCATTATATTACACACTTAAGAAGAATTATACTTTACTAGTATATATAATTTATATGCCCAAGATATCCTTGATTTTAAGACACATCATAGACTTAATAACAGCTTTGAAGGAAAAGAAAGAAGACAATATTCCAACTCTAAGGTATACATTTTGGCAGTGAGGATGTGTAAAAAATGTGCATCTTAGAGTCAAGGGCCTAAAAATATTCAATAGAGGCATAACAAATTATCAGCATGCCATCAATTAGTTTTATTTCCATTAACTTAATAAGATGGTGCTCTTATAATAAAAACGTACAGAAATAGCCTTTTTACCCATGGCAATAATGTCCAGAAAAGTAATAAATAATGTACACAATAAATGTGTAAAGGGTAATTGTATGTCTCCCATTCCAACAACTACTATTTTACTTTTCTTTCTTTTTTTTATATTTTATTGATTTTTTACAGAGTGGAAGGGAGAGGGATAGAAAGTCAGAAACATCAATGAGAGAGAGACATCGATCAGCTGCCTCTTGCACGCCCCCTACTGTGGATGTGCCTGCAGCCAAGGTACATGCCTTTGGCGGAATCGAACCCGGGACCCTTCAGTCCGCAGTCCAACGCTTTATCCACTGAGCCAAACCGGTCTCGGCAAGACCCTTATTTTACTTTTCTTAATAATGACTTCAGTTAAAAAGATTTTAGAAGAGTGACTTCTCTAATGATAAAATATCAAAACATTTGAATTTTCTAGTTTTTTACATACAAAAGCCCCTAAGGGTAATATTGTACATCAGACATGAAATTCCAGGCCATTGCTGTCTGTTTTGACTTTGTAAAATCTTCATTTAATATATCCCAAAATATGTTTAGTTTGTTGATTTTTAAAGTACTTCATTTGGCCAAAAGCAATATAGGTAAATTTATTTCTTCCCTATATAAAAATTAAATTTGGGAAGGAAATTAACATATATTCACAAACAGATATAATTACTAACTCATTATGTCAACATCTCACATTCTCTTTCAATTATAGTGTACTATTAAAGAGGCTACACCTAATTATATACCAGCTAAACCTAAATAAAGATTATTTTAAATATATGAATTAAGCTCCATGCTCTGAACCTTAAAAAAAAAAAAAAGCTAAAAAAACTAGTTCAAAAACAATAAAGATAAAATAACCACACCATTCACTATTATTCATTGAATAGACTTCGAAAATCAGGACTGGATGTGGTTACTAATTATTTTTAAATACTTTTAATTACTAGCATTAAAGGGAAACATTGCAGAAAGCAATTAATTTGTAAATAAACAAAGAAGTAACTTCAAAGAAAACTCAAAAGCCGTTTCTTCAAGCCATCTTTTGAAAGGAAATATAAAGACGAAGATTCTTTTTTCCAAATACCATTCAATGTCATTATAATGACCAACAATTGTTACTAGATTGTGTTTTAATAACCTACATAATTCCTGAAAAATGCACAAACCCACACTCCACCAGACACCATCTAATCAGTCAGAAAATATTCATTCATCACTTACTAAGGCATGCAAGAAGCAGGGAACAAAAAAGTAAAAAAAAAATCAGTTCCTGCAAGACTGCGGCTCACGGTCTGTAGAAAGACACACAGGACCGAAAAGCAGCAAACGTGGAAGTGGGCATGGGTCAGACAACCAACTGGAACATAGACAAATTTGTGATGAGGAGGGGGAATTAAAGAAAAGATACATAGTTGGAAATTTTTGACACTTATTTTGTTTAAAAAAAAAATGCCATGTAACCCCCATGCCTACCTACATCAGTTGAAATATTATTTTAAGGAAATGCTTAATATGCCACCCCAGCCAAACAGCCTAGCCTAAAATGCACAGAAGAGCCATGCAATGAATGTTGGCCAAATGAATAGCCTTTTTTCCCTCTCTCCAAAAAGCTCTTTCGTATAAAAGTTCAAAACTTCATTAGTGTGCAGTCAAGTGTCTATTCACGAGCAGATGAACAGTTTTTAAACTGCAATTTGCATTCTTGAAATTGGAGCCTTTTTTTCTGTGAAAATCATTTCTCACTTCTTCATTAAGCATTTATTCAGTACCTGTGATACATAAGACATTCATTTAGTTGCTGGTAAACAGACATGAGAAAAATACTCTTACTTTCCCAGCTCTTAAATTACTGTGGGAAAAAAAAAACACTGTTTACTCATTTTTATCTAGCAAGAAAAATATTAGCTAGTGATATGTGCCAGGCAGAGAATTGAAATGATGTGACGTGATAGAGACATGGAGGGTCCTTTGGTGCTCACAGAAAATGTCTTAGTTTTTATTCCTCCAGAAGCAGAGTTTTGGACAAGAATTTAGGACAAAAAAAGATTATTTGGTAGGTAGAAGGAACATCAGGAGTGAGAGTGGGGAACAGAGACAAGGAAATCAAATAGCTCCTGTGGGTAAACCTGGGACTTGGTGAACACATACAAGCTTCTGAGTTTCCCATCTGAGGGGTGGGGATCTGGGTAAGATATATATCAAATTCTATCAGGCATTGGTTGAGAGTTGATGGGAGGGAAAGAATCATTTCCCAACTACAGTTGTCCCTCGGTATTCATGGGGATTATGTTCCAGGACCTGCAGATACCAAAATCCATAGATGCTCTAGTCTGTTATACAAAATAGTGTGGTACTTGTATATAACCTACACATACCTTTCAAATCACCTCTAGATTACATATAATACCTAATACAGTGTAAAGGCTATGTAAATAGTTGTTATACTGTATTGCTTAGAGTGGTGATCGGCAAACTCATTAGTCAACAGAGCCAAATATCAACAGTACGATTGACATATATTTTGAGAGCCAAATTTTTTAAACTTAAACTTCTTCTAATGCCACTTCTTCAAAATAGGCTTGCCCAGGCCATGGTATTTAGTGGAAGAGCCACACTCAAGGGGGCAAAGAGCCGCATGTGGCTTGCAAGCCACAGTTTGCCGACCACGGGCTTAGTGAGTAATAAGAAGAAAAACATCTGTATTTGTTCAATACAGATGCAACCATCACAAGCCTAACTACATTGCATTTGTTATATAATTGCCTTTCACTTCCATTTTATAGAATATTATTTCCCATTGTATAAATGTGCCCAGAGCAATTATTATGCACTTAGAAATTTACTTCTCACTTATCCAATTGGGTTATATTTTGCCACATTATAGATAATTTTTATAACATTTTCTTTCAAACATCTTTGATTTGCCATTGGTTGAATCTGCTGATGAGAAACTGCAGATACAAAGGTCCATTTTTCTGCGCAGCAAGGGGAGACTCACTAATAGAGAAGACAGTGCCTGGAGAATGAAACATAGGTGTTGTAGTTGTCAGTAAAGAATTCAGGGCAGAGTATATGCGTGGTCCTGCAGGGTATCTTATCGAGGTGACATTTATGCTGGAATCTAAGTGAGAGAAAAAAGAATCTGAGGTAAAATGTCCAATCAGGAGATATTGCTAGAACAGAATCAAGTTTGATGTTCATATTGAAGGTCCCCTAGCCAGACTCTAAAGAACAAAGGGGAAGGCTAGTATAAAGTTAGATCCCAAAGGACATTGGAAGCCAGAATAAACTGCCTGGAACTTATTCTAATGGTACTAAGATAGCATAGGTGGGGAATACTAGCTTAACTCAATTTTATTTGCATACTTTAAAAAATTAGTCTGTTGGAAACAAATGAATAGTGAGGTCATGAGTGTAAACAATAAATCTACTATACCGCTCCAGAGGACTGGTGGTGGTTGTGGTCGATATGGGGAAAGCTTATCTGATGATGAGCTGAATATGCAAAAAGGGATGGGGAAGAGGTGGCATCAAGAATCCTTCATACTATCTTCACTAGCAACTCTGTATATGGTAATGGCATTAGTTCCTTTTATTAAGAAGGAAGAAGAGAAGTATGTTAGTGGGAAAAATCAAGTTTTTTTTAGTCATGTTAAAGTTAAGATGCCTATCATATACCTGCAGATAGATACTGGTAAATATACAAGTTTGGAAGCAGGGGAACATCAGAGAGTTAGATATCAGGGTGCCATCTATGTATGAAGCATCTGAAGGCAAGAGAGAGAGTAGATGACATGACTTAAGGGCAACATCAGATATAAAGAAGAAATGGATCCAAGGACAGACTTTAGTAACAAATGTATATGAATAATATTTTATTGTATCACAGTAAAATGTACCTCAGTAATCACGGTCAACTCATTCTTTCAATCAGTTTTCAATATTTATTTAATATTGAATAGATTTGCAGAATTATACTGAAAAATATAGGAGTTTCAAGATATATCATACATTAATCCTCATTTTTAAAAATGAAGGATCTACAAACCCTTAAAGATTAAAGATTGACTGTGCTTGTTGTCCTAAATAAGAGAGATGGAGAAAAAGGACCATGGAAACTCAGAGAAGAAAGATTATTTCCACCTGCCAAAATCACAAAAGGTTTTGAATGGAAAGAGCATTTAAGCTGGGGCTTAAAAGCCTGTTCAAATTTGTAGAGCTTACCCTGTAAAGACTTAGGTAATGGATGCATTTCGAGACTGAGAGACTTAAAGAAGAAAACCACAGAGACAAGATGCTGGAAGAAGTATGGTGTTCATTTAAAAAGTTCAATTTGCTAAATGATAGATGGCGAGTATTTCTAGAATACCAGATTCATTAAATACATCTTGAAAGTATTCCACATAAGAAAATAATTCACTTTCTATGGTGCCAAATATATGTTTGCTTGGGTTTACAAAAACATTTTAAAAGCCATAATTGCCTTTCATTTCCATCTTATAGAATATTATTTCCCGTTGTATGAATGTGCCAAGAGCAATTATTATGCACTTAGGAATTCACTTCTCACTTATCTTCTCCATTTGGATTATATTTTGCCACATTGTAGATCATTTTTATAGCACCTTTTCCATCTATCAATCCTGTTTTTGCTTTAAAGACTAAAAACTCATTCATTATAGTTAGAAGTGTCAGGTGGGAATTAGTCACTGGTCAGTATAAATGAAAAGGATGAAACCTGGGCTGGGTAAGAAGATGAAACACAGGATGAGAAGAGTCAAGTACCAGGGTAAGGCCCAATGACCAAAGTAAGGCATAGGCAAAAGAACATTTCACCCATTCTAGAGTCTGGGGTGGATTTCATTTTAAATCCATCAGTTCAGTTCCTTTGTGACATTCTTTAAGAGTCTATGAGAAATATCCTTTTATGGTGGTCTTTAAAGTTGTTTTAGTACATAGCTCAAAAAAAAAAAAACCCCAGAACTTACCCATATTTGAAAAACACTGTGTATAAGAGATTCCCCCTTTTCTCAGATTGCTTGTCATAAGAATAAAGTTTATAATTACTGAAGGACCCAATGTTTATCTCTACGGTGATTCTCAAGAGCACTATCATGTTAACAATACAAAATTGCACGCACAAGAAAACCACACAAAATAACACAAAGAAAACACAGCAGGCAAAGAAATGATAAATGTAAAGAAATAAAAAAAATATAAATAATTGCAATACATGAATCCACGAAGGGCCATTTAGGAAGGTGGAAACAATAGAGGGGTGACATGCTTCATA
Source organism: Antrozous pallidus (assembly GCA_027563665.1). NCBI lineage: Eukaryota > Metazoa > Chordata > Mammalia > Chiroptera > Vespertilionidae > Antrozous > Antrozous pallidus. The sequence goes on along the minus strand of CM050516.1, from coordinate 69,074,093 downwards.
GGATAAGCATTGTAGAGCCTCAACAACTTGGAAACCCTCAGTTTAAAAAAAATGTGCAAAATGACAAGCAGCAAAAAAATACAACATCAGTTAACCCTTTGGAAAATGACTGAAGAATAAATACACTACAGAAATGATAAGGTAATCTAATACCTAATTACCTGTGTATTTCCAAAGAAAACTCACCACTGTTCAAAATTTAGAAACTTTGAAAATATAATCCATTCTACATCCTTAGTTCTCTAGGTGGCATACCTTTCTTGGGGATAGGAAAAGGAAGAAAAAGAAAAAAAAATGAATAAAAAAATTTCTTATAAAGAAATTTTTATGGCTCATACAATCAATTTTCCATAGCAAACAAACAAACAAAAGAGCTGGGGGAAAAAAGTAGTGTTTTAAAACTACTCTCCAGCTGGAAAAACAACACTGATTTTTTGCCCCATGGCATCTGAACCTGTAATTTCTCTTCTTCCAGCCTTCCGGAAAGCATCAAAACACAAAAGAATTATCCAAAGAGACAAAGTCTTTCCTCTTCCCCCTTCTCCTCCTTCCATGAATGATTTACTCTGCCATAAGGGTTAACTCAGGTCAGATTTTTTGAAAAAGGAGCTCCTCTCAACCTTTCAGCAGAGCATAGCAGAATGGAAAATAGTCCCTGGTTACTTATTCTTCAGCTACTTATGGATATTAGGAATAGTTGATAACATTTTTAAATACTTGATTTCACATCAAGTTACCTCTCCTACTTTCAAACGGCCCTTTCAAGATTTCTGTGTTGACAGGCCAGAACCTGTCGTGTCCTGAGAAGTACAGAAGCTTGCTCAGGAGGCCCACACAAGTGGAAATGATGAAAAATCCTCAGTGCACCGACGTTAGTACACCAGATGTTAGAACATCAAATGGTTGTCATTGGATTTGGGGTTTAAAAAAAATGAACTGGTTATGAATGGAATTCATTTGTCCTTAGCCTCACATTTCTAATCCCCCAAACATACACTTTAATTTCTCCCTCACATGTATAGCATTGTGTGAATACTGGGATACTTAAACATAATTTGTAAGAAAGAATTTCTTAGAATTGCATTTCAAGAAATAACATTGTTCAAAAGCAGCTTAAACTGAAAACATTCTAGATAGTTCACCCTTATTGCTGGACAACTTTTCACTTCAGAAATGTGGAAAAGTAATTTCTGGCAATGAAAAGAGTATGTGAAAAATTGTGCAAAAAATCAAATTTGGAGACCTGAGAGGGTTTCAGAACAACAAGGACTTAAGATATCTGTGGTGGATGGATGAAGGCAACAAAACATTTAAACTTGATCAATGAAGGACCCCTAAGCTAGACTATACTAGTATTAGTTTTTCTGGGGAGAGAGGCAATGTATAGAATGAATTGTTTACATTATCTTAAAAGACATTTTCCTTAAATAAGGCATTACCACAATAGTCATATAACAGTAAACAAAAATGAAATCCCATTATAAAACTGAGACTCCTTGTAGTAATAACCACAATGAGGAATCTAGGTTTATACTTTTATTATATATGCAATCCAGCCTCACTTCTTTTTTCTTATCTCTTTATTATGGTTCTAATTTCTGTGTCTAGTAACCGAATACTGCATTTTAACCCTGCTACCTATAGACGGGAGGTGGGCAGCAAAGTGTGGAATGCAGCAAAGCCATTCTGAATAGAAAAAAATTGACAAGAATTGTGAAAGCAAAGGATGTAACAGCCTCAGAAGCCTGACCTTTTGAACTTGAAACCAGATGTATGACTCAGCTGCCCAGTACACATGAATTCTTTTGTATTATGGGAGAAATGGCAAACATTTCCTGTTATTAAAACATTTTTGGATTACCTTCCCAAGAGTAATGCAGCGCTTCTGAAAAGATAACTGCACAGTGACAATAAAAAGATTGTTAAGTGTGCCTCGAAGCGATAGGGCAAAGAGTATTCTATTACCACTGAGAAAAACACTTAAATTATAGACCAAGATCCATGCAGGCTTAAGTTGCCCAGGATCACATTAATCTCTTTGGTTAGTGCCTACGCTTCAGGACACATGACAATCACAGGGCTGGCTTCCTATGCAGGCGGAGGTTCAGCAGTAATTCTTTTATTACTGTCCAGGAAAAACAGCCCAAGGTAATCTTGAAGCACATCACACCTGACCTGTTTATTGCAGCCGGCACACACAAGGCCATGACAATGGACAAATGCAAGGCTGTTAGTTTTAGAAAGGGAGTTGATGACCCTTACTTCTCAAAAGCTTGCGTCCCCTGAAACCTTGGACCACCCAGACATTCGCAATGATAACTATCCTCTTAAACTAAAGTGGAGATATTTATTCACAATTATGGTTTATACTTACTGTGGGACATATCTTTGCATGAATTTTAAACATTACGTTTTATAGGAGGTTTTTTTTAAAGCTACATCTGATAGAACAGAAATTCTCAGATAGTAGAGTGTGCTTTAATTTTATTTTTGAATCATCTTTCCCTTGTTCCATCCATTTTTATTAAAAGTAAAATACAGCAACATGTTTAAAAGTAACTATAATACCTGGTTATGATGTGCATTTATATGATATGATCTGACTTAAAAATAGCACTGAGAATGTATAAATAAAAAGGGGGACGGCATTTACTTAACTAATGTAATTGTAATTTAATCTATTATTAGAAACTTTTAATTTGCCAAAGAGGCTGTTTTGATCAGGAGTCTGACTCTGTTCAATTCTCCCACACTTTTTCTACAATTCATATTTCAAAGAGCAAGATTTGTTATAAATGTTACAAATGAATACACTTAGGTTTAGCTTTCAGATACCCAGGCAAGTATAATATTTACCTTTTCTCCTTAAAGGAAGTAAACACAGATACGTCACTCTGTATCTGTGCTCAAGAGTGAAGAAAAAACTGTGGAATGAGTTAATATTTAATCATAATCATCACCTGGTGAGTCAGACAGGCCTTTTGAGAATCTGAACTCTGCCACTTCACACCTAACTGTAAGACCGAGGACAAGTTTCATAACTTCTGTGAGTCTGAGTTGCCTCACCTATACAAGAAAGTTGTCTAACTCATAGGTTTACATAAAACCTTAATGAAAGAAAGTTAATAAAATGCTGGCCTGAAGTAGATGTCACTAGAAATTAGCTACACACCTGTCTCATAAAATGGAATGTGGCTCACGTATTCAATCATCACCCAAGGATATTTCTTTTAGAGAGAGTGGAAGAGAGGAAGGGAAAAGAGAGAGAAAGACATTCCATATTTGCCAATTTGCCTATTGGTTAAGATGTAGTTGCAACTCCAAAATCAATATGCAGCGTTTTCATGGCCATTCAGGGACATGTACATGTGCAGTGGCAAATCCTTTGAGTCATCCAGCTAAGGGTGGAATAGAGTGACATTCTGCCTTCACCTGTAATGACTGTCCTTTTTGCTGTGGATTTAGTGACACATTTTCCACATTTTTGTGCTTTTTGCTGGTGATTTCATCATTTTAAATAACCCGAAGTCAGGTGGTGCAGTGCTGCCTAGTGTCCTAAGCACAAGAGATCTGTGATGTGTCTTACGGAGAAAATACGTGTGTTAGATAAGCTTCCTTCAGACATGAATTACAGTGTCCATGAGCTCTAGTTCATGAAGCAACAATATAAATTAATTATGTTATCCTTAAACAGAAAAACATATAAAGCAGGTGAAGCATTGATCCTTTGACAACAATGACAACAATTTCTGACCAGGGGCTTACAGGAACCTGATCCTATATTTTCCCTAAGAGCAATAGTTCAGAATTCTCTAATTCAGTGTCTGCATTGACTTCATAGACCACAACTACCACAGAAGTTACTGCATATGTTATAAATTATATTAAACAACAGGTTACATGATTTAAAAAAAAAACACGTGTCCTTACTCTCAAGGAAATTAAAATGTCAAGTACACACTTTGTAAAACATGAACATGTGAAGAGATAATTTGTTTTTTTTCCTTTCCCAATTATGTAAAATTCATAAACATCAAGCCATTGGAGGTTAGTATTAAAATATTAGTTAGCACCTTTTTGGAGTCAGATAATACTAAAAAAATGCCTGACTTAGTTGCTAGCTCTATGACTTTCTGTCAGTCTATTAGTTATAAAACTGTATATGTCCACCATCTCCATATGTTGAATTTTAAAAGGTATCTGTCCTTTGTTTGTGCAGGATATTAACTGTTTTTCTTGAGAGTAAACTTTGAGATTTCACTGCATCTCAAGAATAATTCAGAATTTGGAGAAGTAGAACCTTAGAAGACAATTTCCACCACACTTCAGGTCTCCCTTGTTTTTTTTTTTAATTTAATTTATTTTTTTAAATTTACCTTTATTATTGAAAATATTGCAGATGTCCCTCCTTTTCATCCCACTGACACTACCTCCATCCTGCTCCAGGAGGAGTAGTGGGGGCTGGGAAACAGGCCTTCACCACCCTATTGTCTGTGTCCTGAGTTAACCATATCCTATATAATAAAAGGCTAATATGCAAATAGATCGAATGGCAGAACAACCAAACAACCAGTCACTATGATGTGTGCTGACCACCAGGGGGTGAGCACAGAACATGGTGGGCATCAGCCCTGGAGGGATAGTGGAGCAGGAAAGTGGAAGCACCAGACCAAGGTAGAGCGCCAGTGCTGTCATCAGAGTGAGCCTCTGGTGGTTACTGAAAATTCTTTGCTCCACACACTATGGTCCCACCCAGTGGCCCCACTCATACCTGCTGCTAGCACCCAACACTGGCCCTGATCACTTGGTGATATCAGCAGGTGTAAGTGGGTCCAGCGTCATCAGCATGTGGGAATGACAGTGGCAGAGCAGGGCTGCTGGCAATCAGGGGACTAGAGTCCACAATGGAAGGGACTGGAAGGGGGCGTGGAGGATGGGCCAAGACCCGCCCCTGTGCCCACCACAGCCTCACGGCCCACAGTTCCTTTCAAGGTATGTGAATTTGTGCACTGGGCCCCTAGCAAGAATATAAATTCTTTGGTTAATCTCTTCCCAGTTTTTTTTTTCCCCCACAATTTCCACACCACCCCCAACTACTAAATAGATTCAGAACTAATACAGAATGCATCTCTTTAGGATCTGGGATTTGTGACTCAGTACAGGCCAGGAATATACCCAAACCGTATAATGGCTTCTATCTCGGCTATTGAATGAATAAAGTTTAGGCCTACATTATTAATTAGTCAAGGATCCTTTAATATGTAATTTATATATCATTATTCTTAAACTCAAAAGTATGCCAAGCCACACAATCTACTCCAGCTCTACTATAGTTACTACATCACTACTTTGAAGTGATAGTTTTATTCTTGTTCCAAATATGATCTCAAATTATATTATACAATAACATGTGTGTAAACTTGTAATGCTGACATCATGAACAGCATGAATTCACTAGAAAAATAACTCAATGAGTCAGATATAGAAACAAGAAAAAACAAGCAAGTTCAACCCTACATGAAAGAAAATCCTATAATCAGCAAGGCCTTCTCACTTACTGAATTTTCTCTCTTAAACCTAAAAAATAAAATGAGACTCATAAAAGAGGGCTTGAAAAGATGCATTTATAGCTATCATGTATATAAGAAAACACATTTTTCATTTAAATGGCAATGAAGAATTCACTTCATTATTGTACTATGAGCCAAATAAAATATATGAAGACAATGTATATTTATATCTTAGTTTGTCTAAAAATACTTATAAAGAATGTTATCACATCAATGTTTCTTTAAAAGAAATCAAATTAACATATCCTTATAAGAAATATTAATTCTAAGCACTTGTATAATAATCTTGATTCCTAACTACTCCTACTTCTACAAACTTTATATCTTAGATATTACCCACATGATACAGAATGGTCAGCACTGATACTAAGTTGACAGAAAGTTGAATAAAGATGGAACTAGGGTATACAACATATAAAGCTGTTAGTAGCTTATTGGAAAGAAAGTCAAGGAAATTGGTAAACAATTGCAAATTGTCTACAACATTACTTTCTGAAACCACTGTTCCCTACTCAAAATACCATGAGAGAAAAAAAAGAAATTGGTTTTCTCATTACCTTAAATTGTCTGAAACAATTAACAATCATTCAGATAGATTCCTCATATGTGAAAGGCCTTCATAATGATGAACAGTGTGGGTTACTAAAAATACATATTTAAAGAATCAAACTACTGAGTTACAAGGAACTATAAGGAAAACCATCTTATTACAGCAAATTAATTATATTCCTATTTGAAGATATCATTTCCTGTCTAAGTACTTTAGTACATATTTCCAAGTATTCTGGAAAAGTTAAAAAAGTATAACACTTGATCCAGAGGTATTTAAGCCTCTAAGATTTTGAAGTCTATACTAGTACAGTGAATGCCCTACATATAAAATTAGAAAATATATATTCAATACTATAAATGGTTTATTTTACTTATTCACTCAATAAATGTTTAATAAAGCAAACCAAAAAAATAAATAAATAAACCAACAAATGAGAATCAAAACAAGGAACCTCTGTCTTTTTGGAGACTTTACTGTAGTAGAAGAGTTGGAAATGTTAATTAAGAAAGAAAATTACACAGTAGTATGAGAATAAATGCCACGTCCAGAAAGGCCAGGGCTGGTGTCTCCTTGACTACTTGTCTATACCATGGCCCGGCACAGGGGTTCTCAAAGTGTGCTTTTGGAATCTTTTGGGAGTCTGTGAGATTAAAGCTATTTTCTCCCAAGTGTGCAGTCAAGTTTTCTTGAGGTTAGCTGATGTGTGATATCACAGTAGACTGAGTATCGAAGCAGATATGAGCACTTATCTATCTTCCAGTAAGCCAAACACTAAAGAGATTTTTTTTTAAATGTAAGACAATGTTGCCCATCTTACTAATTGTTTTTGCTTTGGAAAATATAAAATGTTTTTCATAAAGTGTTAATGTTATGTTTATTACTGCTATATCTACATAAAATAGTAAATATGTTTGAATGTTTTTAGTTTTCATTTCTAATATAATGTCAATGGATATCATCCATACAAACACAAGCTATTTGAAATTGTCAATAGTCTTCATAAGAGCAGAAGGATCTTGTGACCAAGAAGACTGAGGACAAAAAGCCTACCACTTAGTTGGTGGTTAGTAAGTATTGAGTCATGAATTAATAAGGAAGGCCAGATTATGGCAGTGATTATTGACCTGTTATCTCAAGAGATGGGTTTGATGATTGTAAGATGGAGGGTTGGGAGAGAGAAGAAATTTTCTTGAACAATGTACACAGTTTATAAATAGTGCTGTTTACCATAGTTCCCAAGCAGTTGAGCAACTTGTCAAAAATGATTAAAAATGAAGTACTCCCTCCAAAATGAGAAACTGAAAAGAATAAGGGGCCAACAGTCATGGCAAATTAATACCTCTCTACAGACTCTACTCTGTAGTTCTAGAGAAAATCCTGGATTCAGAGCTAGATATCCAACCATCTTTCACAGGAATATTGGGTTATGAAAAAAGGATGTTTTATCATTAGGTTTATAATTTTCTAGAGTGCATCAGTTTTAAAATAATGTTATTATGATCAATATTAACATTATCTGATTAAATGTCAAATCAAAAGAAAACATCAAATATGTCCTTACTCAATGATGTTTTCTACAATTATTCACCCATTATCCTCTTTCAACTTTCATTTTGGTTAATAAGTTCTTTGGATATATGAATGCATGAAACTTTTCATCAAAGACACACTTTGTAGTTACTTAAGTGATAAAATGAGATACCATATATTTCTTGAAAGAACACTAGCAATTCTGAACATAATAAGATGGCATTATGTAAAATAATAAGATGACAATAAGTAAAATAATAAGTAAAATAATAAGATGACATTGTCTATTTTGCAAGCAGAACTAGAATACCTATTAGTGAACAAAGAAAGGTAAGTAGAAAAAATCTACTTCTAAGATTTCATAAAAGGGAACAGCTTGTGAAACCATTCCTATGAACAGTACCAAAAAATATACTCTTGAGCACCTAGCCCTGTGGTCTGCCTAAAGGCCAAAGGGAAAACCCCTTGTTGACCATAAAAGGGCTGCCTGCATGTTCTCAGTGGAAAGTATACAGGATCTTATTTACAGAAGTATAAATACATGCCATTCCTTTGTGCTCACAGGCACTCCTGAAGGCTGGCCAGAAGAGGAGGGTCCAGAGGCTGCATGCAAACTGGACTCAAAGTCTGTGACATTTTTCCAACATCAAATGTACTTTCTTTTTCTAGCTTATCTTCTTTCACAGTAAAAATATCTACAAAGCATCCGGTCACTATAATTTAACAGGTGACAGCTCCAGAAGTATTTGAAAATAAGCCTTTAAGATTCAGTAGGAGGAGAGAAAGCACATTTTCCAGAAATAGGTACTTTTTTCCTAGTAACATTGCAGCTGAGTGAAAACTGAGGAATAAAGAAGAATGTTAATTGTGGTCAATAGCAATGCCCTGTCCATTTATAGGTCTCAGTAACGCAGAAGACTAAAGTTTGAAAACTCCTGAAAAATAATGAGTGCACAAATTACTGGAACGTAAAACAGAACAGACTCCTCTTCAAAGTAGCAATAAATGAAAGGAACAGCATAATATAGGTACATAATATTTGGCTTACGTGTATGTACATGTGATCAGAAAAGCAAACAAGTGGATATGGCTATGAATACAATGAATAGTTTCATTTAAAACTCAGGAAATTCTAAGATTTCAGCTTGGTAATGTGTCCAAGAGACATCATGGAGATCTCAAATTATCGCTCTCAGCTAGAGATAGCATTTGACTTAAAGATCCATCCTAATGCTAATATGAACATTAGCAGTCATCTGATATAACTATCTTTTCAGTGCCTAAAAAATATCTGTGCTTAGTGGTCTCACAATCCAGAGAGACTCAAACTCTTTTCCCCAGGAACCTACACAACCAATAACGCTTAAGTACTCTACCGCTTCTAATCAAGGTTAACTGGTACTAATGGGTAAGATAAAATGCAAGTCTGGCTCTTCCTCCAGAGGATCACATATATGGTAGTACAGAGATCAGCAGTGACTGAAATACAGCCTTTCATGGGGAATAAATACCTATGAAGCAGCTCACTTTACCTTTGAGAAGCTCAGATAAAATATTTCACTGACACTGACCTGAATGTCAGTAGCTGTAATATCTCATGGTGCTTCCTAAGTCTATTCCGTTAAGTCCTTGGTGTAAGTATAGACCATAGGCCTGCAGTATCAGCATCACATCTGCTTGTAAGAAATGCAGAATCCCAGGCCTCACCCCAGCCTGCCAAAGCAGAATCTGTATTTGACAGGATCCCTCAGGGCTCAAATGAATATCCAAGTCTGACAAGCCCTGATCTAAATAGATGCACGCAGATTATTTTTTAAATGTCCTGTAGAGTTACCCTGGATTGTTTTACTAGCCAACTTTTTTCATTTTCATTACATCCAGTTTATTTTTTAGAAATATTTGCTCATTTTCAGATTCTCAAACCAGAAAGATAGACAGAGAAAGTCAAATGTATTAAGCAGACCAGACATTTATCTAGGCATTTTCATTAAATTTACTCTACAAGATACTTCTTAATTTTAAAATTTTACAAATTAGAGACATAGGTACTCAGAAAAGTTACGTGATCACATAACTGGAAAGCGGTCAACTAGAATTAACTCTGTTCCAAGCTTCATGAAGTTATATTTTCACACTCTGCTTTTCCTTCCATTAGGGATTCTCATCCCAAATACCCAGGCTTTTCCTTAAAACAAATACATGGTGTTGAGAAAAAAAATTTTCAGATATTGAGAGCCCTCATTAACTTTGCCACGTTTAAGAAGTGATAGACACTGAGCAAGTCTGCTCAGCTCCGAACCAAAGGTGAGCTTTAGTTCTAACAACTAAAGTGGATGGTAGAGACAGGATAATGTCATGACTAAGGAGATGCACCTGGAACCAGACTGCCTTTGTTGGGATCCCTGCTCCCACCTTGACCAAGTGGCTTACATTCTCCTTAAACTGGAAATAATACAAGCCCTCATAGATCTCCTGTAATGATTAAAGGAATTGGTTCATGTAAAGCATCTATTAATGAATGCCTGCTCTATAGTAAGCGCTCCAGAGGTGTTTATATTTATTATTAAATGGAATTTCTTATGCTGATATAACTTGCCTCTGTTAAAAAATAATAATAATAAGGATGGTCTTCCACTTAGCTAAGCAGTTGGCAACATTCTTCCAAATCAATGCACTTACTTCTTTCTCTTTTATTGATCTTAAACTCACATACATTGATCACTGGTCATTATTAAAAATGAACAAAATCTATCATCAACTAGTATCTTTTACTTTACTTCATTGGCACAGTCAATTCATGTGTCTACAGGTACCTACTCTGAGCAATTATCAAGTAAGCAGCCTGAAGACTTATGGTAAACAGCAGGTCATACACCGAGAGGGCTGTCCAAACCAGGCCTGCTCCTTAGGATACATTCATAACCCTTAATTTCCACTCTCCCCACAAATTCTAACAGCTCTAATTTCCAAACTCTGGAAATATGTGCTTACCTACTTCATTCGAGTCTAACCCTCTATGGTGACATTTCTTCCCTTCCTCCCCTACAGTGTAGTCTCAACCCAGCAGAAATCACCCTATGTAATAAAAGAGAAATATACAAATTGACCGTCACTCCAAGACACAAGATGCCAAGCTCATGTGGTCAAAGATGGCTGTCCCCATGTGGACACAAGATGGCCCCCACAATATAGCCTGCAGGGGAGGGAAGTAGTGGGCAGTTAGGGGTGAACAGGCCAGAAAAGGAGGGTAGTTGGGGGTGAGCAGGCTGGCAGAGGAAAGCAGTTGGGGGAGACCAGGCCAGAAAGGGAGGGTAGTTGGGGGTGAACAGGCTGGCAGAGGAAAGCAGTTGGGGGAGACCAGGCCAGAAAGGGAGGGTAGTTGAGGAGGACCCAGACCTGCAGGGGAAGGTAGTTGGGGGGGACCCAGGCCTGCAGGGGAAGGCAATTGGAGGGGACTATGACTGCAGGGGAGGGCATTTGTGGGCAATCAGGCAAGTAGGGAGGGCAGTTAAGGTTGACCGGGCCAGCAGAGGAGGGCAGTTGGGGGAGACCAGGCTAGTAGGAGAGGGCAGTTGTGGGGAGCCAGGATTTTAGGGGAGGACAGTTGGGTGGGGCAGGCCTGTAGGGGAGAACAGTTGGGGATACCAGGCCTGCAGGGAAGGCAGTTGGAGGGGACCAGGCCTGCAGTGGGAGGCAGTTCGGGGGGGGACCAGACATGCAAGGGAGGGCAGTTGGGGGGGACGCAGGTTTGCAGGGGAGGGCAGTTTGGGGACCCAGGTCTGCAGGAGAGAACAGTTGGGGGACCCAGGTCTGCAGGGGAGGGCAGTTGTGGGCAATCAGGCAACCCAGGAGGGCAGTTAGGGATGACTGGGCCAGCAGAGAAGGTCCTTTGGGGTAAACCAGGTCAGTAGGGGAGAGCAATATGGGGAACCTGAATGGCATGGGAGGGCAGTTGTGGGGGGGGGCAGGCCTTTAGGGGAGAGCAGTTGGGGGACCCAGGCCTGCAGGGAAGGACACTTAGGGTCGGGGGGACCCAGGCCTATAGGGGAGGGCAGTTAGGGGTGACCTGGCCAGCAGAGGAGGTCAGTTGGGGTAAACCAAATTAGCAGGGGAGGAAAGTTGGGAGGGGGCAGGCCTATGGGGGAAAGCAGTTGGGGGAACCAGGCCTATATAGTGGGGGGCAGTTGGAAGGGATCAGACCTTTAGTGGAGGATAGTTGGGGGAGGGGACCCAGGCCAGCAGGGAGGGCAGTTGTGGACAGTCAAGCAAGCAGGGGAGGGCAGTTAGGGGTGACCAGGACGGCAGAGGAGGACAGTTGGGGGAGACCAAGTCAGCTGGGAAGGGCAGTTGTGGGGAACCAGGATGCCAGGGGAGGGCAGTTAGGGGCATTCAGGCCATCCAGGGAGCAGTTGGGCATCGATCAGGCTAGCAGGGGAGTAGTTAGGGGGTGATCAGGCTGGCAGAGAGAAGCAGTTAGGGACAATTAGACAGAGGCAGGCAAGCAGTTGGAAGTCAGCAGTCCTGAGTTGTGAGAGGGATCCCTCAAGGGGTCCCAGATTGGAGAGGGTTCAGGCTGGGCTGAGAGACACCCCTTTCAACCAACCCCCCACCGCATAAATTTTGTGCACTGGACATCTAATAATCTCTATAAAATGCATCATGACTCATCTTCTCACTACACTCCAGCTATCTCCCATGCTATTCAACCTTCCAGGTACACTCCTCTCTAAGGGCCTTGCCTCTCCTACTGGTCCCGCATAGGCCTTCTCCCTCATCTCCTCAAGCCTATATTCAGTCATTCAGTGAGGCTCCCCAAGACCCACTGTAAACTACAGCATTCTCTACCACCACACCCGCCCTTTCTCCAAATATGCAGCACTGATCACATCCCATCATCCCAACAGCTTACTTATGTGTGAGATAATCTATCTCTCCTCACTAGAATGTAAACTCCAGGAGATCAGAGAATATGTGCCTTCTGTTCATTGCTATATCACCTGTGTCTAGCATCTTGCTACATATGTTATACATGCTCAGGGAATATTTGTTGAAGTAATAAATGAATAAGGAGCATCTATTCATATGCTATGCATTCTTAGACTAATGAATAGACAACACATCTCCTAGTATTTCAAGATAGAAATAAATAAACCTATATAAATACATAAATATACATACATAAACTAGAAGGCTGGTGGATGAAATTCATGAACTATGGGGAGGGGGACTCCCTCAGCCCACCCCTGGGCCCTCTTGCAGTCTGGAACCCCACAGGGAGTGGGCCTAAGCCAGCAGTCGGATATCCCTCTAGCAGTCCAGGAACCTTTGCTCCTTACTAACCAGCTGCACACTGCTCCTTAGTGCTGCTCCAGAGGCAGGAGGGGATTCCACCACTGCCACTGAGCTCACCAGCTGTGAGCCCACAGCAACTGGTCATTCTGCGGTAATAATTGCTTAGGCTTTTATTGTACACTAGAGGCCTGGTGCACAAAATTTCTGCACAGGAGGCGGGGGATGTCCCTCAACCCAGCCTGCACCCTCTTCAATCTGGGACCCCTCGAGGGATGTCTGACTGCCCGTTTAGGCCCTATCTAGGTAGAATTGGGCTTAAATGGTCAATCAGACATCCTTCTCACAATCCAGGACTGCTAGACTCCAAACTGTTCACCTGCCTGCCTCCATGATTGCCCCTAACTGCTTCTGCCTGCCAGCCTGATCACCCCCTAACCACTACCCTCACAGCCTAATTGAGTCTAACTGCTCCCCTGCCAGCCTGTTTGCCCCCAACTTCCCTCCTCTGCTGGCCTGGTCACCCCAACTGCCCTCCTTTGCAGGCCTGGTCCTTCCCAACTACTCTCCCCTGCTGGCCATCTTGTGGTGACCATCTTGTGTCCACATGGAGGCAGGCCTCTTGTGTGTTGGAGTGATGGTCAATCTGCAAATTACTCTTTTATTAGATAGGCTAGAGGCCTGGTGCATGGGTGAGGGCCAGCTGGTTTGCCCTGAAGGGTGTCCTGGATCAGGTAGGGGTTCCCTTGGGGCATGGGGAGTCCTGGGAAAGGGGCCTATGGTGGTTTGCAGACAGGCCAAACCCCCCAGTGACCCAAGTGGATGCCTTGGTATCTGGGATTAATTTATGTTCTACAATTGAAACTTTGTAGCCTGGAGCAGAGCCAAGCCTTCTGCTCACTCTGTGGTGACAGCCATTTTTGTTTGGGTTTAAATTCTATAATTAAAACTTTGTAGCCTAGAGTGGAGGCCCAGGCGCTAGGGCTGTAGAAGCTTGGTTTCCTCCATCGCCCGGGCAACCCCAGCCTCTGCTCTCTCCAGCACCATGGCTGCTGCCATTTCTGTTGGAATATATCTTCTATAATTAAAATTTTGTAGCATTGAATGGAGGCCTAGGCCAGCAAGGACAAGTGGAAAGCTTGGCTTCCTCCATTGCCAGGGAAACCAAAGCCTCCCTCCTGTTCTCAGTGGCTGCAGCCATCTTGGTTGGTGTTTATTTGCTCCTGATTAGCTGGTGGGCATGGCTTTTGGGCATGGTTTAATCAGAGTTATGGTCAATTTGCATATTACTCTTTTATTAGATAAGATACTAGAGGCCCAGTGCACAAAATTCATGCACGGGGGGAGGGGTGTCCATCAACCCAGCCTGCACCCTCTCCAATCTGGGACATCCCTCTCACAATCCAGGACTGCTGGCTCCCAACTACTTGCCTGCCTGCCTTCTTGATTGCCCCTAACTGCCTTTGCCTTCTAACCACTACCCTGTCAGCCTGATTAAATCCTAACTGCTCCCCAGCCAGCCTGATTGCCCCTAACTGCCCTCCCCTACAGACCTAGTCACCTCTAACTGCTCTTCCCTACAAGCTTGGGTCCCTCCAGCTTCCCTTCCCTGCAGGCCTGGATGCCCCCATCTTCCCTCTTCTGCTGACCTGGTCACCCCTAATTGCCCTCCTCTGCCAGCCTAGTCAGCCCTAACTGCCCTCCCTTGCAGGCCTGATCCCCCCAACTGCCCTCCCTTGCTGACCATCTTGTGTCCACATGGGGGCACCCATCTCTGACCACATAGAAGCAGACATCTTAGAGTGATGGTCAATTTGCATATCACTCTTTTATTAGATAGGATGGAGGCCTGGTACACAGGTAGGGGCCAGCTGGTTTGCCCTGAAGTGTGTCCTGGATCAGGGTGGGGATTCCCTTGTCATGTGGGGTGGCCTAGGCGAGGGGCCTGTGGTGGTTTGCAGGCCAGCCATGCCCCCCAGTGAACCAAGTGATGACCCTGGTGTCTGGGATTTATTTATCTTTTATAATTGAAACTGTAGCCTTGAGTGGAGGCCAGGGCAGGCCAGGAAGCTTGGCTTCCTCCATTGCTGGGAAACTGCTTGCTCAGTGGCTGCAGCAATCTTGGTTGGGTTAATTTTGCATACTTGCTATTGATTGGCTGGTGGCTGTTAATTTTGCATACTTGCTATTGATTGGCTTGTGGGCATAGCACAGGTCTGGTCAATTTGTATGTTTCCTTTTTATTAGTATAGATGTGTGTGTGTGTGTGTGTGTGTGTGTGTGTGTGTGTGTGTGTGTGCTTGTGTACTTATATATGTAAAATCTTAGTAGGGAAAATTTAAGACAGTGATAAAATCTAAAGTATTAGCCAAAGATTTAAAAGAAAAAAGGGACCAATACTTTTCGATTTATAGAAGCTAAACAACTACTGTCTCCTTCTGCAAAGCAAGAGGAAAATACTGATCAGTGTATGAGTTTGTAAATTAAGGTGCTCTCCCCTTTCCATTAAAGAGGCCACTCTCACTTTATGTGACAATTTATCTCAGGAAGTGGGTGTGATGACCTTGTACAAATGAGCATGCAGGGCCCGAGTGACAGAGCAATTACTCATCTGGCCAACACACTGGCTAACAACACATAATCTTACAAAAAGCACCTTGGGAGTTTTAATGACAACACAGACTCAGCAGTTCAGTTTCAATTCTAATCTGAAAAGTATCTAATTCTGTGCCACTCTCGGTGATGAGATCCCCTCATGAATTCAATGGGGCTCCTGAATCCAGGGCCCGTTATTAGGAGGATCCCAGCCCTCTGCTGCTACGAGCTAATCACATCTTGTGTGTATACACTGGAAAGGACTAATAAATTAGAGTTCATATTCTGTCTTCTTCTCATCTTTAGTTGGGTAGTATTTATCATCTCAAAAGAATGATGTAGCCTTGATATTTCTTCTTGGAAACTACAAGGCATTAGTTATATTCATGAAAAAAATGGGTAAAGGTAGGTTATCTCCTCCCTATTAAAATAGCCTGAAAAATATGCCAAAAAAAAAGTATTGTGATTCTGGTGGAAAGTATTACTAATTATTCACATCTGACAGGGAAGGTATAAAGAAAATATTTTTTCTTTTTATTTAATTTTGTTTGGTTGTTTAAAGTATTACAAATAGTAGTACATATGTTTTCTTTTTTTCCCCATTGACCTCCCACTGGCCTACCCTACCCTCCAGCATATTCCCTCACCTGCCCCCTCTCCCCACAGTGTCTTATATCCATTGCTGTTGCTTATATGCATGTATACAAATCCTTTGGTTGACCTCTTATAGCCCCTGCCTCCCAACCTCCCCTGCTTTCCCACTGTAGTTTGACAGTCTGTTCAATGCCTCTTTGCTTCTGAATCTATTTTCCCCCATTTCTTTTCTTTAAAAAAAATCTTGCATCTGCATACTAGACATAAACATATAAGAACAAAAAAATGTTTGAGTCTCAGTTTCAGTGTCCAACAGTTCTGAGTCCCAGTTTCAATGTCAGATAGTTCTTTATGTGTACATGTCAGCAATGTAGAGAAAATAATTTTAAACATCAAGAAATTTCAGGAGGAACACCAAGATGGTGGCATAGGTAAACACCTATTATTCTGCCCTGCCCAATGAATTAAGAACTACAACATAATAGCAGAACAGACAGCACCCAGAATCGCCAGAAAGCTGGCTGAATGAAAACTCCACTAATAAGAGTAAAGGTGGGACGCTGAGACTCAGGAGCGGTGGGAGCGCAGCCTTTCAGACGGAAACAGGTTAGGAGCCGTCCTGGTGGCTCACGCGGGCTGGGGCTAGAGCAGCACCTCCAGCCGGATTTCTCCTATGGGGAGGGCGGAGACGTCCCACTACACGGACTCCCCAGCGCCAGGCGAGGTCCGAGATACGGGGTACGTGGAGGCGTCCCACTGCACAGATTCCCCAGTGCCAGGCGAGGTCCGAGGTCCGGGGGACACACCCTGGAAGCGGGGCGCGGCAGAGGCTCCTAGCCACAAGGGTCACGCAAACCCGAGACTTGCCCCCTGGAAACTTATCTCCTGGTTCCGGAAACCATCTATTTTACAACCTTGGGCTAGACTTTTGGTGTGCAGGCACATTTGGGGAAAGGCAGAGTTGTCTGGCAAGGGGAAGAGACTAGAGGCTTTCTCTTGGAGGTGCCTGCAGCCATCCCCATCCAACAGAGACCCGCGCATGAGCCACATAGGACGTAGCTGACACTGAGGTTGCCTGCGCAGCTCAGAGACTCCGCCCATCCAACCTGAACACAGTCTCCCTTCACAGCCAATTGGCCTGGAGGTCAAACCCTCCTAGGGCTAACAACAACAAGCTGGGTTTAAATTTAAAAATACTGAATACAACCCATAAAAGATTGCAGTAAGAGTACCCACCTCAGGTAACTGGGGAGGCTGAGCCACTGTCCCTTTGAGGATATCTACCACATAAAGCAGCCACCATGCAGAGATATGGAAAGAAATCAGGTGTGAAAGAAATGGAGGAGAAAAGACGACAAGACATAGAGTTCAAAACCACGGTTATAAGGCTTTTCAAGAGGCTCCTAGAAAAGGCCGATCAACTTAATGAGAATTACGAGGAAATAAACAAGACCAACCAGCAAATGAATGAGAATTACAAGGAAATGAATGAGACCCTCAAGGAAATGAACAAGACCTCTGAGGATACGAACCAGACCCTCACAGATAAAAAAAAAAGGACCAACTAGAAATCAAGCATACACAGACTGAAATAAAAAATATTACACAAAGTCCTAAAAGCAGTCCAGAGGGCCACAAGATCCAAGTCAAAGATTTGAAATACAAAGAAGCAAAATCCACTCAGCTGGAAAAGCAAGAAACAAAAAGAATTCAGATAATTGAAGATAGCATAAGGGGCCTCCGGGACAACCTCAAGCATGCCAACATCCGAATTATTGTGGTGCCAGAAAAAGAGAGAGAGCAAGTTAATGAAAACCTACTTGAAGAAATAGTGACTGAAAACTTCCCCCACCTGGTGAAAGAAACTGACTTTAAAGCCCAAGAAGTACACAGAACCCCAAAATATAGGAATCTAAAGAGGACCACACCAAGACATATCATGATTAAAATGCCAAGAGCAAAAGATAAAGAGAGAATATTAAAAGCAGCAAGAGAAAAACAGTTGGCTACCTACAGGGGGGCACCCATATGAATGTCAGCGGATTTCTCAAAGGAAAGGATGCAGGCCAGACGTGAGTGGCAAGAAATATTCAAAATAATGAATAGCAAGAATCTACAACCAAGATTACTCTATCCAGCAAAGCTATCATTCAGAATTGAGGATCAGATAAAGTGCTTCGCAGATAAGAAAAAGCTAAAGGAGTACATCACCACCAAACCAGTATTATATGAAATGCTGAAAGATAGTCTTTAAGAAGAGGAAGAAGAAAAAGGTAAAGATGAAAATTATGAACAACAAATACACATCTATCAACAAATGAACATAAAAATCAAGTGAATTGACAGACTGATTAAGAAGATAAACTGGTGAATATAACAGAAACATGGACATAGAGAGGGAATGGACTGACAATTCTTGGGGAGAAAAGGGTTGTGGGAAGTACAGCAAGAGATTGGACAAAAATCTTGCAACAATGGGAGAGGACATTGGGGAGGGGGAGGTGAGGGTAGAGGGTGGGATAGGTACAGGGTGGAGGGGAGATATAGGGGGATAAAAAAGGGGAAACAATGTAATTAATAAACTGAACAATAAAGAAAATAAATAAATAAATAAATAAATAAGAAATTTCAGGTGAAATGCTGAAATGTTTTCTTATCTATCACCTAGAATATAGAATATGTGTGTTCAAATTCAAGTAACCATAATTATTCTGTTTTCACAGTATATGGGAAAACCTAATCAGAAATACAAAATGTATAAACCAGAAAAAAGCACCAACCGGTTTTAAAGTCTGCCATACATTTCACCAAAGGTGATTTTCAATTATTTATCAATAAAAATTACAAACAAGGATGTCAAAGCAAGGCTTTTTCCTGTTTTGAAAAATGGACTTGGAATTATTTCTTCACTTAATAAATGTAGTACTTCTTTTGCTAGTGCAGCAGTGAGCTCAAATTTTTAAGGTCACTGATGGAGGAGCTCCTGCCTTTTCTCAAGAGCTCACTCTGTATCAAGACAAGCTGAACCAAAAAGGATGTCATAAAGAGGCCGACAAAGCCCAGACACCAGGGCTAGACTTGTGTTCAAGTCTTACTACCCAGACTTCCATGACTAAGAAAATGACTTCACCTCTAGAAAAAAAAATGAAAAGAGCATACCTACATCACTTCTGAGGCACGGTCCCAGATTTTCAGGACCAGAATAATCTTGCTTTTAATGCTGAGAAGGGTGGAAGCAGAATGTGCATCATCCCTGCTCAGACACCCTAGAAGCGCTATGGTAATGAGTCACCATTACCAATCTTAACCCTCATCAGGAAAGGAGGTCAGCAGAAAGGACAAACAGAATTGCCACCTAACCTCTTCTAATTCTTGCTACTAGACAGTAAATGGGCTAGGAGACCAGAGTTGTGGGGAACAACAAGAACACACATAATCCACTGACTAGCTCTCGATTGGCTGGTAGGCATGGCTTGTGGACATAGCGCTCCCCTGCCAACCTGATTGAACTTAACTGTCCTTCCCTGCAGGCCTGGTCACCCCTATCTGCCCTCCCCTGCAGGCCTGGTACCCCCCAACTGTCCTCCCCTTATATATACACAGATATGATCCCCACCCCTCTGCCATGCTGGGCCACCCTCCATAGCTTGCATAGAGAGTAGCTTCAGCACTTGCTTCCCTATGAAAACAAAACAAAACAAAACAAAAAACAGGGCAGAGCACTCTGAGGCGTTCCAGACTCTGTAGAAAGTTTACATTGGAAATGTGGAACTATAATAATTAACCAAAATAATGGCGTGACAATGAGGGATAGAGAAAGCACGAGAAAATGAGATTCAGGAAACAAAATAGTTGTGTGTGTGTGTGTGTGTGTGTGTGTGTGTGTGTGTTTAATGTGTTACTTATTTCATTACTTAAGTGTTAGATAAATGAGGGGTGATATCGCAAAATAGGTGCCTACTCAAGGGATAATCTCAACCACAGGCATAAAAACAGTCATCACTATTTGTCTTCTTCCTCCTTTCCCTGAATTGGAACTTTAGTGTCATAAATACACACTATAGTGTTTCCTTCAAAAACAAAATAATATTCTTTGGGGAATAATTTCTATATGCTTTATACCTGGAGTTTGAAATGACTGTTGTTCTTGATTTAATAAAAGGCCGTTCAAGAACAGATGAGCTTATGTACTGCCAGTGAGGAAGCACCCAGCCTCTGGGTCAGGGCAGCACCCGCAGAGGCAGCCTGATCTCACTAATGGCCAGCTGCTGGGACATCTGAAGAATGTTCTGTACTTAGGCAGTGATGTACAGTTTTGTTTTGTTTTGTTATCTAAAGCTTATCTAGTTTTTTATATTAAATAGTATTTTGTATTAGTTTCAGGTGTACCGTGTAGTGGTTAGACAATCATATACTGTACAAGGGGTTCCTCCCCCAATATTTCCAAGACCACCATACATAGCTATTTCAATGTTATTGACTGTATCCCCTGTGCTAGGAATGTACGGTTTCTTAATCTACTCACCTCAACAGACATGACAAGCAGGAGTCTATACAGTTAGTACAAGAGCTTGGTTCACCATGTGATATAAATGCAGCTGCAAAAAAAAGGCAGTTTTTTTCCCCTGTGGTTTATATCACACACTTGTCTGTAAACAGAGCCCATGGTGTGTCACCTAATGGCTTGCCCCAGATGTTCCCAACAAGTGTACCAAAAAACACAATCTTTTCTTAATCTTTAAGGCTTAAGAGCAGACTGCACACTATGTTTTAAAAAAAATAGGAAAAAGAAAACCCCATATGGTGCCAAATGTTGGCAGCTATCTTCTTTCTTCCCAGACAAAACTCTTAGGTCTTGTGAAAACAACGTTTCTTGGAAAGTGCCAAAAACAACAGAAATAATTGTTGTGATGACTCTTCCTTGCCGACTGCCCCAACAGCTTTACTGCTTTGACTGTATCCACATCTACCCTCAAAACTAAGAGCCAACTTTAAATCTTAACCCCGAAGGGCCACCTTTAGGAATGCCATCTCCTAGGATTCTGAAAACAAGTCTCACATTTTAGGTGCTTTCCTTTAGAAGAGAAGAAAATGCTATTGTTTGTGTCTGCCCCCTCTCCTTTTCCCCCTGTTTAAATTCTGTTTTAAAAAAAATAGCAAGCTATGTTTTAATATGGTAGTAATAGATCATTACAGAACATATAGAAAATAGAATGTATTTTAGCCAGTAAAATATCAACAGCCTCACTGCTTCCCTCTAGCCCTTGTAAATAAAACACTAATAACATTTCAGTATATTTCATTCTGATTCTCTACATACAAGTAAAATGTGTTCGTCATACATAAAAATATTTACCATCCTATTTATGTTGTACCTTTTCGGTTATCATGACAGTGTGAGCATTTTCCCATGGGGGTATAGAATTTTGATCACAATTCCATATCACACAAGTAATGACAATGTTTTGTAATTGACAGCATTTCTCATAGGAGGTTTACTGCTCTACCGGCCACCATGCTTCAAACCTAAAAGACACAAATATATTACCTCGTATCCTAATATTAAGAAGTTTTTTTAATTCATGATTATTCCTTTAAATATTCAAGCCATTTAAATGTGTGTACAAAATAGAAAATGAACTATTTAATTTGAATAATGGAAAGAAGTTAAAAGACACTCATTATCTTCTGCCTAAGGGTGTTGTCTCCTTGCTTAAACACGCAAATTAATGGGGAAGGAATCTAATGCTCACTTGTGTGTGTGTTTTTTTCCTTCAAAGCATTACTAACATTTGAGTTGGTCATTAAGAAGTAATCACACACACACACACACACACACACACACACACACACACATGCACACACACACACGAACACACTGTGCAGCAATGTTTCTTTATAACAAACCAACCTCAGGAAATTATTAATGAGGGGTTAGGAGGTTACACAGCAGCTAAGCCCAGAAGAATGTCTGTGCAAAGAGAAAACTACCTATTCAAGGGAGAAGTGCAGGGGAGGACTGGCAGTTTGAAAAGGAATTCTTTCCAGCCTAGAAATTTTCTATATTGTGCAAAGCCAAAATACGAGTCAGAATACTTCACATTTCCCAGCTGTATATTTCTAGAATGGCATCTGATTTTCTACTGAAATTAAGGACACAAATGCGGTGTGCAACTTCTCCTCCTGCCCTTCCCCACGACCACGTTTGAGGAAATACATATGATGGTATGGATTCAGTCCTGGTGAAAGCAATTAAAAACTGGATGACACTTTATTTGTGACTTTCAACTTTACCTACAGAAGGAGGAGTGGCCCAGAAAATAGGAGTGGCATTACTTAGACCTACACAAGCAGCAGCATCCCAACCACCACAAACATCACCTGTGACCGCTTTTCATAGGCAACATATACTGTTAGAAAAAGCCAAATGTTGTAACCAATGTTATGGAGCGGTCCTGAATATGCCACCCCAAAATATGCCACTTTGGCACAGGGAATATTTTAAGCTGGAGGCAACTGAGAATCAACAGATGCAGGAAAAGTTCTCTGCCCTTCCCCTTGTCTTCCTCAAAGCAGAGCATAAATTTTCATCTGTGAAGATGGCATAAATATCTCTGCTTTTGCAGTATCAGGAGGAAGAGAGTGACCCTTATCACTGGAGATAAATAGCAGACACCAAGATGATATGTATAAACAGACGTTACTGAAATAACCCTTACCTTCCATTAGTTCCCCCTATAGCTCCTAGTCCCTTTCCTACAATTTACAGCCCTTTGTTAAAATGATATAGACTCGTAAGCTGCAGAGTCTAATTGATTCTTTGGGTTATTCATTAGTTTTTGTGAAGCCCCTGCGCACATAAAATTTAAAATATTGACAAAATGTGCATTTCTTTTATCCTGTTTATCTATTTTTGTCAATTTAACTCACACACAACAGCAAGTGAACCTAAAAAGTTAAAGGGTTTTGTTTCTCCTCCTCTACAGTTTGATAGCAAGTGTGCAAATCAGTGCTGAGTTGGAAAATCTTATTTACACTCAAAAATCATATATCTCTAAAATGTTTATAATTGCTAAGTAACTAAAAATAAAATGTAAAATTGACAAAAATGTCAAAGGGAAAATTCTAATTAATATCATTGTAACAAATAAAATCAGCAGTTCACATGTTTGTAATTTTAAAAAGTCACTTATTAGCTCTCTCAAATTTTGAGTGCCTGTCACAATCAATATAGGCAAGTAGTTTAAAGAAATGTGCAATATACATGTTTCTGTATTTATATATGGTTGCTTGTGAATATGCCAACATCTTATTATTATTTTAATTTTGAAGTTACTATTAACCATGCAAGTTGTGATTAGCGAATGTGGGGTTCTTAATGTTTTCGTTTCTTACTGAACAATCTTTTGGTTTTGTGTGTGTATATTTTTTTAAGTCTTTATTATTGAAAATATTACATATGTCCTCTTTTTTCCCCATTGACCTCTTCTAGCCCACCCCAGGCCTTCACCACACTATTGTCTGTGTGCGTGAGTCATGCATATATACAAGTTATTTGGTTGATCTCTTTCCACACCCCCACCACCTCGCCATCCTCCCCCCACCCCGCCTTCCCTCTGAGATTCTGCAGTCTGTTCCATGCTTCTATGTCTCTGGATCTATTTTGTTCCTCAGTTTATTTTGTTCATTAGTTCCACATATGAGTTAGATCATGTGATACTTATCTGACTGGCTTATTTCACTGAACAACCTTTTGAAAAGGCAGTTTTCTTCTGAGATTGCCTCATAGGGCAAAAGTTAATCAGGATTGCGGAGTGGTTTTATATTCAAAGTCATGATTGTAATCTATCAAATACAATTCAAATGGTGCATGACAATGAAAAGAAGGCAACTCCTGCCTCTATTCCTGAGCCTATCTTAGTTTTATGAATCTAGCCAGAGACAGGTCTTTCACAATTTAGACAAAATCTTAGCCTTGATATCCATACTCCATATAGTTGTAAAGATACAAAATCCTTGCAGTAAAAAACGTTTTTTACTGCAAACTCATTACACAAGGAGTCAAAGTAAGTCATTCCTAAATTCTCAATGTACTCAGCCCCCTTAAAATGCTCCACATTTAAATATTTGGGGCCATTTCTAATGTTAGTGTGAGGAGCAAAAAGACTGCCAGTGAAAAGTCAAACTGGAAGAGAAAAACCCAAATCCTTCCCAGAAGTTATTATTCTGTTTTAGACTTCCTCCCCAAATTTAGTGAAATGACAAGCATTCATTACATTATCTTAATTATAGCATAACCTCTTTTAATACGTACACTGAAATTTAAAAAACCCCACTTATAACATAAAACACAATATATTTAGGCAAAGGATAATTCTGCTAGACTTTCTAAATACTGAATATTTCAAAGAATCAAAACTTTTTTTCTAGAGCTTTTACTAAATATACCAGATTTTATCAACATCTATACACTTAAATAAATATGGCATTGTCTATAAAATATAAGAGGTGTCATGAAAGTCAGAAATAAAGAATTTCAAGTCACAAAATAATGACAAAGCTAAGTTAAATTATAAAGTAGTTATTACAAACAGATGTATAGCATACTGCCTAGTTTCTTAAGAAATATAACATTTATTTGTCAGTTATCACTGACGTAGATAACAATATTTATTACTCTGTAGAAAATGAAATAGAAATATTCAAGGACATTTAAATAAGTGTATTTTTGATTACTCATTAAAATTATTGACAGTACTAGAAGTTCTTCTATTAATGTTTTTAAATATAAACTATTCTTTAATCTGGCATCTTTTCTAGTACAAAGACCTAAGTCACATACAAATGGGAAAATAATTTTGACAGCTAGACTAGAATGTAAATAGTATGGGGCAATTCTCTCCAGTTCCTCAGACATTGCTGATGAGATATTCTAACAGGAAGCATTCAGTAAATTAACCTGCTAATGAATTCAAGAGCTAGTAGTCATCTTCCTCAACCTGTGGGGAGGAAAACTTCTAGCCCACTGGCCGTATAAGGCCCTCAAAATCATTTGCTCTGGCACTGCCAAGGCATTAAGGTGAGTTAATTAATTAAATGTTTGACCAAATATAGCAGGCTAATTTTTAAGTTGGTAATTTTGTATGGCCCATGAATTATGTTATAAATATTCAAATCGCCCTTGGCAGAATAAAGGTTCCCATCTCTGTATGACCAAGAAAGCTTCTTTGGCCTTTTCTTATTATTCTGTACAAGATTTAAACACCGGAAGTGATTAGCATAATTTTTTTCTTTTTTAGAACCAAATTAAGACATAAGAATATCAGTAGAATCTGTGATCATTTTTTAAATTCTTGGGCATAAAACAATCGAATAATTAGTCTGAAAAAAAAGGTAAAGAAAAGTTAGTTTCCTATTTCATTTATGTTTAAGAAAAGAATTTATAAAGAAAACATGCTGAATTTTGTCTTTTTAATGAGACACCAAAGGAAATCTTAAAAATAAATGTTGCAGTACCCAAAGAGAGCCTAAGCACAATGTTTGAATTACTGACCTAAAGAAATAAAATAACTTCTTAAGTACCTTGGATTCTATCCCATCATAAATGAAAAATTTACATTGTCAAGCTTCATTTGCTCACATGGTCATTACTCCTGAAATATTTCTTTTATCTTGTAAATGAGAAAATCTCCCCTCCGCCTCCACCCCTTGCATAAAAGATTGCATCACCACCTGTGAAAAACTTTCAGCTGATACTAAGTTATAAGGCTCTCTCTCAAGAGCCAAATTGTTCACCTACTAAAGATGTAGAGCAATCTTCCTCCTGTGCAGGTTGTTTTCTAGATGACACTTAGGTAATGTAGAATCAGAAAGAATCTAAGAAGAATCTAGTACTCTCAAAAGGATCATTAAAAATGCATCCACACTCAAATGTCATATCCACAAGCAAACATGATATGCTATTTTATCCAAAACATATTTCTAATAACACCTCTGTCATTTTTATATTATCTTTGCCACTTACATGGCTATCCAAATGCACAGGAGTGTTATTTATTATAGTTTAAATCACTGGATTTCTTTGTCTTGTAAAAGTAAGAAAATAAGGTGTACTTCCAACAAACCTTCTTAAAAATTTTTGGTTCTTAAAAATTTACCAGGTGGAAATAGTTTAAAAATTGCTACAAAAAGACATAAAATGTTTTCTCATCCAAAGTAAGTTTTTTTCCCCCAAAAAAACAGGTTCTCTCATAGCATGAGTAAAACACTAGATGCGAAAGATGGAGAAATAGCCGTCTGTCTAAGAAGCAGTCCATGTTCCCTCTCATCAGCCAATATGTTTAACTCTCTCCAGCACAGGCCCTAAGAGCACTCGGATGCAACTGCCTGAATACATTGCACATGGAAAACACAGCCAGTCTTCCCCCCTGCTAAACACCATGCCTTCTAATTCTGATTGGCT
Source organism: Antrozous pallidus (assembly GCA_027563665.1). Lineage (NCBI taxonomy): Eukaryota > Metazoa > Chordata > Mammalia > Chiroptera > Vespertilionidae > Antrozous > Antrozous pallidus. Next base: position 69,047,500 of record CM050516.1, on the reverse strand, counting down.
TCAAAATGAATATAAGTGAAGACAATTAACTCTCCCTCATAGAGAGGAATGAAACAATGTGACATTTGTATTGTCTTAAAACTACTGAGAAACATGGGCATAAACGTGTGTAGTCTGGGCATTGTACTTATGTAACTAGCAGAGGGGATGGTTTTAATTTGGTTGTGACACCATAAACACTGGCATATTGAACATGCATTTACTGCCATGAATTTTGAACTCTCTGTCTCCAGGGTCTGCTTCTGTTTTGTCCACATGCCAGACTAAAGACTACTTGCCCATAATTTCATTTGATCAGAGCTGAGGAAATCAACTTTATTTCCAAGAAGGAAAAAATTATTTGAGTGATTTTTGAAACAATGACTTTTTCAAGATTTTTTCTTCTAGTGGATAAATCACAGTTGTCAATCTTAAAATCTCAAAGCAAAAAATAAAGAGAAAAAAAACCCTAAAATATGAACATGGCATATACAAACCAGAAAGAAGGGGGAAATAATGAAAAACAATTGAAAATGGCCTTTTAAAAGCCATGCTCTTATAATACATTGATTTCAATAAATGTTATCTCAAAGTTCCCTGCTTAAGAATAATTTTCCTGGAAATGATAGCTTTCTTTTCTTGGTGAGGAAATAGCATTCTTAGCAGTCATCATTATAATTTTGCCAATAAGGTCCTTTGTACATTCATTTTACTCAGTCTAAGCAGAAAGATTAAGAGGCCCTCCCGTGTATCCCCTTTTAGTTCCTCAAAATGAAGCCAGACATTAGTTGCACCCCTCAGTTGTGAAATAAGGCATATGACTTCTTTAGAGCCCATCTATGATGACCTATGAGGACAAATGCCGACACCACAACAGAACTGGCTGTGGTAGGTCTAAGTGGGCTGTTTTCACTTCACTTAAAAAATCTACCATCCCTGAGGACATTAACCTAAGTCCTATTCAACATTTTACTCTCTGACACTTGAAAATTATGAGAAGTAAGACACATGTATAATTAAAATTTGAGGTAGAAAGGACTAAATTCCACACTATTTGGGGGGTTACACAAGGTAGATATCCCAGACTGAGAGGAACAGGAAGGCTTTATGGAAGGAGCACCAATCGATTGGGCCTTAAATACATAGCTTTGAAAATGCAGAGTTAAGGAGAGATAATGGTTATCCTTCCTTTCTCCCCACATGCAGTAAATGGTCCATGTATTTGTCATCTGGTACCTGAATTGTTGCAAATGCCTTCAAACTGGCATCCCCTGCCTTTGGCTCCTCTGTCCTTTATAATCATCCTCATGTACCTAAGTTTTTGGAATGCAAAATAAATAAATAAATAAATAAATAAATACATACATACATACATACATACAAATTGGATCATTCAGTGGATAGTTACTGATCTATTACAGGCATAAAAATATGAAAATGGAGGAAAATTCCCTAAACAGTAGGTCATTACCATGACAGAAGACATACAGTCTTCTCCCTCAGATCTATGTAATAATGTCTAAACACACTCCTTAGTATGTCAGACAGTGTCCTTCCTAATGCATGCATATTTTTTCAATCTTATTTCTTACCAAACAGCGCTGAGTTTTTTCTTAGATTTTGTGCTCTCTCACAAGTCCATGCCTTAGAACACTCTCTCTCTCTCTCTTTTTTTTTTAGTGAATTCTCCTTATCCTTCAAGATATAACTTAAATACTGGCCAGATGAGAAGCTTGCCATGACCTGGAAATGGAACATCTTTGTGTTTCTTTGGTATTCTCAGTAAATCTATAGTATATCACAAGCCATTGTCAACATCAAGTACTCGAAGAATTGCATTTGATGATCTCGTTTCAGGATGTGACATGGCATTTGAAACACAAGGCGTTGGATGTTCACTGGCTTAAAGTGACTTCTTGGTTAAAAGAGTTGCAAGAGCAGAAGTATGAAGTCATCGCTGTGGTGAACAGAGATCAGCTTTGTGTACTCTTTTTATTAGAAAAACTAAGGTGAGTTCACAGCAGATCTGAAAGACACAAGGCAGCCCCTTTTTATAGAAAGTATGGTCCTCAATCCAGCAGCAGCAGCACCTAAGAAACTGCTATGATGCAAATTCTCTGGTACCACCAAGGACTTACAAAAACCTGAATCTGCGTTTTAATCAGATCCCCAATTGGCCTGTATGCATATTGAAGCTTGAGAAACAGTGATTCAAGCTTGAAGGATGTCAACAGAACCAAAACTCTACCAAAGTATGGTCCTCAATCCAGCAGCAGCAGCAGCACCTAAGTTACTTCCTGCCCCCTCCATCCCACCTCCTTTCCTAGACAGACTCCCACTCAGGAAGATTATCTGGCACCCATCTCCTATATACTAGTATGATAGATTGGAGGTGGGAGAGCATGAGAAAAGCCTAATGTAGAACAAAGAGTAAGAACACTTTTGCCTCAGTGTAGGTAACTGTACCTGGGTTAGAGTAATGATGGTGAGACTGCAAAAATTGCAAATATAAATATACTTACTTAAAGATAGAAATGTGATATTCATTCATTAGTTTGCCTATAATTATGTGCCTCTTTAATCATTTTATTATACGTCTTAAATTTTTTGTAAAGGTATGATATTTAAACAGGACAAAAACTATTAGTTTTAAGTTGCATACTCAGAGATCTAAAACTAAGCCTGACTATGAGAAATAGGGATTCCTCTAAACATATATATAGTTGGATGCTAGAATGGGGCAGGTACCGGGCCCTGGCAGCATGGCTCAGTTGTTGGAGCATTGTCACATACACCAAAAGATTCAATTTCAGGTAAGGGTACATATCTAGGTTGCAGGTTCAATCCCCAGTAGGGGCACATAGGGAGGCAGCATATTAATGTTTCCACACTGATGTTCCTATCTCTTTCTTTCTTTCTCTCTCTCTCTCTCTCTCTCTCTCTCTCTCTCTCTCTCTCTCAAAATTGATTAAAAAGAAACATATTCTCAGTGAGGATTAAAAATAAATAAAAGACAGGTACCAGGACAGCAAAGCAGGGAGTAAAAGGCTGCTCCATGAATGCTGAATCTCTCAGACACATCAAAGTTACTTCCTGCCCCCTCCATCCCACCTCCTTTCCCAGACAGGCTCCCACTCAGAAGCAGGTTTGGTGAGGGAGGGAAGATATCCCCAGCTGTCACAGTTGTAGTTTTAGTTATTCCAAAATACTGTGCAATTATTTCTAAATCACAAGGGTTTTTTTAGTTTGTTTAATTTATCTTTATTGCTGAGAGTATTACAGATGTTCTCCATTATCCCCCATTAACCTTCTACCCTGTGCCCATCCCACCACACCCTAGGTTTCCCCCACACTATTGTCTGTGAAATTCTTTGGTTAATCTCACCCCGCACCCCATCATTCCTTCCCTCTGAGATCCACCAGGCTGTGCCATGCTTCCATACCTCTAGACCTATTTTGTTTGTCAGTTTATCTTGTTCATTAGATTCCATATATAAGTGAGAGCATGTGATACTTGTCTTTCTCTGACTGGCTTATTTCACTTAGCCTAATACTTTCTAGGTCCCTCTATGCTGTCTCAAAAGGAAATCTACCCTTCTTTTTTATAGCTGCATAATATCCCATTGTGTAAATATAACATTTCTTTCTTATCCATTCATCTACTGCTGGGCATTTAGGCTGTTTCCAAATCTTAAATACTGTAAATAGCACTAACATGAACATAGGGGTGCAGATACTCTTTCTGACTGGTGTTTCAGACGTCTTAGGATATAGTCTAGAAGTAGGATCACTGGGTCCAATAGCAGTTCAATTTTAAAATTTTTGAGGAAACTCTATATTGTTTTCTATAGTGGCTGCACCAGACTGCATTCCCACCAGCACTATACTAGGGTTCCCTTTTCTCCACATCTTTGCCAGCACTTATTTGTTGATTTACGGATGGTAGCCATCCTGGCAGGTGTGAAATGATATCTCATTATTGTTTTAATTTCAATTTCTCTGATTAGTGACTTTGACATCTTTTTCATATGTCTCTTGGACATCTGTATGTCCTCTTTAGAGGAGTGTCTATTTAGATCCTTTGCCCATTTTTCAAATTGGATTGCTTGTCTTCCTTTTGTTGAGTTGTTTGAGCTCTTTATATATTTTAGAAATTATCTCCCTAACTGATATATCACTGGCAAATATGTTCTCTCATACAGTGTATTTTTTAAGTGTATTTTTATTGATTTCAGAGAGGAAGGAAGGAGAGATAGAAACATCAATGATGAGATAGAATCATTGATCAGCTGCCTCCTGCATACTCCCAAGGAGGACCAATCCCATAATCTAGGCATGTGTCCTTGACTAGAATCAAACCTGGGACCCTTCAGTCCACAGGCTGAAGCTCTATCCACTGAGCAAAACTGGGCAGGCCCCACACACTGCATTCTGAGAATGGTTTCTTTTCCTGTGCAGAAGCTTTGTTGTTTGATGTAGTCCCATTTTTTTCTTTGTTTATCTTGCCCTAGAAAATGTATCTGTGAAAATCCTGCTATGTGAGACGTCTATGATTTTTCTGCCTAATTTTCTTCTAATATTTCTATGGTTTCACTACTTACAACTAAGTCTTTTATCTATTTTGAGTTTTTTCTTGTGTATAGTATAAATTAATGGTCTAGTTTCATTTTTTTGCCTGTATCTGTCCAATTTTCCCAGCACCATTTTTTGAGGAGACTGTCTTTATATTTTTCTCTTGCCTCCTTTGTCAAATACTAATTGAGTGTAATGGCTTAGGTTGATTTCTGAGTTCTCTGTTCTGTTCCATTGCTCTATATGCCTGCTCTTTTGTTAGTACCATGTCATTTTGATTGCTACCGCCTTGTAGTATAATTTGATATCCAGTATTGTGATACCTCTAACTTTGTTCTTCTTTTTCAAATTGCTGAAGCTAGTAGGAGTATTTTTGGTTCCATATAAAATTTTTTGGATTATTTGTTCTAGATCTGTGGAATATGCCATTGATATTTTAATAGGGATTGTGTTGAATCTATAGATTGCTTTGGGTAGTATGGATATTTTAATGATGTCACTTCCTTATTTTTTATTTCTTTGTTGTTTAAAGTATTATATGTCTAATTTTCCCCCCATTGATCTCTCCTTGGCCACTCCCACTCTCTGCACATGTCCTCACCCTCTACTGTCGTGTCCATTGGTCATGCTTATATGCATGCATACAATTCCTTTGGTTGATCTCTTAGTCTCCTCACCCCTATCCCCACCACCAAACTCTGTATCTATTTACTGAGTTGAAAAACCATGTTCTGGCAAAAAATATTCATCCTGGAATAGGGAAAGATTTTCCCACTGCTCTGTAAAATTCAGGCGCAACAAAAGAATAAGTAGTATTTTGATGAAGATCCAAAGCTCATGTTTTTTCAACATACCAGTTTCATGTACAGGTTGTCAAAATGATAGGAAGGATTTCTCGTGATAGGAGTACACATAAAACCTACTCTGAAAACCTATGTGGGACACAGCCCTCTTTGGAAAGTGTCTAAAATGCATAACAAGGTGTATTCTCTTCTTGAACAAACAATTACTATAACCTGAACCCATCCCCAACACATTTCAATGTGGCTTTAATGGATGTTAAAAACAAACAAACAAACAAAAAAAAAAAACACTGTTTTGCAACAGATGCTAGAGCTCCACAACAGAGAACTCAGAGGCTTGAGGTGGTTTTCCCCCACCTCTATGATTTTTTAAGGGCACCAGCACAAGAAAGATAAAGGGACAGTAGAGTGGTTATTTCCCATCTCCTAAAACCTACTCTACCCTGCCCTGGATTCTGAAAGTACACATGTTGGTCACCTTTCCAGGGCCCTCTCCTCTAACAACTTTTCTAAGCCTTTTCTAATGACTCTGCTATAACTAATCTTGCCTTTCTTTGAATTCTCACCAATGTATTTCATTCCATATTATATCTAGTTTCATCTCTTATGTCCCTCTTTCGCTATAAACTACATACTGGAAAGCAGCCACTAAGTCTAAATCAACTTTGCGCCTTCTACATGGATCATAGGTTTCAGGCAGGTACTAGTATCATTTAGTGGTACACACCTCACTTTGGAACATTTTTATTAGATAGCATACAACTAGGCAGAGCTCTGTGCTCTATGAAAGAGGTGAGTGGGCAACTAAGCAAAAGGATGTGAATTGTTTTCACTATCACATAGAATCCAATTTAAAGGCAAATTGTATGCTTTCCATAGACATAAGGCCATCTAGCCTGAAGTTGTTCATTAAAGAAAAGGAAATAACAAGTCACACATTACTTGCTATTACAGAAACTATAACATCCACCATTGTCCGTTGTTTTGTAGGCCTGTGGAGCTGGAACAGTTATTTCCGCTGCCAAACTTCCAGCAGTCACACTTAAAAGTTGCCAGTATGGTATGATGCCATCAGTTTTTAAAACTTAGAAAGGCTCATTGATTTTTACTGTTTTTTTACACAATCCACTTCCTTTAAGACCAAGGGAGCCAACCCTGATTGAGAGAAATTACAGAATGAATAAATGTTATGGTATCAACATAGAAATTATTTCGTTTCCTTTCCTCACTTCAATTTCCAAATTTATTTTTGGCTTCCCTTGCCACCAGTCATCACCCCCAATTCTCAGTGCCACACATTCTTATAGTCCCACTCACCTTCCTTCCCTTTCTTGGAACATTCTGATACACCATCATACCAATTTTAGAGGAGGCAGACTAATATCCTAATGCAATAAAATAGCTTTCTAAAGCAAGACAACCTGGAACAAGAATTCTTACCATATCTCAAGACAAATGAATGTCAGATAGATTGGTTAAAATAGCAGTTTTATGCCAAGACTGGCAGAGTGACTACAAATTATAACTATTGTTGGATTTCGACTTTACATAGTTGTAGTTATGATTCTACCCTTGTGAGCCAGAACAATTATTTTACAATTAGTTTAGACATGTCTGAGCCTAGAAGGAATATTTATATTTCAATCATTACATTTCCTTTGAACAGAAACCAGTGCTACCCCAAACCAGGTCAATTCAACTCCTCACATGTGCATTTCTAACCACTGTTCAAAGTTGAACAAACATAATGCAAATGCTCAAATATTTAATTATGTTTTCAAACTGCAGTATAAAACAGCAACAATGGGCTTTCATGCACTAAACAAATACAAACAAACAAACAAAAAACAGGCTAGTAACTTCATTGTCAAGATAGAATATGATCACAATCCTTTAACACTTCATGCACACCCTTGAGTTTGGACTGCAGATCTATCACTTACACATCTAGTAAATGACCCAATTTGTTTACATGGCTCTGTACCTTTTTATGGCCTTTCTATAAAGAAGTTATTACATCCATTCCCTTTATTTGGTTTAAGAGTGTTTGAATGAACCCCAGAACCACAAGCCATTAAACAAGCTCTCCTCAGATGGACATGGTCTCATATAATTCACCACTGCCGGGGAAATTTTCAAAACAATGTTTGCAGTTTGGAACCACCACACATTCCCACACACCAAAAGTATTTCCTGTGCTTTATGCAGTTTTAAATTTGGGGGAGATATGTTAAATAAGTTCTATTTTTTCCATTGTTCCAAGTAAAAGTGTGGCCTTTGCACTTCTTCCAGAAGATTTGCACCTCTGAGTGTTTTGTTATGGTAGGTTGACCATTCAGAAATGACTGCAAACAAAGATTGCAAGGAAATGTGAAATCCAGACATCCTAATTGATTTCCTAGGATGTAAATGTTAGTTCTAAGAGGAAACCATTTGAAGCAGTTAGTTTAATGGAGTGCCCAACTGATGCCTATTATATGTTATCGGTACAGATTAAAGATAAATTTTCCACATTGAAGAAAAATAAGCATACGGGATATTTAATTTCTAATTTTACATTCTTAACCATGCCCATAAACCTCAAGCCTGTTAATATTCTCAAGAAAACTAAGGTTACAACCACTTCTTTAAGGGTTAGCATTTATCAATGAAACAGCTCGACTCTCTCAACATCCCATATCTTCACCAGATTTTGACCTGAGAGCGACCTGCTATTTTTAGATTATTGATTTTTCTAGGGACAATTTGTGATACAAAGTAAAGATATGCTTTTGCCCATGCATACTACATATCTATAACATATAACACTGCATGTGAAACTCCAAAAACTCCAGTGTGCCATGAGGTCTAGTCTCTTGTATTCTAGAGACAGTTCATTTCCATACAGGCCTCCAAAACGGCAATCTATTTTTGTTTATTAATAAAAATAAATCCAACAACAATATACATACTTATTTAATAAGAAGCATCCCCCAATACCTTTATTATCTGCCCCACAAACATATTTCCAGTGGAAGAGATCTGTTCCTTGTACAATTCATCTCTGGCTTTGGAGTTGCAGAACTGTGCTTTCCAGACTAGCGCCATTCAGCTCTTGTTGTTTTTATAGTTTTCACATATTCGTCCTTTGAATGGATGGAATTGTTACTGGTGGGGAGAGGTCCTTGTCACCACCTGTTGCTAGTGGGGGTGGATTTATGTGATATCCCGAGAAAAATAATTTTCTGAGACTCACACAGGAGAATGAGTGATTTTTACTTGAGTGAAATTAAATCCTTGAGTGTTCAAGGTCTCATTTTCCCCTAGTCCTGCCAAGGAAGAAGTGTAGTTGTAGCTTTTATAAGACTAAAGTCAGAATCAGTGTCCAGAGTTTTTGTTCTTTGTTGGGACAATACAATGAAGCATTAGGCTAGCTTAGCTTGTGTTCCCTGCTGCAGTCCATCAGTGAATTGTACATGGGGTCTGCAGGGCCACATGGCTATGGAGGAAACATGGGCGAATGCAAGGAAGCAGAAATGAGAGCCCTATGAGCCAAGAGGAAGAAGAGGGTGAATTCCTATTGGGAGGTTATGTATTGCCAGATTTTCGTGAACTTGCAGTGGCCACTAACATTCTGGCCAATGATCTCTGTTCCCAGGTGTAACTAACTGGCTCCTGTCCTAGTCATTCCAACTTCATGTGCATGCATCTATTTACCTTTTGTTAGTGCTCTGCCCTCAGTGTTTTCAGAGAATGGGCCGATGGTTCCTTGGGAGTTTGAAACTGCAACTTCCTGGTGAAGCTGCCCAAATGACATCCCTATCATGTCTGGCTCCCCTTTGCTCCTTTCCTATCTACACTAATAAAAAAGAAAAATGAAAATGGACTGTACCTTTGTGATGCCCACCAGCCAGTCAGGAATGAGTATGTAAATTAACCCAACAAAGATGGGTTAATTTGCATATGCAGACACCAAAGGTAGGGGGCAGGGAGGGACGCTTGCATTGTCACCATGCCCCAGCCGCTCAGAGCCTCTGGGCAGCATGGAAAGGGAGGGCAAGACCAGAAAGGCGGTGCTGGCAGCCAGGGAAAGGAAGGCCCATTCTTGCATGAATCTTCATGCATCCAGCTTCTAATTATTAATAACTAATTACAACAGTATCAGTATGATAGCAAATCACACTCTAGTAACAAAAAGTCTTTAGTATGTTCCCATAGAACACGCTACAGTTATATCCTGTGTTCTTAAATAATTTGCACCCTACCTGTCACCATGCCTTAGGTTGAAAGAATGATAAATCAGAAATGAACCCTGCAGGTTCCCCTTTTGCCAAGCTCAGTTAGAAGTTTCTAGTAGGCAACTGAATCTTTCTTCCTCTTTATTCACAATTTAATCACATTTTACACAAATGTTCCTTCTTAGTACATTGATTTTAAACATTGTCTGCTGCCATAAAAAAAAGAAATTAAAATGCTTTAATGATTTGCAATTTGCACTTCTAATCGCCTCCACTATGAATGCCTGCAGCATTTTATGGGAAACAGACTGTGATGTATTCCTCAGTGGAAAAAAAATAAAGATAAATAATATGACTCTTTGAAAAACAGATGTCCTTATAAATTCCCAACAAAAATAACTGCCAGCAACAATGTGAGATAAGTACCTCAGAAATCTAACTTCTGTTGTTCAGGGTTTTTTGATGGCTGTGGAGACACAAAAGGCAGGTGCATGGGCCAGCTGGGCATGGTTAAGTACAGAAGACTATCTCCATCTTGCAAATAATGAAAACCTTAAAATAGTATCTTCTCATGAACAGGGCTTTCCTAGAAGGCAAATTATATAGATTAAAAAAAGAGGCAAGACGGCTAGATAACACAGCCACCAAGATAATCCATTTCTTCCCAATCCTCAAATACCACAAAATATTTCTAGCCTTTGTATACCAGGGACCAGAATGAATTTCACTAGAAAAAATGATGCAGTTACTCCATGTAGAGGAATTAATTTTCCACAAAACTTTAAAGTCTTTCCCTTAAAAGTGTTAAGGCTCTTTTCTTTGCTGCTTGCAATGTAATAGCTTCATTACACTAATTCAGTGTGCTGGAAACTGCCTCCCTTTTATCACAACCTCCTGATCCCTCAGCCAGGCTTATTCTGCATGCCATCCATTTTGTGAATGAAGTGTGAAAATAGCTCTTTGTTTACATAAAGAAGGCAATAGAGAGTAGTGTGGACACAGACTGAGCTGATTTGAGTGTAACTGAGGCTCTGCAGCCTGCCCTTCTCACCAGTTCAGAACATCCAAACATGCCTAACGACTGGGAGAAAATTCCAACAATAAGCAGTTCACTACACACACCAAAGCAGATACATGCCTGCTTAGAAACTCACCAGAAATCAATGATTTTTACTAAATATGAAACATGAAGGCAACATTTCCTTTTATCCTGTTAGTGAACGGCAAGTTTTGCAGGAAGCATGCCCTGCAAACAGCATTGGGGCCTTTGAATACATACACCCAGGATACCTTTTAACTTTTTTCCTGCCTCTACTCATGCTTAACACTAGGCTCTTCTTGTCTCTCACTCATGATACACCTTTGCTGGCCTCTGTCCGTTAGCAGGCTTTCTGTCTAGAATGCTTCCCTCTTTTTCTCTCTCTGATCCACTTCGAATTAAGTCAATTCTTCTGTGGGAACTTTACTCCTTGCACTTCTTTTCCAGGTAGAATCAACCATTTAGTCTACCAGTAGAGATTTTAGACGTGAGCTAAAGCAACCGTGTTCCCATAGCACTTGGAGCACAGAACTAAAAGACCATGAGATGAAAAACACAGGCTCTGCCATCCCTCTTGGACAGAACATCTCAAGGGCAGGGACAGAATTGCATTCTTCATGGCCCCAGTACCTGGGGCAGCCAAGAGCAGATGCTCGTAAATATTTGCTGAATAAAAAAACAATGTTCTAATAAAGCATTAGACCATTTAACTCACGAAGGAAGAGGCACGTGGATCCGAGTCCTGGCTTGGAGTCAGACCTAAGTCCAAACGTTTACCAGCTGCGGGACCTTGGCTAAGCTACTGAGCCGGCAAAGCCTTGCTGTTTCTCCTCATACCTCATGGTGAGCTTATAAAGATAAACTGTATACTGTCTGCAAATATTGAGCACCTGACAGGCACTCCTGGGGAGTCACTATTTTAAGCATTATAAAACCAGGGGCAAACATACACACACACACACACACACACACACACACACACACACACCACAAAGGCTCATTAAGAACTCTTTAGACCCATTCAACACCCCAACCCCCAAAGAATGCATCTAAAGCCTGCCTTTTTTGTGTTCTTCCTGAAAGCTCTTACTGATTTCTTATCAGTACACAGTGTACATAACAGTAATGCAAACCTATATCCTTGTACTTACCATTAATTGGCCCTAGTGCTGCTTGAGGGTGTTGGTTTCCCTCAGGAAAACAGAGGTCCACTTTGCCTCTGGGGCTCCCATTTACCCGCCAAAACCCAGCATCAACCCAATACACCTTATTTGATTGAGAAATGGCTGAGGCACTATTCAATGGGGGGGAAAAAGTATAAAAAAGTCATACTTTGAAAATAAAAGTGGAGCTACGTCAAGCACCAAGAAAGCTGAATTATCAAAGCCATCCTGGCAAAGATGGTTCAGTTTAGAAACTAGGCAAATGTCCAGGGAGGAAGCTTCTGGGTCGCCAGGGCATTGGAAATCACCTCTTGAAGACTGCAAATGAGGTCTCATGTGAAGTCAGATCATTGATCAAATTGGCTAAACTCAATTTAAAATGTATGCTCAAGAAATAAAAAACAAAATGAGGTAGTGAGACCAAAGTATATCACTCTTAACAAATTGGCTGCAAGGAAAGATGTAATTAATTTAACTCTTCTTTATAATTTTAGCTCCTTGGCCCTCAGTTTTAGGAATTTTACAAACAAAAATTTCAAAAAGGTAAATCAATCCTGTTTCAGGCAATCTATTCAAGGCCACAGCTATGAATTTCTTTCTTGATGCTTTTGACTTCAAAGTGAAATCTGAACCTCTGTATCTATTATCCTATACAATATAGTGTAAATAAAAATTAAGGTCGCTCTTAAAATACACTCCAAAGAATAACAGGCGTGCTTTCCAGGCTATGCTTCTTATTTACCCCTATGGTACTTCCACCACTTAGACATCCTGCTAAATCAAATGTTCAAAATTATCTTTTTAAAAACCCTCCCTTGTGGAGCTCTGTATTCCAATGCCAACCATCTCCTTTATCATCACCAATTAACAAACCAAAATATTCAAATAAACATCATTCATCCATGAACCTGGTACACCTACTTAAAATAATGTCCTATCATGTAATAGTAACCATACCAAAAGTAGTATTTCAGGTCATTTGCCTAATTTGTCATATTTCCATCCTAAAAGAAGTATTATACTATACATTATATTATTTGTTCCACTTAATAAATATGATTATTTTGAAATTGTATTCTTTAGTGATCTTGTAAAGAAAGTTTTCAAATCAAGGGAGTCTTACCTCCCTTTACAACCTGCGAATCATGCAACCCCCTAAAATAATCAAGAAATACTTTCATAGGAAACACTGGATTTTTAAAACTAGAATTCTATTTGCCTAACTGGCACTTACATAAGGAACACTATACCACTACTTCAGCAGTTTAACACTGTTGTATTCAACAGTGACCTTGACAATGTCACTTCAGCCCTCTAAACTTCACTTTACACATCAGTGAGGATAGGTTCCTTAGGAACTTCCAGTCCTAACATTCCTTTCACCATGTTCACTGCTCATTTCTGGCCTATGCAAGTTGTCAGTGATCCATAAGCAAAAAATGGAAGAAAACACACTGATTTTGGAGGCATGTGAGTCATTCAAAATTCTTAATAGTCAATGGCCAATATCATAACCCTACTTTCAGAAAATATAGAGGTACACTCAGCAATAACACTTTTAAGAGAATAACTAGCACCAGTTGTAGGAAATCTGTCCAACTTACTTGGTATATACTCACCTAGAAACATGGCATATAATTGACCCTGGAACAATGCAGAATAGTTAGGGATACCAATCCCTCACAGTAAAAAATCCAATCATAATTATGGCTCCCCCAAAACTTAACTACAGTTGACCCTTTGCATCTGCGAACTCAAAAAACAGTATTTTCAATCCATTGTTGGCAATCTGCTATTGAGAATGTGAAAATACAGTTTCTATCTGTGGTTGGTTGAATCTGCAGATGCCAAAACATGGGATATGAAGGACTTATTGTACTTATTTTTAAAGCCCCTGTATAAGTGACCCATGCAGCTTGAACCCATGTTGTTTAAAAGCCAGCTGTATTTAATAAGGGGGTAGAGTAGTACTCTGATTTGCATATCTTAACACAAGCAATAAATAAACAATTTTATCTTCCTATGAAAAAAGTAGAACAATGTAGAAGTTCCAAGAACAAAAAAATCTTCAAAGATGGCCTGCCATTATAGTCACCATCATAGTCTTGCTCTAATATGGAACTACATCCAGAACCATTCAGTAAATATTTATTGGGTGCATACTATAGCCACACCTGTTCTTGGTTCTGGAGCTCTCAGAGAGAGCAAAAGTTGGACTAGGTGCACATTCTCAGGGAACTTACATTTTGTGAGGTTGGTGGTGGAGGTAGGTTCACAATTAATTAACTAATTAATTAACTAGCAAGAAGAATATTAATGAATGGTAAGTGCTATATAGTTCAATAACTTTGATGTGATAGTGAGGGCTGGCTAATTTAGACCAAATGGTCAGAAAAAAAAAAAGAAAAAAAAAACCTCTCTGAAAAGGTAATTCATTGAATCTAGATAATAGGAAGGCACTACCCATGCAAACATAGCTGATCTGTGTTGCCCAGGGAAGCAGGAACAACCAACTAAGAGTTGCAATCCTATGCCATGTGTACCATATCCCCCATCCCCATCTCACATACCAGGCCCCAAACCTTGAGGACCTAGAACCAAAGCAGCTACAAAAAAGAGACTTGAAAGAGGCCATACCCTTCCTGGAGCACCATGCCCTTCCAGACATAGGCTGGGCCTGAGCTGCCAAGCAGGGAGAAGAGATAAGAGTGTGAGCTATTATCTGGAGCTGAAAGTGTCAAAATGCTTAACAATCAGTATGGCAGGCATATTGATTGATCAGGAAGAAAGCCAGCAGGGTTAGAGGAGTGTCCTGGAGGTTCTCAACTGCGCCAGGCACTGACTGTAGTTTCTGATTCGAAGATGGTCCATTTGTTTTGGAAGAGTAAGTGGCCCAGGCTCCTGCCTAACCCACTGGGAATATTTCACCATTTTAGCAATCTGTAATGTAGTTGTTAGGTTTGATCAAATAATTCAATCCATACCCTCCCCCTGGGAACTGACCTTTAGGTCACTTCACAACGGACATTCCCTTTAGCTTAGACCACATTCCACTTGCTAAGACCATTATCTCTCCCCTCTGGAGTTTCCCAGAATCCAGACCCGCCCAGATATTTCCCCGTCAAAAAAGCCCGCCTAGAGACCTTTAAAATCTGACTCCCTGTCCCTAGGGGATGGTACCATTTTGGGGCTCAGCCCATCTGGGTTTCCAGATGACCTAATAAATGAATAATTTCTCACTATTTTTGGCCTTGTGCTTACTCCTTCAGCTACCCTAACAGTAGTAATAGTGCATACCAACTGAAAATCAACTGGTAGAGGTGTCCTCTGGCAATAAGAAAGAGAAATTTGAATAAAAAAAAATTGCAATTGGAGGCAGTGGTGAAAAAATGATACAAAGAGATTGCTTAATAAATGAGTTCCATAGAAATTATATCGCTCTATAGAGATATTCTAGCTACCTATTTTGCTTCCAAATAAAATAATCAGAAACACCAAAATTAGACTAAGTAAAAGAAGTGACTTTTATTATGACTGTCACCATTTGGGATGATACAAATAGAAACCTATGATGAAATTTTTACCAGTCTTATAAACATTTGTGGGAGCTGGGGTGTGAGAATGTGGGTCTTAAGAACCCACCAGAGGCCTGGTGCATGGATTCATGTACAGATGGGTTCTCTTGGCCTGACCTGAGGGCATCAGGCTGAAACCAGCTCTCTAATATCTCCTGACGGGTCCAGATTGGTAGAGGGCACAGGGCAGGCTGAGGGACCCTTCTGGTGCATGATCAGGGCTGTGGAGGGACTGTAAGGGGGCTCAAGGGCATGTCCAGCTCATCTCACTCAGTTCAGATCAGCAAGACCCCAGCAGCAAGCTAACCTACCGGTTGGAGCATCTGCCTCCTGGTGATCAGGGCATATCATAGCAAATGGTTGAACGGTCAGAGGGACAATTAGCATATTAGGCTTTTATATATATATAAATTAGTTCAATTATAATTTCTTTAACACATAGCACATTACCATTAGAATCCTGTTTCTACAAAAACTGTGCATGTTTGTAGATAAAACACAATTTGAGCAGTACAAAGGGAGAAAAAACATGAAGTAGAAGAGAAGATAAAAAAGATGTGTGAGAAATTGTTTCATGAAGGATGACATAAGAACAGACAAAGCTAAGACTTGGGTGCCTGAGCCAGAGTTCTACAAAATATAGCCCCTTTGGGAAAAGTTTAGTATGGAACCCTAGAGTCTGTTTACAATGATTTAACAAGTCACAGTCTAGTCCCTGATGCTTCTTCCAGACCCTGGTACTTTCTGATTACCTTTTAGAGGTAAATACAGAGAATATTTCAAATTCAATGTAAAAGATAACGGCTGTTAGGGGAGAAAAGTTACCATAAGATGGAACGGGATTTTTTTGTCACCTGTTGTGAAAAGAAATGTTCGTCATTACATAATGCCACTTCATTTCTTCAACTTCCTCAACTATCTCAAACTGAACAGAGAACCAGGAGGAAGTTGCTTTAAAAAAAAAATAAAAAACTCTAACAACCAAAATAAATGTCACAAAGGTCACACATTGCAACTTATAGACTAACTGGCAGGAAAGTCCCTTTAGGCCTTTGTCAGAGCCTATTTGCTCTTAGATGTTAATCATGATCCTCTGTTTTTCAGTGAAATTGAGCTTTGGAGCTACCACCTAAAAGCGGGGTGGGAGTGGGCACAATTTTGTTAGATACAGAGACATAGGCAGCAGGAGAAGGAGAGAGCTGGCAGGGAGGAAAAAAGAGGCAGAAAATCCATAAACACAACATACATGTTCTCAGAAAGGCATTTGGATGCATTACCAGGGGAACATTTGTCACTGAAGTAAATGGTCTTTAGGCAGGCCACAAAGACCTCAAGGAAAAGAGCACACACAATAAATAAGGCGGATAAGGACAGCCCTAACTAACACAAGGGTATGCCCAATCATCACTCAAAATGGTTATGTTTAATGAGAGCACTATGAAGCATGTTTCAGGCCAATGAAATTAAAATCACTCATCAATAGTGCAAGGTAGATGAGGCCTTACTCCACCAAGAACTTTGTGATGGAGTCTATCTGGACTATATGCAATTGATAAAGTAAACCTTGGTTCATTTTGGTTTTTGATGTATGTGATTCTTTCTTTCAGCTACAACTCAGAATGCCATCCCAGAACTTACTCACTCCATGATAGGCATTCTCCTCTAAAATAAGTGCACACAGATCATAATGATTTTCCCCATGGTCATACAGAATGTATAGACTAGAAACCCTACATATGTCAGTGTTTTTATCTTTTATCTCCTTCTTTAAGCTAAATCTGGAGACCGTTGGTTTATATGTGAGACTTCAGGATTGGAAGTCAGGTAATGAATGAATGACACAAAGACAACTTATAATATTAGAGGATAAAGTGGCAGGAACTGCGATACAATATTACATTAAAACCCAGGAAAGTAATAACAGTAAACAACACTTATTCCTCAAAACTAATTTGGCAGCCCCTCCACATGTTCCCATCTAATTCCAAATATCTAACACTGGCCATAGCAATCAGTTTACATTTATAACACATCTTTTATTCTCTTTTTTATTATTATTAGTTTCAGGTGTACAGCACAGTAGTTAGACAATCATAAATTTTACACAGGGTTCCTCTTGATATTCCCAGCACCCACCTGGAACCATGCATGGTTATTACAATATTACTGATTACGTTTCCTATGTTGTACTTTACATTCCCATGACTGTTTTGTAACTACCAGCCTGTACTTCTCAACCTCTTCACCTTTGTCACCAGTGTCCCAGCCCTTCCTCCCTTCTGACAACCATCAGTTTGTTCTCTGTACCTATGAGTTTCTTTCTGTTTTCTGTGTTCGTTTATATTGTATAACACCTCTTGAGATACCAAGTTAATATTGAAACAGAGCAGGCCTGGGGATTTTATTGAGTCAACATCATTTAAGACTTTGGAATGCTCCAGAGAAGAGAATATCATTGGGGTGGAGTTCTTGAAAGCAGAAATGAACTACAATCACAACAGCTCAACATGGACATTTCATATTCAGCATTAGAACACCTTTCACAAAATGGTGCCAGGCACAAACAAGGCTAGTATCATTTTTCTCTGTGACACCCTCAGGTGGGTTTGTATTTAAATTTAGACAATAATCTGAATTGAGAAGAGCAATGATACTTCAATTTAAAAAATCAATCATAACTCCATCTAAGGGCAAAAAAACATACACACATGAGGGAATGAAAAATTTGAAAGCCACACGCACACACAAAGAGGTTCTAGCCAATGTGTTCACATTCTAATGGATCTTCTTTAGCACCAACTTGTTATCTTCAAATCTTGAAATCTTGAGGGATAAAAATCAACCTGAGCATGTGCAGGAAAATAGCTCTGTATTGCCCCCTAGTGCTTGGCTGTCCCACTTCTCTTTAGGCTAAAAACTACAAGGTGAGTAGTTCCTCTACTTCTAGTTACTTCCTGCTGCCAGCCTCCTAAGAGCTAAACATAGCCCAATCCTGTGCCCACAGATTAGGAAACAACCAGGCTATTTTTAGCACCATGCATCTTAGGAATGGCAATGGCCCAGGCTCTGATGGCAACAGAATGTGTGTGGCCTGGCTTAATGAACTCACCTCTCCCAAGGGTGTGAACCTGTTCCATAAAGTGGCCAATGACCCCTTGAGAACTTTGGGCCTATAACAAAGTGATCGTGGAATTCAGATCACAAGAAATGATGACATGGAAAGGACAATGAGAGGCACAAGTCGCCAAGGGAATCAGGAAGATGCCAGATGCCAGACAGGCTTGATAAGGCAGAACCGTAGGAGAAATGATATGGGAAAGGAACAATAAAAAATAGAAGTCAGAAGACAGGAATGTTGGGCATTGTCATTCTGGAGACGCTTGTCTAGTACGAAGCAGCACGTTGAACTGGACATTCATTTTACATGAGAAAGAACAAAGGTTGGTCTGATCTGTTTCCTGCCAGGGTACAGCTGGTGCGGGGGCTCCTTTGATCACTTTCTCCCAGTCCTCTGCAGCTCCTGTGATTAGAGATAGATCCCTTGGCTGCCCTTTGATCAGCAACTCAAACAGCCTGCAGGTGCCATGTGCCATCATACGAGCAAATTGTAAGAAGCGACCGCATGAACAAGGGCTGACGAATGTGATAGCACAGATTGCCGCACATACAACAAACACCAATAATGTGTACACAGGTCCCAGGAATCCTTATTGAATTCACCTGTGTACTCTAGGACTTTCTGGGACTGCTCAAAGATGAACACTTTAGAGAGTTTAAATGCAGACTTGAAACGTGGAAACACCCCAACACAGAAAGAAAAAGTTGCTGTGACTTAAACATCCAGGACACACCACTCTGATTTTCTGGGGAGGCTGTGTGTGTTCATGTCGCCTGGTTAATGAAGTGACAGCCTTCTTGCATTCGGAATGAATGACATACAAAGCATTCAACACATGTACATTTCTTTTCAGACAGCATGAAGAGCCACCACTTGTAAACAGGGTGTTTAATATTCTAATTTTAGACAGCCTACATTAACATTGCGGTTTCATGTGTAGTATAAATTTTCTATTTACAAAGCATTCTCAAAAATGACTTCATAATGGTAGATCAAGAGAAAAAGAGTTTAGAAATTGAGTGATGTAAATCATATGGGGTTCAGAGGCTAAGCAAATTACACACCCTGAAGCTGCCCTTGGCTTTATGAAAGGAGTCTTTCTCCAGCTCTGTGCAATCCCAGCCCAAGGGAACTTGCATCTGAGAGTTTTCTAAACATTTCAGGTACACTTGAAAGCTGAAAGTAATTCTCATTTCCTATGCAGGATTAAGTCGTTTCCCGCACGCACAAAATAGCAGTCATTCACCAACACATATAAATACACACCGCTATAAATGTATACACAAAGGCACCTTATATAAAAAAAAATAGAGCACAAGAGAAATGCACTTTTTTAATTCACCCTAAAAGTGTCCACTCGGCCTCTTGACCCCTGTATTTCCTGTCTACTTCCTGATTAATGGATGCCTCTCCACTTAAAAGTGCTTCAATTAATGCAGCTGATACATTTCCTGAAACAGCCCCTCCCGAATTAAAAAAAAATTCTGAATAAAGTCGAACATGCCAAGACTCATTCATTTCACATTCGTTTCTAGAGGCAGCTCTTGCACTTATAACTGGCAATGAGAGGTCCTGCAATGCGCGTTTGAACTGACGTTCAAGTTCGCTCGCAGAAGGTCCTCTCTCTCTGGCTGGGGCGGCAGTGGCACTCCTGCGGCCCCGTGAGAGCCTGGTGGCAGCTCCCGAAGTTGCAAACTGCAAGTCCTCTCCCAAAGCCCATGCCCCCCGGAACGTGGCGCGCATCTGCCCGGGTGCAGCCCGCATACACCCTCCGAGTCCAGTGTCCATCACACACCGACGCGCAATGCCAACGTAACACACACACACACACACACACACACACACACACACACACACACACACACACGCACAGCGAGAGGAGAGGAGGGGGAGCGTGGGGGGCGAGACTCACCGTTCTGCTCCTTGTTGCTGGACAACTGGAATTTACTACTCAGGTTGGACTCAGCCTGCGTCCCGAGCTGGCCGGCCAGGGCAGATGTCAGCAGGAGAAGCCCGAAGAGGAGCATTGGGCTGACTGGGGCGAGAGCTCACTCCCGGCGGGCACTTTGGAAGCGGCGACTCCAGAGTCTCTCTCACCGCCGCCAGGGGAAGGCTGCGCTGGGGTGGACGCTCCGAGCCTGCTCTGGCAGCAGAGAATCGCAGGGTAGTTTCCACATAATCCCATCCAAAACTTTTTCCTAGAGCCCTCTTCTGCGTCTCCAGTTTTTTTTGAAAAGGATCAAAGCAAAACCTGGACCTGAACCAGTTTCCCAAGGTTTAAACAAATCCTGAGCTGTGCCGGAGTGGTGGGGGGTGGGGGCGAAGGCGAGGGAGGAGAGAGGGGGGTGGGGACGCGGGGGAGCAGGGGGGGTGGGGGGGAGCGCCGAGAAGTCACCAGCCAGTGGCTGGGAGCACCTGTCAGTGTGGGGGACAGGGCGGTGGCGAGCACTCAAGGGTCGCGCGGAGCCGGCCTCGAAGCCAAGTCGGCGGCGAGCACTTTCGGATCAATCACAAAGCTGCCAATAGATGCGGCTCTCCGGGCGCCCCTCTCCCCCGCCCCACCCCCACCCCCGAAGGGGGAGGGGGAAGAAACTAGGCGAGGGCGCCGCGGCGGGTCCCCGGGGCCGAGCAGCCACAGGGGGGGGCTCGGGGCCCAGGCCGTCCCGGGAACGGGCTGAGGGAGGCCGCGGGGCGCCCGCTCCCCAGCCTGGCGCGCAGCCTGCGCCGGGTCCCGACTGCCGCAGCACGGATCCCGGCACCTGGCTGGAGTTTTTCCGCGATCAAAGTTCACCTTGTTTGGGGTGCGTCCCCCGCTCCTCCAAGACCGGGGAAAGTCGGCAGCTCGGGGTCACCGCGGGGCTCCGGTGGTTCCTGGTGCGCTTCCCCCCACGCTTCGGGCTCCCTGCAAACCTCGGGGCTCGGAGCGGCGTCTCAGCACCGGGTAGAGAGAGAAGGCCGGGCGGGCCAAGGCTCCAGTTTGTCCCCTCCCCTTCTCTACCTTCCCCCTGCCGGCGGAGACGGGAGGAGGGGGCCGTGGGCCAAGCCCGGGCGGAGTGCGCGGCCGGCGCTGGGAGGCTGAGTCCTCACCGGCTGACTGCCCGAGAGGAAGGACGGGGGTCGCCGCCCACCCGAGGGGCACCCCCGGGTCGCGTCCTCTCGCACTGGCTAGGACCGCCAAGTGGCGGTCCAACAGGTGCTGGCACAGTCAGGGGGTACTGCAGGGCTCCCCCAGACAGGACCCGAGATCCGGGAAAGGAAAGCAAGGAGTCTCCTGGCTTCCTTTCCACAGGGTGCCTTTAACCCCAAGTAAAGAGCAAGATGGGTGGTGGAGGGTGCTACAAAAGCAAACAGAAGTGAGGAAGAACTTTCTGCAGCGCGCTCTCTCTCTCTACCCCCGCCCCCTGTGGCCGGGATTCGTCATTAAATTCCAAGGGGATCCCCATTCCCAAAGGGCTTGGCCAGAGTTTCTGAGCCAAAGTAATTGGAATTCAAAGATTTCCCTCTAGTGTCCAGCTCTCTGAAGTAAGGTGGATAAAGCAAACAGTAAAGACAGACAGCCAAAATAACAACATTCATCCATTTAACAGATATTGTGTTTATTGAACACCTACTGCATCACTCTTCCAGGAGCTGGGACTGTGATAGTGAGAACAGAAAGTATCTGTCCTCTAAAGCTTGCATTCTAGTTGGGCTGCATTAAATTGACATCAAGCAAACCAGAAATATCACCCAATCTCTGGTTAAGTCAAAGCAAGCAATTCTATCAGGAACCAAGCTCCAGAAGGGATCAGAAGGACGCATGTAGCCTTAAGGTATATGCTCATATGCAGTAGGAGTGGAGTCTTCAATGACTCTTTTTTAAGCAGTTGTCCTTCCTGACCTTGCAAGGTCATCTACTAGGTATTGAGGAGAGCTACCCTGGAAAAGGATCCATGGATGCTTGGGCAAGGACCTACTCTTACTGCACCAAACCAGGAGCTTCCTTGGTGAA
This sequence comes from Antrozous pallidus, assembly GCA_027563665.1. Classification (NCBI taxonomy): domain Eukaryota; kingdom Metazoa; phylum Chordata; class Mammalia; order Chiroptera; family Vespertilionidae; genus Antrozous; species Antrozous pallidus. Next base: position 69,025,043 of record CM050516.1, on the reverse strand, counting down.
AATGCCAAACCTGGTTCCTATTTGTGGACACCCACTGAGACCAACCAACCTGGCCCCTCTGCTTGTAACAGCCTAAACCTCTTCTCTTGTTCGCTTCTTAAATCTCTGCTCAGCACAGCTCCGATGTGAAACCTTTATTCAACTATTGCATTCACTCATTTAGGTGTGTGTTTTTTTTTTCCACTTCTATCTTGACAGAGCATAGGATACCAAGGCAAGTAAACAAGGCCCAGTCTTTGACTTTAAAGCACTTCAGTTTAGAGGACACAGTTATTTTATCCACTTTTTGCAGCTCCTCAACATGAACTGTGAATCCATATTTGCACAAGAAATATGTTCCAAAAATATTTTGTAGATCTGTGAGCGACAGCAGAAATGTTTCCAATTTTAACAGCATAATTCGACTTGTTATATAAAAGCCATGCTTCATGAATGCATATTCATCTATAGTCTTGTGCAGCTTAACAACCGGGATACATTATGAGAAATGAGGCAGTAGGTGATTTCATCATTGTGTGAACATCATGAGTGCACATAGGCACACCTAGGCAGTAGAGCCTATTGCGCACGTAGGCTATATGGTATAACCCAGTGGTTGGGAAACTCATAGTCAACAGAGTCAAATATCAACAGTACAATGACTGAAATTTCTTTTGAGAGCCAAATTTTTTAAACTTAAACTATATAGGTAGGTACATTGTTATTAACTTAATTAGGGTACTCCTAAGCTGGCCTTTGCTAAAAACTCAAGGGGCCAGAGGGGCATGTGGCTCGAGAGCCACAGTTGGCTGACCACTGGACTATATATAACCTATTGGTAGAGCCTACAAAGCATGCATGGCATATTACTGTAAAAAACCAAGATTAAGCCAAACACAAGGAGAAATGATGCAATCAAGAGATGCAATAAAACAGGAGACTTCTGAGGCTGCTGTCCTCATAGCACAGCATACTATGTTACATCAAACTTTGTTTTTGTAAGTAAAAGCAGTCCACTCAAAAAGACTGATTAAAGTGTAGTATGCTAAATACATAAACAGTAACATAGCTATTATTTATTATCAACATCAAGTATTACATACTGAACATAATTGTATATGCTATAGTTTTATACTACTACTGGCAGTGCAGTAGGTTTGTTTACTCCAACATCACTACAAACATGTTACCATGTTACAAAAGCAACCATGTCAATAGGTGATGGGAATATTTTAGCTCCATTATAATAGTTTGGAACCACGGGTGTATATTCAGTGCATTGTTGACTCAAATATCTTCATGTAATACATGAGTCTATTTATAATATAACTATTTACTTCCCAGATTTTCTAACTTTGTAAGTTTGATTTTAATCAGGATTTTCTAAATGAGTCTGTTGAAGGTCCATATACTTGAGTTTCTTGGCCAGAGAGAGAGAGTCTGCAGATTAAATCCATTTGCTCTCACAAGATTATATGAATGATCTCTACTCTTTAATTTGTATCATATTGTATTGGCTAGAACAGTGCCTGGCCCAGGGTGGATAATAAGTAAATACTCTTGACTGACTGACAGGTTTTTTTTTTTTTTTTATTGGAGTCTCTTACATGCTCCCTGGAATTTCAACATGAAGGTTGCATTTGAAAAATTACAGAAGATCTAGAATAATACTCTTTCTCTGCATTTTATCTCATCCACATTCTACAGATAGATTCGACAAGCCCCTTACAAATAAAGCCAGCCACAACCCCCACACAAAGTCATGTCCACATTGCCTGGTTTCCTTTCAATGGACTTGCTTATTGTTTCTTAAACTGCTCTTGCCCTTGGCATAGTGGATTTCTTTTAACACTTTGTCATCTGCCTGTCTCTATTTTAATTAAAAAGTAGGATCCTTGAAGAGAAAATAAATTTTATATAATCTGGAGTCTGCACAATTGCTAAACAATATATATTTTTTATGAATATAACTTTATGTCGGCCTAAAGCACTTTCCTTAAAGAAAGGCATCTGTTTTGCCAACCTAGAGAAAATAATTGCGAACATTCTTTGTGGTTTTCATGTTTTCTTAAACCTTAGCAAGGAGTACCCCATTTGGGCTGAATGCCTGAAGAGTGTTGCTACAAATTTCTGTTGAAGAACATGGTAGAATGTGCTTAGTTCTTAACAATATAAGCTTGGGGAGGCATCAATGCTAATTTTTTTAAGTGGAATAAAATTTAAAGCAAACTACTCATTTAGCCAGTCATTTAACACCCAGGAGGACAGGAACCACCAAGATATGTTTTGCTGCAGGAAATCATATAATACAAGTTTTCTGGCTCTCTCTTTTTCTGGATTCAATTCCAATGCACACACACACAAGCATACCTGCAAAATTATTTTAAGACCTTCCAGTCTTTTTGTGGCAGATAATTAAGCATGAGCTGCTGAAGTTCTGATATATTAAATGTGCACTATAGTTTCAGAATGGCCAATAATCAACACTTATGCATACATTTAAATGAGGCCAAGGGCTGGAGATGTCATTAGTAAACAAATTAAGTGCCCAAGGGTCCCAGCAGGATAAAGACTGTTCTAGAGAAAAAAAATGAAGTAAGTAGTCTCTCTTAGAGTTATCTTTTCTCTCCTCACTTTTCCAGTTGCCCCCATTCTGAGAAACATATGACCTTGCTACCTCCATGTCTAGGCAATATGAATACTCTGTTTTTCCTAGCTAAAATAATTAACACTCTTTTTTCTTATGTTTTATGCTTATTGATTAGTCATCACTGTCTCCCAGAGGAACAGCTCCTAATCTGAAATAGGCTTATTGCTGTGGCAAAAGACAGAGGGCTCTGCTAAGCCCCTGCTCTTGAAGGCGCAGACATGCTTTATAATTCTGACTTTTGGGGGAGTTGAGAGGTGGGAAGCTAGAGGTGTGGGGCCAAGAGAAATGGGTGACAGGACTGGCCTTTGTGTGGCCTTCTGCATTTTTCTCAGTTGCCGTTTCTGTTTTGAAATCATGGTTGAGTATGCAATTTGTTTTTCAAAAGTGCTTGTCTAACTCAGAATTCACTGGGAGTAATCAGAAAGATCCTCAAAGAAAGGGAAGCCCTAGTAACCTTTGAACTATCACCACAACAAAAGATCATTTCACTGGGAGATGGGAGACCAGGGATTTGGCCTGGCTTTACCACTAACAAAGAGTACAACCCTGATCTAGAAATCTTCTCTGCTCCATTTTCTTTACATGAAAAATGTACACTGGATTCAGTCTCAATCCTCTTACTATTATGGAATCTTTTGATTCTCTGAGCTATTATAGATAGTGATGGCAGTAGTTTTTTCAAGGTAATGATGTTTCTATGATAATACATGACTAGAACAATAATATCCAGCCTCAGTACAAAGGTGTGTTAGTGGTTGTCAAAAAATGATGAACAGGTGCTTCTACCTAAACTTGTCCAATCAGGTAGTCTTTTATCTATTATTATTATGGCTTGGGAAGACAAGTTCTACTGATAGCCAAAAAAGAAGGGGAGAAAAACAAGTTCAGACATCGCTGATTAGGACAACTATCAAGAACTTTATTGAATTTAAGAAAATTAAATACATTATGTGTGAGTATCCACATTTTAATTTTTTTAATATTTTGTTTTATTTTTAGGTAGAGAGGAAAGGAAAGGGAGAGACAGAAACATCAATGAGAGAGATACATCAATCAGCTGCTTCCTGCACGTCCCCCACTGGGCATTGAGCCCATACCCAGGCATGTGCTCTGACCAGGAATTGAACCCAGAACCTCTTGGTCTATGGGACAATATTCAATCCACACCAGCCAGGGCTCCACATTTTAATTTTTAATATTTGTTTGGTATCATGGTAACAGCATCAAAATATGGCCCCAAGGTAAGGAAGAATAGCTCTAAGTGAGTTGTGATGAATAAGCACATAATATTGTTATTAGCCAAGAACAAATGGCCAATCTCCGGCTGTTCTATAGAATCACACAGGAGAAATGTGGAACAATTTTAAGAGCAAGGGGGATCCCTAAAATTGTGGACAGCAATCAGACCCTATGCTTGGTCATATCCTGGTCAATAAGATGTCATTTTTTTCTCCCTTAAAATCATGTATAGGATACATGTATAGGATATGAAAGCTGTTGTCTGCATTGTGACAAATCACAGTAAAGGGGTCGAGACACAGCTACAGATCCGCCTTCCTCAGACAGTGACCCTCTTATTTCAAAGGTCATGGGAGAAGGACCCTTTCACTTTGTGATCATTGTTTCAAATGCAGTCCTTCCCTTGGCATTAGCCTTTGTAAAAGAGGTAGATAGCCTCAGTACACTACTTAACGGACCTTTTAAAAGTGTTGTTGGTTAGCAAAAGGAAAAATATGGCTTAACTAATCTAACACTAAAAGCATTCCCAATTGCTTTTATAGTTCCAGATAGTTCAACACATTTTCATAGTCCTTTCTATAATTATTAATATTACTATTTGATGTCTTTATTATTTTTATAGTAAGAAAGGTGCTTGCTCTCTTTTATCCTAAAACAGCCTTGCAGCAACTTTAGGCATTGTTTTGTTTTGCCAAATTTTATTTTATCACCTCAATCTGCTTTGATGTTTTCCTCATTTCCCTGAGCTGATCATACGAATCTTCTTTCATGGTCCCCATGAAACTAGGAAGACTGAAAACCCTTGTTTTCCTCTTACAGGCAGCTCAAAAGTGTTTATAGTTAAACAAAGGGCGACCAAGAAAAGTTCAAATGAAGGAAGAATTATTCATGTTCAATTTACTTTTTTAAGCACCTGTCACATTGCAGTTCAAATTTACTTTTTGAAGCATCTGTCACATTGCAAGAAATGTTAGATACCTTGAGATATATTTCTTCTTAATCTTCCCACCAGTCCTTTATGAAAGGTCAGAATCCCCCCTCCCCCCCATTTATATCAAAGAAACTGAAACTCAAAGAGGAGAAAGGGTTTTCCCAAAAGTGACACTATTAATGACAGGCACAGTTAATGTTGGACTCCACGACTTCCCCTTCTACTCCTGTGCTTTTAATTTGACACTTTTAGGCCCCTAGATTTTGAACCAAAATATTCTTACTTGAAGCTTTCTTATGTTTCTCTTCTAAGTTTTCTTCACAATGATTGCCTTCCCTTATGCTTTATTTGAGGGGTGCTATGGGATATGCAGATGTCTTTTCCATATGTTCTAGAACACAGCACTAGACAGCAATCTTCCTGGAACACCTTAAATAAAATATTTAAGCCAGGGTGATATGGGTTACTTGAGACAGTGGTAGTGACTAAGGCATTGGAAAGCTGGCCATGAGGCTGCAGCCCACCCAAAGCGTGGGCTCTCATGACTCTTGTGTTTATGCCGGCCAAAGTTAGTCATCCATCTGATGCCTTGGACTAGACCATCTGTAGGCAGTTATGTCAAAGATTCTGTCTTGTCTCAGAGGACAAAGGGAATACATTAGCATTCCTCCTTTCCTCCTCATGATTGCTACCGAATTAAAGCATCAGGGATGGAAAGACACTTTTCCCAGTTGCTCCATTTGAGGAATCAATGTATGATTAACTATAGGTATCAGAGACTATGCTTCTCTTACTTTTCTGATTCCAGTATGTATCAATTCCACATGTTTTTCATTTAACATTTCTGGCCTATGGGTTCAAATTTACATCTTCATTGATAATTTTACAAAGGTATTTTTAGAATGGTTGGAGTTATTCAAAGCACAGACTGCTACATGAACGAACTAGTGACTTGTTAAACCCTCAGGCAAGCAAAAATCTTCAACTGACATTCTAATTCCTTAAATAAATGTCATTTGTGTCTGAAGGAGATCCACCAAATGAAAATACTCTAGTGGTGTCATTTTTGTCCCACTGGACAGTAAGTGGAAAAAATTCTTCACTTTCTTTTTTTTTCATGCATGGCTTTTTAAACACACATACAACTAAATAGAAAAAAGTGAAGCAACTAATCATTATAGCTACTATTATTCATATTTATTGAGGCAAACAATTATGAGACAGCATAAGGATTTGGTTCTAGGGCGAAGGAATGCCAGATGGCCAGAAGAACACCACGTGAGCTGACCACCCCTCCACTCCCTACAAAAAAATGTAAAAGTAGTTATTCTTATCTCTCTCTTAGTGGCTAACCTCCTTGCAGATGTCAAAAACACTGTTCTACATGAGCAGTTGATCTAAGTTTTACCACTATAAGACATTCCTAGGTGGCAGTAGGGAGCAATCAAACACCTTCGCCCTCATGTTGCAGGTGGGAATGATACCTTTTAATAACCTGGTTATTATTTAACAGAAAAGAAGTAAAGCAAAGACCAAATCATGAAGGCATGCCATTTATGCTGCTTTACTAAGTTAACACTTTCCAAGTCTGTTCCCTGCTAATTGCTGGGGGAAGGGACTGGACAAAGGTAGTTTTGATGAATGCCTATATAGATTTTTCTGAAGATTATCTTCACTGTATACACCCATAGTAAGCATTGCAAGCCCTCCTTATGAAGAGAAAATTCTCATTCATCAGAATCTATTTAGTAGACTATATGCATCAACTACCACATAGTCTGAGAACTCTAGTAGTCTTCCGGCTTTCATTTTATATCTATGGAGCTGGTGTCATTACTAAATTCTTAACTGAAATATTTACAGTAAAGTATTCTACAACAGCAGCTCCTCTACTGCTATTAAGCCATTGTTAAATTAGTTAACTGCAACTCTTTGAATAAATATTAGTAGAAGTCTCATTTTAAAGATGAGAAACTGAACCCCAGAAAAGTTTTGTAATTTGCTCAAGGTCACACCATTTACTGGTATAAGCATTAAAGCCAGAATTTGAATGCAGGTAGTTGGTTCCAGAGCTGGCTCTTTTAACCATTATGTTTTCTTTTCCCCACATCATCTAGCACAGGGTTAAGTATAATGACTCAAGAAATAACATTTCAACCTTTTAAAATATACATTTATATTAAGCATTTGGTGTTTATTTTATAACTCCATGGAATTCTAGTCATAAATATGTAACTTAAAATTCTACTGCCAACAACTAACAGTAAATCATTCTGATTTTGTCTGACATCAAAAGGACAGTGCCCCAAGCATACAGGAATTGGGCGTTTAGTCAATGAAAACGTCACTGTGTCTTACATTGAAAACCCTGTTCAGTGGCTACAGAAATGAGAATGGAATCTTCTGAAACCATATAAAGGAAAAAGGATCTGTTGCTCTTATTGTTAGCAACAAAACCTTGCCATAAAAATCACCATTTTCATGTTGTTGGTCCTGACAACCTACACAACGTGTGTGTAGAGTTCCATGTTTAACACAAATTGTAATGTGTATTCAAATAAGTTTCTGAAAGACAATAGTAGAAAACAACAAAGTCAGTGACATGATTTATTATCCTTTTGATTAAGGAGAAAGTTTGAAGTAAGAGACAGAGTTTTTGTTACCAATAACTTTGAGATGATCATAGGCCTGACCAAAGTAGCAATCTGTTGGGAACATTAATGTATGCGGTTGGGCCCAAGAAGTTACGAGATAAGTAAAAATACATGATTGCTGCCCTCAAGGCGTTCCCCTTCTTTTGCACATCCAATCAATCTTCATTCACATTTGTTTCCACTTTGAATATAACCCTGTCTTCTTATATTATCTACTCTTTACACAAAGGCCTTCTGACTGCCCTCTGCCTACTCTACTCTTATGTTCCTCCAAACAGGCCTCAGATTGTCAACTTGATCTATTTAAGACACAAATCTGATCATGATCCCGTGGCCTATTCTAAAAGTTTCAGCTCCCTCACTATTGCCTGCAGGATACAACCTATATGCCTATAGGCATGATCTGTTCTTTCTTACATGCCCAGGTCTCATGCTCTGAGCTTCCTGACACACCACAATTTATGTATGCATACTTAGTGCCTTTCTTTCTTATTCTATGCGACTTCTATAACACATAATTCAATATAGAACTTATTCTATTCAACTCTACTTTTCATTTTTTTCATACCACTTAACATGTTGTACTTAACAAATAATAATAGGTAACTATTTTAAAAGACTTTATGCATATTCATTTCTTCATTATTCCAAAAAACATATGAGGTAGTAATTATATTGAGTAAATTTTGCAGATGATCAAAGTAAGATACTGAGAGGCTAAGCAATTTGCTTGAGGGCATATAGATGGTAAGTGACAGAGCTGGGTTTTAAATTCAAGTAGCCTATCTCTGGAGTCCAGTCCCTTGACCATCACTCTGCCTCTGATAGAGGCTGTTCTACTAATATTTTAAAGACAGTTTTAGACTCTCGGTCATGATCTTACCACTGAAATCAGAATATAAGCTAACATCTCAGTCACTTACCAGTTGAAGAAACTTACTGGGTGAGGCAAAAATTGGTTTACAGTTGTGAGTACACAAAACATAGAGTTTATTCTTGTATTATTAATTATTATATTATTTTCATATGAACAACTTTTGCCTTACTCTATACGACAACTACCTGATAGTCATAGCATTAGATTCCGCATCAGTACAGATAATAATTGAATCTCTTGCAGAAATCTGTGGTAATTGAGACAAAGTGATACAACCTTTGGCATAATGCTCTCTATGCTATAATATGCAGTTTATGTAATCAATATGTGGAGTTGCATTTTTCTGAATTATAAAATAAACTTTGCTTTTGTATTGAATATTTCCAACATGTCTTACATTCAATCTCAAAAGAAATCTAGCAATTGTTATTTTTCTCTCCAAAACATTATTATTATTTCAGTGGGAGGAATTTTATAAGTAATGGTGTCTGAAAAAGAAGATAACACTAAATGACTTTTTGATTAAATATGGAAGACTTCCTCTATCTTTTCTCTTTTTTCCACCATCACTAACTACAATACCAGAATAAGGCTGCCATCTTTCTAAAAACTTTCTAGGACAAATCCTAAATCTCACTGACAACATCAATGGTTATGGTTTCTAGTTTTGTTGATATATCCTCCATGCAATTGAGTTATGGCAGAAATTTTGCTTTCTTATTTTTATAATCTGCTAACCGTTTCTGTCCTGTTTCCCCAATACAGTAGCCAACAATGTATTTTTAGAGTCGCATGTTGAACGCATCTTTTAATAGATTCCCAATGAAATTAATAAAAGGTGAAGTAGCTAAATACATATATATCCGTGATAATGCTTCATGGAAGAAAAATAGAAGGAAGAACATCTACTTCTGACATAATTGGGATGACTGGAGCCATGTGGAGTTCATTTGTTTGCTTGGCTCTCACTCAAAGTTGGGATCTTGTAAAAGGAAGCACTAAATTATGAAAAACATCAGTCAAGCTGTACTAATCTCTAAGCTCACACCTAAATGACAATTATTCATACCATTTTTTTTTATTAGATGAGCTGGAAAAAAGACCAGGTAGACACTTTCCAAAATGGAAGAAATGCAGAATCTGTCTTTTCAAAAATACTGAGACAACATTTATTCCAATATCACAAAGATATTGCAGAGGCCTGGCAAACAGCCCATACTCATATTGCCTGACTGGATTAAATAGAGTTAATTTTTTTTGATAGAGAAATCTTACATAGCAGATGGTTCACAAGTCTTTGTCCATATAAAAGTCAGGCTGTTATACCCAAGCTGTCATCATCTTGGAAAATAATTTCTACAAATATCTTCTTCATATTTTGAAAATATGATGTAAAATACAAATTGTTTTTTTAATTCTAAAGTTTTTATGTTACAGTTTAAAATATGTATGTGTATGAAAGCATATGGTTTTGAAACAATAATTGCCAACTGCTGTTGCCTGGATAGAAGAATTTTTAAGAACCACCAGAAAAAATGGGATATGAAATGTTGCTGTTTTATGAATACTTATATGTAAGTAAATTAGTGAAATGATAATTCACTTTGCAACTCATGTGCTTTGTGCAATTAATTTTACTATGAAATCTTACATGTTAGCTTTTGTTACTATCTTAAAAATGAAGACTACTATGGTATGAATTAAACATGCCCTATTATGTTTTTTTCTCCTATCTAGCACCAATTTATTATTTTAAAAATAGGATATATACTGATATTTTATTCTAAGAAATAAATTAATTGACTAGTAGCACAGCAATAATAAACTTCTTTAATGATCTCAGATAAATTATTAGTACTTTAATAACTTCAAGTTCATAAAAATTGCTTTTATGTATTCTACTATGAAAATGCTATTTATGATGATATTTTTCTTTATCCCTTAGTAGGTTTCATCAGGTACATATATACTGAAATGCATTTGCTGCTCACATGGTATGATGTTTTCAACCACTGCTCCATTTAAATGACCCTCATGAAACTGATTAAGCACAAAGTTTCATAGAAGAAAGGTAGCACATATTTCTGAAATTAGAAGTGAGTCTCCATTACTAATATATTTTGAAGGTTTTAAAAATGTTTTCAAATATACCAATTGTTGCTCCAGGATTAAATTTATTGAAGGACATACTAGTACAAATGATAAGAGCTCACAAGCAGAAATTCTAAGTTCTGCCACAATTAGATATTTGACTTTAACCGTGAACTTTTCTCATCCTCAGTTTTTATTACAAAATAATCAAACTTTATCTGGTATATTTCAAGATTTTCCCAATTTGAACATTTCCTGGTTCAATATCTAATTATTTTATATTCTAATAGAAAGTATATATATTTTTCTATTTTTTCTTGTGGGGACAGAATGATTTCTTATAATCTTTTTGCTTTAAAGGAAAATAATTTTAGTCCAAAGAGCTTCCATTTAGCTGCATATACCATCAAAATAGTCATTTTTTCTTAAGAGACCAAGAAGAGATGATAAACAAACTTAGGAGGAAGGAAAAAAATGTGGAATCTAAGAAAAAAAGAAGGAAGCTCCCCAGGGAGGAAGACAATGATCTTATAATTAAAATTATTTTTCAAATGCTTAACAACTTAGGACTTTTATGTTGTCTTTAGTAATTTCCTTTTTGGTAAATATGAGTTATAAAATAACAATGGCCAATTTTGGTTTTGGCCCGTGCTGGTCATTCTATAATAGCAAGACTAAGTAGTTAAAACTCCACTGAACACTGCAAAAGGATAGTGATTGCTGGTGCTGTCTATTCTTCTCTTCATATGCAAATATTAATAATTTTTTCCAGACACAAAGGAAATATTTTCTTTACCATTACATAATTCTATAATAATGAATATTAATATTTCTAGGTTTAAATATAAATTAAAAACACTACAATTAAAACTTATGATGTTCTGCTGTGGATTTGTTATTTGCCTTTTTATGACTCTAATGTATTGTTATTTACATTGATAATACCAGTAGGTACATAGAGGAGACCCTGAATCTGTTACTATGGAACTATTAGACATCTTAAAAGGAGAGCACCCACCATGATGCATAAATTTAAAATGTAACTGTATACCTTTTTTATAATTGTTGTTGAGAATTAGATATCAAATTTAAAGTCATATGCCTCCTATTTTTCTTATCAAGGAAAATATAGCTAGTTTTAACAATATAGGCAAATAAGCTTGAGTTTCTATGGATAATAAACCATTATTGTTGTTTTTCTCTAAAAATACTAAAATCATTATTATAAAGTAATCAACTTCATAAGCTCCAAGACAGCCTGATCTGGCTCAAATATACCTCTGCCACTTATTTGATATTTGTTTTCATCTCAGCATAAAAAGAATCATAAAGAGGAATTGCAATAGATAATAAATATATGTGATTTGAGCATGCTGACCAAAATCATTCTTAGAACGAGGGGATAGCCGAAACCGGTTTGGCTCAGTGGATAGAGCGTTGGACTGTGGACTGTGGACTGAAGGGTCCCGGGTTCGATTCCGACAAGGGCATGTACCTTGGCTGCGGGAACATCCCCAGTAGGGGGCGTGCAAGAGGCAGCTGATTGATGTCTCTCTCTCATCGATGTTTCTGACTTTCTATCCTTCTCCCTTCCGCTCTGTAAAAAATCAATAAAATATATTTTAAAAAAAAGAACGAGGGGATAGAAATGTAAATGTATCTTGTAGTATTTATTTGATTTAAAGTGTCATTATTAATATATTAGAAAGTTATTCCTTTCCACGTCATGAATCATAGTACTGTATCAATACAGATGTGTTCTAAGATTTTCAATCCTTTATTTACACCTTTTTGTCCCTAATAAATAATAACTATGAGAATCAGGAACTGTGTTACAACATGGGAAACAATAATAGATCCGGGGGGGGGGGGGGGGAGAAGCCAAGATGAAGCCCTAAGAATCTCTAATATGTAGACTTTGGATAGAAAAGAAGATTTGAAGACTAAGAGCAGCCTTGTGAGGTAAAATAAAAATAGCAGATATTGTCGTGACAGCTGAGGGGGAAAAAAAGGATATTTTCAGTGGCCAGAGATATGGAATGTAGCTAACGGACAGAGTACAGTGGAAACATGGAAACTGGTGACTTTGACCAAAACAGTTTTCGTAGTAAGTTAGCAGTTTTAGGTAATGGCAAAGGCTAGAATGAATGAGTCAGAGGATTAATTGCAGATTGCTTTTTAATTTAAAAAGTTCATTTAAGTGTAGTTTATATTTCTGTTAGAAATACTAGAAACAGTTTCTTTCACTGTGTGTTTTGCCTTTTTAGTTGCTCAGTGATGTCTTTCAAAAAGAAAATGTTTTGAATTTTGATATTTTTTCAATCCATCCTCTCCCTTCTAGTCCTTTTATTATTGTTGTTCTATTTAAGGTCTTCATTATCTTTGCCTCACCTATTTTAGCTGCCACTTGATTAGTCTTACTGTTTCTGAACTTATCTTGCTCAAATTCATGCTTCTTTCCAAATATGACTATGTCCTTACTTCTTAAAATTCTTCAATTGATCCCCATCACTACAAAATAATGTGACATCATCTTCATGATCAAGTTACCTAATATTTTTATTAATTTGAGAGGGAGAGGAATGGAGAGGAAGAGAGAGAGGGAAACATGGATATGAAAGGGAAACATCCATTGGTTCCATGAAGGCCCCCTGCTTGGGGTTGTGCCCTAATGGGGAATCTAACCAGTCACTTCTTGGGTGCATGGGACAATGCTCTATCCACTGAGCAACACAAGCCAGCCCTGATTGTCTACCTCTTTTCCTTCATCTCTCAACACTGCTGCTTTGGCATTAGGTTTCAGCAATATCAATCTGCAAGTATTTTTCTCCCACCCATAATGTTCTTTCTTGTCTTCATTTTTGTACTTATAATTTTCTCTTCCCTTTTTTTCTCCTTGGCTCATGTTTATAAATCCTCATGTTGAGTTAGATGACTTTCCTTTATGATCCCATAAGAGTTTGTGAATATTTCTATCACTTCAGTTGCCACATTATGTTATTACTAGAGGCCCGTTGCACAAAGATTCATTCAATAAGCCTTCCTTCCCTGGCTGCCGACACCAGTTTTTCTCTAGCACCTGGGACCCAGGCCTTCACTCTTGCTGCCTCCTTCCATCTTCACTCTGGCCAGTCTTTGCTCAGGCCTGAGCCTTCAGTGTTTACTTGGGCCAGAGCACCACTCCTGTAGCTCCCTCTGCCTCTACTCTCCCCCCACCCCCGCCTCATAGCAGGTGTCCCGCCCCACTGGGCCACTCTGTGACTGTGTATGCAAATTAACCTGCCATCTTTGTTGGGTTAATTTTTGTACTCACTCCTGATTGGCTGGTAGGCAAATTGTGGAGGAACAGTCAATTTGCATATTTCTCTTTTATTAGTGTAGATTATCTATTTATATGTCTTTCCCACCCATTCTAATCCCCAGATTTTTGAAACAGAAGTTGTCTCACAAAGTCAGGCACACATTGCAAATGTTCATTAAATTTTTGCTAAATGAATAAATACATACAGATGAGAACTAATATACAAATATGCTATGTTTTAATACAAATATAATATACTTTACAAAATATATTTTGAGAAATTGTCAGCCCTATTGGCATTCTTGACTAACACCCAAAAAACTCTTCTGCATATAAAAAAGTACACTTGGATAGAAGTCATTCTTAACAAAATTAGCCATATTAGTTTATGTATTAGAAGTATAAATTAAAGAGTAAATTATATTATATCATGCAAATAGGAATTTCTCAAGTTTTATTACCTCCTCCATTCTCATGTAAATAGTGCAAAAATTGCCACAAATGTTTTTGATCAGATAACAATTTTTCAACAACTGGTAGCTCCACTCACATGAACATAAAAGGATTTTTTTTTAACTCATGGCATCAAGTCAAATGTTAACAGGCCAAATCCTATAAATAGATCCAAAATCTAATAGATTCCAAAGAGGAAGTGTATGTCATTGAGCCATTATGTTCCCTGTTACCCGATGCATGGTATTGTAGGAAAAACAATAACAATATTTAAAATTTTTATGGTAAGTTTATTTTATAATGTATATTAATCTGCCCACAACCTTTTTTATTTTTTTATTTTAAAATAATAATATATTAATAGATCAAAAACATTTAAACTACATTAATAAATTATTTTCCACATCTTTATTTCTCATTAATAACATGTACAAAAATATCATTATTATCTATAATAATAAAAATATAATATGCTAATTAGACTGGACAGCTGAAAACCTTCCAGACAAAACCAGAATGCAAAGGCCAAGCCCCTTGCACAAATTTTATGCATCTTTCCTCTAGTCGTATAATAAGATTGATAGTCCAAAACTTAATTCTCACTTTATATATTTTGCTGAGCGGTTGGTCCATAACTTCAGGTTTTTTCAAAATAAAAAATAAATAAATAAATAAACATGTACTGATATCAATTAACCACTAGAGGGATCACTTTTCTGAGAGGATTATTTCATGTTAAAGGTTTCCTAAACCTTAACAAGCACTCACTGAGTGCCTACTATGTGAATAACCCAAAAGCAAGATAAAGAAAATATATGAAGTCTTATATGTTGACAGTCTTGTGATGGAACATTTTTATAACTAAGTTTTCATGATAAAATTTAGATGTCTGCAACCGCAGGAACACAGATACAGGTCCTTGTGTCTGATCAAATGAATACTGAAGTCAAATTCTAGAACTGTAGAAAATTTGTTGGAAATCTGACACTTATTCTTTTGAGAAGACAATAGCCACAAATGTTGACTTTAGTTTCAACAATCAAATAGCGATATTGTGATTTATGATGTCCAGTCTCAATCCACAGTTATTGGCTTACAGCGAAAAAAACAAACAAAGAGAAAAACACCCTTGGAATTTCTTAAGTATTGAGAGAAATAAATGTGTCTTCCGTTATTTGTAATGAGATGACTATTGGGAAGCACCTAAGGATAGGAGGGTAGTTTGCATAATACCCAACCAATAAGTAGGAGATTGAACAGTTCCACTCCTTGACCCCCTGAGAAGGGAGAGGCTGGAGATTTGAATCAGTGACCAATGGCCAATATTTTTATCAATCATGCCTATGTAGTGCACACTACATTAAAAAAACTAAAGGAAAAAAGACAGGGTTTGAAGAGTTTCCTGGTTAGTTAACACATGGAGAGATACAGGGAGAGTGGCATACCTGGATTAGGCATTGCCTACATACTTTGCCCTAGGCTTCTCTTTCATCTGGCTGTTCCTGTGTTATATCCTTTTGCAACAAATCAGTAATCTAGTAAGTAGTATATTTCTCTGAGTTCTTTGAGCCACTCTAGCAAATTAATTGAGCGCAAGGAGGAAGTTAGGAGAACTGGTTTATAGCCTCTCAGTCAGAATCTGGATTTTCAACTGGAGTCTGAAGTCCAAGGGCAGGGTCTTTAGAATCTCAAATGTATATCTGTTTAGTCAGAAGCACAGTTAATTAGACTGGGATTGAAATTGTCAACTAAAGGGTGTGGGGAGGGGGAAAAGTAGGGTTTAATCTTGAAGGATTGAATCCTTAGTCTATGAATTTCACTTTCTCTCCAGGCAAATAGTGTCAGAATTGAGTTTTAATTTTCTGGCACCATTTGTATCTGAGAATTCATTGCTAGTTTGGGGAAGAAGCCCTTCCCCCAGTTGAAATTGGGGTCCGGAAACCCAACTGACAAATATTGTGCCTTTTAGTAAACTTTAAAATCCAATCATTCACCGGTAGTATTTGGAGTATCTAGGAAGTGACAGGCATGTGCTATGTACTGTGGTGGTTTAGAATCCATCACCCCAACATGTGCCTCTGCGGTATGCAGATTTTTTGAGCTAAAGGCAACCTTAGCTGCAGGCTGAAGAGAAACCCTGCCTCTCCTTTAACTAACTATAAGAACTTGAATTAGTGGTCTTGCCCATGGTCTTGCCCTTCTATGTACTAATCATTTGCTCTTCTTATCATCCTGTAATGAGTCTAAGGCATCTTACCTCATCTCTAGCTCAGAATATCATATATACCTGTGTTCCCTTTCTAGCTCTGATCTCTCCTGCATGTGGGTCTCTGACCCTCATGTATTTGGAGTTCCCACACATGTGCATGTATTATAGTTAGTTATTTTCTCATGCTAGTTTGTTTCATATCTACTTGATCATTAGATTAGCCAGAAGAAACCTTGAAAGTGGAAGAAAGTTTGTTCCTCTCCTACAGAACAACCAGTGACATGAAGATTTCTGCTCTTGTTACTGGAAAGGGGAATGGGCTGGAGTGGATCTGCCAGCCTGTATGTATGGCTTCTTGATTTCTTTTAGGAAAGGTTTCAGAACATGGGTCCAGGTGATTTTGAGTGTACATTTAGTATAGCTGACAAGTGAAACAAAAAAGGGCTTAGCATGGAAGAAGGCCCCCCCCCCAAAAAAAAAATTTAATGGAAAAGTATCTTCAGGTGAGGATTAACAAAAAGGAAAAAAAAAAGAAAAGAAAAGAAAAAGGGAAAGGCAAGACAAGAAAAAAAAAAGAAAAAGCAAGAAAAGAAGAAAGAAAGAAAATATCATTATAGTGGGGCTGATTTGGTTCTTTAGAAATGTAATAGGAAATAAATTAGACTATGTGGGATTGTTTTGGCTCACTGCAAAATCAGGGAAAAGGGGAGCCTTGGAGATAGGTTCAGAGATTAGCCATGATGAGCTGCCACTGACCATTGTTCCCCTGGTTGCAAGTCTTGTGGGGTGTCTTAGAGTTTAGGCGATGTGTGCCTGTGGGGGAAGATGAGGTAGAAAGGAAGGGTACGGGCATACTCCTGGGAGGGAGAGCTGCTCTGGGTCCTTCAGCTTGAGGATTTTAAAGGCTGGAGGTTTAGGAGAGGTTTTAGGGGAGGATCTCAATAGAATTTCATTAATTTTGCAGGTGTGCCTTATCAGGGTCATGGTCTCCACTGATTGGTCAGTGCCAGAGGTCATTAGTCATTGCAACTGGTCCTGGCCACACCACCTGGTTTTGCTGGTTTTCTGGGTCTACAGCTGAAATATAACTGAGGCCTAGATGTTATATCAAGGGAGGGAAGATCAAGGAAAAGTCTGAACCCCTTGACCAGAGATATACCAGAGGAGGAAAGGCTACCCTGAGGGTGAGGTCTGAAACCGGTTTTGCCTTTTGCTAGACACCCAGGGCTGTCTGCCCTGGTGAGTTTCTTTACCTGTCTGTTAAGCTGCTTGGCCAGTTTGTTCAGCTACCTGTCTCAGTTTCCCCATTCCACTTGCCAAAGAATTTTTCTAATTTCTTATTTTTACAGAGCCTGGGGGCAGGTTTGGACACTTCATCATAACACACCAACCTCTGTTAGAGAAAAGAAGACTGTATCTGTATAACACAGAAAGAAAATTTAACCTAGATCAGGATTGGAGGTGGGAGGGGTGTTGGGGACAAGGATGGTTTTCCTAGAGGGAGGTACCTCTAAATATAGAATTAATAGGAGATAATTAAATAAATATGGGTGATAAAAATTCTCATCAGAAAAACAAATGATGTGTTAGGACCTGGAGGCAAAAGAGAGTATGGCATATTGAGGGTACTGAGACAAAGATATGAAGTTCTTTGGTGTTTTATTTAAATTTATTTTTCTTTATTAATTAAAATATTACATATGTGCAGTTTTATTGGTTCTTGAAGAAGAGATGGGGTCAAGACTAATCATGAGAAGGTAATGGCTAATTTAGCATTGGGAAGGAGTAGAAAGAATGACTTTATTTTTTAAATATATGTATATATATTTTTTATTGATTTTTTACAGAGAGGAAGGGAGAGGGATAGAAAGTCAGAAACATTGATGAGAGAAACATTGATCAGCTGCCTCTTGACTGGAATGGAACCTGGGACCCTTGAGTCCGCAGGCCTACGCTCTATATCCCCTGAGCAACACTGGTTTTGGCAAGAATGACTTGATTTTAATGGTATTTAGGAAAATATGCCAAGTGCAGTATGGAAACTGAATTAGAGAAGGGTCAGATAGGACAGATAGATATTTCGCTCCATTACAAAATCCAAAAGAGGCAGAGATTGCTTGAGTGCTCCAGTTTCTATCTTCATGGGTTCTAGTTCAGTGTCCAGACTCTGGGCCCTGGTTCTAGGGTGCAATTTATAGCAAGTACTTCTCTAAACCTCCCTTTTAATCTATTTTCCCACCCATTTCCCAAGTCTCCCAATTCCTTCTAGAGCAGCACTCCTGGCCTTCAGCTACATCTTCCCCTCTTCCTATCCCCAACCTCCCAGCTTAGTGAATGAGGAGGGGAAGGAGAGAGAGAAGTTAAAACTGAGAATTTCAAAATCATCTAGCCTCTATGTGGACTATTTTAAAAAAATGAGATTGAGAAGTAAATTTTAACCTCTGGTTAGAACACCTTCTACAATACGTGGTTCCAGTATCATGCTGAAGTGTGTGTGTGTTCTTCCCACTTCAACTTATTTTTTAAAATATCCCCTTAATGCTATTTTCTTTCTTTCTTCTTTTCTTTTCTTTTTCTTTTTGTTAATCCTCACCTGAAGATGTTTTTCCATTGATTTTTTGGGAAAGTGGAAGAGAGAGGGAAAGACAGAGAGAAACATTGATGTGAAAGAAAGAAATAAATCGGTTGCCTCCTACACAAGCCCTCACCAAGGCACTTGACCTGAATTGATCCTGGGACCCTTTGGTCTGCAGGGTGACGCTCTATCCACTGAACCAAATCGACTAGGGCAATATTTTATGTTTTTCTTCCTAATTCCTTATTTGTGTCCCAGACTGGAAGTAGAGAGAGTGAGGTGTCATTGGTGAAAGATGTGATTAGGAGAAACATATTTTAGCTATGTATCAACATATGAGATGAAGTAATATTCTTGAATAACTAATGTCCAACATTTATTATACTTTCTGTTTCAAAAGACAAAGACAGGAAAGAGAGGAAAATTGCATATCTTACTACACCATGAAAAGAAAAATAATTTCTTTGACAATTTAAAAAACTATGAGTTCTGTATTAAGTGAATGATACAAAATTCAAATCACAGAACAGGCCTTTTCATTATCTGATCTATACAAACTATGCAGAGTGACCAGGAAAAGTAGCTTACATTTATTTGGAAAGGAAAGTTGGCTGTGACAACCGAAACAGATTCATGAAATGAGCTGCATTTGATGGGATGCAAGCTGAAAACATTTTTTTCCTCCCAGCTTGGCTGTGTATAGCTCAGTGGTTGAGCATCTACCTATGAAACAGGAGGTCATGATTCCCTATCAAGGTACATGCCCAGGTTGTAGGCTCCATCGCCAGTAAGGGGCTTGCAGAAGGAAGCCAATTAATGATTCTCTATAACCATTCATGTTTCTATCTCTCTCTCCCTTTCCCTGCTTCTCTGAGATCATATGTATAATTGTTTTCTTCTCACCTCAACTCTAGAGACCTGCCTTTTGGACTTCTCTCTCCTGCTTCTGCACAACATATGGGGCAGAGGCCCCAGCCTCCCAGGCCTTTTAGATATTACTACAATCTCATTTTTAGTTATTATAATGTTGCGTCAGGTTTAATATCATAATTTTAATCTCTCAAAGTTTCTCCCTGTCCCAGTTTAGACCCTGCCCATGAATTCTGCAATTTAGCATGAGGGTGAATAGGTTGCCCCAGAGCAGCAGTGGCTGTTGTAATGTTCTTTCCCCATGACTCATACATGGCTACCTTCCAGGCCGTTGCCTCTGGCATTGGGAAATATTGCACTTCTTTTGCCCACCAAATTCTTAAGGATTGGCCACTCCCTGGCTGCCACAATGTTTGCTCTGATTTTCAAGTAACTCCAATTCTGGACTTTGACTCTCCTAGGGAAGAATCAAACACCACTATCACAATCAACCACTCATCCACAAAGCCCCAGGGATCATAAACTCCCAAGTACTTTGCCACTGTGTTTGGAGAGAGGACCTGAGTTTTTGTAGTTTTGTGAGCATTCAGCTGGGTACAGTGATGTATTTCTATGTTTCTGGCAAGCTGACAAGCACTCCATTCTCTACAAGTGACTATCTTAAATCTCCCGTATCAAGGCTTCTTATACTTTGTCCTTAGCTTTGGGGCCAGAGCCAAAACTCACAGACAATACAAAAAAGCCTCATCTTAACATCTGGCTACAAAAAGAAGACTTACAGTAACTTTAGAAGAGCACATTTGTGATGGTGCTAGTGTTTCAGAAGCTCCTATCCACATACACAACCAGAATTGAATTGAATTATGAAATTAGTAACTCTGTGCTGAATTCTTCCACAGGCATCTAGTCCAATTGCACAGCCAATTATTTAATCAACAGTAGAAGAGCCTTATGAAATTTTGTCCAAACTCTGCTTGAATACCCCTGAAGACAAAGAAATCCCTATATCTCAAAGCTGACAAAAATATTTCTACATTGTTCTAATTGTTGGCAAGTTTGAATTTACAATGAGTCCAAATTGACCCCTCTGTAAATTTACCCATTTTTTTAAATTTACCTGCTGAAAACTCACAAAATTTGACCAGTCCCTTTACTACACAGTAGCCTTTTAGGTTTTGTAAGAACAATGGTCATTTCTTTTCTTTTTAAAAAAAATATATTTTTATTGATCTCAGAGAGAAAGGGAGAGGGAGAGAGAGATAGAACCATCAATGATGAGAGAATCATTGATGGGCTTCCTCTTGCGTGCGCCACATTGAGGATCAAGCCCACAACCTGGGCATGTGCTGTGACTGGGAATTGAACCATAACCTTCTGGCCCATAGGTCGATGTTCAAACACTGAACCACCCTGGCTGAATGATCATTTCATTTTTAGATTATTCTTCTCTAATCCAAATTTTCCCCAATTTTTTACCTAATCATTATATGGCAGGTTTTGCTGTTTTCTTACTACTTAGGTGCCTCTTTTGTTATTTGTCATTTTTTCTAATGTCTAATAACAGTATGGTAATCAGAATTTATAATAAATTTAGGAAGAATAAAAATAGGCATACATTTCTAGTAGAGTTAATTTTCAAACAAGAGTAAAATAAAAAAGATATAAAATGAATATATATTAAAGATTTCATTAACCTAATAATCAATGAAGGAGGCAGGCAGATATTATAAAAAATTCAAAGAATGGACACATTTATTAGATCAGGAAAACTGAAATGATTGTGCAAATAGAGGCAAACTTGTTTTTGTTGAGTCACACCTTCACAGAGCTTAGGGAGTGTTTAGAAGCAGGAGAAGTTAAGATCAGAGTTTATTGACAAGAAGAGGACAGATGCATGAAATTCATGCAAGAATAGACCTTCCTTTCCTAGCTGCCAGCACTGGCTTCCCACTGGCACCAGGACCTGGGCTTCCCTCACAACCCTGGCTTTGTCCTAGAGGTCGTCTGGAAGGACATCTGGCCTAATTAGCATATTACCCTTTTATTATCATAGATGAGAAATTTGTCTAAGATGTAGCTTTCAATTCAGGATCTTGACGAGGATTGGGTAAGAATCACATACAACAGTCCCAGAGTACAGAGTTTGAGTTCAAACTATTGATGTTTTCCTTTGAAAAGCTGATGATGGATCTTTCAGAAAGCTATTTTAATGAACAGCAGATTATGTGTCTGGGTCAGAGTCTCCAGGGAAAATAAAGAAAGGCTAATAAAGATAGTAAAATAGCAAATTGCTGTTAATGTAGAGTGTGGTTTATATTTTCAGTCCCTTTCTGAATATGAGGGTAGATAGTTTCAATTCTTCATAGCAACTGAATCATAACCAGTAGGTTTGGAACTAAAGAGTCAGAAAAGGAAACTAGATGAATTCTATAAGATGGGAACCATAGAAGCCAAGACAACTTTTTGTTCTAGTTGTTTATTTGTTTGTTTGTTTATTTATTGTTGCTGATTTTTAAGATGCCTGCAACCTTGGCCAAGGGTTAAAAAAAAGAATTCTGGGTGTATTTATGTATTTTTATTTTTTTAAATCCTCATCCACGGATATTTTTCCATTGAGTTTTACAGAGAGTCGGGGAGAGAGGGAAAGACAGAGAGAAATATTGATGTGAGAGAAACACATCAATCGGTTGCTTCCTGCATGCACCCAGGTCGAGGAGGAGCCTGCAACTGAGGTACATGCCCTTGACTAGAATTGAGCATGTGACCCTCAATCTTCAGGCCTATACTCTATCTACTAAGCCAAACCAGTTAGGCCTGAGTGTATCCAAATTCTGAAACATAAATAATGCAGGAAGAAAATGGTAATAAAATTAATAAATGTAAGGTATTAGCAAAGTACTGTCATATTGAAAAACAATCAGATTGGTTTCAATGAAGTGGTATGGTAAACATTACCAAACCTTCCCAATATCTAATTCTTTGTCTCTGAATTTTTAGAGCACTATACTTCCAAATCTCTCGCAGAGAGGCAAAGGCATGTAATTAGTTATAACCAATGAAATCTGAGCAGAAATGACTTCCATGTGTCACTTCTGTGATGAGGCACAGTCTTCCAGCTTGCTCCTTTCCAACCATTGTGATTGTGGGGGCTGTGTACGGAGATTCTATATGGAACCTGGTTAGATCCCTGACTCACCTGAAAGGAGTTATTCTGGAGAGCCTGTAGACATACAGCCGACCTTTGGCAGGCAAAAAAAAAAAACACAGTGTGTGTGTGTGTGTGTGTGTGTGTGTGACTGTTTATATGTTTGTGTGCATGTGTGTGTGTAAGAGAGAGAGGAAGAAACACACACACACACACACACACACACACACAGAAAATCCATTACACTTTAGGAATTGATTTATTCCTGAAGGGAAGCTTACCCTACTCTAGCCAGTACTTGTAGTGATACTTTATGCCAACTTGTAAATGACAAAAATTAACGTCATAATAACATGAGTGAAAAAAGTATAGATTATTGTTTGAATAACTTTGATAATGAAGAAAAAGAGAGAAAGAGGCGAATTTTCAAGGTCCTAAAAGAGAAAGTACATTTGTGAAATTATATTTCATTTTCTAAGATTTGGATAATAGAGTAGGCTTAAAAAGTTCCAAAATAAATATTTAAACTTTTAAGTCATAAAATTAACAGCTTTTTAGCAGGTAATATCACTTTTTACTTCTGGTTTATTTGGAAAAGCCTATCAGAATTCACACATCTTGGTGATTTTTCAAGAATTTGACTTCATTGAAACAAAGGCCTATATCAAGTGACTTTATTTTCTCCAAAAATATTTTCTGCCACTGTATCCTTTAGATTATTAAAATATATTTAGATGGCATTTGATATAAAGATACTTTACATTATTCCATATTTATATACACTATTTTCTTGGGAGACTGTTTTTATGCTTCTTCCACCAATTGCCAGTTGAGTACAATGTGTTCTCATAATTCCAGGAAGTAGTGCTATGGCTGTCAAGAATGATGTGTTGCATAATCAGTAATAGTAAATAGGCTAATTCTTTGAAGCTATTCCTGCTGGAAGGTGTAGAAGACTATCCGCTGGAAAGTGCCAAAATATACCTGCCAACAACTAAAACCCAGGAGTTAAAAGAGTTGGGGAGATAAATAAGGAAATGTGCTGTAACTGTCTTGAAATATTGAAATATTAGAGTGGGAAGCATTGTAAAAGTACACAGTGATCCCTTGTTTTATGTGGCAAAGTGTTCTGGTGAGAAAAACAATACCTATTATTAACCCACTTCTGCTGCTCCATCCTGAAAGTATGTCTTACAAATTTATGGCCATATAGGAAAACATTCTCTGTCCTATTCAATGCCTGGAACATGGTAGGTACTCAATACATTTTTGGTAATAAAGTGACTGAAGAATAAATTAATTTAGCCACTTGGCAATTTTTTAATAATACATTTTTATTGATTTCAGAGAGGAATGAAGAGGGAGAGATAGAAACATCAATCATGAGAGAGAATCATTGATCAGCTGCCTCTTGCACATCCCACACAGCAGATGGAGCCTGAAACCTGAGCCTATGCCCTGACCTGGCATTGAACCTGTGACCTCCTGATTCATAGGTCGATATTAACCACTGAGCACAACAGCCAGGCTGAGCAATTGTTTTTTAAAAATGAAAACTTACTTTGCTTAAAAATTTTAGAAAGCTGGAAAAATTAAAGTTCCAGTTTACATTGTAAAGCTTAGACTATCAGTAGATAATCTCTCCTCTTGGAAAAAAGAAGGGAGCCAAAGTGTTAGATTCAGGCTTGAGTAGGAACTGACTATGTTAGGATCATGTGACTGCAGGCTTCAGTGGCTGAGCCAAGATGAGGCAAAAATTTGAGTGGCAGTGTTATGAAGAAGCCAAATCAGAAGTAAGGCGGATATCCAAAATAATCACCGGAGTTCTTTACTGAAATAAACAAACATATAAAAACAACAACATCAGGTTTAGACAATGAAGCAGAAAGCAAGAACCCAGAGGCCAGGAACTAAACAATTCTTGGAAATGAATGGTAAAATAGCAATAACTTCTTAGAAGATAAGGCAAACGTGCTGTTGCAGAGATTTCTAGCAGTATCTAGTATCTATTCTCCCTCCCTTTCTTAATAATAACAACCTTGATGTTTAATGACACAGTGCAGTCCAGGAAAGTCTGGCCATTCTCCATCCTTCCTTGCAACTAGTCATAGCCAAGTGATTATATTTTGGCCATTGAGCTGTAGCAAAAGAGTTGGGCTTTATAGTTATATAAAATCTACTTTAAAGGATCTGTATATACCCTTTCTGGATTTTCCTCTCTCCTGCTATGTGAAATGCAAGTGTGATAACTAGGGCTCTAGTGGCCATTTGGGACCATTTGGACATGATTTTGATTTCATAATTATACTTGTATAGAGAGAATAGAAAAATTGTTTACTTTTTCCTGTGTCCTGGTGGGTCAAAATTTATTTCTTATATTTTTAAGAAAATAACATTGTAGAAATGTTCACTATAGATTTTCCTTTTGTTTTTGGAAATAATGCAAAGTTTTAGAATTGTAATCATATTTCAGAAAACCTCCATCCAGTTTATTTCAAATGTGAGCTATTTGATTTTTAGGACATTTCAAGTTTTCTTGTTCCATACCTAATCTTCTCCAGAATGACAATGTCATTTATGACAGTGTCAATGTCCTCATTGTAGTGGTATTCTAAGAATTGTGTATCTGTACATATTTTATTGTTGTTAGTGTTTCATGTTCAACGGGCAAAATAACTAATAAAATTCTGAATAGTTATGAAATGGGTAAGCTCATTTCAGGCCAAGGGAAGTGTGCAAACAAAGGCATGATCTGGCAACAGTAAGACACCCAGTCAGACTAGCATCATTAAGGTATTTAATTAGAAAAGTGTGTTGGAGCCAGGTAGGAAGGTAGAACATAGTACCAAGTGCTGGTAAGTCATTATGAACAGACTGCATTGCCTGTAAGTTAAGTAATTAAAGACCTGTTAGTAGATCACAAAGACAGCATAAGATAATATAATGCACTGTTAAGATTATGAGAAAGTGAAGCATGGCTCTGCTGGCAGCCAGTCCGTGATGTTCTGGACTCACATAAACAATGTTCAGACAAGAAAAGTTGACTCTGCAGCCATAAAAGGGACTACATATCCCCTCTCCTCACTAACATGGGACATGGTCCTTTCTTTAGAAAAACAATTTTAGCTCCACTCTCATCCTCTTGCCTCCTAGATAAAAAAGAATTAAGATGTCTGTGACATCCATGATGGTACACCGCTCAGCTCTCCCACTGCAAGGTCAACAGGGTGCTGATGGCCTCCAGCTGTCCCATCTTTGGGATACATTCATTTGAAATTTGGGATGTGGCTCTGTGATAGAAGTCATGTTCTTGCTGCTATTTTAACTTTCTTTAAAGCCACAGAGATGTTAGAGTGTAAAGATAGTTGGAGCAGCTAGACTTGATATTCCAGTGTCTCTTGGATCAAAATGCAGTCAGAGTAACTTTAAGGCCTGGGTTTAGTGATCAGCATCCAGTGTGTGTCTTTGAACTCAATAGTTCAGTAGCAACCCCATTGTCTCCTCCTCGTCCTCCAGCCTTTCCATCATTTTGTAAGCTTTTTCATTCCCTGTATTAAATCCTTTCTGCTTAAAATATGTTTACTACACTAAACTTTAGTCAGCTTTTTCAAAAGCAAAGAGATAGGGGGAAAAATTTCACAGTGAAGGAATAGCTAGGTTGGTTGGAGCCAAACATGAATAGTGATAGAAAATACAGGTGTAAGGGTAAGTTTTACAAAGATTGTAAAGAATTTTTAAGTTTTGTTTTTCCCAAATATTTTTCATCTAGTAGATTTTCTTTAAATATCAGTTGTGTGAATTTGTGTTTAATATCTTTAAAGTTTGGTCTTAGTCTTATAGGTAGTGAAGCTAGTGGTATCGAAGACTTTTGCTTAAAGGAATAACGTGATGCGATGTGTGCTTCTCATTGATAATTCTCTGTGGATAAGGTAGGGAAGGAGTTGGCAGTGGCTAAGCCTAGAAGAGTTGTCACAGATTAGTCTTAGCTGATGTGAACATTGGTTTATAAAATTGGTCACGTTTTGTGCAAAGCTTATTATGTGATTTTAAATAGTTCAAATATTAATAATGTCACACTTTAAGATATTGAGAGTTGGAAAAAAATTAAATATAGTTATCCAGATCTCATATTTTTAAAGCTATCCCGCAGTAGACATTGTAAACTGTGTTGCCATTATTACAACATGGCAGTACCAGTTTGGCTGGTAAATAGACATGCCTTCCATCCACATTTAGCCAGGATCATGGGAATTTTTTATGGCTGGTTTGGAGATGGGTGATTTGGAGACATGGGGCTGTATTTTATCACATGCTATTATTATGTAGGATATTTTTAATGGTGTCTTCTAGAGATATGTGGTATGGTGACATTGTTGCATTTGCTGAATAACACAGTCCCCCGACTTTGGAATGAAAGTTAAACATGGAGAAATACTAAGAAAGTTAAACACAATATGAAATATCTTGCTAATTCATTTAAAGGGGGAGGCTTTAAAATATTGGACCTAGATTGAGAAAATGAAAGGGAAGTTTCAAGCCAAAAGTGCTAAGATAGTTGGGAGAGTTACAATATCCAGAACATACTTCCTCTAATTTACATTAATTTTATGGAAAAATTAATTGAATTATGTCAGCTTTAATTTAAAGTCTTTGGAAACTCCTCTATTGAATAAAATATAATTGCTCACACATATCTCTGCCACATCACTTACCACACTGTATTATAAACGTTTTCTTATATTTTCTGACATTAAACACAGAGAAAACACTGTGTTCTTTATCAACCCATTTAATCTCTTCCTGGCCAAATAGAAAGATTTTTATTTACAGTTAGATTGAGACCATATGATCTACATAACTAGTAGGCCTGGCTATAAAACCCTTATGCAATCTTCTATATTCTGTCTTTATTTTCCCATTTATGGCAATTTTTGTTTTGATTGTTGTTAATCCTCACCTTAGGATATTTTTCCATTGATTTTTAGAAAGAGTGTAGGGGAGAGGAAGAAACAGAGAGAGAGAAACAGCTATTTATGAGAGACATATCAATTGGTTGCCTCTTACAGGAGCCCTGACCAGGGTTGCAGATTCACCCTACAGCCCATATAGGTGCCCTTGACCTTCTGGAATTGAATCCAGGACCCTTCAATCTGAAGCCAATGCTCTATCCACTGAGCCAAACCAGCTAAGGTCATTTATAAGAATTTGAAAGACCACCTGTTGAAGTTAATGGAGCCACTCGATGCTAAAAGCCTGAATTTCTGAGTCACTGCATAGAAAATTATTCCCCTTAACAACTTCTCCCTACCACACACACATAAATCCACATTAGCTGTGATATAAACTGGCAATTAACTTTTGCTGTGTTCAGCTGCTGAGAATTTGACATTGTTTATTATAGAATTAAACTCACTTTGTCTCATTAGACTGTGTGTGCTCCCTGAGCTCAGAGGTCTTGCTTCATTTATCTCCATCTCTCATTCTACTAAAATTTCTGGGACAAAGCCTAGCATAGAGTAAGTACTCAGTATTTGTTGAACAAATAAGTGAGTGTGTAAAAGCAAGAGATAATAGGTACCTTTAACTAAGACAATGGCAAAACACAGTATGAATAACTAAAAATATCTTCAATTTAAATTATTTTTAAAAAGCACCTTTACTTTTTAAAACGTATAATTCGTTAGAGAACATACTATTTTATAAGTATACAGCTTTTAAATACATAGCAAATATTGTGTCAGTATTCATACTTTTAAATGTTTTTTTCTGAATATATCTGGGATTGATATGAAATAAAAAGTAATGTGCAATGAAATTTGTTATCATTTATAATGTGGGATCAGTTCAATTAATTTTAACTTGCAATACCATATGTTGTAACCTACTTAATTTTCTGCACATCTGTATCTTCTTAAATTAGTTTTTCTTAAATGAATGAACATTAATTTAGCAATTTGAAGTTTGCAGAAAAAATGAATATATAGTTTTCATATACCTCTTCTTTTCCCACAGTTTCCCCTATTTTAATAGCTTAGCATTATTGTGCAAAATGTTATCATGTGCAAGTGTATAACTATTTGTTAGAATTGATGAGCCAATATTGATACATTATCACTAGCTAAGCTTCATAGATTATATTGAGTTCACTGTGTTATACAGTAGGGTTCACTCCTTTTGTTGCATTGTAAATATGGCCACTATTACAGTATTATGTAAAATAATTTCACTGTCCTAAAAATTCTACTTGCTCTGCATCTGAATCCCTCCCTCTCTGCTTCCATCTGAAACCCTGACAGCCACTGATCCTTTTACTGACTCCATAGTTTTGCCTTTGCTCTTTGTCATACCGTTGGAATCATTCAGCATGTAGCCTTCCAGACTGATTTTTTCACTTAGCAATATCTATTTTAGGTTCTTCCATGTCTTCTAATGGCTTAATAACTAAATTCTTCTTATTGTTGAATGATATTCCATTGAATGAATGTACCACAGTTTATCCATTCACTTATTTTAAAAATCTTGGTTGCTTCCCCACACTATCAATTACAAGTAAAGCTGGTTTAAATATTCACATGCAGATTTTTGTGTGGAGATAAGTTATAAACTCCTTTAGGTAAATATAAGGCTCAAGATTGCGAGATCATGTGTATGGGTTTAGTTTTGTAATATCTTGCCAAACTGTCTTTCAAAGTGGCTCTATCCTTTTGTATGCCCATCAGAATGAATGAGAGTCCCTGTTCTACATTTTTGTTGACATTTGGTACTGTCCAATGTTTTGGATTTTAGCTCTTCTAATGGTATGCAGTTGTTCTTAAATGTTTTTTATTTATTTCATGGTACGGAATTCTGTCATAGGCTTCAGACAAAACCTCTCCTTCTTACAATGAAAAATGGAAGAAAATAGTAGAAAATTGGGTTTTACTTCTGGCAATCCAGGCTTAATTTATTGGGGTCTTACCTCACCTTTGGGTCTTAGACTCAACTTTGATTTATGAACAAGAGGAGACTTCAGGTGAAGGACATGCCTCCAATAATTAAAATCCTGTGCAGTTTACTTCATTCTTCAACTCCAGTATTTTCTGGCGCCCATCCAAGGGCTGGTCAAACTGCTGTGATGAGTGAATGAAATGGCACTGTATCCCCAAAGAACCGAGGGGACAATCTTAACTCTGGAGCTAATGGTCCCACTGTTTGCTTTGAAAGTAGTTACACGTACCTCTCCTTGTAAATTTGAGCTTGTTATAAAGGGAGCAGGTGGAAAACTGACATCAGCAGCTGGTATAGAATTCCTTTAGAAGCACTGAATCTTTTCCCTTCATCCCTGCAGTTATGAGATCTGACAGATGGATAACATAATGGTCATACGATGGCTGAATACTAGGACACAAGTACAAGGCTAATGGCACAGATACAGTTGCTTACTGCAGCATGCCAGAGATCTGTTAACATTCTGAAATGACTATCAGGTGCTGAGTGAGACTTTTAAAGGTGCCGAGAATGGATAAGCTAAATTCCTCTCGTCAGAGAAGCACATTCTGCCGTGATTCACACTTCCCTTTTGGCAGTGAGCTTCAGGATGACTGTTCTAAGTTTGACCCTTGTATATAAATATTATTTGAAAGATAAAAGCTAAAAATTTATATAACTCGAAAGAATTCCAAACTACCCACTACCGATGCTGGGAGGAGAAGATGGAGGTGGGTAGCGGTCATGTTACAGAAAAACTTGTTTTTCTTCGTTTTCAAGTGGAAGCCAGGGTAAACCTGGTTGACAGGCAGCCTGATAATATTATGGTGGGTTAAAAGCCAACTTATTTGCTAAATATATTTCAGTGCAGCATTCTGGTGATTTAATGATATTGAAATTTGTTCAAAAGGGTGATAAATTCACTTTTATATGTTTTGACATTTTACAGCAAGAAAGTACTGTCTCTTCTCACTGATATCTTAATCATGAGTAACACGTGCTGTACTAGATATAAATGTCATGATTGCGTGCTCATTTATTTCAGGATCTGTACAGTAGAAAAGTTAGTACACTGTTTTAATAAAGACATTTAAGGAGACTAGAAATGTTTCAGCTTGATTTCAGAATAATAGCTAGTATATTTAAACTATTCTGTAAAAAACAAAAACAAGATATTTTACTATCTAATTATTAGTTATGTAGCATGGATGCTTATACATTATCCTTCCCTTTCACAGATTCACATCTTATTAAAGGCAATAAACTTCAGTAACTATGAGAAATTGTACTACTTTTTTTATAAATCCTTACCTGAGGATATTTTTTCCATTGATTTCTAGAGAGTAGAAAGGAACGATGTGGGAAGGGGGGAGAGAGACACACACATGTACATGAGAGAGACACATCTATTGGTTGCTTCTCTCTATTGCCCCTACCAGGGCTGGGAACCCTGCAACCAAGGTACATGCCCTTGACCAGAAATTGAACCCATGACCCTTTGGTCAGAGGGCTGGTGATCTAACCACTGAACAACTGTCCAGGGCAATTGTACTATTTTTAAACAAATATTTAATGTTCTTTTCTCTTGCCACCAAGATAAGTGCATTTTTCCATCCTGCATCAATGGTGGGCTTGATCATTTAACTTGCTTTAGCTAATGGGATGTGGCAGAAGCAACATTTGGACGACTCTGAACTTTAAAAGACATTACAGTTTTCTGCCAACTTGTGTAGGACATATATAATTCACAGCCTGAAGCTCAGTTGCAGCACAATTAGTGCCTACATTGAGCCCTGTGAATAAGATTTAAGTATCTGTAATCAAAGTCATTAAGATTTTGAAGTTTTGCTTTTTTGTAATGGAGCATAATGTACTTCATGCTGGCAGATATCAATGTATGGAAGTTCAGTGTTTTTCACAACAACAAAGAAATGGATAATTTGGGAAATGGCTTGGGGTTGGTTGGTATGTGGCAAAGAAATTTATGAGTCAGAAAAAAAAATGGCAGCCTATGTTATGCAATAAGAAAATATTTGGCTGGACTTTTTTTTAAGATATATATATTTTATTGATTTCAGAGATTAAGGGAGAGAGAGATAGAACTATCAATGATGAGAGAGAATCATTGATCAGCTGCCTCCTGTACACTCCACAATGGGGATCAAGCTCACACTCTGGGCATATGCCCTGACCAGGAATTGAGGAAATGAATGATTACCTCCTAGTTCATAGGTCAACACTCAACCACTGGGCCATGCTGGCTGGGCTGGCTGAACTTTTGAATGAAAATACTTGAGAGGCTGAGAATATACATAATCTATTTGATGTTTGAGGTTGGTTGTCATTTTATATATGTAGTATGTAATAATATATATAACATATATAAAGATACTATAAGAAAAAACTAGCTCAGAAAAATCTATACTATTTGCAAGGGAACATAGAGAGTCTAAGGACACCACGAAGATTGGAAAATGAAATGGTTTCTTCTTTCTAGTTAGTCAAAGAAAAAACTGAGAAATCCCTTGAACCACAAATGCTGATTAGTGCTCATGGACACAGCTCAAGGCAAACACAAATTACAGATTTTCTAAAAAGTTCTGATTGGCCCCCAGTTCCTCTCTGTTGGCTAAGTGGTCAAGGAACAGTGACAAAGGACTTTGTCCCAGGGAGAGCTGATAAGCATAAAGTATTTGCAACCAAGTTTAGAGAGAGAGATGGCTCAAAAGGGATTTTGACATGGCCACAGCCCTAGATAAAACATTAATCAACAAACTTTCTGAAAGAGTTGTACTACTAATGGTACAAGTCTAAACGGATATGTAGTCAGTGGTAGAGACTACTTCTCAAATGAAAGAGTGGAAAATAATTTTTATTCGCAGCCATCTTTAACCCATCATACACCATCCCACCTTTATAAGACAGGCTTTCACTCACCCACATCAACTAACACCACATTAAAATTTACTTTCACATTAAAATTCTTGCAAGCAGCAGCTCTGCCTTATCATAATTGGGTATCTGTACCAGTGGTCTCTGAGATTTGGCCTATTTGAATATTCAGTAGTAACTGCTGAATAAACTCATGAATGTCATGTATACATCTTTGGATATTTACCAAGGTCCTCTTCACTGCCTAGATTTTAGATGCTCAATAAATTTAATTTTGAATAAATTAAAGAGGCATACATATCCTATATAAAAAGTCAGACTTAAAAGTTTACCAAATTAATGTAAAATGTAAATTCACAAGTACTTTTTTTCATGTGGGTAAAAGACTTTCAATTGCAACTCAGTGAAGAAAATAGTTGGTAGCTACAGGTTTATGTCTCAGTTTTCATACACTCTTTTTGGCCAAAACAGATATTGACCTGAGTCAGTAGTATTTATGTCAAAGGATAGAAAGTACCAAACATTTCAACACTTCAGAAAAATGCCTTAAAACAAAGTTGGTCTACTAAAAAAAATGTGTTGTGCAGCCCAAAGTATAGGAGGAGATCTTTTAAGAAAATCCTTGAGAAAAATTATTATGATTATAGTTATTTAGAGTTTAAGAATTCTTTTCCCCCAAGTTTACTTGGTTTGTGAATATATTGGCTTATTCTGAGTTTGTATCAGTTTAAAATTCAGGGGATGTGAAATAGAATTGCCAATACTGTGTCTACATATTCATGCAAATCAAATGGAGCTTGAGTCTTGAATGTGTAACAGGACTAAAGGAAACTGAACTTGTCTCTCTCCCTGCGGCTCCTGTCACCATGATAGAAGCAGCTACAGATGAGCAGAAAGAACTTCAGCTTCTCCACTAAATTCCAGTCATTTTAGAAATTCCTTCCCTTGGTATTAATTGCATATTTTACTTTGATGCTACATTCTAAATGCAGTCTTATGCAAGACTCTGAAGATGTTAAAATCCAAAGTAGTATTTAGAATTCTATCCAGAAGTGACCTGGCCAGGATGGCTCAGTTGGTTTAGAGTGTCATCCCTTATACTGAAAGGCCAGATTTGATTCTGATCCCATTGATGTTTTCTTCTCCTCTCCCTTCCTATCTCTCTAAAACTAAAATAAATGCATGTCCTAGGGTGAGAATTTAAAAAGTATTTTTTTATGAAAGAAATCTATCTAGAAGAGAAAAGTCTGTTAGAAATGAGTATATATATATATGTATATATATATATGTATATATATATATGTATATATATATGTGTATATATATATATATATATATAGAGAGAGAGAGAGAGAGAGAGAGAGAGTATTTTTTTTATGAAAGAAATCTATCTAGAAGAGAAAAGTCTGTTAGAAATGAGTATATATATATATATAGAGAGAGAGAGAGAGAGAGAGAGAGAGAGAGAGAGAGAAACTTTGTTTAAATTTAAAATAATAAAAAATTTAAAAAATATATTTTTATAAGACTAAAATATATTTTCAACACAGCTCAATATTCCTTTCATTGTTATTCATGGATTTTATTATAAAACTCCTTGGCTTTAAATGTATCATTTTGTTTTCCTATTTTTAAATGATATTTTCCCCTGAACCTATGTGTAAAATTAACTATTTTTTCTACTATTTTTCTGATTGTAATTTATTATTACAGAATTTATCCCATCTTCTGTACTTACTTATGTAATTCCATTTATACTTAAAATATATAGGGCAAATCTTCCTAATTTACAAGGAAATTAGCTATTTACTTATGTAATATTTGAGATGTTTAAATTTGTTAGAATTCAAAGGAGTTCAATATTCCTTTTGAATGACACAGTAAAAATACTTTCAAGATTAAAATACAATCTTAATTGAAATTTCTATTTTAACAAAGAGAGAGCAGAGAGAGGATGGGGATAATTTCTAGTAAAAATAATATTTTCTGCCAGTAAGTTTAAGTAATTAATGAATTAAAGTTTTCTCTGGAAGCTATCAAATTAGAAAATAAAAAAAATAGAAAATAACATCTAACTTTATAAAATACCAATTTCTAAAACTGTAAATATATTATATTTAAATGTGTCTTAAAAGGTCTGAGTGTAAAGTTGATAACTGCCTTCAAATGTTTTTAATTTGAAAAAGAGTAAATCATATGTATCAATTAATAAATATTTAATGAAAATAATGACTGACTTGTATCATCATACTCAGAAAGAGCAATGGAAAGAAGGCACAGAAAGGAAAATTATGTAAGATTGTAGAAGGCCCTGTGGTGTATGGACATTTGTACATGTAAGAATAATAATGGTGCAAGGGAGATATACAGGAATAATTCTCGGGTTTTACCCCAAAGCCTGTAGGCAGCTTTTGGCTCTGGTGTCTAATGCATTGGTATTATTAAAGTGTTTACTGCAGATGACATTCTTATATATATCTGATGTGAATTTTGTAGTGATAGGAAAGGATACCATAATGTCCCTTGGTTTCTAAAATTTTAAAAGAAAAGCAGTATACATTTAAATAAGTATACATTTAAATACAATTATGACATAAGTTCCACACTTGTAAATTGATAAAGTGTTGTACATTCTTTAGGAATATCTTATTAAAAGTTTTATAAAGTTAATATTGTACAATTAGATTTCAAAAACAAGATTTAGAAATTGGCCACTGATTAGGATATCGTCTAATTACTCATTTCTATTTTTTTTTAATTTCAGAAAAATAAATCTGGAGTCTGAATACAGTTAGATAAAGTTAAATGATAAATAGAATGGGACAATTCTACCTAGCCAGAAGGTGAACCAAAAAGGCCAGAGATTTACTTATTTCATAGAGAAAGGGAGAGGGAGAGAGAGATAGAAGCATCAATGATGAGAAAGAATCATGGGTTGGCTGGTTCCTGCATGTCCTCTATTGGGGATGGAGCCCACTGCCCAGGCGTGTGCCCTGATAATGAATTGAACTGGTGACCTCTTAGATTTTAGGGAGATACTCAACCACTAAGCCACACAGGCCAGTCAAAGCCAGAAAAATTTTAAATAATTATGAGGCTCTTCTCCCTCTCTGTTACCTCCTTTTTCATATCACATTTTTTAGGCACTGACTTTTGTAATATCGCATGTATTGAAATATCAGTGCCCTTCTGGAAAAGCTTACTCTTGAGAGGATTTCAAGAGGCATACTAACTATTACTGATTTGTAGAGATTTGTGTAGTGCACATTTGCCACAATTTGTGGCATCCATCATTTGATGATGGTCTTCCTAAATTTTGTGATGTAGACCCATGTTAAAATGTGGAACTGTTCCTAACTACATTGCCTTTAAGCATAATTCTCTGTGTATTAAGTAGGTGCAACCAAGAATGCTCTTTTTCTTTTCTGTCTCTATCTCTCTAACACACTCATGCTCACATATCTGACAATAAGGGAAATACATTAGCAGATATTAATTGATTTAAGTACATAATGGTTATATATTTTTCTAACATTTTCAAAAAGACATGTATCAAGTAGAAAAATATTATAAATGAAACAGAATATTTCACCATTCATCAAACTTAATTAATTTTTGTTTCATGTGCTATACAGTGGAACTTGATAATAGGGATAAAAAGAATTATTTCAATGGTGAGGACAATATGCAGATTTTTTCTCATAATGCTTAATATATTTATCAAATGTCAAACCAGATTAGTTAAATCCTGCTGTGGTTCCTTTAG
This sequence comes from Antrozous pallidus, assembly GCA_027563665.1. Lineage (NCBI taxonomy): Eukaryota > Metazoa > Chordata > Mammalia > Chiroptera > Vespertilionidae > Antrozous > Antrozous pallidus. The sequence continues at coordinate 68,988,445 of CM050516.1, read as the reverse complement.
CACATACACTCATTACAGAGTAATTTTTGACATTATGGAGAGTAACAGCTGCGTTGAAAATGAGTTACATGAATTCTGCAACAGAGCCGGCTAATGTGCAGTATTTTCACCGTGGTCTATGCACCATTAATAACTGAATCACTCTGGATGCATATCTCAGACCTACTAAGTCAAAATCGTTAAGGCATAAAGCTCAGAGATTTTTATTGTTAATATTCACTCACTGGAGGGTACTAAAGCTCACTAGTCAAAAGGTGAGGGTAAAATGTAAATTTCTTTTCGCAAAAAACTTAACTCTTGATATGAAAAGAGTTAAATATGATGCAAAGTATTTTGCACATTCAAATTGCACGTTGCAATTGCTACACTTTTCCCCAATGTATTTTTTATTGATTTCAGAGAGGAAAAGAGAGGGAGAGGGAAACATCAATGATGAGAAAGAATCATGGATCAGTTGCCTCCTGCACATCTCGTACTGGGAATCAAGTCCACAAACCAGACAAGTGTCCTGACCAATAGTAGAACAGTGACTTTCTGGTTCATAGGTCAATGCTTAACCACTGAGCAACACTGGTACAGCTGCAATTATTACATTTCAATGCATCATCTTATATGCTACATTTAGGATGACAACATTCTCCTCAACCAACAGAGAAGAAACCGTGGCAAATGGATTATTTTTTTCAAATAGGAGGAGCTCTAAGATTAAGATTAGAATACAATGCTCCTAAAATTTTAGTTGCCCGACCATATAATTCCTATTTAGTTTGTTTAAGCTTATTTTTGTTTTCACAACACCATGATGTCAAACTTCCACAATGAGGCACAGAATTGGGGCAAGTATTTCTGAGACCAATGTACTCCACCACAAAGTGTCTCAGTGCTCTATTTAATTTGACTGTCACAACTAACCCAGCTGTAAAATGTTAACAAAATGTGAATAGTCACCCAGAACCACATTGTAGAGTGTCTCAACTCAATTGTAACATGAAACGAAATAATCAAAAGCATACTTTATTATAACTGTTTTGGGTAGGTTATGCAAGTATATAAGTCAGTTAGAACTTTCTCACAGATCTGATTTTTGCTTTGCTGTTTGTCGTGGTGGAGAATTCCTGTTTCCTAGTGTTAACTTCTACTTTATCTTCCTGAGAAATACCTATGCATTTCTCTCCTTAACCTCCTACAGAGCATCATCAGTATTAACCAGCATTAGAATTACAGTCTAATCAGATAAACCAGTTGACAACATTTTCCTTTTGCCTACTGTTACTTAGAACTCATGTATGCAGAATCACAACTAGTGTAAATGAGTTAAATAGGTATCAGAAGGCTATGAAGAGTCCACGGAATGGTTTTGAGTTTAAAGTGTTAAAGATTAGGGGAAATCCTCCATTCTGGCTTGGTCATAGATTCTCTGGGATTATGTCCAAATCACTCTTCAGAGAGGGATTGTCATACCAACTCTTAACCTATGTTTTGTGTATTCAAGAGGTTGATGGGTGACATCCTTAGAATAGTCTTGTAATGCACTAACAGCATTGAACACATTCATTCTTTTGCATCTTTTTCCCAAACTACATCTAAGTCTTTGAAGGTGATCATTTTTGTTGGCTCATTAATTCAATGTCCCTTTGTTCAATAAAATCCCCAAATTCTGATGTTGAATTGCCTGGAATAAGAATATCGATGATGGAAATGGCACCTGAGAAATCATTGCTATTCTTGGCCACAGACATTTCCAGTCTGAACAATAGCTGTTTTCTTCATAGCTTTCACCAGTGTCATATTTTAAGCAAGGATTTTGTGAGTTCACACATGAATGGAAAGGGCTGCAAAATATGTTGCAGAAATCTTTTGCAGGTAGGCAGGAAGTTTGGAGTAGATTATCAGAATAGGAAAGTTATGAAGAAATTTCTAGGTCAAAAGACAAAGTAAAACTGCTGAAGTATGCTCTTTAAAGTGCAGTGTGATCCAGTCAGCAGCTTAGCTACTATTTTCTCAGCTGACACTGAGCCCTTTGCTATTTGGAGAATAAAAGGATGGAGGTCAGAAGATTGGGCTATTTGAAGGTGTAAAAAAGTATTAAGAATGCAAGATTCATAAGTGTAAATCGTAAGGTATTTTATTTTATAGTTCAGTGCAATAAAGTGCTTATATTTTTTCATGATAATTATTTTAATCAAAATTTTCACAGATTGCAAATATCTAAATAGAGACTTAATTCTAGATTTTTATGGATATGAATGATAAAGAATTAGAGAGGATAGAAGAAACATGCTCATATTGTAGCTATCTCTTTCCTGGCTTTTCTATCAAAACATGAATGGGAGGTAAGACATGCAAAGTCCCCCACACTCTCAAAAAACACCACTATATCTAGTTGTAAAACAAAAATACAGAGTAATAAAAAGTTTTATTGAAAAATACCAAGACCTAGAGAAATTTTCTAAGTTTATTCAAGTCTTCATCTTTCTTTTTTTTTTCTCTAGAGACCCACAACACTCGTTCTAATCTTCTAAACCTTTCTGTTGTTTTCTTTTTTTTCCTGTTTTCCCCCTCTTCACTCTTAAGTAACTTCTTTATTATGTGAATCAAGATCATCTTCCCAAGACTTTTTCCTTATCGCAATTACTCCTAGTAATCAGAAAGTACAAGTAAAAAATTATTGTTATGAGATGAAAATAATAGTGGTGATTGGTGTGGGGAGCAGAAAGAGAGATTACACTTTATTTTTTACCTTAATATATAAGTAAACATTTCCTGGCCTAAGATTTCTAGCTCTCAAGACTCTTACACATACACCAAATTGAAATATGCTCCTTGTTTTTCTACTGGCATGAAATTACAAAATAATTAGTGTTCCTGCTTTTTAACTGTATGATACATGATAACTGTTGAATAAATATGCCCTGAAATTAATTTCACGCTATGAGATAGAAATACTAATTCTGTTTAAATTAAAATTTACCTGGATAAACATCTATAGTATACCAGTGAATTATACACTTTGTAAATCATAAAATGTAATGTAAAACCCATTTACTATTTTGATTTTTGTATATTTCGTGTGTTATGCAAATAAAATCTTTAACTTTGGATATAACTATTTCTAATAATAGATTTGGCTTTGACCTGTTATGTTCAGTGGATAGAGCATCAGACTGCAGACTGAGGGGCTCCAGGTTCGATTCCAGTCAAGGGCATGTATCTTGGTTGCGGGCACATCCCCAGTAGGGGATGTGCAAGAGGCAGCTGATTGATGTTTCTCATGGATGTTTCTAACTCTCCTTCTCCCTTCCTCTCTGTAAAAAATCAATAAACTATATTTAAAAATAATAGATTTGATGATACAGAGAAAAATTGGAATCACTTTTCATAAAAACTTTTGAGAACAAAAGAAATATAAAATATAACTAAGGTAAATGTTAAGCAAACTGTAACAGCACATTTTTCTTTGGCTAGAATAAATAATATACTAAGAAAAATGGATCATAGTCATAAAGCCAAGCTAATAAATTTATTAGCTGGGAAAGCACTAATTTGTGAATTTCAGAGGTGGTCTTTTCCATGAGAAAAACAAGGTCGTAGAGATGCATCAGTCCTACAGATATCTCAGTGTACATCTGTCCTCACATTATTGTAATAGGAAGTGTACATCTGTCCTCTCATTATTGTAATAGGAAGTGGTGTCCTGAAACCCATACTTATGAGAGTCCATTACCCAACATTGTTAGATACTTTGTGAGTCCATTGTTAAACAGAACCATTAGAAAAAAAACTAATTTATGTAAACTTGCAATTAAATAAATTATATTAAAAGCAAATGCAACAAATAATTATAACACATCATTGCATGGCACCTTTATTCTTTTGAGGAAATCTATGTCATTATATCTGTCTGGTGGAAATAAAACAGAATTTGGTGAAATCATACCTCTATTCCTAATTCCATAATCAAAGTGTAATGTTAGACAGATAGTGGCACCATTTTATGTAAATTGCTAAATGGTGTAAATCAGGCACATTTCCCCTTAGAAAGCTGGTTGTTAAATATTTACTAGCACAACACTAACTCTGCCAGCATTTTTATCAGATGTCCATAAGAACATGATGACAATGATCTTTGTAGAAGAAGTCACATCCTCACTTACTCCAGGAATTATTTTACCTTAGAACCATAGTTAGGAAAATACTATTCAATTGGTTATCTAACTACAGTTAGGGGATGGATATTTCCATATTCCTTTTCATGATGCATGAGAACTTATACTCCTTGCCCACCACTGCACTGACTTCAAATTCTAGTTCATTGATATTTCAATTTTAGGTTTCTTACACATGAGAATCTTAATGTGCGCTTTTGGTTGCACAGGCAGAGCATGTGGGTCTCCTAACAATTACACAAAATCCAAGTTTCAACAAAGAGGTGAGTATCTTAGTACTACTGACCGTATTGTTTCTCAAGTATATTTTAAAAATTGCAACTGACTTTTCATTTTATTGTTAATGTCTCTTATCATAAGTCTATATAATTGAATATTCTTCCTGTCCCCTTATATTTTGTTTCTTTAAAGACAAAGTGAGAAACTCTTTGGACATTTTATTAAAGAAATCAAATCCCACTTAGAATAACTAACCTCCTATCAGTGACAGAGAGTGAGATTATTTGGTAAGTGATTTGAAGACACAAAAAATGAATTAATTGATTCAAATAAAGGTACAATTTACCGTAATTCTTTCTTTAGATTTCATTCTCAATCTTTTTTAGATATTGCCTCTTTAAATGAAAAAATTAAATTCAATATAAGTTTCTCACAAAAAGAAAAACTAAACACAAAAGAACATGCTTTTGTCAGGTAAGGATGCTCTTTGGGAACCACAAAACATTGCCTCACCTCCAAAGCCCATGTTCATCCTGTTGAGAGAAGTGTCTCCCTGTGAGAATGCACATCTTCCCGTTTCATCATGTGAGTTTATCGACAGAGGTCCATTTCTTTCCCTGGCTTAGAAAACATGCTGTTTCTTAGAGAAAGCTGATTATTCAGAGACATCACATATATGTATTGAATTCGTTTCTTTTAGCTTTCAGACACTAAGTTCTATGTCTAAGGTTATAGGGTTAACTCAGGAAGTCTAGACCAGCAGAGTTCACTAAAGTCACTAGCCATGCATGGTGATTTGTATTTTGTTTACATGAACTGTATTGAAGAACTCAGTCTCAGTTGCCACATTTCCTGTGCTTATGTGCCAACTACTAGTATGCATTGTGTCTATCATATTGGAAAGCATAGTTATAATATGTTTTTCTCATTGCAGAAAGTTCTATTGGCAAGTCTATTCTATAGCCTCCTATTAAAATTGTATTCCATGAACTAGTCATGTCAGCCTCATATAGGAGTTTATTAGAAAAGCAGATTCCTGGGCTCAACCCCAGAACTATCTATAGCTGACCAGCCAGTAGCTATGATGCACACTGACCACCAGATAGCAGACACTCAACACAGGAGCTGCTGAGCAACAGCAACTTTGCAGAGTGCCCTCTCACAGTCTGGGACTCTTGGGGGATGTCAGACTGCAGTTTCAGCCCCATCCCCACAGGCCCTGCCGAGGGACCCCACCTGCTGGAAGGAACCTATTCACTCCACAGACACCCTGCGAGCCTCGGTGCTGCCCCAGGTGTGGCTAGCTGAGGAAGGACCTTGGGAGGTTGGCTCCAGGGCGGGTCTGGCCCGTCACACCAAGGAGGCCTGACCACCTTCTAATTAAATTCCTTTCAATATGCATGAATCCGTGCACCAGGCCTCTAGCTGAATTGTGATTTGCCCTTTACATAAGATAGCTGGGCTTTCACATGAAGACACATCAGGGCTGCAAAGAAGTAATTTTTGAGTCTTCCTTTCAATATTAACATCCTTGCAGATACTTTTTTTAAAGTGTGCCTAACTTTTAAAAATTATTAAATTTACTAGGGTGACATTGGTTGCAATGTGCCTAATTTTTGAGATGTAGAGGTAATCACTCTGAGCTTTTACTTTTTATTCAATGGTAGAACAATTTAAAGGAGGACCAATGATAATATGTTTATGATTTTCTGAGTTGCCTTGTTTAATTAAACAAGTTAATTATTTGTTGTCATTGTTTGAACACATATGTCTTTTAAACATGGGAACTATAGCCCGACCAGCATGGCTCAGTTGTTGGGCATCGACCTGTGAACCAGGAGGTTATGGGTTCTATTCCTGGTCAGGGCATATGCCTGGGTTGTGGGCTCAATCCCCAGTGGGATACATGCAAGAGCCAGCCAATCAATGATTCTCCATCATTGATGTTTCCATCTCTCTCTCTCTTTGAAATAAATTTGAAATATATTTTAAAAAATAAACATGGAAACTATGATTATTTTATTGGGATCCTCAGGAAAAAAAAGGAATGCAACAAAAGGAAATCATAGGCAAAGTGCTCCTTATTGTGATACGTCGATTTTTTTTTAAATACTTTGGTCAACACCCAACAAAGGCAGCTGCCTGGGAGAGGAACCAGATAGTCACACATGCATCAGTAAAATTGGAATTAACTGAATTTTAAAAACAGAGATAAACATTAGCCTGTGTACGCCATTACATATGCAAACCCAAAGATATTTAATATTTTTATAAAATCCTAAAAACACAATTAAGCTACAGAACCACTCACTGTGGTCTCCTTTGTGTCATCCCCTTTTATACTAATAGCACATTGTTTTATGACAATAAAAATTCTTAATATGTCCAATGTCAGAATTATGACTGTGAGTCTTCTTAGGTAGATTATTGAATATAATTATGTTCTACATATTTGTTCTTGAAGAGGAATATCCATTCCTTTACGAGAAGCCAAGATTCTAAGATAAGCAATCCTTATAAAGATATATAGGGCTTACTTGAGGCTCTGAAGATAATTAGAAAGTTTCACAAATGGGCTGGCCCTGAATTCCAACTCTTGAGATAACCAAGGATCCAAATAAAATAAGCTAATCTGGCTCAAGTTTTATAAAATCATGCCAAAATTCCATCTTTAACTGGTTAAAAATACAATATAGTTTGTGGTGGCCAAACAAAAAATAATCACATTATTTTATGGTAAAGACTATCATCCATGTCTTCCTTTGAAGTGAGATTAATTTTTGTTTCTGGCTCAGCTCCCTCGGTTAAAAGATGGCATTTTGTATACCTGAATTATTGAAGAAATTGTTCAAAGTGAAATAAAAAAAATTCAAACTCTAAGCTCATAGACCCTCACGAATCTTTCCTCTCTCACAAGTCTTTCCCCTCATACTATATCTCATAATATTTTTCAAAGCTGAAAGGCAGGATATTAAAAAGCATATGTATATATGATAAAAACTAAATGTACCCCTTTCCCTTGCCAATTGATTCCCAACTGGCATACTGCATTAACTAAAAATTCACTATTATGAATTTATTACTCTATCCCAAATCACATCATCTCCAAATATCAGTTTTTATGTTGCAAAGTCCTGGGGTAGTTTTCATTTGCATTCTACTGTATAAATTCTTTTATTAGATTACTTACCTCCAGCTATGATGGGCTGCTTGAGTTTTAAAGAATGTGACTGAATAAATGGGGCAGAAGGATAATGCTAGAGCCTCAAGCAGTACCTATGGATGACAGGTGTAGCTATGAATTAAGAAAATAACTTGAGCTTCCTGTTGCCCTGATGCCCTGATGGAGAGCAAAGTAATATATAGAGAAGGTGAGGGAATAGGCTCAAATGTTATCTGTCTCGTTTTGCCCAGTACTATGATACTGGGAGATTTTTAGTTGTGCTAGAGCTTTCCAGTTCAATCACGGACCCTGTATTAAAGTTTGAAGCTTAGTGAGTTTTGTTTTTTGTGTGTGTGTTTTTTTTACCTCCCACCCACCCACCCTCCCCCATGTTCCCTCTGCGATTCCACACCCCTTTCCATAGTAAGTTTATTAATTAAGCACCTGGAATTTTAATTCAAAAGTTGTGTAAAGTGAAGTACACAAAGCAACAGACACTTTTCATATTCCAATACAAATAATTCAAATAACCACTGTATATTTTTTCTATTTTGGATATCTGTGAGAAAATAATTTTTTGGTGTGAATTATCTGCTGGTAATTCTCTCAAATATCCAGTTCACTCTAACCAGCCATGGCTCACAACAGTAGTTTGGTTATACATAATTCACATACCTCTGGGACATAATAAAATAATCATCGCAGTGTCACTAGTGAAAATATCACAGTAAGCCACTTTAATTCAAAAAATAAATCAAGGAAAGAAATATATTTTAGTGACTGAAAATTATAAACTTATACTAAAAATTTTCTAAGTTGTTTTATGTAAATGAACAACCATTTGCCATAATTGTTTATCATATTAGTTTAGAAAAATCATTTTTCAAAAATCTTAAAGAATACCATGCATAAATTAATGCACAAAGAATAACATGATTGAATAAACATATGAAAAGCAGAACTGATAATGATATAAATTCTACAAAAATGTCTATAAAATTACATTAATAGGAATCACAGAACTTCACCTGAATAAAATATAATTCTATCTACCTATCTAACTATTGTATATATCAGTGTGTATATATATTTATATTTATATTTATATATTTATATATAATTTTATTTTTATTGATTTTAAGAGAGGAAGGGTGAGGGAGGGAGAGATAGAAACATTAATATTGAAAGAGAATCATTGATCAGTTGCCTCCTGCATGCCCCCTACTAAAAATCAAGCCCACAACCTGGGCGTATGCCCTCAATGGCAATCAAACCTGGGAACCTTCATTCTGCAGGTCGACGCTCTATCCAAGCTAGGACTATATCAGTATATTTAAGGCTAGAGAGATTCTTATCTATAAAATCTTGCACTTAAAAATCCCAACTCTCTTTCTGTATGTTTATAATATATGTATCAATATGATAACTACCTTCTGCAAAAAGTTATTAACCACAGCTTTGAAAATAGAACTGTTTTTATAAGTAGTACCAGAGTGGTACTGCATACTCATTGTAAATTCATAGAAAATTATAAGCATTTATTATATTCATTGTAGTTATTAAACTCTCTTGGGAATTTTTACAAAATATATATGCTGTAGAAATTACATTGGCCATTTCTAGTTAGCACAAAAACTTATATGCTTATATAAGCATTTAAAAAGTGTCATATTTATAGATAACTACAACTTGGCAAGTTAGCATTATATTTCTTGGATTCTAAAACTATTTACTTGGGCCCATGCAGTGTGGCTTTCTGGTTGAGCATCGACCTAAGAACCAATAGGTCAGGATTTGATTCTGTCAGGGCACATGCCCAGATTTCAGGCTTGATCCTCAGTAGTGGGTATGCAGGAGACAGCCAATATTGATGTTTCTATCTCTCCCTCTCCCTTCCTCTCTGAAATTAATAAAAATATACTTAAAAACTATTTCTTAGGGGACACAAAGATAGTTTAATCTTCATATCTACTGATAATTGTATAAATACTTTAATGTTAGAAAACAAAAATTATTTAAATTATATTTTGCATGAGTACTACTAAAATATAATGTACATTTTATACACATTTTATATACATACTTAGATAACTTCATGTTATATAATAATGAACTATGAAGAGCTTTTCAAGGATAATTTGGCCCTTATTTGCTTTGCACACTGCTTTAGAACATAATTCTGGCATAAAATATGTTCCTCTCATGATTAGTTATGTGTAGTAAAATGTATTCCAAGGAAGGTAGAAATTCAGGCATTACTTCTTCCGGTTGGATGGACACTTAGCCGTTTATATCCTATACCAGAGGCCTGATGCACCAAGATTCATGCAAGAATGGGCCTTCCTTTCTCTGGCTGCCAGCACTGCCTTCACTCTGGCCCCAGAGCTACCTTTCTGCCTTCTGGGCTGCTTAGAAGCCCAGAGGTGCTGGGGTGATGCAGAATGCCTGTGTCGTCACCATGGTGATGATGCAAGTGTCCTGCCCTAACCCTGGCCATTCAGTGCCTGCATCTGCAAATTAACCCACCATCTTTATTGGGTTGATTTGCATACTCACTCCTAATTGGCTGGTGGGCATCATGGAGGTACAATCAATTTGCATATTTCTCTTTTATTATTCTATACTAGAGACCCATTGCAGGAAGATTTCTTTAAGAATAGAGTTTCCTGTGGCCTAAGCAAAGCTCCCTCCCTTCTCTGCTGCCTTGCTCACTTCTCCATTACCTTGCTCTCTCCTGTCTCTATGGCCTTGTTTGCTCCCATCTCCGCTACCTTGCTTCATTCTCTGCTGCTTCCCTTTCTCTCATCTCCTCTGCCTCACTCCCTTCTCCCCTACCCTGCTTGCTTACTTCTCTGCAGCTTTGCTCACCTCTGCAGTGCTTGGCTTTCTTCTATGCTATTTTCTGCACATGGATATGCAAATTAACCGCCATCTTAGCTGGGTTAATTTGCATACTCGCTCTGATTGGCTTGTGGGCGTGGCTTGTGGGTATAGCGAAGTTACAGTCAATTTGCATATTATTCTTTTATTAGATAGAATAAAGGCCTAATATGCAAATTGACCAAATGGTGGAACACCAGTGGAATAACCAGTTGCTATGATGTGCAGTAAACACCAGGGAACAGATAGATTTTCAACTGCCTCCTGGCGGTTAGTGAGCTTCCACAGGTGGAGCACTGCTCAGCCAGAAGCTGGGCTTACAGCTTGCAAGTACAGTTTTGATGGCAGGAGCTCAGTGGTAAGGAGTAGCAAGCAGATGGGCAGTAAGGAGTGAGGGATCTCAGACTGCAAGAGGGATGTCTAACTGTGCCTTATAGGAGATCAACTAGCCTCACTCTCCAGTCTCCCATTGTCCCCACCCTTCCAACTGCTGGTGTTTCACCCTGCTTGGGCTGGGCAAAATGCAAGACCCCATCATGTGGTTCTGGGGCAGTGGTCACATTATCTTCCTCTCACTAGAGATCCAATAGCCCCATCCTCCCACTCTTGGAGCCCTCCCTACCGAGCTCAGGCTCCTCCTGGCAGAATCTGGGACAGACTGACTTGTGTGGTCTCAAAAATTAAAAATGAAACTTCCTTATGACCCAGCAATTCCAATTCTGGGACTATACCAAAGAAATCTGAAACACTAATTTGAAAGAATAATGCACCCCTATGTTCATTGTAGTATTATTTACAATAGCCAAATTTTGGAAGCAGCCCAAGTATCCATCTGTAGATGAGTGGGTATAAAAGCTGTGGTGCATTTAAGCAATGGACAGCTACTTGGTGGTAAAAAAAGAAAGAAATCTTACCCTTTGTGACAGCATGGATGAACCTGGAGAGCATTATGCTAAGTAAAATAAGCCAGTCAGAGAAAGACAAATACCATATGATTCACTTAGGTGTGGAATTTACTGAACAAAGTAAACTGACATACAAAATAGAAACAGACTCAAAGACAGAGAACAGACTGTCAACCATCAGAAGGGAGGGGGGGTTGTAATTCTGAGTGAACAAATTGAAGGGATTACACAACAGACAAACAAACAAACAATCTCAGAGATACAGACAGCAGCATGAAGTTTATTACCGGAGAGAAAGGAAGTGGGGGTGGATAGAAGAAGGTATAGGGAGGATAAATGATGATGGAAGGAGATTTGACTTGGGATGGTGAACACATAATACAATATACAGATGATATACACCTAAAACCTATATAATTTTATTACCCATTGTCCCCCCCAATTCACTCAATAAAATAAAATTAATAAAATAAGTAATACATAAAAATCTAAAGTAAAATGAATTGTGTTTTCTTGGTAAGTATTATGATATTGCAATGAATACCCCTTAGTTATTTGTAAAGTCAATAAATAGAAACTACTGAATAATCAATTTAGGGTATATATAGGGATTGAGATGTAGAAAAACTTAGCATTTGGAAATCTTGCCATTTTTTCTGAAATGTTAAAAGAAAAACCAGTGTGACATTAACACAAATATTGCTTTCCAAAGTAAGATAACATTTACTAGTAATAAGTGAGCCAACTAGACAAAAATATACAAGAAAAACCTGGTGTCTTGATGCTGAACCCAAGCCATTATGGTTCTGGAATTTATTAAAAGGAATAATTCATGGGACATTTGGAAGTAATCTTTCTGTTATATTATGCATTCATGAGCTCCTTATTAGGATATTGTGGCTACTTTTGGTCACTACACTTTTTAAAAGATGTGGACAAACTAGGAAAGATCAGAAAAGAATGAGGAAAATGAATAAAGGGATAGAAAATAGTAAACGAGGAAATTCTTGAACAATTGTGCTGTTTATACTAGTGATAGAGGAGGAAAGCCCACAGGGCACTCTGATTGTTGTTAATTAGATGTGTGAGGTATTTCCACAAGATTATAACTGATTATTATTTTTTCTCCATAGGACTGTTAGCTAGAACAAAAGAAAGATGTGTGATTAAAGAGCATTTTATTGTATATATAATCCCCCAATTAAATTTGTGTTTATTTTCCCATTCCTTTGATGTAGTGAGAGAGGAGCTGGAAAGCTACCTCAGTAATCCTTAGCGATCTCAATTTCCTTTGAGATCTGAAAATAGAGGTCCCTTTCTGAGAAAACAAGGGTAGCTTCGTTGGTCTAGGAAGGGGGCTACCTAGGTATCTTCTGTGTTTTGGATGTTGGCCCAAGATGTTTAGTCTGACCATCCTTACAAGGGTAAGTGGGTGAACTGGGAAGAAAGAGGCCCTTTGAGTTTTGAAAAGTTATTAAGCGGAGGTTCTGGGCATGTTCAGAACTGCACAGATAGGTACTGCAAATATTTTGAAACAGTACTCCCAGAGGTAATGTTTGACTATGGTTGAGGGAAGTGAGCACAGAGGCTGGGGTATGCCAATCAAAGCGGTGAAGATCCTTGCTCCATGCAATTCTCAGAGTAGAATCCTTCCTGCGAATTCATGGACTCCACCAGTTATCAACAGAGACACCATGTGGCAGGGAAAAGCAATGGCAGGAGGAGAATAATGTGTGAAACCCAGCTTTCCCTTCAAAGTTCGGATAGATGGAACCCCACTAAGGAAAATTGAGCTTCCCTTCTGATATGGATATTTCAGGAAGTAATAGAGAAGTCTATGTATACAGCCTACCTTGGAGAAGTAGCTATGTCGAGGGAGGAGCTATTATTAACATTATATTTTTAAAGATGAAAGGAATAATACAAAGGTATAAAGGTACATTGAAAGTATTTAATTATTTACAAATATTATCTCCTCATGAAAGTTGTTCCCAATATGCTAAGATGAGATCAAATCTCCCCATAACCAACCTTTAATGAACCATCAACAAGTATTTAGAAATCATCAAAATTGAAATTTTACATTTATTGCTATATTATTACCAAAAATTTATATCTCCTACAACAGCAGGCTCACCATCTCACCCTTAGCCTCACAAGATCACCATTGTATCATCAACCTCCATCATAATGGTACATAGCATAGATTCAGTACATAAACTGATAGGGAACATATACTCCATAAATCAAGATTGAATATCATTATTTAATAGTCCAAAAGTGCTAAGTGAATACATTATTAGAAAAACCCTCCTCACAATAAAAATCCCAGGCCCAGGCCTAGCAGGTTTGGCTCACTGGACAGAGCATCGGTTTGTGGACTGAAGGGTCCCGGGTTCGATTCTGGTCAGGTATGTGCCTAGGTTTCAGGCTCAGCCCCAGTGGGGGCATGCATCAATTCTCATCATCGATGTTTCTCTCTCTGTCTCACTCTCTCTCTCTGAAATCAATAAAAATCTTTAAAAAAGTAATCCCAGGCCCAGAAAGGTAGTATCTTTCAAACATTTTAAGAAGAAATGTAAATAAAGTATGACACAAGTCATTTATAAATTATTCCAGAAAATAGAAACCAGAGAATCATCCCTATGTCTATAAGAATAAAATTCAATCCTCGATTCAAAACACTGTCAATGAAATTATAAGAAATAGACATTACAAACCATTCATGAACACTTATGCAAAAATCCTTAATAAAATACCAGAAATTAAAATTCAGTATATTAATATATATTTATATGTAGATATAGACATATATACCAATATCAGGTGGGGTTTTTCCATATGCAAAGTTAGTTTAACATTGAAAAAAAACATCAGTGCAATTTGGCAAACTAAAAAAAAATAAAGTAGGGGGAGGGGAGGAAAAACATAATTATTTTTATAGATTTAGAAAAGTCATTTGACAAAATTCAACACTTAACTCATGATAAAAACTCAAAGGATACTAGAAATAGAAGAGAAATACATTAATCTATAAGTAATCTAAAAGAATATTTAAAAATCTCACAGAAATATCTTACACAATGGTGAAATATTTGAAAGCTTTTCAAAAATATTTCTTTTTTAAAATTAGGAATAAAACGGATTTCACTATCAACATTTCATTCAACGTTGTCTTGAAAATAGGATAAGAAAACAACAACAAAAAGACATACTGCCATAGCCAGATTGGCTCAGTGGATAGTGTTTGCTTGCGGACTAAAGACCAAAGTGTCCTGGGTTTGATTCCAGTCAAAGGCGCATACCTTGGTTGTAGGCTTTTCCCCTGCCAGAGCCGTGGTAAGGGCGTATGCAGAAGGCAACCAATCAATGTGTTTCTCTCACATCTATGTTTCTCTATCTTTTCCTCTCTCTTCCACTCTCTCTAAAAGATCAATGGAAAAATATCTGTGGGTAAGGATAAAAAAATACATACTAATTAGAAAAGAAGAAAAATGATTATGATCATTATTCATAGATACAAGATAATTATGCACCTAGAAATCATAAAAAGCTTATAAACAATTAGAATTAATAAGTGAATTTGGCAAGCTTATTAGATATGCATCTAATTTAGAAAATTTATTTGAATTCCAGCAACAAAACAACAATGAAACAGAAATAATAATATCATTATAACAACTTCAATAAATATAAAATATCTAGGAATGCATTCATCAAAAAATGTTCGAAGTTCTTACACTAAAAATTAAAATTCTTTTTAAGATTAAAGAAGACTAAGCAAATTAAATGATAACTTATATACATTGGGAAGTACAGTATTGGAAGGCTCAGTGTTGTAAAGATATTAATATTCCTCAAATTATGGATTTAATGCAATCACAACCAAACTCCAAGCATATTTTTTAAAATAAAAATGATAGGCTTATTCTAAAATGTATATGGAAAGAACCAACAATACCAATAGTGAAGACAAAAGCAATGTTAGACACCGAATATCAAGACCTATATTAAAGCCACAGTAATTAAAACTATGTGACACTGTGCAAGGATAGAAAAGTTGAATAACAGAATAGACTAGACCTCCCAGAAATGGTCTCCATATACTGTCATCTAATGGTGGTGGATGCTCTGAGGTGAAGCTCCTATTCAACTTAATAAATGAAAGAAACTTTTCAGCTGCTAGGAATGGTTGATTCTCAACTCTCAGCCTTTTATGGGAATTGGGCTTGACTGAAGAACAGTAGCACACTCAAGGCCGCACTTAGTTTTGGGTTTAGTCTGTCTCCAGTTTGATCGGCACAGGGGCAATAAGGCACAGCCTTCTCTCCCTAACTCAGGACAAGTCTGAAAGACCACCTCTGACCCAGACCTCTCCATGGAACCCATAGAAGCTTTTGTTGGAACAGCATTACAGATCCCTTTCTCTTTGTGTCCAATCCTGTTTCCTTTCTCTCTCTTCCACAGTTGTGGGTTCCCAAGAGCACTCCACACATATCTGACAAGCTGGTCTTTAACTTAGAGCTGGCTTCATAGGGAAGCCAAATTGCAGCAGTTCGTTCCAGGAATGTTAACAACAACAACAAAAAAAAGCAGATGCTCATATCCAATTTCAGAGTTGGATCATCTGCTTTACTTGAGGATGACAGTAGATGACTGCAAAGTCAACCAAGAAGTAGCCCAAGTTGCAGCTGCTGGGCCAGATGTGATTATCTTTTCTAGACTAGAATAACAGGGGCAGGGTGTATGGCCACTGATTTAATAAATGCTTTTTTTCCTATTTTTATCAGAAATGAGTATCATGAGGCATTCAAATTTACTTGGGATAAATAAGACATTCATAGACATTTAGTGTTTTGTCCTAGGCCTAGGTTAACTCTCTTGTGTTATGTCATGAAATGGACCAAAAATATCTATACCCTCTGGATGTCCCACAGACCACCACATTGCTCCACTGGATTGATGTCATTATGCTAATTGGACTGGATGAGCCAGAAATGGCTGGTAGATTGGAGGTCTTGATAAGATCCACATGTTTCAGAGGGTGAAAAATTAAACCCACAAAAATGTAGGAATCGATCTCAACATTGGGGGTCCAGTGGTCCTTTACTCTTCAAATTAAAGGAAAATGATTACATTTGTACCACTAAGAAGGAAGGACAAGGATACCAGGTAGGTACGCCTCTTATGGAGGTACCAAGTGGCACATTTGTGAACACTGCTATGACTTTTATACCCAGTAACGTAACAGTCAGCCACCTTTCAGTAGGTTTTCCCCCAAAATATTAAGGTTTGAAATATTAAAGTTTTCCCCTGCAATGACACTTTTCTTCTTTCCTTGAGTTTTAAACAAATAAAGAAAGAAAAAAAACGGAATTAAAAATGGAGGTCAAAATGAAAATCTCTAAACTTAAGGATGTAACTAGACAACCAAATGGGTTTACTACTTAAATCCCAGAATTTGGCAAACAATCCACCCAGTCATGGATACTGATAAACTGCCAGCAATTTCCTCTGAACACTAATGGCTTTCTCCTAGGCTTCTACTCTAGTATGTCTCAAGTGAGTTTCTCTTGTGGTAGACTCTAACCCAGAACCATAGTAAGTGGGTTCTGGAAAATGTAATTCCAGGCTTCTTCTCTGAAATCTGGGAGGTGGGGGGGACTTAGAAAACAGTGACAATCATTTGAACTAATTTTTAACAGGGGCTGTAATGCCAGTTTCATACTGTCACCTATTTTGTTTTGTTTTCTAATGTAGCCACACCCAGGAATTGCCTATAATTGCTTTCATGCTGCATTGGCAGAACTGAGTATTTGCCACAGAGATTGTATTGTTGGCAAAGTCTCCAACATTCATTATCTGGTCCCTTATAGGAAAAAGTTTGTCAATCCCTGCACTAGAAAAGTTAGTATGGTTTTCAGTATAATCTGTGAGTATTGGTCTTCTGTTTTCTATCTTCATTTTTTATTTTTTTTTAGAAATACGTTTGTATTGATTTCAGAGAGAAAGGAAAAGAGACAGAAACATCAATGAGGAGAATTATCCATAGGCTGCTTCCTGCACATCCCCTTCTGGACAATGAGCCTGAATTCTGGCCATGTGCCCTGACCTGGAATTGAACCTTGACTCAAACCATGACCTTTTGGTTCATAGGTTGACACTCAACTGCTGAGTCACACTGGCCAGGTCTGTTTTTTGTTTTCTCAAGTTCATTGTGGTCACTTATTTTTTCCATGAATGTCATCGATTGCATCTAAATTGACTCCTTACTATTTATATTTTATGTCTTTTTTCTCTTTATTAATCAACAATAAGAAGAAAAGCATAATATGCTAATTAGACCAATCAGCCGAACGACCATCTGGATGTCCTTCCAGACTACCTTCCGGACAAAGCGGGGGCTGTAATGGCCAAGTCCCTTGCATGAATTTTGTGCATTGGGCCTCTAGTATGTAATGTTTCTAATATATTTTGTTTTAATACAAAATAAGACTTAGCCAGAAGTTATATTGGTTAATTGGTATAATTTATTTATTATATAACTTAATTTTGCCTTGATTTTATTGTTTCATTCTATATTTAAAATGAAATAATGTTCTTGTTTTTGCATCACTTCTTGGTTTTAATGTTTAATCTATTTTAAATATTCTTGTGTTTTTTAAATGCATTTATAGTTATAAATTTTCTTCTTAATACTGACTTAGTTTAAATCTATTACTTTTGAAATATAGAGATTCATAATTAATTTCTAAAGCTCATATTTTAGTTGTGATTTTCTTTCTAACCCAAGTATTATTTAGGAATGTATTCTTAATTTTGGAAATGGGGGGGCTTTATGTGTGTGTATGTTTCCAGTCATTTATAGCTACTTTTTAGCTTATTGAATTGTAGCTTGAAAATGAAGCATAGCTCTATAGTTTCATTTTCCTAGAATTAATTAAATTATTCATTGCAGCCTTATAAATAGACATTATCTACTAATGCAGAAAAAAGGAATTGGGGTTTTGAATAAGATAACCTGTGGATTTTTTCTTTCATTAATTATAAAATTATTAGTCATGTTAATTGTGTCATTCCAATTTTATTCTCAGCATGATTTGTTCCGAAACCAGACAGAAATGGGAATGGGAATGAGAGAAAGACAGCAAAGAGATAAAATTGAGACAGTTTTAGTTACTCTATATTTCAGTATCCACAAACTCCTCTTAGAAGCAGAGAATCATATATCTTGTTAATGAAAGAAACATAAACAAACAAACTAATTCTTTACCAACCTCAGTTGATCTGTCAATTTTTGAAAAAGGCATGCTAAAAATCTCTTACCAAGATTACAAAATTGTGTACTTCTGTTTTTATTAATAAAAATTTTGTTATAAATGTCTTAGCTCTAACATGTGATTCATGCAAGTTAGTAAGGATTCTGACCTTTGATTTTCTTATTTGTTGATTTGTTTTTTAATAATGTATTTTTAATTTCCTTTATTAGTTTTTTATATACAAAAATACTGCTGTTTTTTTTAAATTTTAAACCTCTTTTTGTTAATTTCTTTGAAATGTCTTCTCGTATCATCTTAAGAATTAATTTGTATTTCCTTATTCCTATCTGGGGAATGCCTTATCCAGGTAATGAGAGATTGGTTGGCCAGATGCCCAAAGGCTGGTAAACTGTGATCCCTAGATTGAATGGTTTTGTTTGGAAGCCTCCAGGCTAGTCAGCTCTTATGGAGCTAGTACAACTTGTTTTCTTCTGGCTTTCCTCTTCTCCTTAATTGGACGCAGAGGTAAGTTACAGTACATCTTTTCCCATATTATAATCACAAAGCCCAAAGGGACAGTTCCACCATAAAAGCCACGGAATAGGGTGTCATCACTCCAATTTCCCCTTTCACAGAGAAAAGCTGCTCCCTGCAGAGTCCTTATAAGAGTCCCTTTTACAAGACTGTTCAGTTTCCTACTTCTCCCTAAGCTGTATCCTTTGGCCCCAACCCCTTAGCCTAAGTGCTCAACACACACACACACACACACACACAAACACACTACCAAAAAGATATTTAAAAAAAAGATTCATTAGTAACATAGGAAGCCATATTTATAAAATTTCCTGTTAGTTATTAACTTTTTCCATTTTTTCTAATAACAAAAATTAGCCCTAGCCAGTTTGGCTCAGTAGATAGAGCATCAGCCTGAGGACCGAAGGATCCCAAATTTGACTTCAGTCAAGGGCACATACCTGGGTTGCAGGCTCTGACCGTGGTCAGATGGGTGTGGGAGCAACCAATCAATGTGTCTCTCTCACATCAGTGTTTTTCTCTCTCTGTCTCCCCCACTCCCTTCCACTCCTCCTAAAAATAAATGGAAAATTATCCTTGGGTGAGACTTAACAACAACCACAACAACATGCCTAAAGAAGGTTGAAAAATTTTAACATTTTGTCTTTTATAAGTAAAAGAGATTCTAACATTTGAATTAACTAAAGTAAAGAAATACATTTATATCTGTGTATTAGAAAAACTATTTAATTACTATTTTGTGTCTGCCCAAGTTAAACCTCTCAAATCAATAATGCCCTATTTTCCACAAAATAATTTATACTGATAAATTGTGGAAATGGGGATGCCTATTTCCTAAAGTATATTTTTGTCTACTTGTCAATGTGGAGATAAAACACATTGCCTCAAGAACAATGGAATAATATTAAATTTACTAGGCTTTATTCACATGTTAACATTCCAGTTTCTTTTGACTTTCTTAAATTTTGGCACACTTCATCCTTCTTGGCTTTTTTCATCTTCTTTCAGATCAATTCCCAGTTGGATCTAAAAATTTGTTAAAAGCAGAATTTAAGTGTTCATAATGAATTCAGTGAAACTGCACTAAGTGCCATATATTATAAATTTTAAAGTACATTTTTTCACTAGCCTAATAAAACCACAGTTGCTTTTAGCTAGTCCATCAATAACACTAACCAATTTGGCCTCTGGTTGAGACATCTTCTGTCTTGGTTTTCAAACGGAAACAATGAATTCAATCAACTGTGCATAGTTTCCCGAGGAATTACACTAACCAAAGTAGGATGGCAATAAAGGATTATTTCTGGAAATTTATATATTTCTTTTGACAACACACTAAAACACAAAGAAAAACCATAATCTTCTAAGAGGCATAGACCCATGGATCATATTTACTTCTTTTTGTATGTTTATCTTCCTAAATATATATCATTTTATTCTATATTAGAAAAAAAGAAAATAATATTTTTATCCTTATGAAATTCAAATATGAGATTCATCTTGGAATTTTCCAGAATCCATGGACAGAGATTTATGTTAAACGAGAGCCTGGTATACAAAATTCATGCTCAGGGGGTGGGGGATGTCCCTTAGCCCAGCCTGCACCCTCTCCAATCTGGGACCCCTTGATGGATGCCCGACTGCCTGTTTAGGCCCGATCCTACCGGGATCCTTCTCACAATCCAGGACTGCTTGCTCCAAACTGCTCACCTGCCTGCCTCCCTGATTGCCCCTAACCGCTTCTGCCTCTGAGCCTGATCACCCCCTAACCACTACTCTGCCAGCCTAATTGATGTCTAACTGCTCCCCTGCCATCCTGTTTGCCCCTAACTTCCCTCCCCTGCTAGCCTGGTCACCCATAACTGCCCTCCCCTGCTGGCCTGATCACTCACAACTGCCCTCCCTTGCAGGGCCTGGAACCTCTCAATGGCCCTCCCCTGCTGACCATCTTGTTGTGGCCATCTTGTGTCCATATGGGGGCAGGATCTTTGACCACATGGGGTCAGCCCTCTTGTGTGTTGGAGTGATGGTCAATATGCAAATTACTCTTTTATTAGATAGGATAGAGACCTGGTGCATGGGTGGGGGTCAGCTGGTTTGCCCTGAAGGGGTCCTGGATCAGAGTGGGCGCTCCCTTGGGGTGAGGGGCGGTCTGGGTGAGGAGCCTGTGGAGGTTTGCAGGCTGGCCACGCCCCCTGTGACCCAAGCGGAGGCCCTAGGATCTGGGATTAATTTATGTCTACAATTGAAACTTTGTAGCCTGGAGTGAAGCCAAGCCTTCTGCTGGCTCTGTGGAGGCAGTCATTTCTGTTTGAAACTTTGTAGCCTAGAGTGGAGGCATAGGCTGGCAATGGCAGGTGGAAAGCTTAGTTTCCTCTGTTGCCAGGGTAACCCAAGTCTTCCTCCTGCTCTCAGTGGTGGCAGCCATCTTGGTTGGGGTTTATTTGCATAATCTGCTCCTGATTGGCTGGTGGGCGTGGCTGTGGGCATGACTTGTGGGTGTAGCAAAGGTATGGTCAAATTTGCATATTACTCTTTTACTAGATAGGATAGTTAGTAATTCTGACCTTATATTGTTATAGATTTCATCAAAATTTAGGTAGATGAAATCTTGAATTCATAAATTCAGTAGAAAAGATTCCTTAAGTATGTTTCAAATCTCCAGCCTTAGGTATAAATGACTCTCTTCCTCCTTTTTAAATATTCTCAGGACAAGCCTGCCTGCTGCATGTAAATATGTAAACTCTTTCCTTTTGTATAATTGCCTTTGATACTGTTCTTGTATCAAACCTCCTGTGGTTCAGCAATCTGAGGTTACTGGCATAGTGGTAGAGGAAGTTGCTTGAAAAACATTGATTTGTGTTAGAGCAGCCATTCTTGCCAGTACCACTTTTTATTTTTAGGTATAAAATTATTTAGATTGATTGGCACTAACGTTTTGTACAGAATTCATTAATGGGGCGATTTAAAATTCTTAACTGATTATAAATGACCATTTAAATCAATTATATTGAATAAAAACACCAAAATGGAACCAATGTAACACAAAATTGAAATAACAACGGCGTGTTATTTGGGAATCACAATAAGCTAGTTTGAAAGCAACCTATTTTCAAGACAAATTCACTGCATTGTTTGCTTAATCTATTTTAATGACATTTTTAGTATGTGGAACAATTGAAAATCAACATGGTCTTTTGCTAGTCACATTTCTTGACTGTACATCTGGTCATATTTTATCTCATACTTCTGGAAACTAGAAATCCAAGGTGCCAGTATATAGGGGAGTTTTTAATCCAAAACTCCCCTATACACTTATTTTAATGCATCAGCATATTTAAAATGCACCTGCAAAGCTGGTGAATATTCTAATGAAACCTTCTCTTAAGATTCTTGCCTGCAGGAAATCCTATGTAGTAAAGAGGTAATAATCAAATTACCACCATATCCTCACAAGATAGCTGCCTATGACTAGGTCCACAAGGGTGTTAATGAGGCATGACCAAATGACCGAACAAACAGGCCGCATGGGGCAACCAGGCCTGTGGGAGGGGCCATGAAGAGTGACCAGATCAGCAGGCTAAAGTGTGTTTTTAAAATTAGGTTAGAGATACAGACTCTTTAAAATTAAGATTAAGAGTTACTTAATTATGAGCCTAATTTGCTTTGTGAGCTTGATTTTAAGGTCTTATTTTAAAACCCTAATTATTTGATAAGCACCGTGATTTGATTTCTACAACTGATTTTTAATATTGGTAGAACCACCATCTTGCCACTTGGTCATTCTAAAACAACAACAACAACAAAAAAAAAAACTTACCAAAGTAGAATAATAACTTTTATTTGTAATCTCTAATGCCATGTACATAAATTATAAATGGAATTTATTGGTATGATAAATATGAAACATTTCCCAAAAAGGCACAGATTAGGAATCCATAAACTGAAGGCCTGGAACTTTCAGTTAATCTGGCTTGATATTAGACAACCTAGAGGAAATAATTCTTAATATGGTCCATAGATGCTACTCAAATATTAATTATTAACCTAGGTCTAAGGGGGAAAAAAAGGAGATAATAAAAATATCACCGATGGCATTGTTCACAAGGTTTTAAAAGAAAGAGTTTTGGATTGCTTTCTAAACCACTATCACACATCTGCTTTGAACACCATAAGAAGAGAACATATTGTCTTGAACCTTTAGCCTAGAAATCCTGGCTGTTGGAAGGTATGGCCTCTTCCCAGATCTGCAACAAAGCTGATTGGCAGGTTCAAAGCTTATCAAGACTATAATTTTGTTCAGACTCAGTAAAAATTGCAAATACTTTTGGAAGAGATTTTGTTTAACTGGAAGATTCATGGCCCTTTGTTACTAGTTATCTGCTTCTGCCACAATAACTCTTATTATTGTTTTGGAGGAAATGTTTGGCTTTGAGCAGTCATGAATAGCTGACAATCATATGCCAACTATAAAATAAAAGAATAAATAATTCACACAAACAGACCTGTGGATGGCAGTTACTTTGTATTACCTATCTGAATATGAAGAGTTTTTGGTTAAAAATCAGTGGTTTTGATGTAATTGTTACTGGACAAGCCTGTGTCATTTGTCATTTACCTAAAGTGATTCTCTCTCTCTCTCTTTCTCTCTCTCTCTCTTTCTTTATTTATTTTTTGCTAAACACTTGGGACATATGTCTAATTTATCAAAAAGCTGTCGAATATCTTGTAGGTGCTTTTGCAGTGAATACTCTGAATAAAACATTAAAACTTTTATATCTATTTTGAGTCTATACCCCTCCAATCACAGATAGCCACTACCCATGGGAGTAGCAGTTGAGAGTGGGTTGGCAGATATTACAGTGTGCCTTTGGTTGGAACTGTTTCCTACAATGCTCATATATATAAATAGGAAGATCTCATTTATGTTTCTTCTCATAATATTATCAGTTAATGTGGGCTTTTGGTTGTGTATTAATGTATTTCTGAGTATTATGAGGTATTATTAAAATCAATATTTAAAATCACACAAAAGAATATTTTAAGAGCTCAGCTTCCCGAATCAGAAAAATTTAGGTGTATAGTTATCTCAATCATTTATTAGCAAAGTGACTTTAGAGAAGTTATATGATGCCTCTGGATCTTTACCTCTAAATTGTAGTAAGTATTGAATCCATAAAGTTGTTGATAAGATAATAAATTTAATGTACTTTCTGTAGTATCTGGGAAATAGTATACACTTAATCAATAATAATGATAATAATAATTATTGCTATTATTATTAAGTTGAAGAGAAAAAAAATAAAAGTGAAACATAGTTCACATATTAGTTCATCTTTGGACCAACTTGGAGTTGGACGTAAGGGCCTGGATCTAGTACTAGAACAGCTTCTTTGATTTCAATTTCCTAATCCACAGCCAGATTCTGTACAAGCCATGTCTATGTCTAAAATATAATCTGTTTTCACTCACCCACGTGTAACTAGAACCAGAGTATTCATGTTGTGATAGGATAAAACAATCTCTTCCTCTTCCAACTTTATTATCTTTGATAAGTTAATTTCTCTTTCTTAACTTCTGGGTTTTCATTTAAAATATGGATATAAAATAACTTGCAAAGATATCTTGAAGGTTTTAAAGTATAATATAATGACATTTATTTCAATGAACAAACAATAAAATGTGGCTAGTATTGTTTAAAATTTTGGTTTTAAAAAATTATGATATTGAAGAATATTTTAAAGATAATCCTGTGTCTGAAAACATATGAAAGTAATTTGTGATTATAAAATATTATTTGCATTATTCTACTACATTAAGACTATCTACTCATTAACATTTTCCGATATAAGGTCTGTTGTCTTTTAAAATGCATGGATAGTACTTAATGGATTCCAAATAACTAACCCACTACTCTAATTATTCTCAGTTGTAATCTTCTCTTTATTTATAATTACTTTCCAATTATTTATTTTTGAGACTTTTAAAAAAAATAGCTATGTTTTTATTATTGATTTTTTACAGAGAGGAAGGGAGAGGAATAGAGAGTCAGAAACATCAATGAGAGATAAACATCGACCAGCTGCCTCCTGTACACCCTGTACCAGGGACGTGCCTGCAGCAAAGGTACATGCCCTTGACCAGAATCGAACCTGGAACCTTCCAGTCCGCAGGCCGATGCTCTATCCACTGAGCCAAACCTGTTTTGGCAATTTTTAAGACATTTTTAAAAAGGATGATTTGGGAAACAGGTAA
Source organism: Antrozous pallidus (assembly GCA_027563665.1). NCBI lineage: Eukaryota > Metazoa > Chordata > Mammalia > Chiroptera > Vespertilionidae > Antrozous > Antrozous pallidus. The sequence continues at coordinate 68,963,064 of CM050516.1, read as the reverse complement.
ATGTGATTTTTTAAAAAATATTTGATGGTGCCGAGACTGGTTTGGCTCAGTGGATAGAGCGTCAGACTGCGGACTGAAGGGTCCCGGGTTCGATTCCAGTCAAGGGCATGTACCGTGGCTGCGGGCACATCCCCAGCGGGGGGCGTGCAAGAGGCAGCTGATCGATGTCTCTCTCTCATCGATGTTTCTGACTTTCTATCCCTCTCTCTTCCTCTCTGTGAAAAATCAATAAAATATATTTTTAAAAAAATATTTGATGGTTATAATGGCATATGGACTGAATTTTCAGTGAAAAATCTCATGAATGACTATTATAATTCAGTCTATCATTAAAGAATAAATATGGTTTATAGAGAGAGAAAATAAAAAAGAAGTAAATTTATATACTTAGAACTAATGCTTTATAGCAATATAAACAGTAAGCAGCAAGAGTGATAAGTACTTATATCATATGAATAATAATTTGGTGAGACTAACCTCCCTTTTATGTTTGATTTCTTAATCTAATAGAGGATATTTACAACAGTATTTAAGTTTCATGAACAAGTAAAATAAAATTAATATATTATAGGCCATATGAAGCTTAAGTGTATAGAAAATAGGGTTCCAATTGAATATCTTGAGATCGGTCTACAAAATGTTGCCAGATGCAGATGTAAATAAAGGAACAAAAAAGCAGAAATGTGTAAATAAATATATGTAAATAAGTGAAGAAAAAAGCAGAAAGAAATGTACATCAGGATACTATTAATTAAAAATCTACAATTTCATTAAGCAATTAGGAAACAATAAAAAGAGGAAAGGTAATTATTTATAGTCCCTAGCCTATCCAATAAAAGAGCAATATGCAAATTGACTGTCACTCCAACACACAAGATGACTGCCCCCATGTGGACACAAGATGGCCACCACAAGATGGCCAGCAGGGAAGAGAAGTTGGGAGGGACCAGGCCTGCAAGGGAGGACAATTTAGGGTTGACTAGGCTGGCAGAGGAGGGAAGTTGGGGGTGACTGGACCTGCAGGGAACAGCAGTTGTAGGGGACCCAGCCTGCAGGGGAGAATGGTTTGGGAGACCAGACCTGCAGGGGAAGGCAATAAGGGGCAAACAGGATGGCAGAGGAGCAATTAGGCATCAAGCAGGCTGGCAAGAGAGTGGTTAGGGGGTAACCAGGAAGGCAGGCAGGCAAGCAGTTGGGAGCCAGCAGTCCTGGATTGTGACAAGGATGTCCACCTGCCTGTTTAGGCCCGATCCCAATAGGATCAGGCCTTAATAAGCAGTTGGACATCCCTCGAGTGGTCTGAGATTGGAGAGGGTGCAGGCTGGGCTGATAGACACCACCACCCCCATGCACAAATTTCGTGCACTGGGCCTTTATTTCTATATAACAGATATTTAACATAAATTAACTTGTTCAGTTCTTAGAACAAACCTGTAAATCATGTATTGTCATTTTTATTTTACTAATACATAAACATAAAATACAGAGAAATTAAGTAACAAGGACAAACTTTAATCTTTTATTCAACACTATTCCAGGTGCATAAACAACGTCAATGAACAAAAACATCTTTTTAATTCAGCTTACATTTTAGCCAGGAAAAAGAGAAAACAAGTACATGAATAAATTGTATAATATTTTAGAACATAATAAGTACTATGAAAAAAAAGAAGAAAGAAAATGTGCGTAAGAAGGGATCAGAAATCCTTGGATGGTGAGAGTTTGCACTTTTAAACAATATTTGCTAAAGTTCCTTGAAGAGGGTCACATCTGAGAAAAAATGAAGTTAGGGATTTAGACATGCGGCTCTCTGGGAGAGGTCGTGTCAGGCAGAGGGAACAGCTGGAATGAATAAGGCGGGATCCTGCCTACCTGGGCGTGTTAGAAGCAGCAATGTGGCTGGAGCAGAAAGAGCAAAAGGCAGAGTGAAGGGGGGGAAAAGGCAGAGTTATTGGGAGGGGATCATAACAATTGGGACCATGTAGATCATTGTGAGCATTGAGTTACTAATATCAGGGAGCAGAGTATCTTGTAATGCTCGTAGAACATGATTATACAACAGTCTCCCAATAATGATGGTTTGACTTATCATTTTTTCATCTTTACAATGATATTAAAGCAATATTTATTCAGCTGCAACTGTACTTAGAATTTTGAGCTTTGAGCTTTTCTGGACTAGCGATATGCTTTATGATATTATTTATCACTAAAGGCCCAGTGTATGAAATTTGTGCATGGTGGCGGGGTGTCCCTCAGCCCAGCCTGCATCCTCTCCAACCTGGCACCCCTTACTGGGCAGTCGGACATCCTTACTGTCCGACTGCCCAGTAAGATCAGGCCTAAATGGACAGTCAGACATGCCTCTCACAATCCAGGACTGCTGCCCCCAAACTGCTCACCTGCCTGCCTTCCTGATTGCCCCTAATTGCTTCTCCTTGCCAGCCTGATCACCCCCTAACCACTCCCCTGCTAACCTGATTGATGCCTAACTGCTCCCCTGCCAGCCTGTTTGTCCCCAACTTCCATCCTCTGCCGGCCTGGTCCCTGCCAACTGTCCTCCCCTGCTGGCTATCTTGTGGTAGTCATGTTGTGTCCACATGGGTCAGCCATCTTTAACAACATGGGGGCAGCCATTTTGTGTTGGAGTGATGGTCAATTTGCATATTACTCTTTTATTAGAAAGTATGCTGGGCAGTGGCCATGAGCCCCAGTTTTCAGCCAACCACAAAATCATGAGGATAAACAACCAATGCTCAACTGTGCACTATGTTCCCACTGTTTTTTACATGTTTTGTTTTGTGTGTTGTTGTTTTTTGTTTGACTTTTCCTATCCCATCATATCTACAAAACATTCATCTATGTCTCCAATTGCTGATGAGAAGAGGCAGACAATTACTGTATACAACCAGTGCTCCCTTCTCCCCATATGATATGGTTTGAAAATGTATTAGTGGATACATCTGTAGGTCCAGAACACAGTGCTAAGTGATACTCACCTGAACTCATGCTTTCTTAAGGAAGAAAGGAAGAAAGAAAAAAAAAAAACCATTAGCCATACAGTCAAGAGCCAATAGGAGCCAAAACCGGTTTGGCTCAGTGGATAGAGTGTCAGCCTGTGGACCAAAAGGTCCCAGGTTTGATTCCGGTCAAGGGCATGTGCCTTGATTGTGGGCACATCCCCAGTGTGGGGTGCGCAGGAGGCAACTGATCAAAGTTTCTCTCTCATTGATGTTTCTGACTTTCTATTCCTCTCTGTAAAAAATCAATAAAATATTTTTTAAAAGAGCTAATAGGAAAGCTGTTTTTTATCTAAGAGCTGCATAGCCCAATGAAGGACCACATTGCACACAATAAGGACAAGGAACACTTTGGTAGAGAAAGCCAAAATCAGATCCGGCTAAGAAGTGTAAAATCAGACACTTAGAGTCTCTGGTACATTCCACTCAAGTATATCCCTTAAGACAGCTAAGCTTCATTTGCTTCATCTGCAAAATGGGAAGGAAGACATAAAACTTGCCCACGAATGAATGCTGTGAGAGCCGAATGAGACAACGCAGTGAATGGTTTTTGAAACCATAAAGTTCTGTGCACATGTTAATTAGTTAGCAAATGTTGAAACAGTTCCTGGAAGATTATATGGCTTTAGTCATTTTGATCGATTTAAGGTTGCTTAGTAAGATCAGGTTTTTAGAGATTAGAAATAAAACTCAGAGATTAGGTTAGATGCCTGGAGTCTAGGCAAGTGATGACATTACAGACACTGTAGGTTATCCGATTCTGTCCAAGAAGGTCATTTGCTGTCCTATTAATTGCTTTTTGTTACTAGTAGTCAAATGTGACTACATGTTTCCAGCTCCTGGAGAGGTTGCTGTCCTTACCGGACCCCAGCCCTCATCATCTTGAGTCCCTAAAAGGAGGTTTGGGGGGTGGAGGGGGGGGGGCTGTATTTCTGCTCCCAAACCCTTTTGATGCCTGGAGGAGAGGGTGCTGTGACGCCCCTCCACGCTGGGTCGGGATACCTCTTCCCGCCCCGCTCCTCCCCCTTCCGTCCTCCCTGGGTCCCTGGCTCCCCGGCCTGATCCCTGCAGCGGCCCGGAGGCGGCTGCGGTCACCGGCCGCGCTCGCCACAGCGCAGGCTCCGCACCGGAGCAGGCGCGTCAGCTGAGCTCGGCGGTGGCGCGGGCGGCGGGACGCAGCTGCCCCGCTCTGTGCCCGCTGCACCCCAGCAGCCAGCGCCGTCTGGGCCCCGTGCCGCCGGGTCTGGCCTGGCGGCTGGAGGCGGGGGCGCCTTGGGTACGTGTCCGGGGGTTCCACCGAGGAAGGAAGGGCTTTGGGAGGACATGGGTGGGAAGCGGCGGGGGCCTGGGGTTGGGGATACCCGCCTCTGCGGAAAGCTGGGGTCAAGGCTGGGGTGGCGGGGGCACTGGAGCACTGCGGCGTGCAGGGGAGGAGGCGAGCGCCGCCCTGCCAGGGGCCGGGGACGCGGGCCACCGATGCGTTGGCGTCCGCGGACACGATGGGGATGGAGGGATGCAGAGGGCCGGGGTCACCAGACAACGCACTTTTGTGGGGAGGGCTCCTGGCGTGGTGTTGCTGAAGATCCTTCATCACTGCAGCTGTCCCCTTTGCAAGGTTGGAGGTGAAGGCAGAGAACACAGAGTTGAATTCCTCTCTGCCCATTGAAATCGTTAGGATGGCTCTTGGTTTTCCTTGGGGAAGACCTGAAGGTGATGGGCGAAGTACCTGCTGCTGCGGGCGAAGGTGTCTGGAAGTGGGTGCCATGGTAGGTTGGGGGCAGGGAGCGGCCAGTGCTGTAAGTTGACAGAGAGCCTTCTGCTCTAGCTGTTGGCCTGACAAGCACTCTCTCTTAATTAGAAAGGACCTGGCTTGCTGTAGGGTCGTGCAATGGATAAACATGGGGAAATAATTATTGGGGGAAAGGAAGGGAGATGAAGAACATGACCTGGGAGAAGCACATTTGTAAGGGTCAGATGGCAATTAAGTGAATGTTGAGGCATCCGGTAGGTCTCCCACAGTGCAATGAAGGTGAAACAATTCATGGTTTGGAAATGAAGAATGCAGAAGAGCTTTAAATATTCCAGAAGCTCAAAGTTTTTTGTTGTGGTGGTTTGTTTTGTTTTTTGGTGTGTGTGTGTGTGTGTGTGTGTGTGTGTATCAAACACTGTCAAGAATATAATTCTCATTTCAGCACGGAAAAAATGTTATTAAAATACGGCTAGGGAGGTTATTTTAAAGAATCTAACTATACTTGCTACGTCATTTTATATAATGTTACCTAGAATTTCTGCAGTCAGAAATCATCTTGGTAATAAACATTAGGATCAAGCAAGGAGGAAAGCCAAAAGCTAATTTAAACCCATCTACATCCTTTTGGGGAGGGCAAAGCTTGCAAATCAGTGTGTATAGACAAAAACACAGTGCATTTAGAGGGCGAAAGTCTTTGAGGATAATTTTTTCTTTTATCTCTGTCAATTTTTAATACTTAAAATTATCTTCCCTTTAGTTAGTTTTACTGTTTATGGAAAATATACATGCAAATTTAAAACAATGTAAAAATGAAAAGAGAAAAAAATAATTTAAACTTAATAGCAGCAGATAACCATTTTAACTTGGTGTTGAACTTCCTTCCAGATATCTTTCTAAGCATAGATTGATGTATTGTGCAAGTCAATATCATTTTACAAGTTTATATAATTATAGAATCAGAAATATTGCATGCTTATCTTTTATTACTCGGTAGGATTTTATTTCCTACCATTATTTAAATTAACTTTCACTGCTAAATCAGCACAAAATATAGAGTGAAGTATAAACACCTAGGAGTGAGCAATGGGGATTTGATGTACAAATGTCTATTGATTAGTAATGATTTTACTCCTTAAATAGTCATGTAGTTAATCATTTGCTTCATAAACGTAAATTTTTTCTTGTTCTTTCTTGTAGATCCACCTCCTCAAATTTAACTTTTCACGATGAAGTTTTTACCGGCGATTACCTTTTTTATTTTAATTTCCTTGTGGGTTGAAGAAGCCTATTCTAAAGAGAAGTCTTCAAAGAAGGGGAAGGGAAAAAAGAAGCAGTATCTATGCCCATCGTACGTTCTTCATGCCTTATATTCTCATATGGAGAGATGTTATTGCATTTTTCTATCCACATAAGGTTGTTTATTGAAACACTTATCAGCAGAATCTTTCATATCAGAACATGCATTAATTTATCAATGTTCCCCTGTCTTTAGTTAACTCCCACCTTAGTGGTCTTGTCCAAATCTATGACTGTAAATATCATTTATTTACTGTTGACTCCTAAACCTATGTCTGGCCAGACTTCTGAAGAGTATCACATCCATACATTTAACATTTGAATCTGACTGTCCCTTAGTGACCTGAAACTCAACTCAAACCCTGTTATCTCCTTAGGGAAGCTTTTCCTAATTCTGATAGTCTGATTTAGATAAACATTCTGTGCCTCTATAGTACCATAATTGCCTGTCATATTTATAATACTGTATTATAAATACAGTTTCTCCTCTAGACTGAAAGTCGTTGTGAGTAGGGTCTTAATGACTCAATCACTAAAGAGCAGCATAACACACATACACACAAAAAATAAAAATTTGTTTAAAGAGTGATTAACAACCTAAAGATCATTTGCTTTTACAAGTCATTAAATCTGGATTGGTGAAGGCACTTGAAAATAATTTATATGACCCCTATGGACAATATTTAGAAATATGGTCCCAATAGTAATACTAGATGAGTTAACAACTGGGTAATTAGTAGAACATATTCAGCCTCGCTGATGGTGACATTTTGACCTTATTGTGTTCAACATTTTATCAATAACTAAAATAAGACCATACATAGGAAATACTCATCCAGACTGAAGATAGTATGTATCAGATACATTGGAGTTTTAGTTATAATTTTACAAGTGCTCACTTTTTTTAAGTTGTTTTCCCACCTTTTAAAAATATCTGTCCATTTTTAATTTTTTTTATATGTAGAAGTTTTTTATACATTCCAGAGAGAATTCTTTGTCAGATATATGTTCTACCGCTCTCTTTCCAATTTTTGGTATACATTTTCACTTACTTTACAGTGTCTTTTGATGAACTAAAGTACTTATTTTTAATGAAATCTGAGTCTGATTTGATTTATTAATCTTCTTTAATGCTTTTGTGTTTTATTTAAGAAATAGCTCTCTACTCCAGGGTCATGAAGATAATCTGCTTTCCCCCCCTTAGATGCTTTATTGTCTTTAGTTTCATATTTAGTTCTATAATCCGTTTCAATTTATTTTTTTGTGTATTGATGTGGAATAAGGTCAAGACTCATTTTTTAAAGTAGCACATTGATTGAAAGGCCACTGTGTCTTTCAACATAGTTGTGAATTTGTTGTAAACCACTTGCTTGTTTCTCCATTCTGTCCCACTGGTTTATTGCTATGCACCTTGTGTCAGTAACACACTTTCTAATTACTATAGCATAATGCCTGCATGTCCTCTAGCTTTGTTCTCTAAAAATAATGTGGCCATTTTAGGTCCTTTGTGTTTCCTTATGAATTTTAGAATCAGCTATTCTACTTGCATATGTATAGACACAAAATGCTGGGATGTTTATTGACATTGTTTTGTTAACCTAAAATAAGAAGCCAAAGTGAGAGGCACCATTGTTTATTTGAGGTCGCAAAGTGACTCGGGGGACATAGATTTAAGCAGAAACTAAAATTGTGTTCTGATTACAGAGGAAAATGTGAGAAAATGAAAAGAAATGACTGTATGAGTAGAGGAAAGGAATTTCCATCGGTGTTCACACACTGAGTTACTTTTTAGCTCTACATGACTGGTTACTGATTCTGTCTTCAGGGGGAATGTCCATAATCCACAGTTCTTGTGGTTGGGATGCCTGCTTTCCTGCTATTTTACAAATAATACTATCAAATAAAAGAGTAATATGCAAATTGACCATACCATTGCTACACCTACAAGCCATACTCACAAGCTACACCCACACAGCCAGAGTGAGTATGCAAATTAACCTAACCAAGATGGCAGTTAATTTGCATACCCACATACAGAAGACTTCGTAGAAGGAAGCCAAGCACTGCAGAAGGGAGCAAAGCTGTGGAGAAGTAATCAGGCGGGGTCGGGGAGAAGGAAGGGAGCATGTCAGAGGAGATGGGAGTGAGGCAGTGGAGACACGAGCGAGCAAGGAAGCTGCGACAGGAGCAAGCAAGGCAGCAGAGATGGGAGAGAGCGAGGTAGTGGAAAAGAGAGTGAGGTAGCAGAGAAGGAAGGGAGCTTTGCTCAGACCACAGGAAACTATTCTTGCAGGAATCTTCCTGCAACAGGTCTCTAGTTCTTTATAAGACAATGTTGCCTTGACCCAATGAAAGGTTACTTCACCTAGTTCAACCATTCCAAAGATTCAACGAGCAAGACTTGTAAGTAATGGCTACTCTAGGTCTATTTTAAAATGGCTCCACTATATCAACTTCTCATAAAATAGACTCAATTTTGTTTCTAATTTGTATTCAAACATATTATATATCCTTCTCATTAATTTGCCTCCTGGTGTTTATTAGAGTTCAAACTGTACCTCATTGTTCAAAACTTTAGAATATTAGGTGTCAGTGTCTTTATTCTGCTCATTGATACTTCAGAGAAATTATTCTTCGTCACTATTCAGCAAAATCATATACGCTTAATCAAGTACTTAAACTTGTACTTTTTCCAGTTTCTTTGCATTATTATAGTGTCTCTGTTACTGGTTTTTTAAGAGCTTGTTTGTGACTAAAAATGTTAATCATTTATCATGCATTACAAACGAAATGCCATGTTTTTTGTTATTATTTTACTCTGGGGTTTTACTTTTTGGTTGTTTCAAACTTGTTTCTTAAATATAATCATGTTCTGTTTTTAATAAAAATAAAACAGTAAACAAGAAAAACAACCATGCATGGGGGGAAAAAAGGCAAAGCAAACAAATTAATTAGGAATGAAGATATTTACCATTAGAATAACCACCTTTTCATAAATGTGGCTAGCCCTGGATAATGTTGTTGTTGTTTTTTTGAAACAAACAAACAACAACAACAACAGAAACGTATCAAACATAGACCATTGCACGGAGTAGAATTCTTTAAGGAATTGGAACTAGGTTTTTTTTTAATTCTTATCCTGTGGCCAATTACTCTATGAATTAGAGCTTGAGCTCCATCAGATGCAAGTGTTTTAGTTGCTGGTATTTTCCCAGGACCTTAAAAAAATGCCTGGCAGTGGCACTTGTTAAATATTTGTTGAATGAGTCATTGAATATTTATGGAATACATGTGTAGTCTATTCAGAATTTGTAGTTCTAATTAAGCATGAATTTTGTGAGAGGAAAATAGTTTCAACTCTTGAAAATTTACATTGAATGAACCTCTTTTTCCCCCTGAAAAAAAAAATGCTAACAAATTAAGGGTGATAGATGTTGTTAGTCATGTCAATCATCTGGTAAGTACTGGATATGATATCACCATACCTTTACAAATAGATGTTAAAATTAGTCACATTTGTTTCTGGTTGCCTTTAAGGTTCTGAATTGTTTTTTAAAATATAGTGCAGTATATTTTGTCTTTTATATTCTAGGTGTTTGTGTAAGAACTCTTACATTTTGGCATCTATACATGAAACTTGTTCTGGATTGTTACTTGACACTTTTAAGGAGGACAAGGAAACTATTTTCCATGAGGGCATATGATCCTGCCTATATTACCTTCTCCCTCTATTCCCTTTCCTCCCTAGAGGAAATGAGCGAGCTCTCCCTCATCTAAGGCTGGTTTTTATACTCGTCATTTAGATCTCATTGACTTCTATTTTGGGGCAGGGGAGAATCTGAAATTGGGATTCACTTTTTCTCACTCAACTGCATCATTTGTAATCCAGTCATGTTTTCTATTATGGACTACAGTACAGAAAAATGCAGTATGTCTCTGAAACCCACCTGTCTGTAACCATTCTTTTTCCTTGCTTAAGTTTTCATGTTAAGGGAGTAAAAATAGATTTATTTTATTAATTTGCAAAGTTGAAGTATTTAAGCACTGTATCCAATGCCAATTTGTCCTGCTGGTGTTTACTTATGTCTTCATGTGCCAGATTCTCCTTAGAAGAAAGCCAAAAGATTAAATTTTGTTTCCAAACAATAGCTATGTAAATAGTTCAAGGAAACAGCCAAAAAAAACCCAGCAAACTAATTTAACTTTTTTTTTTCTAAATGAAATTGAGCTATAACTTCACTTAAAACTCACAATACACACACACACACACACACACACACACACACACACACATACACACAGTGTTGTGACTGCATGTTGTTTCTAAATTTAAGTATGAATACTTAATATGAGATCTGCCCTCTTAACAAATTTTTTAGTTAGATGTTACAATATTGTTTTCTGTAGGTACAATATTGTACAGAAAATCTCTAGCTTTTATTCATCTTCGCATCAGTGAAATTTCTCTGTTAATTAGCAATTCCCCATAGCCTTCTTACTCCATCAACCACCATTGTATTCTCTGCTTCTATGAGTTTGACTATTTCATACTCTTCATATAAGTATGAGCATGCAATATTTGTACTTCTATGACTGATTTATTTTACTTAACAAAAGATCCTCAGGGTTTATCCATTTTGTTGCAAATGGCAGGATTTCTTTTTTAAGGGTAAATAAGATTCCAGTCTATGCATATACCACGTTTTTAAAAAAGCCAGTCATCTGTCAATGGACTTTTAGGTTGTTTCCACATCTGAGTGGCTATTATGAATCTTATGACCATGGTTGTTGCAGACATAGGGAGGAACTGGGTTTTTACAGCCCAATTATTATGCACTGAGGGAGAGAGGTGTAGCTATGGTGAACTCTGCTTATTTCAACAACAGCTTGGTTCTCTGTAATCCCCAGGGGAATGGCATATACTGGGCCCCATTGCTGCTTTGGACAGGGAAATAGAATCCAGTATCTAGGATAACATCTAGAAAAGCTGGGATGTTACATGTGGGTTAAGACCCTTTTCTGGCTCAGGGAGAAGCTGGGAGCTCTGCATGGTATTGTGCTGCTCTGAGGGTACAGTTCATGGTAAGAGTGTATCCCCACTTTCCCTCTTAGTTTCATTGCAGCCGGTTGGGTGTAGAATCCTCTCAATTAGTTTCTGGATTTCTGACAAAGGGAATGGTGTGTCCATGGGAAGAAGGAGGGTCCAGGCTTCCTATTCCATCTTATTAAAGTTGCTCCCAGTCAAACTTTTCATTAGGTGTACTCCCTCATTAAATTTCCTTTCCTATTGCTCTATGTTCTATCCACTCTCATCTATCTGGCTTCAATCTCTTTCTCAGCTGAAAACAACTCTCCTTTTTTCTAAATCTCACACAGAGTTTTCAGTCCTTATCTCAACCTCATCATGACATTTGGTTCTGTTAACCAACCCTTCCATAGAATATCCTTTTTCTTGGAGTTCTGTTGACACTCACTTAGGGATTTCCTCCTTCCTCTTAGGCAGTTTATTCTTTGTCATAATTCTTGGCTTATTTTTTTCCTCCCTCTGCTCATGTTTTAATTCCATGATCTTTTCTCACTCTAAATTCTCTTTTCTAGCAAGTGACTATCTGATCACTGGAATAACCTGAAGAGCTTTTAATATCCTGATTCCTGAGCTAAACAACTTAAGCTAACGAAATCTGGAGGACAGGGTGTGGATCTGGCATCAGAAGTTTGCAAAACTTCTTACGTAAATTCAAGGCCAGCCAAAGCCAATAATCATTAGACAGATTCATCTGAACCCACAGTTTTGAAGACCACTTTTATATCAGAATAATCAACATTTGTATTGGATTCTTAAATTCATAACAAGCATCTGGTACCTTGTACAGCATATATAACAGCTCAAGAGCTTTGTTAAGTGAATTCAGGAATGACTAAAGTAAAATATAAATGTTGCATATTGATAATTGTATAAGATGTTGTTCTTTAAGGAATCTTCTTATTTAGCTAATGTTGTAGATTGAGTTCTCTCAAAGACAGATTCTGAGAGGAAATTTTACAGGCAGAGAGCAATTGCTTTTGAAACAACACCTATGTGGGTGAAGAAAGGGGATTCAAACCCAAGAACAATACAGTTGCATCTACTCACCAGTTCATGCCCTAGGGTACTCTGCAGCTGGGGCACCCTCTCAAGTTGTCTCTATTAGTAGAAAGGGTTCCTTTGCATCCCCATCACAAAGTTTTTGGCTATGAGTAAGACACCTCTCTTAAGCTGAAGGTTAGGTTACTCCAGAAGAGATGCAGCTCAGACTCCTAAGCAGCCAGCATTCCTGGCAACAGTTTCAGTTTTGAAGGGACCATCAGGGATGCAGCACCACAACATCCACAACAGGTAGATCAGATTATTGAAAGGGACCTTAGAGATCCTCTCATTTAAACCTTTGATTTCAAAGTGAGGATACTGAGGCTCAGAGAGGGCAAGTAAATTTCTCAGTATTGTGTGGGAATCGTACAGTCTGTCTGGACTAGAACACAAACCAGTCTGTAGACTGTTAGACAAGTGTTTCTTCAATTATTTCCACATTTAACTTTATTATGTGCATTAGTGTGGGTTTATCTTATTACCAATTCTATTAGGCCAGAAGAGAAACATTTTATATCTCAGCTATGCATGGAAAATTGAGAAAAAAAAATAAGTACCTTTCCAGCTGCAGTTAGAGCAGAGTTAGAGGTGTTACTGCAGATTTTTATTTGCTGGGTCAGTAAATAATACTGTTTCTGCAAAGCAAAGAAAGCACTTGCACAGTAAACGTTTGGCTTGGACTGAGGTTTACATTTAATTTTTTATGACACGAGTTTTGTATCAAGTTAACAAACCAGTGAGAAGTAGTGGGAATGTATAATGTTTTACACTATTTGAGAATCATACCATATCAATAGAAAATACTTATAGTATTCATGGGACAAGTAATCTCACATGTGATCTGAAGTTAAAAAGACCATAGCCTCTGATGGGATTTGGAAATTGCTAGTATCTAAAATCCAGCATCTCTCCAAATAGATGTTTCTAGTTTGTGAAAAACATTTTTTTTGTGCCATGGATGATGTAAGTGCATAATTGAAGTTAGACAAGATTTGAAAATGTTTCTACAGGATCCAAAAGTTCCTTAAGCCCAACTGAGGAGATAAATGAAATAAATGTTGTGGAACACTGTTCTTAATTATTATTCTTGGCCTATAATAACATGACAGACTTGGCCACACACATCCACATTTACCCCTAAACACATTTTTTTCAAATAAATTATAAACTAATTAAACTCAACTAATCATGTAAAAGGTATCACTCACTATAGTCATAAACCTCTGTTCACAATTTAATGTGTGAAAACAGAATGGGAAAAATATAGAAGCTGTCAAAAGAGATAGTAATGTGCTATAACTATAGTTAGGAAAATACAAAACAAATAACCCCTTAATTATCTGGATTCAAAAATAACTGTCGACTTAGTTTCTTGCCTGAGCATATAAAATGTTTAGCTTTATATGACTGTCTGCCTGATTATCTATAAGAGTAATTCCACTGCCCTAAAATTCTCTGTGCTCTCCCTATTCATCTCTCCTCCTCTCCTCCAACCAACCCCTGTGCTCTCCCTATTCATCTCTCCTCCTCTCCTCCAACCAACCCCTGGCAACTACTGATCTTTTCACTGTCTGCAGTTTCGCATTTTCCAGAATGTCATGTAGTTAGAATCATATAGCATGTAGTCTTTTCAGATTGGCTTCTTTCACTTACTAGTAGTAATATGTGTTTCTGCTTCACCACATCTTTTCATGGCTTGATAGCACATTCCTTTTTTGTGCTGAATAATATTCCATTGTGTGGATGCACCACAGTTTATTTAAGGATCTCTTAGTTTATTCCAGGTTTTGACAATACCAATTAATCTGTTATAAATATTTGTTTGTCGAGCTTTTGTGTGAACATTGTTTTCATCTTCAAGGAGCAAGATTGCTGGATGAAATGCTTAAGAGTGTGCGTAGTTTTGTAAGAAATCACCACATGGTTTTTCAGAGTGGCTGTCCCATTTTGCATTCCCCCCAGCAATGAATGAGAGTTCTTAATGCTCCTCATTCTCATTTGTATTTGGTGTTACTGTTCTGGATTTTGGTCATTCTAATAGGTATGGAGTAGTATATCACTGTTCTTTAATTTGCTTTCCTTGGTGTCCTGTGTTTATTTTCCATCTGTGGATCTTCTTTGCTGAGGATTCTGTTAAGGCCTTGCTGTTGGTTCTCTCCTCCTCCCTAAATACATTTTGTATTTTAGAACAGCTTTAGATTTATAGAAAATTTGCCCAAAGACTATAGAATCCACAACTAGCCCCGCATTTAGTTTTCCCTATTATTAATTAACATCTTATACTAGTGTGGTACATTTTTACAGGTAAAGAACTGATATTGACACATTAATATTAATTAAAATCCATACCTTGTTGAGATTTCCTTAGTGTTTATCTAATGTCCTCTTTCTGTTCCAGATTCCCATTCAGGATATTACATTATATTGGTCTTTGCTTAGTCTCCTCTCAGCTCTGAAGTTTCTCCCGACTTTCGTGTTTTTCATAATCATGACAGCTTTGAGGCGTACTAATCAGGTGTTTTGTAAAACGTCACTCAATTGGAATTTGCCTGATGTTTTTCTCATAATTAGCACAGGGGTATGTGTTTTGGGGAAGCGTATGTCCATATGGATTCTTGGATTTTATTTTATAGTTCAGGATATAACCCAATACTACTTTATTTTATTGCTCAAAGTATTATAGATTTGGCCATTGGGAGCTCTTTCAGTTGGCTTCTATGTCCCTTTGCCATATTCTCATCTGTTCTCCCCCCCCCCCCCAGAGCTTACTTCTGCCTCTCCAAGATACCTGATTTTACTTTTTAAATCACTTCCTAGATGAGGATACCAGAATTTGTTTCCATGAAGGAACTGTTTCTTAGCTTATGGTCCACAGGTCCAGGAACCCTCAGCATTGCAAACTTTGCCTGCTTTTTTCAGGGAAGGACATAGCTTTTATCAGTTTCTCAGCTGTGTCTGTAACCTAAAAAAGGAGGTAAAGAACCCTGCCCTGGAGTAAAGAGGAGGAATAATACAACCCACACATTTGACAACCTTGCTCCTCCTTGCTGCTTTATGCTGCTTTTATTTAGTTCCTGTACAGCCAAAAGCTTTGCAAGGGCCTCAGGAGCAGTTTACACATGCTGACATAGGCCATTACTGAATTGAGGCCTAAGAATATCTTTGCCCATTGTTGTGGTATTTATAACTCTTGGAAAAACAAAGCAATCCCTTTGGGCTCAGATTCCTGGTTTGAGGGATGAGATCAAGACAATATACTCATACACACCATTTCTGAAATGGCACTGTGTAGTGTGGTCACTAAAGGGTCATGTAAAAATATGAATGTCCTCCAGTTAATGGAAAAATGAGCTTTTCCCCTTTGCAAAGAAATTTCGGGATTTTTCCTTTAATGCTGGAAAACATTACATCATACAGCTATATAGCCTGGTACATTCCTTGCATAACTTTGCATATTAGTAACGACATTGGTTCAAGTTTAGGCAAGTGAACAAAAGAACACTGGTTGTAAAAAAAGCTTTTGATATAAAATACTATTTTTTCTAGTCATTTGATCACGTTGCCTGAATAGAGTAAGTTATTTTCTTAAATTAATATCACATTTTCATGAAATAAATCTTGTTTTGCAATAATATCATGATTGTTGATAGATTTCTTGAAATAAAACAAAATAGCATAGTCATATGGATAAAACATTAGATTAAGATTCAGAATATGAAGACTCTAATAGTGAAAGGCATTAAGTGTGTGACCTTGTTAGAATCATTTAACTTTTCTTATTTGTGCTTATTTTGTATAAATAGTACTGGTCTATTTCCAGATTATAAGGTTATATATAGGCTAGTACAGATATAGGAAAATATGCTAAGTGCAAATTGTTTTAGCTCTTTGGAAGAAAGTGGCATAGGTATCTAGACACTTAAAATGGATTTTTTTTTAATGTTTAGAGATGACTTTAAAGTTATTTTAGTATTGACTAAGCAAATATATATGGTTTTTAGGGTAGGAAAATCCCTAAATTTATGCATGTGAATATAAACTACATGAAATTTTACTTAAGTTTTGAAATGTTAATATAAAGAAGGGTGAACTATTGACTAAATATTTGTATCAGGGCACCTGCATCAGATACATGAAAATACGTAGTGATGAAATAAGAATAAAATGGGCTATAGTATATTTGATGTATTCCCTTTTTTAATTCAAGAGGTTGTTTTTGTCAGCCAACATTGAATTTTTGTTTTTAACACATAAGATTTTTTTGAAAATGTATTTTTATTGATTTCAGACAGGAAGGGAGAGGGAGAAAGAGACTGAAATATCAATGATGAGAGAGAATCATTGACTGGCTGCCTCCTGTACACCCCATAATAGGAATTGAGCCCACAATCCAGACATATGCCCTGACTAAGAATCAAACACTGACCTCCTGGTTCATAAATTGACAATCAATCACTGAGCCACATAAGTTGTTACTGGCTTTGGAGAAAAATACAAGCATTTGGAGATAGCTAGATAACAGAGTGACACTGATTAATTGGAAAAGGTCAAATTCAAATTTTCCAGGACTAATAATTTTAAAAACTAGTACGAGTTGTAGAATTTAAGGTTTGATATAATAGAGATTATTGTCCTAAATAAAGCAATATAAAACAATATATGGATGGATGATAACAGGAAGATAGATAGTATTTGTTTTCCATGATGGCAGGCTTATTGTCAAATAATAACTAGAAATCTGGATTATCAGTATCATTCTTGACTCTACCACTTTAGAAAACTGTCTTAATTTTACTGTGTCTTCATTTCCACATACTAGTATACTGTATACTCTATTGCTTCATTTACTCACCTACCACTCACTTTCCTACCAATCTGGCTTTTCTCTTTCACTTCACTAAGTAAATGGTTCTCTGTGTGGCTAATATCTCTCTTATTTAAGCAAGTATTAGTGATTATCAAATACAAGTGTCATGGACAGGATGGTTGATTCTCCAACATCTGTTTCACACCAGACTATAACCTGAGCCAATCATGATTGTTTCTTCCACCTTGCCAGTGATTGTTCAGCAATGTCCAATGCTAGAAACCTTCTGAGGAAAAAACAAGTCTTTTCTCCTAAGAGGACACCATGGGAATAAATGCTCTTCATCATTGGGAAATGATGAATGTAACTAGAGTCTACCTAAAAGACCTGGCAGGTGAAAAGGGCTTGAACCCAATGTGTAGTTGATACTATATAAACTGTATAGGGTTATTACAAAAATGCAGAAGCCATTATTTCCCCAAGTATTATACTGTCTGCATCTAGTCTTATTGGTAATATACATGTAGATAAGAAAAACTTCGGGCTGGCTGGTGCATCTCAGTGGTTGAGCACCAACCCATGAACCAAGAGGTTCCTGATTGGATTCCTGGTTGGGGCACATGCCAGGGTTGTGGGCTCGATCCCCAGTAGGGGGATATAAGGGAGGCAGCTGATGGATGTTTCTTTCTCTCTATCCTCTCCCTTCTTCTCTCACCAAAATCAATAACTATAAAATAATTGGCAATGCATATTTATCAGTTTGTCCTCATTAGAGTAAGGGGGGATGATTGATGCAAGATTTTAGAAAGTCAATCTTGAAAGATGATTTGGGTTTAGATTAATACAGTAAAAAGTGGAAATTACAATATTCCAGGAAGGGGGGTTTATTCTGAGCCAATGAATAAAGGAAGGACAGCATTTGCTAGTGAATTAGAATAGCTAGAAAATGAGTTTGATTGACACAGCTTACATTTTATAATTGGGTCTATTCAGTAAACTGGAAATAGGCAGATTAAGAAAAGAAGAGGTATTCAAACTTAATTTTTAATATTACATGCACAAGAACATTAAAACAACAAAAAATGAATACCCAAAAAAGAGTGAGATTTGAGATCTTATATATCACCTTTTAAAAAAATATATTTTGATTTTTTAAATGTATTTTTATTGGTTTCAGAAAAGTAGGAAGAGGGAGAAAGAGATAGAAACATCAATGATGAGAGAGTATCATTGATCAGTTGCCTCCTGCATGCCCCACACTGGGGATCGAGCCCACAACCTGGGCATATGTTCTGACTGGGAATGGAACCATGACCTCCTGGTTCAACTCCATTTCAAATCAGGTTTCCTAGCACCCTCCTCCAACATATTTACATTCATTGTGTATTTCCGTGAAAATATCATTTCATAAATATAGAATGATTTTTTAAAAATTCTTAGACTATCTTTGTGGCAATCTTACAGTATCCACATACTCTCTTGCTAGTGCAGAATGTTAATATTGTACTACATTATTAAAAAATGACGTATCTTTTGCTGCTATCTCATCATCTGCACTCCCTTGGTGCTCATCTAGATTTTGATTGAAGCTTGCTTCAGGACAAGTAACATGTATGCTTAATTTTACTTAAAAGAAAGTTGGAGTAGTTAGGACAGTGTTTCATTCATTTGGTAAAAATAAGCGCTAAAGAACTTTATTATTGGTTTTATTTCTCGTGGCACATATATGTCAGCTTACTGACAATGTCTACTACTTTTCATTTACTTCTATGTGGAAACTCCATGCTGTAATTGTAGATTTGTCTCAAGAAGTCATGTCTTTTTTTCATTGAAAATTACCCATTCCTCTTGATTGCCATTTCTAAATACTCATCAGGATTTTGTTTTGCTTTTTCTCTTATAGCCAGCAGTCACCAGAGGACCTAGCCCGAGTCCCTGCCAACTCCACTAGCAATATCTTGAATAGACTACTGGTCAGTTACGATCCCAGGATAAGACCAAATTTCAAAGGTTTGTTTTTCCCCCCTCAAATATCTCTTTCTTTGTAATTTAAAAATTAATTTTATATGTATGAAATCATTTAGTTATGATGTTAAAAACAAGATTGCAAATTGGTATGTCCCATAATGAACTTAGATTCAGAGTAATGCCACACATGTTCAAAAATAGGCAAAATAATAATTCTAATAGTTTTATATGCTTCCCAGTTTGTACTAAAAGGTATATTGTGAATTAAAAGGATAACCTCTGTAATGGGTTTTCTGAGTACTTAGTATTCTTAACCTTAGTGATTCAAAATTTAGGCTCTGGCTACAGAACTGGCTTTCATGCACAGACATCAAAGTTATAGTTTGTAGGAAAGTGGCCATATACTCATTTAGAAATAGAGAAAAGTTCTGATTTCTATTTATATTATCTTTTTACATTTTCTAGCCTTTCACACTGATAAAACATTTTTCTACTGCTCTTTTGCTGAAAAAAAAAAAAAAGATGGCCATATGGACTTTAAAAAAACAGTAACTTGTGTGAATAATAGTGAAGCATGTATTTAGCCTCTGAAGTATTTTAAAGACTGTTTTCTACAACATAGATTGATTTTATTCCAACAAAATCTACTCTTTATCATACCTTCCAAGAACAAAATTTCTACTCGCTATGCAAGTCATGAGAAGACTATATAGAGGAGCAAACTTTTTTTTTTCTTTTTCTTGCTTTAATTTTTACTTGTCCTCTTGATGAATTAGAAAAAAGCAATACGAAAAAAATCTTCTCTGGAAAACTGTAATCCTAAGGACAGATATTAATGTAGATCAGATTAACAGTTTAAAGCTTGATTTTTTTTCCTTCACAGAAAAAAAAAGTCTGCAGCTGCTTCTAGTCAACTGAAGTTATACAACTATGTTGTAAAAACAGGGTTTTTTGTTCATTACCAGAACCTATTCAGTTACTTTCAACAACAGCCATGGCCTGGATTGTCACATGTCTAGCATTTATTGATTCACCACCTGTTTTTCATCAGTCAGTGGTTATGTGGCTGAAAGGCTAAATTCACATTTTCCCTTTGTTAGCACAACCAGCAGCTCACGACGAGTAAAGAAAAAAGAAAGCAAGAAAGAAATTTGCAACATTATACCTTAGTTCTCACTCCATGAACTTTCAAATTATTTTCTAAAAGGTCAGGCAAAAATCTTTATAATGACTCTTATATGTCTGATTAATTTTGCAATTGCATGAATTAGAAAAAAGTATAGTAAATGTAACTGAAAGCTATTGAATAATACTAATGCAAGTAAGAACTTCAGATAATTATACACAAGTAAACCATATTTTAAATGATGTTTTGTAAAGAATAATTTACATTTTCTTAAGTAAATGCATCAACCAAATTTAGAAAATTTTGAAAGGTAAATATATTTTCTCAGAGTCTCTACAACTTAATGAGTAAATATTTCTGAAAAAATAACATTATAAAATACAACTTAACTCATTTTTTATTTGCGTTATGGTCCCTATTTAGAAAAATAAGTTAGTAGTAATTATGAACATGGTATACTGAGACCACTGATTTATAATTTACATCACATCTGGATTGGGGAAAATATAAAAAACAAATGCATAGACAATGAAATATGTAGATTCTGACCAAGCTTTTTACAGCTACTAAATATATCTTTAATTTTTATTCACAGGTATCCCTGTTGATGTAGTAGTAAACATTTTTATCAACAGTTTTGGATCCATTCAAGAGACAACAATGGTAATAGTACAGTTAATTTAATATCTTAATTATCAAAATTTAAACTAGAGCACAGTGAAAGTAATATTAAAAGTGAAAAATATTGAGTAACTCTAAGGAAAAATGCATCCTCTCTCCTGGTATAAAGTAGTCCAGTTCCAGGTTTTTGTTAAAGTTAGTGATTTCAGTGCCTATTTTGTAATTCAAATTTAGCCTTAATACTGCATTAAAAAGCATAGACTTCAAAAAATTACCATATTCACTCTGAACAATTAATTGGGTACTACATGGGAAAAAAAGATTTATGCAATTAATACCCTGAGACAACATTTCCCGCCAATATACAAAGATGTATGAGCATTCAAAAATATTTGATTGTTGACAGGTTGGGTTTTTTTTTCCTTCCAGTTTCTTGGGGAGAATCTTTGTTTTCTCTGTTGTGCTAATTTTGTGATGTGTGGAGCAGAAAATTATAAAAAACAAAATTGATTTTCATAAAATATGGCCATGGAGCTCCCTGAAAAGATTGTTACCTGGGGAAGAGGGAGATGAGTGGGAAGGAGGGAGAGGATCCTGTCTTGAAGGAACAAGAAAGAAAGATATCAGGGAATAGCTACTATCCCTGTTAATTAAACTTTAGAGATAAAGACATCTATCCAATATGATTAGATTCTTGAGTGATGCATGACGTGATTACCCTCAGCTTCTCTAAACATATTCAATAAAATTTAGATGCTTTTTGATGTTTTAGAATATAGATTTGTGCTCTTTTTTGAAAAAACTAAATTACACTTCAGGAGGGAGAAATAAGGCCCAAGTTTGTGTGTGTGTGTGTGTGTGTGTGTGTGTGTGTGTGTGTGTGTATGTGTGTATTTTGAGATACTTATATTTTTCTTAAGTCATAATATAAGGTGTTGATTGAAAGCCTAATAATAATGGTTGCAGCACCATATAACTATTCAGGGAATACCTCAGACTAGAGAATGAATAATTGAAACTATTCCTTTATTCCTAGTAGCAGCTTGGTATGTTACAAAAAAACTTGTATATTGCATTTACATTATAATGCCTATTTTTATCTCTAATTCTGATGAGAATTCCATGTATTTATTTTTATAAAAACATGTATTTAGCCTCTGAATAATTGATTTTCTTAAACAATGTGTAAATATTTTTAGAGAAGTATTTAAAAAACAATTTTGGAATCCAGTCCAAAATTGACTTTCAGTGATTTTTAGTTCATCTAAATGATATAGACATACAGTACAGATCAGTAGATGACAGCTCTGAAATATAATGTACAGTACCACATATCACTCAGGAGACAAGTATAGCACTCATTAATTCAATATAAAATTAGTCTATCAAAGCACTTCACTCTTCAAGAGCAAGAGCTGTCATTTTTCTCACAGAAAAACTTTAAGGGGAGTTATTTGGTCTCCACACTCTTCTCTGTATAGTTTTATTTTTCACTTGTGCCTGGAACAAGGATTTGTGCACATTGAAAGGAAATTAATTAGAAGAAATATATTAATATTGCTATTCACCCTTTCTCTATAATAGAAGTGTCAACCAAATTCATGATTGACAATGACAGATCAAAACACATGCATGTGATTGGCACCAGTGAAAGCTTTATATGTATCATGCATGCAGGAGTCAATGTAACCTTTTATATATATACTAGAGGCCCAGTGCACAAAATTTGTGAACAGGGGACAGGAGGTGTCCCTCAGCCAGCCTGCACCCTCTCCAATCTGGAACCCCTTGAGGGATGTCCGACTGCCCATAGGATCGGGCCTAAACGGGCAGTCGGACATCCTTTGCACAATCCAGGACTGCTGGCTCCAAACTGCTCACCTGCCTGCCTCCCTGATTGCCTCTAACTGCTTCTGCCTGCCAGCCTGATCACCCCCTAAACACTACTCTGCCAGCCTAATTGATGTCTAACTGCTCCACTGCCAGCCTGTTTGCCCCAAACTTCTCTCCTCTGCCAGTTTGGTCACCCCTAACTGCCTTCCCCTACAGATCTAGTATTCCCCCCACAACTGCCCTCCCCTGCTGGCCTGATCACTCACAACTGCCCTCCCTTTCAGGCCTGGACCCTCCCAATGGCCCTCCCCTGCTGGACATCTTGTGGTGGCCATCTTGTGTCCACATGGGGACAGGCTCTTTGAACACATGGGGGCAGCCCTCTTGTGTGTTGGAGTGATGGTCAATCTGCAAATTACTCTTTTATTAGATAGGATAGAGGCCTGGTACATGGGTGGGGGCCAGCTGGTTTGCCCTGAAGAGTGTCCTGGATTAGGGTGGGTTCCCTTGGGGTGTGGGGCAGCCTGGGCGAGGGGCCTGTGGTGGTTTGCAGGGTGACCACACCCCCCAGTGTCCCAAGCGGAGGCCCTGGGATCTGGGATTAATTTATGTTCTACAATTGAAACTTTATAGCCTAGAGTGAAGCCAAGCCTTCTGTTGGCTCCATGGCAGTGATATAATTGAAACTTTGTAGCATTGAGTAGAGGCCTAGGCCAACAAGGGCAGGTGGAAAGCTTGGCTTCCTCCATTTCCGGGGAAACCCAAGCCTCCCTCCTGCTCTCAGTGGCCACAGCCATCATGGTTGGAGTTTATTTGCATAATTTGCTCTTGATTGGCTGATGGGCATGGCTGTGGGCATGGCTTTATTGGAGGTACATTCAATTTGCATATTACTTTTTTATTAGACATGATATAGAATAAACTTCCTTAGACCTGCTTTCTGAATTAGCTAAACATTTTTCCAGCCCAGTGAAGCACCCCAACTTCTCTTTCAGGTAATTGTCAGCAACACAGCAGTAAATAACAACATGAAGCACATTATTATTGTAGATTAAGCATGGAGAACAAAGGGTAAAATATTTAACTGCAGCAGTGTTTGACTATGTTCTCTGCACAATGAGAAAACCTGAAGTCATTTTCAAGGTCCACCATTTTTTACTTCTTTTCAGTTGGGTCAAGTTTCTAAACTTTCTAAATCTCCATTTTCTGGCTAATGCAAAGAAAATAGGATTCTACTCTAGGACTTCTCTGAGGATCAGATGAGATGAGGCACGGGAAAATGCTTCACAGACATTTGGTTGAAATGTAAAATGTTTGCACCTGGATATAAAGCAAATTGTGTTCCTGGGCTGAAGAAACTGCAAGGAGACTAGTTGCTAGGGAGAGGAAGCCAGGTATTGCTACATGGCATCATTACCTGGCACTCACAGTCACCATTTCAGGGCTGAGCTGGACTGTTGTCTGCATTTTGTGCCATGGGGTCTCAGCAGCATTGGCTGCACTTTGGTGGGCTTTTGCTCCAGGATGGTGGTGGGGCCTGTGTCCTACTTGGGAGAAGCCAAGTGTTGCTTTATGGGCACAAGGTCTGCAGTGGTGTTTATTTTTAAATTGCCAATGCACGTCATGGCAGCTCCTGCATTGCGTGTATGCTCCCTGATGATCAGTGCACGTCACAGCTACTGGTCAGACAGACAGACACTTAGACTTATACATATAGATGGCCCCACTACACTCACCCTAAAACACTACTATCAAGATGTTATAGCTGGCAGAAAACATCCCCAACTCTATTTTGCACTTGAGCACAACCAATGCAAGGATGTTTTTCGCATTTGCAGAAAGGCTAAATGTGTCATAGATTAGTACATATCATTAATGCATCTGTTATTTAATAGGTATTAAATTCCTTCCAAATATAAGACACCTAGACTTCTCTCGCTGCATCAGCAGTTATTTGATTCTATCAAGTTGAAAACATCTGGAAGAAAGGAATGTTAGAAAATGGACTTTTTTTAACAGATTACTTGAGGATTATGATAAAATATTTCATAATTTCTAAGATATCTAACTTTGTCCTTGCATAGACATATCACAGTAGCTAGCCCAAAATATTTATTGTTGAGACCAGATTCAAGCAATTCTCCTATGGAGTCTTTGTTCCTACTATTTATCTCTGATCTGCATCTATCTTCTAATTAGAGTATTTTATTGCTACTGTGACTCACTTTGTGCCCTCTTTTCAATCCAAGTCTTTCATTTCTAGCATTTATTTGTTAATGAAATCCAATAGTTTCTTTTTGTGTGTCTAATGGACTACAAAGCTCTTAAAGTCAGAAATAATGCATTCTACTTCATTTTCCATAAGATACAGATGACAATAGTCACTCAATAAATAGTGAACACATAAATAAAATATCTTGTACTAGCTAATGTTGATTGAATAGTTGGATAAATAAATTCTGCTATTTGCCTAGCACCAAGTGAATTCATGTAGCAATAAAACAATTGACAAAAAATTTAAACAATAGATTTATGTAGAACATTTGTTTCATTAAATAAAAGACCAAATAATGTTATTATTTTATAGTGTTAATTTTGGAAATTTTAGAGATCTTTATCTAGAGAACAAAATTATTTGTATTTGTTATTTCCTTTGCTAAAATAATCTAGATGAAAACCAATCTGCCTTTCAATTTATGTTATGTAGACAGTCTAAAGGTTCAGAATGAGAACCATCCTCAGCAAGTAGACTTATTTTACCATGATTATTATTATTATTATTATTATTATTATTATTTATTATTATTATTTTTATTGCTTTTAGCAAGGTTTATTTCAGACATCCCTACAAAAGAACAGTGTTATATAGAGATGTATTTTTTAGGTACATTTTTATTGCTTTCAGAAGGAAGAGAGAGAGAGAAACATCCCAATCCTGTATAATAAAAGCCTAATATGCAAATTGTCCCCTCGGGCAGTCATTCGACCGGGATACCAGGAGTTCGACTGCTCACTATGACATGTGCTGACCACCAGGGGGTAGTGTGGAACATGGTGGGCTTCAGTGACATGGTGCTAGCAGTGGGCAGCAGTGGAAGTGCTGCCGGCCCCAATGGGCCCTAACAATAGTGGCACCACAGCAGGATGGTGAAACAGGTGAGCAGGCAGCGCCAGACTAAGACGGATGTGAGCAGGGCCCAATCACTCTACAGATGGCAGCCAGTGTTGGCAGCAGGGGTGGGGCCTCCTCCCAGCTCCCAGGTTCTAAGGGAGCCAAGCCAGGGCCTTGCCCCAATCAATCGCCCTGCAGGTGGGGTTGTAGAACTGGTGAGGGGGTGGTGCCAGGCCAAGACAGGGTGCCAGGTAGGGCTTCGGGCCTGCAAGGCTGGGGTCAATAAGCTGGGGCCTGATCCCCACAGGCCACCCTGAGGGACCCCATCCATGCACAAATTACTGTACTGGGCCTCTAGTAAATTCAATAAAAAAGTAAGAAGAATGGTTTGTTAGAGGCTAGGTGGCATCTGCTCTCCAGTACTGTTTATATCTGTTGGGTTTTTCATTCAATTCTGACATTTGGCTTAAATCAACAGAATTTTTTCATAGTTGAAAATGTGAACTGTTGTACTTGGGGAAAAATTGGGTATTACAGTTCATTGTAATAATCTATACACAGGCCCTTTACCTCACCGGGCATAATAATAGCTCTTTTCATGGAAATAAAAGTTTGTTTATATAATCCATTTCCTTTCTTTGGTCTAGGCATGCTTTGTAATTATATTCAATTATTATTGCACTACAATTCATGATCCTGTCAGACTTGTTGTACCTTTCTGCCACATTACTTTTTTGCTTGTTTTAATAATCAATCTCAACTCTTTTTGAGCAACACAGTTGTGCCTGTCAAGAAAGAATGATCATATTTTGAGTCAGCAAAAAAATCTTTATTCTAGTCTATAGTTATTACTCATCTTTGGTCTTTTTAAGACAATTTTATTTTCTATATTTCATTCTATATAGAGATTTAAATTTATTTCCTTAAAACTTGTCTCAGCTTTATTATTCTTTGTATTTTGTTGCTTTTGTTTTTAACTTTCCAGCATGATTTAATTTATTATAAAATAATATTATATATACAGGGTAGAGCAAGATTTGTTTTATAGTTGTGAGCACATGAAACAGAGTTTATTTGTTTATTATTATTTATGAATTATTGTGTTATTTTTCATAAAAACAATTATAAAACTACTTTTGTTCCATCCTATATTTGTGTGGGGGGGGGGTTCTGTTTTGAATCGTAAATACATAAGCCTTAAAATGATTTATATTTATTTTTTCTCACGTCATTCATCTTAGGGTTTATGCCCTGTGGTAGGCTAAATAATGGTCTCCCAAAGATGTCTGTGTTCCAATTTTTGGAACCTGTGATGGTTTTTTATACAATAAGAAATACTTTTTCATGTGATATAATTAAGGACCTTGAGATGGAGGCCTCATATAATCACAAGGGTCCTTTTGATAGGGAGGTAGGAAGGTGGAGGACAGAAGTGGCTGCAATGAAGACAGCATGAGTTTGGACGATATGAGTTAGCAGCCACAAGTCTAGGAATGTGGGCAGCCTGGAGAAGCCTAGAAAAGCCAGGAAGTGGACTCTCACTTCAGAGCCTCCAGAAGGAGCCAACCTAAGGATGCCTTACCTTTAGCCCAGTAAAACTGAGTTTGATGTTCTGAACTGTAAGATAATGTGTGTGTGTGTGTGTGTGTGTGTGTGTGTGTGTGTGTGTGTTAGAGCCACTCAGTTTTTGGTAACTTGGCTACAAAAGCAATAGGAAATTAATACACATGGAGATGAACACTTGTTAATTTTTTTCTTCTAAATTCTATTGGAGGATTATCTGACTACATATAACTTCTTCCCAAATGCTGCTGGAGGGTATCTGATTATATATATATATATATATATATATATATATATATATATATATAACCTTTTCAATATATAGAAATGCCAAAATAACCAGTGGCTTTTTTTATTCAGTAATTATTGAAAATTATCACTAATAAGACAATCATAATAAGGACAATTTGAGAGAACCTGTATTTTTAATAGTTAAAAATATACTATATATCTGTCTCTTTTCTTTGTCAAAGTTATCTTTTTAGTGTGTCTGCCTTAAAACAAAGAATAACATAATTTGTTGTTCATACCTTCCTTTTTTACCTTTTTTTCTCCCAACTTTATTATTTCAAAAGCATTGGTAATTGAATAGCATAAGAGTAATGTATTAGGCAATAAGGAAAAATGAGAAATGTCCAAGTTTTATTTTCTCTTTCCAGCAATTTGTCACTGTTATCAGTTGACGTAGGAAAAATTAAATGAATGGTGTGACTAACACTAGAAAAATATCTTAACCATCAAAATACCACAAAAGTCATCTCTTTATTCCTGCATTTAATAGAAGTATGTTGGATACTTTCTATATAGACAATTAAGAAGCCTGCTACTCTCATGCAGTGCATAGTTTAATATTTCATCCCCTAACAGGCACTCATAACAAAAATGGAATATTGGCAGAGGTCTATAACATTTAAATACTCATAAGGTATTATTAAGTAATATTTAATTACACATGTTAAAAGGACATATTGAGAAAAATTGCTAAAAATATAACCTAGGAATTTTTACTGGCAATTTGTTATTACGCAGTTCTTTTATGAAACTTCTAACTTCACTAACGGCTACATTTAAATCCTTTTGAAACCAGACTTATTACAATTCTGTTGACAGAACTATAATTATAATGTTGTCAGATTCTGTGATAATTGGTCTCCTTTATTTCCTTGAATTATTTTTTTTTAATCAGAATGTAGAGGAAACAAATGAGTTAAAGACTGCCTATGTGAAAGTTAGATAAAAATTACAAGTAGAGAGAATTATCCTAACAACACTATAAAATACAGATAAGCTGTTTTTAATGTCAAAATATCATTTATGAAACTAAATCAGTTTTAATGTCTTGTGAAATGTTGTCTTGAAGAAATAGTTTAATTTGACTGTTAATTGATAGTGAACATTTTGGAGACCATCCATTTTTTAGATAATGATTAATAGTGTGTAGTTTGGAGTTAACAATGAGGAGTATTTGTCACCAAGTTCTCTGAAAACAATCAAGTAATTTCGCATTGATAAAAGAAGTCTCTGATGGGAATTTGTTCATTGCAAAATAAATGATAGAGCTATGATTATTGTGATTGAGTAATTGAAAATGAAAATAAACAGGTTTCAAAGATAGTTATCTTAATATAGAGGCATTTGAAATGCAAGTAACTACCAGTCACTTAGAAATGCCCATAAAACATTAACCAAAGCATGCTAACTAATGAGCTTTTTTATTTTAATGAGTGTTTAATGCAAACTATTATTTTAAATCAATTGTAAAATTTTAAAACATTCTTAAAAGATATATAACCTTGCTGCAACTTGTATTGAATCGTGTAATATATAATAGTATATAACTACATACCTAGTAGAAAAGCATCTTTGAGGCACTTTTATAATGTAACAAGAGGCCCAGTGCAAAGAATTCGTGCATGGGTGGGGTCCGGCTAGCCTGATCTGGTGCCAATAAGAGGCAGCCAATCAGGAGGAGGAGACAGCAGAAGGAGGAGACAGCAGGAGGTTGGCAAGAAGTTTTATCCCTGATTGGTGTGTGTGTCAGGGGGTGATCAGGGGCAGAGCTGGCTAGGGGGAGGAGGCTTGGGCCAATTGGGGTATTGGGGTTGATTGGGGGTGGGGCCAGGCATGAGGAAGGCCTATGGGTGGTGGGCCAGCTGGACCCACCTCCAAATGGGGTGGGAGGGATACTGATTGAGGGCTAGTGGCTGGGGAGAGGGGCTGTAGGAGGTTGGCCAGCCCCACCCTCTATTGTGGAGGGGGGGGAAATAAGGGGTGTGGTGGATGGGGCGAGGGTTCATGGGAGGTTGGACAACGGTCCCCACTCCCAATCAGGTCAGTTCACTGGCCGCGGTGGGCATCATAGCTACTGATCGTTCCAGTTGTTACAGCGTTAACGGTCACTGGCTTCTTATATATAGAAAGAGTGAGACATAATGATCAAGAATGACACAGCAAAGTAAGCAATTACCAATTTTTCATTAATGCTCACTTATATATAATCCTGGAATTCTAAAAGATAAAATTCTTAAAGGATTACAGTAGAGACTCAGAGCGTACATGGTATATTCAGTTTACACTAGTGTTCTGAAAGCAGGAATAATTCAGGAGATGCTCAAAAACAATACTTTAGCACTGTTTTAAGAATTGTGACTTAGGAGTAGATAATTAGTAGGAATAATTATAGGTCAATATGCATAGACAAGAGCAAACCAAATGAGTATACTGTATGAAGATTTTTTTTTCCTGAGGCACAGCATTTTTATCACTATTACCGACTTTAAAAAATGATAAGAACAAAATAAAGCATTCATCATAATAAGAAGAAATACATGTAGTTTAGTGCTTAATACAGACTTTATATATAATATCTCATTGACACCTTATAAAGCCCTATGTTTTATTATTATTATCTCCCATTATTTAGGCTTGAAACTTTGTCCTCTATTCACATATTAATTCTCTGTAATGTTACCTTTTTAAATTTTATGTTTTTATTGATTTCAGAGAGAGGAAGGGAGAGAAAGAGATAGAAACATCAATGATAAAAGGAAATTATTATTATTATCTTTATTATTTAAATATATTTTATCAATTTTTTACAGAGAGGAAGGGAGAGGGATAGAGAGTTACATACATCAATGAGAAACATCAATCAGCTGCCTCCTGCACACCTCCTACTGGAGATGTGCCCACAAGCAAGGTACATGCCCTTGACCAGAATCGAATCTGGGACCTTTCAGTCCACAGGCCCATGCTCTATCCACTGAGCCAAAGCGGTTAGGGCAGTAGTCAGCAAACTGCAGCACTTGTGGCTCGCAAGCCGCCATTTTCCATTCTGTTGACCAATAACCAAGACTCTCGATGAGTTTGCCAATCACTGATCTAGACTCTTTATTGCAAAATTTACAGGCTGTTGTTGTTCCTTGTGTTTAAGCTCCTGTCCCAGTGGCCGACAAAGTTATTAGTCAACAGAGTGGCAAACTACAGCTCGTGAGCCCCAGTTTGCTGACCATTGAGTTAGGGCAAGAGGAAATCATTGATTGGCAGCCTCCTGCAGGTCCCCTACCGGGGATTGAGCCCACAACCAGCATGTTCCCTGACTGGGAAATAAACCATGACCTCCTGGTTCATGGGTCAACACTCAACCACTGAGCAACACTGGCTGGGTTATCATATTACTTTTTATTTGCCAATCTACCAAGTAATGTTTTTGTTAAAACCATCGGTCATTTGCAGAATGTTCAGTTTGATTGTATTTGGGCCTCTATGACACTTTCTACTGTTGATCATCTTAAAGCTTTTACCTCTTTGCTTTGGTAAAATCCCATTCCAAGATTTTTCTTCTTTTTCTCAGTCTTCTAGCCTTCCATGGAAATGTTTGCCCTCCCCAGGGTTATTATTACTAACTAAAGGCCCAGTACACAAAATTTGTGCATGGGGGAGGGGTGTGTTCCTCAGCCCAGCCTGCACCCTCTCCAATCTGGGACCCCTCGTGGTATGTCTGACTGCCCATTTAGGATCAGGCTTAAACAGGCAGTTGGACATCCCTTTCACAATCTAGGACTGCTGGCTCCCAACTGTTCACCTGCCTGCCTTCCTGATTGCCTCTAAATGCTTCTGCCTGCCAGCCTGATCATCCCCTAACCACTCCCCTGCTAGCCTGATTGATGCCTAACTGCTCCTCTGCCAGCCCAATTGCCCCCTAACTGCCCTTCCCTGCCAACCTGGTTATCCCTAACTGCCCTCCTCTGCCAGCCTCATTGTCTCTAACTGCTCTTCCCTGCTGGTCTGGTCACCAACCCCAACTGCTCTCCCCTGCAGACCTGGGTCCCCCAAACTGCCCTGTCCTGCAGGCCTTGTCCCCCTCAACTGCCCTTCCCTGCTAACCCAATCACCCCTAGCTGCCCTAACCTGCCAGCCTCATTGCCCCTTACTGCTCTCCCCTGCTGGTCTGGTCACTTCCCCCCCCCAATTCCCCTCCCCTGTAGGCCTGGCCACCTCTAACTACCCTGTCTTAAATGCCTGGTCCTCCCCAAGTGCTCTCCCTTGCAGCAATGGTCTCTCCCAACTGCCTTCCCCTGCTGACCATCTTGTGGAAGCCATCTTGTGTCCACATGGGGGCATCTATCTTTGACAACATGGGGGCAGCCATCTTGTGTGTTGGAGTGACAGTCAATTTGCATATTACTCTTTTATTAGATAGGATAGAGGCCTGGTGCACAAGTGAGGGCCAGCTGGTTTGCCCTGAAGTGTGTCCCGGATCAGGGTGGGGATTCCCTTGGGGTGTGGAGCCGCCTGGGCAAGGAGCCTGTGGTGGTTTGTACGGTGGTCATGCTCCCTGGTGATCCAAGCAGAGGCCCTGGTATCTGGGATTTATTTTTCTTCTACAATTGAAACTTTGTAGCCTCGAGCAGAGCCATGCCTTCTGCTCGCTCTGAGGTAGCAGCTGTTTCTGTTGAGTTTTATTTATCTTCTATAATTGAAACTTTGTAGCCTTAAGTAGAGGCCTGGGCTGACCAGGACAGGTGGAAGCTTGGCTTCCTCTATTTCTGGGTGCAACTCAAGCCTCCTGTTCTCTCCAGCTCCATGGCTGCAGTCATTTTTATTTATCATTGAAACTTTGTAGCACTGATTGGAGGCCTGAGCCAGCAAGGGCAGGAAGAAAGCTTGGCTTCCTATATTGCTGGGGAAACTCAAGTCTCCCTCCTGCATTTTGTGGCTGCAGCCGTCTTGTTTGGATTTATTTTCATATTTGCTCCTGGCTGGCTAGTGGGCATGACTGGTGGGTATGGCTTTTGGGTATAGGAGATGTAAGGTCAATTTGCATATTACTATTTTATTAGATAGAATATATATATAGTTAAGCCTTATATTCAAAGTTTCCCCTTAGGAGTTCTACCAACTGGGAGTTTGATTGCTTGCTATTATGTGTGCTGACCACCAGGGGGCAGTGTGGAATGAAGGAAGGCCCAAGCTGGCAGCCATCAGCAACTAGGGACCCTACCAGTGCATGAATTTAGTGCACTGGGCCTTTAATATATAGATAATACTTCATTGTGTGTGTGTGTGTGTGTGTGTGTGTGTATATATATATATATATATATATATATATATATATATATATAACCTTGATTATTCACTCATCTGTTGATGGATACTTGGGTTATTTCCACCTATTTCACAATATTATGGCTATGAATATAAATGTACACATGGAGTCCCTGCTTTCGATTCTTTTGGGTATATTCCTAGGAATGGAACTGCTAAATCATATGCTTATTTTGTGTTCAACTTTTTTAGGATAAAATATAATTCTTTTAAAAGTTATTAACAAATATAGTAGGGCATGTCATTTTATATAACTCATTAATGAGGGAACAAGCAGAACGCTAAAGATGATTTAATGGAGGATTCAGGAGACTGCATTAAAAGAAAGAATGCTGAAATTAGATTCCTAAATCTGATGCAGACTTAATGTTCCACAGGGCAATAAATGCATAATTTGGGGGAATATCCTTATCCCTGACAGAAATCATTTGCATAATTTGTGATTTATCTATCTTCTATAAGTTATATAACTTTACAGAGTCCTAGGCCCTAATAAAAGAAAATGACAATTCAAAGAACATTACATTTTCCTAGAAAACCATTTAGCTCTTAGGTGGGCTTACTATGTGGGGGAGCTAAGCCTTTGTCTTGAACATATTTTAATTAATTTCTGTAGTTGTCACAATCAAAGTCACATATGAAGTAATCACTTATATTCCATTATGAATATTAAAATATTTGTATATTTTGAAAAAAAATTTCATGTAGCTATGCATGGGAGATTTCCATTTTCTAAGGTTTTAGGTTTTTTTGTTTTGTTTTTTAACCCTCTCTTTGATTCCATGTTCATTTGATTGGGAAAATATTACCTTTTTTTACCTCTTTTTCCCCTCAGTGGTGCAGATATATTCAGTGTTAGCTTATATAATCCAAAACTATCAGCTTATGACTTTTAAAAATCAATTGTTGAAGTTTTGATAAACATCAAGTTTAGAGTAGCTGTAAAATGTAGGTAAATTAAATCTTACTTCACTATCTATAATTTGGTAAATGTTTGCTATTATTTGTATTACTTTCTCTCATTACTATACACTGTCCAAAGATCATATGAGAAAGTAAATTTCCCAAGCTTTTCTAGAGTCATTACTTATTGCTTATGGTTAATTTTATGTTATACATTTATAAAATGTGTGTATATATGTTATATACTTTTCCATAGGTGGAAAGATATTAAGTCTTATTTAATTCTAGAGGCCCGGTGCATGAAATTTGTGCTTGACTGGGGGTCCCCTCAGCCCAGCTTGCACTCTCTCCAATCTGGGACCCCCTAGGGAGATATCTGACTGCCAGTTTAGGCCCAATCTTGGAGATCGGACCTAAACTGGCATTCAGACATCCCTCTCACAATCAGGGGCCACTGGCTCCTAATAACTCACCTGACTGCCTGGTTGCCCCTAACTGCCCCCCCCCCCCACTGGCCTGATTGCCCCTCACTGCCTCTGCATGCTGGCCTGACTGCCCCCAACTGCCCCCCCTGCCAGCCTAATCACCCCCAACTACTCCCCCATCAACTGGTTGCCCTTAACTGCCACCCCTGCCAGCCTGGTCACCCCTCACTGTGCCCCTTGCCAGCCTAATTGCCCCCAACTACCCCCCTATCAGCTGGTCACCCCTAACTGCCACTCCTGCCAGCCTGGTCACCCCTCACTGTGCCCCCTGCCAGCCTAATTGCCCCCAACTGCCCACCCCCTAGTCTGGTTACCCCCAACTGCACTCCCCCACCCCCACTGGCCTGGTCACCCCCAACTGCCCCCACTGCTAGTCAGGGTCACCCTCAACTGCCCCCCCTGCTGGCCTGGTGGCCCCTCACAGCCCCCCTGCAAGCCTGGTTGCCCCACACAGCCTGTTTGTTCAGTCATTTGGTCGTTCCCTCACTAACCCCCCTTGTTGGCCTTGTGATGGCATGAGCATTAATTTGCATATTATTTCTTTCTTATATAAGATAAGGTGAACTATTATCTCTTTCTATTTAATTATTTGGATTTAAAGTTTATGACCTAATTCATTTTGATTATGTTATAGACTATGGATAGATAGAATAGTATTTTATGAATTCTGAGTGATTTAAAATACAGGTAAGGAAGCTGAAGCCCAATACAGTCTATACCTAGAACATTTTTGTACACATTCTGAGTTTACTATATAAAATTAAAATTGTGCCCTGGCTAGTGTGGCTCAGTTGGTTGAGTGTTGTCCCATGTACCAAAGAGTTGCTGAATGGATTCCTGGTCAGAGCAGATAACCAGGTTTCCAGGTTGTTCCCTGGTCGGACTGTGTGCTTGAGGCAACCAGTCAATGTTTTTCTCTCACATCAATGTTTCTTTCTCTCTCCCCCTCTTTCTTCCTATCTCTCTAAAATAAAATAAAATGTATTTTTTAAAATATATAAAAATTTGATTCCTCAATGCTGAGTTTGACTGTATACGCTAACAACCCAATTTGTGCCAAAACCCTATTTCAATGACAAATATATAATGTATTAAGTTATTAAATAGTTTCTAAGTTTACATATTCTTAAAATCTATGTCTCTTGATATAATTCAAGTTTTTTATATAATTCATATTTTACAGTTTTAAATTTAAAACATTTGAAGATGGGAAAAACAAAAACAAAACAAAAAAACACAAACAAAACAAAAACAAAAACAAAAAACCTGAAGTCTAATTAGCTATTACTTAGTAGATTTGAAAACTTTTTTTTTACCATAGTTGAATATAACATATTATTTTGCATGTACTTTTACCTGTTTTGCATAATCCAACTCTTATTTGATTATCTCATTTTCTCTGTGTAATCATTTACATGTCTGATAGTTTTTCTTTTTCCTTCTGAGGAACATATATAATATATTACATAATGTACATAGTTATATACCTATGTTATTTTTATAGTTTGCCACTAATACTTAAAAGACAAGAAGAAATATTTTCCTTTAGCTTCTTCTCTATTATTAACTAAATTTTATTACAGTTTTTGGAAAGCATAATGGTTATGGTTAGCAGTTTCCATGCTTTTATGATAATAATTCCTAACTAACTGGTATTTTGTTTTGATATAAAGGTAAAGCAATTATTGGAAAAGTTATATTCTGACGTTTGAGCTAGCAAATGCTGCGGAAATGTCTGTAGAGAGTAATTAAATAGACACAAGGGTCTTTTTGTACTGCTGATGGAGTTCTTTGTATTTAGTGACAGAGCTGTTTTAATCCTGGTTAATGTTAGAAGAGAAAAAAATCTTGCACTGAATATATTCTTAAAATTGGCAATAAACACACTCCTGCACACATTTTTTTCTTCCCCTAGGACTATAGAGTTAATATCTTCCTGAGACAAAAATGGAACGATCCCAGGCTGAAGCTCCCCAGCGATTTTCGGGGCTCAGATGCCCTGACAGTGGATCCCACAATGTACAAATGTCTGTGGAAACCTGATTTGTTTTTTGCAAATGAAAAAAGTGCCAATTTTCATGATGTAACCCAGGAGAATATCCTCCTCTTTATTTTTCGGGATGGGGATGTCCTTGTCAGCATGAGGTACTCTTTGATATTTAATATTTGTACAATTATATTTTCTTTTTGAAATCAGCATATCAGGAAGAATTATGTTAAATGACTTCTATGATCTCTTTCTACTTTTAGGTTATCTATTACTCTTTCATGCCCATTGGACTTGACCTTGTTTCCCATGGATACACAACGCTGCAAAATGCAACTTGAAAGCTGTATGTACAATGAAACCCTAAATAACTATATGAATAAAAATATTTAAAATTTCTAAGCAATGCATACTACTAATATCTTAGATAGCAATGGTAAAAAGTAAGGCTTTTGATTATAAATAGTTATTAGGATAATTTATTTAAAGAGATTATTGTTAGTCTTTTACTATTTTACTAAACAGATCCTTTCGGTACAATACTAATTTTGTATTACAGTTAAATTTATGTAGGTGTTCACTTCCAACTTATTCCAATTGCCATCTTCATTTGAATTAGTAATGTAGGCAAAGAAAAGGAGAAAATGCTGTCCTAATAATTTTCTGATGTTAAAACCACATTTTTAGAGCAGAAAATTTGAAAAACATTAAAAAATATTATTTAAATCCTACCAAGCATTCACTTTTCTATGAGTGTATAAACATTACTTTTTGGATTTTCTGTTTCTACGATCAGATATATTTCATATCATAAAACATAAAATAGGTGCATAATTAAAATGGTTACCTCTAAAAATATTAATTTACTATAATGCTTAACTTTTGAAAATAAAACTCAAAAAATTAACACTGATAGAAGGAATCTTTAACCTAATTAGTTGTTTACCATAGCCTATTTCTATTGAGAATAAACAATAATAACCTTGTCTGCAAGCATATGCTTGTTGAATGATATGTTTTAAAATTAATGATTATTAGCTGTGTTTTTTAAGTTACTAAATCTGGATCTTAAATTTGAATATTGCTTTCTAACCATAAAATAAGATTTTTCAGATGTTAGTGTATATATGTCCATGTTGGTGTATATGTCACATATATGTGTGTTTGTGTATTTTCTTTTAAAAATTCGACTATGTATTTATATTCCATTATATTATCAGACGAACTAAAATATTGCTTTAAAAAATATGTGCACTTTAAAGCTGAATGGTAGGTTACTATATGCTGTAAAAGCCCATGTGATCCCTGAGTCGTGGCCACATTACTTAAGCCCAGAATGTGTGCTTCAGTATGTCATAATCATGGCCATTGGGCTGGGCGGGGCAGGGAGGAAGGGGGCGGGGGCGGGTAATGGGACGGTTTTATTGCTCTCCTGTGGCAATGCAACCCCTTTAGGGAAATTTGTAGTTACTTCTTAAAAATGTTTTGGTGCTTATATTTATTTTAAATTTTCCAGATAGTATATTGCATGATTCAAAAGCTAGTACCACTTATTTATTACTTTTTCTTATTAATGACATTTCAGAATTCTCACATAATATATATGACCCTAGGATTTTATTTATAATATGCTGATTGTTTTAACATGTTCTTTCTTTAAAACAACTATCTTTAACTTTTGTGTTAATTTTTTCATCAGTGGCTATAGATATTACCTAATTTTAATAACAATTTAATTCATGTCTCTTCTTATCATTTTGGTGTTGACTATTTGAATTATTAAAATACTAAGAAAGTGTTAATAATTGCATTTCAAACTAATATTTTATTTATTTTTGTTTATAGTTGGTTACACAACTGATGATTTACGATTTATCTGGCAGTCAGGGGATCCTGTTCAGTTAGAAAAAATTGCTTTGCCTCAATTTGATATCAAAAAGGAGGATATTGAATATGGTAACTGTACAAAATACTATAAAGGCACTGGTAAGTAATGACCTTTAAGTTAAACAAAACTAAATCCTATTTCAAAGATTTGTTTTAATATTAATATGTGCCAAGGGAAAAATAGAAGAAAACTAGTTAAAATAAGTTCAATATTTATAAGTAGTGCATCTTTAAATTATTGAATTTAAATCTCTTAGAAAATTGAATTCACTAAAGTTTTTAAAAACATTTTTATTACTGGAGAATTTTGCCTTTTTAAATGTAATTCTGGGTAGGAAGAGGTTTTTCAATTTTTTATTTTAGTAATATGAACTTAGCCAGGTAGTGGTTTTCTTAGATGTTAGAAAGAAATTCTACTTCCGGCAAGATTCAGTTTGGGGCCAAACACTGCGGATAGGAGCAACATAATTAATTTATACTCATTTATTGTCTGTGAGTAATTTTAGGTACTGGTTAACCAATATTATTAGTTGTAAAAAGCATTAATCTTCATGCTGCACAAGAAACAATGAGTGTGTGAAGTAATTGGACATAAGTCATTATTTTTGTATGTTTAATATTATTGGCCTAGGTTATAGAACAGACAATTATGAAAAGCACAACAAATTAACCTCATTCACTAATTACTTCAAGCTTTTACAGAAATAAAAATACAATAATCACTACTCAATCCTTTTATAATATGATTATTCATAACCTTTGAGTCTCTACTGATAGTTATGTTATTGAGTGATTTTATATATTAAATATAGTGTTATTTTAATCAGTAATATAAATAAAAAGTGATTGCATTTTGATCATTACCTTAATACTAATAATCAGTTTGACTTGTAAATACTACACAATCCTAATTACATTTCAGGAAGTAAATCAAGACAAAGATATTCAGGGAGAGATATAGAGTTTACATTTATGAAAACATCTATATTGACTCTTCAAAAATAACAATGTATAGTGTAACATATAGAATTCAGCAATATCAAATGTTTGAGCTAAAGTATTGCCATCATGACATCATCAAGAATAAAATATAATTTAAAATATTTCTGTTGATATTAAAATAAAAGGCATTGGACATTTGCATATTAAGAGTGCTATAATAAATGCAACACTAGGCAACTCAGAGATAAAGTTAATTTAAACATCTGTTGTTGTGATCTTCAAATAAATGGACAGTCCTTAGGAACTATTTACATATAAATGATATATAGATAGTTTTTATATAAATGTTATATAATTTGTTAATTTAATAATAGATTATTAAATAGTCTTTGGGGACCATTTACATAGAAATATTCTATAGCCTGTTACTTTATTTAAAGGTCAATAATAACAGATGCTTAAACTAATTTTGTCTACAAATTGTTTAGTGTTGCATTTATAACACTGCCAGAGGGGAGGGGAATGATGGCAGGGTGAAAAGATAAAGGGGAATAAGAGGTGCAAACTTCTTATTGTAATTATAAAGTCAGCAGGTCAAGGCTATCATGTATAGCCTAGGAAATATATTCAATAATAATAAAAGCGTAATATGCTAATTAGACCAGACGTTCTTTGGATGAACTTTCCGGCGAAGCTGTAGTGGTGGGGCTAGGCAGAGGCAGCCACTGTAGCAGTGGGGGCCAAGCCATTTGCACGAATTTTGTGCATCGGGCCTTTAGTATTACAATAACCTTGTACTGTGACAAATGGTTACTAGACTTACCCTGGTGATCACTTCATAAAGTTTATAAATGTGGAATCATTATATTGTATAACTGAAACCAAAACAATATTGACTGTCAACTATACTTTGATAATAAAAAATAATTACCAAATTTTTTGAAAGTCAAAACTGAGCTCTTAGGAAAGTGGTCATGTAAGTACTTAATGAACAAATCACAGACACATAGAATTTTAAATATGGAAGGGACCAGATTGACACTGAAATAAAATAACTGAGATGTAGGGTGACTGAATGTCACCAGGCAAATCAGGATCAGCCATAGCCTAAGCATATAGTATAGTATTCCTGTAGTCAGTCTCCATAATTTGAATACTCCTCGTTCGAATTAAGGAGACTGACTACTGTCTTAGGGATTTTTACAACTCACCTAGTAATTATAATAAAAAATCTTGAAAGTCAAGAAAAATTATTTGAGATGGTGGTGAAAACATATATTTAGCAGATGACTTTTTGAGTTCAGGCCCTATTTTAGGCTTTGTTTTAACTGTTTTGTAGGAATTCTGTGACTTAATCCTCACAACAATGCTCTGAGTTCATTACTTTTATTCCCCCTCTTTACACATTAGGATAATGAAGCAAAGACACTGCCCAAAGCCTGTTGTTACTAAATGATGTCCAGGGATAGTGAGTCTGACATCACAACACAACCTGTGAAAATACTTCCACATCCAGATTATATGCTTAACATTAGCAGTCTATTGTTTTGAAAAAAAAGTAATATGTTTATTTAAGTTTTAAAATTCATCTGGAGATGAAAATAAAACTAGTAATTGTATTTCTAATTTTAAGTAATAGCATAAAATTATGGAGCAGCATTGAAATTATGGGCTTATACTTTTTTTTTTACCTTTAATCCCTTCATTTAAAAGTCCCCACTTAGGGATTCAACAATGAATAAAAGAGAGAACAATGTCCTTTTATAGATTCATACTCTAATCGTATCTAATAAAAGAGTAATATGCAAATTGACCATCACTCCAACACACAAAATGGCTTCCCCTATGTGGTCAAAAATGGCTGCCACAAGATGGCCAGCAGGAAAGGGCAGTTGGGAGGGACCATGCCTTCAAAGGAGGGCTGTTCAGGGTGATCAAGCCTGCAGTGGAGGACAGTTAGGGGTGACCAGGCCAGCAGAGGAGGGAAGTTGGGGGCAACCAGGCCTGCAGGGAAGGGCAGTTGGAGTGGACACAGGCCTGCAGGGGAGAGCAGTTAGGAGTGACCAGGCCTGCAGGGGAGGACATTTAGGGGCAAACTGGC
This sequence comes from Antrozous pallidus, assembly GCA_027563665.1. NCBI lineage: Eukaryota > Metazoa > Chordata > Mammalia > Chiroptera > Vespertilionidae > Antrozous > Antrozous pallidus. Next base: position 68,921,932 of record CM050516.1, on the reverse strand, counting down.
TGGCAGGGGAGCAGTTAGGCATCAATCAGGCTGGCAGGGTAGTGGTTAGGGAGTGATTAGGCTGGCAGGCAGGAGTGGTTAGGGGCAATCAGGAAGGCAAGCAGGCGAGCAGTTGAGAGACAGCAGTCCTAGTAGAATTTGGCCTAAATGGACAGTAAGACATATCTCAAGGGGTCCTAGATTGGAGAGGGTGTAGACTGGGCTGAGGGACACCCCCCCCATGTACAAATTTTGTGCACTGGGCCTCTAGTTCTATATAATAAAGAATTCATATGCAAATTGACCCACACACCCTTGCTAAAGATGGCCTCCCCCATATAGTCAAAATGGCCACCACAAGATGGCCGGCAAGGGAGGGTAGTTGGGGGTTACCAGGCCTGCAGGGGAGGGCAGTTTAGGGGGATGAGGCCTGCAGGGGTGGGCAGTTGGATGTAATCTGGCCATCGGGGAAACAGTTAGGCATTGATCAGGCTGGCAGGAGAGTGGTTAGGGGTTGATCAGGCTGGCAGGCAGGTAAGTGGTGGGAGCCAGCAGTCCTGGATTGTGAGAGGGATGTCCCTCTCACATCCCCTGAGGGGTCTCAAATTGGAGAGGGTGCAGGCTGGGCTAAGGGACACACAACTCTGTGCATAAATTTCGTGCACTGGACCTCTAGTATGGTAAATAAATAAACATATAGTTTATTTTAGTTCTGAGAAGGAAATGAGAAGGTGTGCTCTGGTAGAGAATACTGGAGGAATTACTCAAGATTTATGATAAGTACAGCATTTTGTAGATTTTTTTTGTTATCATAAATAAGTCCCTGCTATCTCATTAGTTACCAAAAATGATAACAAAAATCTTAAGGTTAATATAAATATATTTGGCACTGTGTTTAAGTAAACATGCTTTATCAGCATTTACATGAGTTATATGAATATGAGTAAATCATAAATTAACCTTTGCATAACATTTAGAAATATATTTAGAAAAATAGAACATTCAAAACATATGGAATGCTTAACCAAGTAGTGAAAAAAGATATAGAGAACAATATATATATAATAATGGCCTATATTTTCTTTAATGTATACAGAAATATCAGAAATAATGAACTGGCTTTAATTGATTAAATCTTTTAAAATAATTGTAGAAATTGCAAAGGTGGTGAAATATATGGGAAAGCAAGTATACAAAAATACTTAAGTTAGAAGCCTGAGTGAATAATAATGAAGTGAAATCCCATTGGAAATAGAAAGTAAATTGAATTTGCCAATGAACATTTATATCAATTAGCTGCCCACCTGCCTCTCATAAATGTAACAGTACCAGGAAGAGATCAAAAAAGTCACGAAATGTTTCTCATAAAAGTTTATGGAGCAAATCGCGATAATATCCAAGCCTGTATTTTACTGCCAAATATGTCCAGATCTTGGGAAGCTCCCCCAGAGGTGCCTTCTAAGGGAACGTGGTAGAAACTTGCTTTTGAGTACAGGACTCATGTTATTTGGGCTGTCATTTAAACATGGTGGGTTGGAATACAAAAAAATTGTCTTAAAGCAAACTCTATAGCTAATTGTGATATTTGTGACTACTTGGGCTACCTAAAAATACATAAGCACATTGTGTCATTCCCTTTTTCTCACATATTAGACAAATATAAAATTAACTTAAGTGATACATTACAAAGCCAGGTACTTTAGAACCACTTGTGGAAATACTGTGAGTTCTTAACCGCCGTATACTGGGTTTATGAAAGATTATATTTTGGAAAATGTGCACGTGATTGTTAGTTAGAAACATATGTTCTTGTTTGTCGGGGCAGGAAGTTAAGATGAGTTGGCTGGAAACAGAAAAGGGAGGGACTTTTGTTTTTAAATATTTTGCCTTTTGTATCTTTTAAAACCTGTGTCTAGTTTTCATGAAATTAAAACTTAAAAAGAAAAAGAATATTCTGCATTTATTGTTTTTTTGTAATATGGAAACATGTGGCATAATTAGAATTTGCTTCAGTCCAAATCAGCTATTTATTGTCCTTACATGTTAGTTCTAATTATGGCAAATTCTGTTATAGATACCATTAATGAATAAATAAAAAGATTGTTCTAGTGTCAGAAATATATACATTCTTTATAACAATGAAAAATAGATAAATATTACTTTTTAAATGTAAAATAGTAAAAAGTAATATTTCCTTTTCTTATAGTTATTTTATTTATTCATTGTCAAATTTATTTGTTTCAACATTTATAAATAACAAGGTACAGTTTAGGTTGAACACAACTGAAGATATTTTAACTTCTTGGTATTTGTACATAACCTTACTTTTGTTGAATGGCAAATGACATTTTTATTTCAATTTAGTGCTTTAGGCATTAAATATCATATTTAAATTGCTGATAGAAAAGATTAGAACATTTAAAAATTAAACTCAAACATCTGGAAATATTCCAGTGTTAGGAGAATATTTATGTCACTTATTTTCTGTCTTAAGTCACCAATGGTTATTATGAGGCTGCTCATAATTTGTGATTAATTTGGGGGGACTAGTTGATGTCATGGCAGCTCTAAAATTATATTGTAAAGAAATGTCTGCATTTATTTAGCTTGTGAAAATGAAGTCCTTTCCCTCAGTCAGAGAATGTTTGAGGGCCTGCAGTGGAGGAAGGGAAAATTAAGAGGAATCTCAGATGCTTGTATTTTATAATATTTTACCTATATAAAATGAAGACACTTATTCTAGCTATGTTTAGTTCCAATACATTCTTAATTTTTAAGGCTTAAATATGCATATAAGTGTAGGAGACTGCCATCTTCCTAGATAAAAAGTGATACATGCGATACATGCGGCTGAAAAATTATACCGAACCACGTGTAATCCAGGAGTGTTTCCTTCTGGACTTGTCCTAATTTGGTTTACTGCTCCCTGTATGATTCCTTGAGATCATTTGCTCAGAGCGTAAATGAAAATTTGAGTCCATTGCAAATTCTCTGAACAAATGCTTCTAGCCAAGGCAGTGATATAAGTGGAGCCACACATTGGTATCTGTTTCTCAATGTAATAATGAAGTTGTGAAAGTCAGGTGAAACTGGCCCAATAGTGTCATTCTTATAGACCACATCATTCATACACACCATCACACACACACACACACACACACACACACACACACACACACACAACACACACACACACACACACACACACACACACACACACACACACACACGACTTTGCAAAACTGTCTCAAATAAAAGTAACATAACTTATAGGTACTTTATTGATTTCTGAAGTGGATGTGGGTGGGGACCTCATGTTTTTAATCCATTTGTTTTGGAAAGGGTACTACACTTGTGTGGAAGTCATCTTCACCCTGAGGAGACAGGTTGGGTTTTACATGATGGGCGTCTATGCCCCGACCCTGCTGATCGTGGTTCTCTCCTGGCTTTCCTTCTGGATCAACCCGGATGCCAGTGCTGCCAGAGTGCCGCTGGGTAAAGTGCTCCACACTTCCCTCTTGTGTCAAGAATGTGTGATGTCTTGATTGAACTAACTATACAGTCAAGTATTTTGAAATAATTAGTTTGGGAGTTGATGGCAAATTCTTTCTTCCTTTGTTTTGTTTTTTTTTTAACCTCCTTAAAACTTGCCATTAAGGTAGATTTTCTCAATATTTTGGCACTCTAATTAAACTAAGTTTTTTGTTTATTTGTTTGTTTGTTTGTTTGTGTGTCCTTAGGGCATTTTCAACAGTAAATCTATCCTACTTTGACTTGCATAAAATAATTATTAATATGTGATATTCACTGATAATTAAAGTCTAAAATACCAAATAGTGACAAATTTAAAAACAATAACTTTTATAATAATCTTTCCAATAAATGTTTTATACTATCTTATACTCTTTATCAGGGATATAAAATCCTATTTCTTAAAAAAAATGACTAAGCATCACTTTCGTAAACATCAGTTATTATGTACTATATCATCAGCAATGGCAAGAAAGAGTAAGGGCTGGTTATCCACATTCTCCAATTCATTATTTTTAATGTTCTGTGACATGGAAGCACCATTAGCCAGAGTTGAAAATCGTGTCAGTATAGGGATTTAAAGGACTGTGCTTGGGAAGATCATCAAGAGCCTTTCTAATGGGGAAAGGTAATAAATTTCAAAACAAGGGCATTGTAACATGTGTTTGGAGAGTTTTAAATCTTTTCGTGACTGTGTGTATGTGTATGTGCATGCATGTGCATGTTCTGAATATCGCCTAGAACTCACAGGGATAAAAATGTGATATATCTGACTTCTCAGTGAAGTGACTGATTGGTTGCAGAATTTCATTGTTATCTTCCATCAGAAAAGCCTTGTGCAATTCTCCCTGTTCTAACTTATGGGAATAACTAAATGAATTATAAATTTTAAAAGAAGGAAACCAGGAAAGAAGCAATGAAAATGACAACTTTGTCTGAATAAGAAATGTGGAGGTTTATATCTAATAAAAACCACAGAGGCCAAATCTATGTCTTAATAACCAAACATGTAGGAAATTTTATTCTAAGGGTCACGTATCAGTATTGAAGACAATGGCAATTGATAGATTAATTATTGCAGAGGATGAGAATTAACTAGGCAGCATAATGTTCTGGGAATAAAACACCCAAAACTAGACTTAAATTACTAGACTTGTCAAAAACATTATGCATTTCCCCCAAATAGTCAATATTTTTTGGTTTACTATAAATGTTTTACTCTCATGCAATAACACAGGGGTGAGCAAAAGTAGGTTGTTTTGTGTATGTGCCATTGTGGCATTCTTTTGAGTTAACAAAGCAGTTGTAATAATTATAACCTTCATGTCTTTTTCCATATGAACAATTGTAAGCATACTTTTTCCCTGCCCTGTATAAATTGAAATGTCAGTACATGTATACTATGGACTAATACTCAGCCATAAGAAAAGATAAAATACTACCATTTGTGGCAACACAGTAAGTCAGTCAGAAAAAGCTTGAATGCTATGATTTCACTCATATGTGGGACATGAAACTGAAACTTATAGGCACAGAAAACAGTATGGTGGTTACCAGAGGGAAAGGGCTGGGAGGGGTAGTAAAGGGTAAAAAGGACCAAATATGCCGTGATAGAAGAAGATTTGACTTTGAGTAGTGAGCATACACAACAGCCTACAGATGATGTATCATAGAAATATGCACTTGAAACATATGTGAATTTGTTGCCCAGTGCCACCCCAATAAAATGAATGAAAAATAAAATATAAAGAAATGTCTGGCTCTCAAGGGTACTGTGAAGTTAGCTTTCCATGTACCGTTAATATTACATATAGTAGAATTTCATTCTTTCCTTTAAAACTGGGATCATCTGTTTTCTCTAAAATAATTAGGAATGTTCTCTACTTTGTCTTTTCTATTACATTAAAAAAAATGTGACCTTATCAGAAAATTGCTTTATATGTGCTATTTTTTTTCTGAGTTAGCTGTTCATGAGATCAAACTCAACTCTGTAACTGTCTAAAATAATGCTTAAAAATGGAATAAGCTTTGTAGCTTCTTCGGAGATACTATAGAAAAGTTTTAGACAGCTTCAATATTTAAACCAGTTCCAAAATGTGTTTTTTATATCTCAGTTTAAATTCCTATTTCTTTGTTTAAAGTACTGAGTATTTACAAACATTCCTAACCACATTTAATAATGCTGACATAAAAAGTCTGTATATATTATTTCTTCTACTCTTTGTGCTTTAAAGGGATCTGATGAATTGTTCATGGGTCTCTGGAAGTTATTGGAAAGGGAGTTAGTCAAATGTCCTGATTGAAAGAAATTTTTTCACAGGGCTAAATAGCAATTTTAATTCCCACTTCTGTTTCTATAGGTATATTTTCAGTACTCAGCTTGGCCTCTGAGTGCACAACCCTTGCTGCTGAACTTCCCAAAGTCTCCTACGTGAAGGCTCTTGATGTATGGCTCATTTCTTGTCTTCTCTTTGGGTTTGCTTCCCTTGTGGAGTATGCTGTTGTCCAGGTGATGCTAAATAACCCCAAACGAGTTGAAGCAGAAAAAGCCAGAATTGCTAAGGCTGAGCAAGCAGAAGGAAAAGGTGGAAATGCGGCTAAAAAGAATACTGTGAATGGTACAGGGACTCCGGTTCACATTAGCACTTTGCAGGTAAGAATGAAATTATTCAACCAGATGATTTCCCCCATCAAGGCTCTCTAAGTGCAAGGAGAGAGATACTGTTCTGTGAATGTAAAGGTTTGATTGAATTGGTATTCACTCATTTTTTCTCATTGATGAAAAGAAACTAAGCACAACATACTTTTCAGAAAACATGTAGGTCACATACTAATTAAGAATAAAAGCCCAACACCTTATCACATTTTTGGTGGACTTCCCACTGAGTTTAATGATGTATCTCTGCTTTGATGGTCCCCATCCCATGTGGAGGTCTTGTCAGAACTACAGACCTCCTTACAAACATTTCTCATTTGTAAGCTTTAGTGAAAGGCCAGAGGACTGTTGGGGAAGCAGCACCCTTCTAGTTACAGTGAAAACTTAGGGAAGCTATGCTCTTGATTAAATCCCCTACGTTTAACATCAATTTAGAGTTTCACACAGAACATGACAGGTAGACTACTTATTGAGTGCCTGGATCATAGAGAAACTAGCTCATAGTTTGAGATCTGTCCAGCCTAGAGGTGAGTACCTGGAGAACTGGACAGGTTTTAACTCTTTCACGTTGTCTTATACTTGACTAGTGACCAGGTGCATGAAATTCGTGCATGGTGGGGGGGTTCTCTCAGCCCAGCCTGCCCCTTCTCACAGACTGGGAACCCTCAGGAGATGTCCTACTGATGGCTGAGGCCTGCTCTCCATCAGTCTGGCCACCCTCTGTGGGAGGTGACCAGGCTGATCAAGGGAAGGTGCCAGCCCCATTACCCTGTTGCTGCAGCCACTGCCAGCCACTGCAGCTGCCAAGGTATTTTCATCAACACAAACTACAGTCCCTTCACTGTGAAAAAATGACAACTTTCTAACTTTCTTTAGACATTTTCAAGATGTGTCTTCCATAGGATATTACATTTCTTTTTTTCTTTTCTTTTCTTTTTTTTTTTTTTTTTTTGTCCTCACCTGAGGATATGTTTCCATTGATTTTTATAGAGTGTGGAAGAGACGGGGAGAGACAGAGAGAAACATCAATGTGAGAGAGACACTTTGGTTGCCTCCTGCATGAGCCCTGACCTGGGCCCTGGCCAGGGAGGAGCCTATAACTTAGACACATGCTCTTGATTAGAATCAAACCTGGACCCTGCGGTCAGCAAGCGGAGGCTCTATCCACTGAGCCAAAGCAACTAGGGCAGGATATGACATTTCTTAGCCCCTCCAGCAGTGGACCTTCGTTTTTTCCTCCAGGAGTGTGATGGAAAAACCCTTGATCACCTTCTTGATTCTTGTAACCCAAGTTACCAAGAACACTGCAAGTGGTGGTGTATAAGAGCTTAGCCAATGAGTGGTCAGAAAAGGTGTTTATGCTGGAACTGGTTTGGCTCAGTTGATAGACTGTGGGCCTGCAGACTGAAGGGCCCCAGGTTTGATTCCTATTAAGGGCATCTACTTTGGTTGGAAGCACATGCCCAGAGGGGAGTGTGCAGGAGGCAGCTAATTGATGTATCTCTCTCATCGATGTTTCCAACTGTCTCTCTCTCTCCCCATATTTTCATAAAATATATATATTTTTAAAATGGTGTTTCCTCTGCAGCTCATGAAGCCCCTGCATTGTATTCACTGGGCTAGGTGGGTGTGCCTGCCACCTGGTGGTGGCCACTGGAGTCTTTGCACACCCCAGAAACTGGCAGCCAGCCCCCCTCATCATGGGCGCTGGGCTGGGGGCATGGACTCAAACCGCTGCTTGGTGCCAGAGCAGCTGGGGGCAGGTTGGGAATATCCCTGTCTCCTAATGCCTCAGATGGATGCCAGCAGCCAACCTTGTCATAGGCACCAGGCCGAGGGGTATGCAGGGACTCCGGGGCCACACACAGGGGCAGCCACCAGGGTCTCTGCATGCTCAAAAGGCAGCAGCCAGCTCCCTGTTGTGGGCGCCAGGCTGGGGGCATGTACCCTAACTGCCGCTTGGGACCAGAGCAAGCACAAGAGGCTGGGGGTGGGGCGGGAACATCCCTGTCTCTAATGTCCTGGAGGGACACCAGCAGCCAGCCCTGTCTTGGGCACCCGGCTGGGGCATGGACCCAAACTGCCAGTTGGCACCAAACCAAGCACCAGTAGCTGGGACCTGGGCGGGAATGCGGGAATGTTCTGCCCTGCTCCCAGCCACTTGGCTGCTGCTTGGTTGTTGCAGGCATAGTCCAGCAATGGCTTGGGGTGTTCTGGGACTCCTGCCACTCAAGGCCTAAGTGTGGGCCTATGGGTCTACAGGTTAGGAGCGTCCTGGGTCCCAAGTATGTTCCTGGGACCCAGGCCTCTCGGCGCCTGAGTATGCAAAGTAACCACCATCTTTGTTGGGTTTATTTGTATTTTGCCTCTGATTGGCTTGTGGGCATGGCTTATGCGTGTAGTGAGGTACGGTCAATTTGCATGTTACTCTTTTATTAGTTAGGATTATAGGTCTAAGAATAGTGGTTGATGTTTATAGGTTCAGGTTTGATAAATCCTGTAGCAATAGGCTGCTTCATGAATTAGGATAGTGTCCCCAAAGTGTCTCTAATTGATGTCTTTTGGTTGGGAAGACTAATAAACCAGTAGATGATTTCCAATGAGCTTAGCATGGAAGATTCCTCAAGATACTATTGGTACACTGCATCCTAAAACCTTAAAACTTTTGCTTGCTCTGTTTTCTGTCCCCATACTACTCAGTTTGTTGGCCACTCCCCTAAGTTAGACAAGTATGCTACATACATATTTTATGTCCAAAAGCAAGCAAACAATTCTTATGTGATGCTGCCAACTCACTTTGTGAGACTACAACTAAGACTTCTGCAAATTATTAGTTGCTATATTGCAGGACATTTCCTCAGACCTTATAAGTCTTTAACACCCTAATCATTTTCATGGAGAATAACATTTTCATTAATGCAGAGCTATGATGGCCTTAAAGAAGTAATGTCTTTGTCCAACTAGTGTGGCTCAGTGGTTGAATGTCAATTCATGAACCTAGAGGTTACCTATTCGATTCCTGGTCAGGGTACATGCCCAGGTTGTGGATACTTGGCAACTGACTGTTGTATCTCTCTCATCAATGTTTCTATCTATCCTTCTCCCTTCTTCTCTCTTTAAAATAAATAAAGACATATTTTTTAAAAAGAAATAATGTATTTGACATATCTTACCTGCCCATTTACATCTCCCAATCTTACCACTTTCTCATATCTCCAACCAGCTAATCTTCACACCCTCTAACTTGGATCTCGGTGAAGAGATCTGGAGATAGAAAGCAAAGATGTCTTATAGAGCAGGTGCTTGATTTCCAGTAGTGCCATGATCAGCTCCATTCTCTAGTGCAGTGGTCGGCAAATCACGGATCGCGAGCCACATGTGGCTCTTTGGCCCCTTGAGTATGGCTCTTCCACAAAATACCACGGCCTGGGTGAATCTATTTGGAAGAAGTGGTGTTAGAAGAAGTTTACGTTTAAAATATTTGGCTCTCAAAAAAATTTTCAATCGTTGTACTGTTGATATTTGGCTGTGTTGACTAAAGAGTTTGCCAACTACTGCTCTAGTGTGTGGCAAGGCTTCTGTAACTGCAGAAATTCTCTAGTAACACAGAATACCAATGTGCAGATGAGCTTGGAATCTTAATACATTCCGTGAAGTGGGGTATTGAGGGAAGGAGACACATGAGAACCAGATTTCCAGAGTACTGTAGAACATATCAAGATGATTTATAAACATAAATATGAAAAATAAATAGGACCCCGAATATTAGACTGAGTTATATTATTTTAAATTCAGTTTTTAAGCATTGAAATAATTACCCAATGAATAAAAGTTCAATATGCTTAATAACTTCTGTATTTTAATCCTCTGTGTTTTCTGTTGCTAATAAGAACAAACCTATCTGGATTCTGAAATTGCTGTGACATTTTACTACAAAAGTAATAGAGTCTGATGCTTAGAAAGTTTAAACCTTGACCATAAATTCTAATATCCAGATGTAAATATAAACTACTTTTATTTTATACAGGCCAAAATGCAATTTCCAAAATTAATATTGTAACTATGTGATGTTTGTATCATCAGACAGGCTACAAAATGAGACTATGTATTCAAAAATTACTTAGCTTTAATGTAAGCATCAAACTTACAGTAAATGTGTGATATAAATTTGTAAGATTGTTGCACACTGACACATGAAAAGAAGTATAAAAAGAAAATTAAACAATTTTTACCTTTTTAATTTAGTACTTTTGGTTTCAAAATATATTTGTTCTAGTGTATTTTGCTTTCAGAACATAAGCTTTTGCTAAGTAATTTCAATCAGGTATGTCATTTATTTTTAGACAGAATAACAATATTAATTAATGGAAACATAACAGAATTTGGGTCATAGAAAATATTTAATGCTGATTTTTAAAAATTGATTTCAGAAAGGAAGGGGGAGGGAGAGAGATATAGAAACATCAATGATAAGAGAGAATCATTGATCGGATGCCTCCTGCATGCCCCCTACTGTAGATCAAGCCTGCAACCTGGGCATGTGCTCTGAACAGGAATCAAACTGTGACCTTCTGGTTCAGAGTTTGATGCTTTAACACTGTGGAACACCAGCTGGTCTAATGCTGATTTTTTAATAATGCTCTTGCTAAGAAACATAATGATAAAAAAAGTTAAGAAAGATCAGTGATAATTTAACCTAGCTTTTAGTAAGAAGTTTTCATTATTTTATAATTTTGACTACCTGGATCAGATAATGGCATAATTATCCTATAAAATAAAGAAGGGATATGCTAATTGACACTCACACCCTTGCAAAGATGGAGGTGCCCACAGGCAATAAGGAAGGAATATGTTAATTAACTGCCCTGCCCCCCAAAATGGTGGCACCCACAGTCAATAAGAAGGGAATATGCTAATTGAATGCCCCACCCTCAAAGATGGAGACATCCAGAGCTACAAGATGGCAGCACCCAGGCCCCTCAGCCCCACTGGGGCAGCAGGCATGCCTGCCTCCAGAGTCTCCCAATCCCCTCAGCCCCCCAGCCACTCAGGCCTGGCCCGAGGTGCAGGCAAGCCTCAAATGGTGGCTGCCTAGCTGCCTAGGGTTGGCAGTGGCAACAGCAAAGGTGTTATGGGGGCATTGCCTTCTCCTGATTGCCCCGTCACCTCTTGGCCCTGAGGGCTCCCAGACTGTGAGGGGGGCAGGCCAGTCTGAGGGCCCCTCACTCCAATGAATGAATTTTCGTGCACCGGGCCTCTAGTTCATTTATAATTGCCAAGTTTTTCCTCCCTAAATTTTATACTTCCTCAGCTGTTCCAATATTTTGGTTACTAATTTGTTGACTCATGTATTTCTTTTTTATTTAATAAATACAGTTAAGAACCGACTATTGTCAATATCATCTTGTCCTTAATACCTAGTATATGCTATTTACAACAAAGGTATCCTATCTAATAAAAAATTAATATGCAAATTGACCTTATCTCTGCTATACCCACAAGCCACACCCACCAGCCAATCAAGAGAGAGTATGTAAATTAACCCAGCCAAGATGGCTCGACCCATGGAACTGCAGCAAGCAGTAGGCTTGGGTTTCTTGAGCAATGGAAGAAGCCAAGCTTCCCTGCTACCCTGGGCGGCCCAAGCCTACACTCAAGGCTACAAAGTTTCAGTTATGGAAGATAAATAAACCATAGACATCAGGACTTCCATTTGTGTCACTGGGTGGCATGGCCAGTCTGCAAACCACCAGAGGCTCCTCGAACAGGCTGCCCCATGCCCCAAGGGAACCCTACCCTGACCTGGGACACCCTTCAGGGCAAACCAGCTGGATCCCACACCTGCACCAGGCCTCTATCCTAGCTAATAAAAGATTAATATGCAAATTGACCATCACTCTAACACACAAGATGGCTGTCCCCATGTGGTCAAAGATGGCTGCCCCCATGTGGACACAAGATGACTGTGACAAGGTGGCCAGCAGGGGAGGACAGTTGGGAGGGACCAGGCTTGCAAGGGAGGACAGTTGGGGGTGATCAAGCCTGCAGGGAGGGGCAGTTAGGGGTGACCAGGCTGGCAGAGGGGGGCAGTTAGGGTCAAAGAGGCTGGCAAGGGAGCAGTTAGGCATAAATCAGGCTGGTAGGAGAGAGGTTAGGGGGTGATCAGGCTGGCAGGCAGAAGTGGTTAGGGGCAATCAGGAAGGCAAGCAGGCAAGCAGTTGGGAGCCAGCAGTCCTGGATTGTGAGAGGGATGTCTGACTGCCCTTGAGGGGTACCAGATTGGAGAGGGTATGGGCTGGACTGAGGAACACACTTTCCCATTTTGTGCACCAGGCCTCTAGTTTTGAATACAAGACAAAAAAGTATTCATGTCTATGGATTTGAATAAATTCATATATAAAGTTGCTGTTCATACATGAATACAATAGTTGTTTATAGGAATGGTGTGTTTTTAAACTTAAATGCTAATTTAAATTTTGTGTAATATATAGAGTTTATTCATTTTGAGCATATTTTTATCTTCTGTGGAAATAGCATAATCTATCACATTGAAATTATGCCTAAGTCTTTTGTTCAAGAAACATCATAAAAGGTGATTTGCTATTAAATGTGTATAAACACAGACTGAAAAGGGATCAGAAGGAAAATCTCAGAGGGTAAAATTTTAAACATTAGGTAGTTTTAAATCTGCGTTATTTTTTTTTTTTTACTAGAGGCCCAGTGCATGAAAATTCATGCACTGGAGAGGGGATCTCTCAGCCCGGCCTGCCCCCTCTCACATTCCGGGAGCCCTCAGGGGCAGGTGGCAACCCGGCGATCAGAGAAGGTAACACACCATCATAGCTCTGCTGCTGCCACTGCTGGCAGTGCAAGCCTCAGCCGGCCATGGTTACCTGCACCTCAGGCCGGCCCTGGGAAGCTGGGTAGCTGCCACCTGAGGCTTGCCTGCACCTTGGGCATCAACTGGGCAGCTGCCATCTGAGGCTTGCCTCCACCTCAGGCCAGCCCTGGGCAGCTGGGTGGCTTAGGGGACTGGGGGACTCTGGATGCAGGCACTCAGAGCAGCTGGACCCACCTGGCCATGCTACATGCCTGCTGCCCTGGCAGGGCTGAGGGGACTGGATGCCACCATCTTGTGGCTGTGGGCACCCCCATATTTGAGGGTGTGGCAGTCAATTAGCATATTCCCTTCCTATTGTCTGTGGGTGCTGCCATCTTTGTGAGGGCATGACAGTCAATTAAAATATTCCCTCTTTATTAGATAGTTTTTTTATAGTTTCATTATTATACTGCCTCATTTTTGCTGCCAGTAATTTTGAGCAATGACAAGTTTATATGAAAGTGAGACCCATATGAGAAAATAATGAGAAATTATAAATTGGAGATTAATATAATCAAGATCACTATTAAGAATGTGTTAATAACTAGGGTTACTGTTTCATTTATAAGCACTTTTCTGAGTTCCTCTTCCTGTGATAATTGTTTAAAATAGTGTTTATATTATAAACTATTTTATACTTTTATGTACATATAAATGATACATATGTATAGAGAGTAATTAAAAAAAGAAAGTTGCCTGTTTAAAATCTCTGATGAAAGAGATAAGATTATATCAGCCAATTTGTTAATGAATCATGAGCTATTTAAGGAACCTGACAACTTCTCAGTAGGAAACCTAATCTTACCTTATTTAGTTGTGTCATATCATTAAAAATTACTTCTGTAGTAGATAGAGGTTCTCTCCACCAATACGCGCACACACACACACACACACACACACACACACACACACTGATCTCAAATATATCTCTGGAAAATGTTTTAACAAAATAAATAGTTAAAATTTTAGTATAACCAAATTGAAGCTTTCTCAAGTGCTTTATATGCTCAATGTTAACATTGAAGAAATCATTCTTCTCTTACTGACATGTTTACTACATTTAAATATATTTCTGAATAAATATTCTATGCCTACATTGGAATAAACTATATAGATAAAATTCTAACATCATTAAAATTGCTGGAAGACTATAAGAATGTTTATGTAAATATGTTTATGTAAATAAAAATAATTAAAATTATATACAAATTAAAAAATTTGAATTATTTTTGTATGATAAGTCATATCAATTTGGCTTCTTGTTATTTACAGATACAAAAGCCACATATAAAATATGATTTATAGTAAATGCATTTCTATAGTAAATTCATGTGGCCTTTTCTTTGTAAAAAATAAAAATAACTGATAAGAAGTCACACTTTCTAAATCTAAAGCTAGAGTTCTTCTTTGTTCTGATGAGTGGAACTAAAGTAGAGTTATTGCATCTAAAGCTTTTAGAGTGGAGAATTCCAAAGGGAAAAAGTATCAGATATCCACTGTGTCCCAGATTTTGAAGACTGCTTTAATAGTTTGAGGATAATGCAAAGATTTGGTATGTAGAGTCTGTTCTCAATTTGTCTTCCAATTAAGGTAATTATGTACTCTTTACAAAAACTCACTGATACATGCTGAGACCTATACATTCCTCAAACAGCCCTGGAAACCTAAACCTTTAAATGTGGTCTTCTGCAGAATAATCTCTGTAGAATACAATCTGGGTAAAATATGCACAATTTCTTCAGGCTCTCTGAGTGTGGTTTGCTAATTCAACTGTAGCCAACAAGTTAGGAATTCCTTTCATTAGCAAAACTGTGGTTCATGATAGTTGGGACCATCTTTTAGTTCTTATTTGTGAGTGTGGTTTAGAAACAACAATGTCTCATTGGCGTGATAAATACCTTTATCATTTATAAACTACCCTATTTGGGTAGCTTACCCAGTGGTCAGCAAACTCATTAGTCAACAAAGCCAAATATCAACAGCACAATGATTGAAACTTCTTTTGAGAGCCAAATTTTTTAAACTTAAACTTCTTCTAACGTCACTTCTTCAAAATAGACTTGTCCCGGCCATGGTATTTTGTGAAAGAGCCACACTCAAGGGCCAAAGAGCCACATGTGGCTCATGAGCCTCAGTTTGCCGACCACTGGTTTAATCAGTTGTCTATTATATCTGATTTTTAAAATATTCTTTTGAAGAGATGTGTTTTATAAATAAAATATTCTAAATACACTCTGTGTTTAATTTTTATTTCCAGGTTGGTGAGAACAGATGCAAAAAAGTTTGTACTTCTAAGTCTGACCTGAGATCTAATGATTTCAGCATTGTGGGAAGCTTACCAAGAGATTTTGAATTATCCAATTATGACTGCTATGGGAAACCTATCGAAGTCAACAATGGACTTGGGAAATCTCAGGCAAAGAGCAACAAGAAGCCTCCCCCTGCCAAACCCGTTATTCCAACAGCAGCAAAGAGAATTGACCTTTATGCAAGAGCATTGTTTCCTTTCTGCTTCTTGTTCTTCAATGTTATATATTGGTCTATATATTTATGATACATTTTCCCATTTCTATAAAAAATCCCATTTCATTGTGACCAACCTCACTCATCAATGCCAATCTATGAAAATACATTGCATTTGGATGACATTTGATTGTAAAAAAAATGTGGCACCTTAATTTTGAATGGCAGCATGGTCTTGTTACATCTGTGCTCTGAAAATGATGTATATATGTATAGCAAACATATTGCGTTAGGAATAAACTAAGGGTAAGAATACTACATAAAATAAAATTCAAATAATTCTCTGCAGTTAGTGTAAATTGCAAATACTTAAGATAATTCTGATAAAATGACATGCACGCTGAATCCTGTTATGATCACCATTCTAAAATATGTAGTATTTCAAATTTCCTTCCTTGTAACTTTCAGAGAAAGCCTTCATATTCTTATATAATTTTTGATGGTTTTAGCACAAATTAAGCAAAGTTATATTACATATTGTTTAAACTTTGTAAGTAGAGGCATATCAGCTATAATTATGTGGGCTCTGTGGAGAAATAAAGTTTAGAAATTTACTAATTTGTAAAATCAGCTCATTTTAAAGTGTGTCTGTGTTGTCAAAAGGCCAGATAATAAAACACAGTAAGCATTTTTGAAGCAAAGAGATATCTGAATTTATGTAAATATACTGAATTCTGGCTTCTGATAAGATAAAAATAAAGGATAGATACATTGATTAAATATTTCTGATAAGAGAAATTCTATTTAATCCACATTAAAACATAAATATATTTTCACGGACTTCTATTTGTTGGTACAGAGTGTACACAATAATTGTGCCTTACAAAGAGTGACATCTATTTTAAATTGGTATATAGCAAAGGATATGTGATTTTGCATCATATTTAAGAAATTAAGAGGAAAATACCCTATTACTGAAGTAATTTGAGTTGAGGTAGCCGGGTTGGGCGGAGCCCATAATCATTTAAGACTTAACTTATTTTATTAAAATGCTTACATATTTTTAAGTAAAATTAAAATTTTTTTCTTAATTCATTTATTTTTTCTGCATTTATTTAAATATGATTTTTAAATTTGTCACAAAAGTTAAAGATTAGGTAAATATTTTTGTTTATGTTAGGCATGACTTCTCTGTATGTCCTTCTTTGCTAAAAGTCTAGACTACTAATATTTAGTTAGTTCATCTTGTTCCAAACTGAAAATAAGAACTTTGTAGTCTCTAAGACTCCCATTTCCTAGTAATATCACAGTACCTTTTTATTTCTTCAGCTTTATTCTAAACTGAAATTAGAATGATCAGTAATTCACATAATATAAATATAAGACCACATAAATATATTTATTTGGAGAGTTTTGTTTTTATGGCCAATTCTATAATAAAATGTGTTTAAGTATTTTTTATATAAATTGTGATATATAATTTAATGTTATTTTATTGAAGACTTTAATAGTTGTTTGTAATGCTTTTCTTCCAAACCTGTGTATTTATTTGGTGTTGGTTGTTACTTTTTCTTTTTCATTTCTAGATTTCATTTATTTGGGGCCTCTCTCTTTTTTTTCTTAATGAGTCTGCTTCAAAAGTTTGTTTAGCATCTTTCATAAAATCAGATCTTGGTTTCATTAATCACTTGTATTGGTTTTTTTTAGTCTATTTCATGTATTCCTTCTCTGAACTTTATTATTTTCTTTCTTCTACTAACTTTGGGCTTTGTTTGTTGTTCTTTTTCTAGTTCCGTAAGCATAAAGTTAGGTTGTTTGAGATTTTTCTTGTTTCTTGAGGTAGGCCTGCGGTGCTATGAATTTCCCTCTTAGTTTGCTTTCACTATGCCCCACACATTTGGGGTTGTGTTCTCATTTTCATTTGTTGCAAGGTAACTTTTGATTTCTTCCTTAGTAACATGTTATTTATCCTCCGTGTCTTTGTTTTTTCAGTTGTTTTCCCCTGTGATTGATTTCTAGTTTCATACAATTGTGGTCAGAAAAGATGATTAATCTGACTTCACTCTTCTTAAATTTATTGAAACTTGTTTCGTGGCCTTACATGTAGTCTATCCTAGAAAATATTCCATGTACACTTGAAAAGAATGTATATTATAGTGTTTTGGGGTGAGATGCTCTGAAAATATCAATTAAATCCTTTTGATCTAGTGTTTCATTTAAGGCTGCTGTTTCCTTGTTGCTTTTCTGTCTGGAAGATCTTTCCATTGATGTCAGTGGAGTCATAAAATCCCCTACTATGACTACAGAACTGTTGGTCCCTTCCTTTATGTCCACCAACATTTGCTTTACATGTTTATGTGCTCTTATGTTGGGTGCTTAAATGTGCTCAAGAGTTATATCCTCTTATTGGATTGCTCCCTTTATCATTACATAATGTTCTTCTTTGTCTCTTACTATAGTCTTTGTTTTAAAGTCTATTTGTGAGATATAAGTATTGCTATTCCAGCTTTTATTTTATTTTCTTTTGCATGAAACATCTTTTTCCATCCATTTACTTTTAGTCTATGTGTACCTCTCATTCTGAGGTGGGTCTCTTACAGACAGTATATATGAGTTTTGTTTTCTTATCCATTCAGCTCCCTATGCCTTTTGATTGAAGCATTTAAACCATTTACATTTAAAGTGATTATCGATAGGTATGTAATATTGACATTTTACTCTTTTAACCATGTTTCCTGTTTGTTTGGGTTTTTTTGTTTTGTTTTTTTCTTCAAGAGGTACGTTTAACATTTCTGTTGTGATAGTAACAAGTAAAAATCTCCTTCATTTTTTTTCTTTAACATTACTGGTTTGATAGTAAAAAAAAAAAAAAAAAAAAAAAACCTCCTTTAGATTTTCCCTGTCTTAGAAGCTCTTAATTTCCCCTTCTATTTTATAAAATAGCCTTGCAATAGCCAAGGTTTGATAGCAGCCCAAGTGCCAATCAGTCGAAGAGTAGATTAAAAAAGCTGATATATTTACACAATGGAATACTATTCAGCCATGGCAAAGAAGGAAATATTACCTTTGGTGACAACTTAGATGGACCTGGAGAGTTTTATGCTAAGTGAAAT
Source organism: Antrozous pallidus (assembly GCA_027563665.1). Taxonomy (NCBI): domain Eukaryota; kingdom Metazoa; phylum Chordata; class Mammalia; order Chiroptera; family Vespertilionidae; genus Antrozous; species Antrozous pallidus. The sequence goes on along the minus strand of CM050516.1, from coordinate 68,903,310 downwards.
ATGCCAGTCAGAGAAGGACAAGTATCATGTGATTTCAATATGTGGAATCTAATGAACAAAATAACCAACCAAACAAAATTGCAACAGATTCATGAATACAGAGAACAGACTGACCGCTGTCACAGAGAGTTAAGCAGGTTTGGGAGTTTGGTGAAGAATGTCAAGGGATTAAGCAAAGAAAAAAAACTCAGACACAGACAACAGTATGATGATTACCAGAACAAAATGGGGGTGAGAGAGATAGAAAAAGTTAAAGCTGGGATTAATGATGATAGAAGGAGTAAAAATATTTTACAGACTTACTTGTAACTAATATTAATGGACAATATGGATGTAATATTCAAGGTTTGTTATACTCTTAGTGTGTGTAAGTACATAAAAATGATATTTTATGTTTTTATGCATTGTGCATTCTCTCTACATATACATACATGGTTTACATATGCATACATGTTATTTTACTCTTCCTTAACCAGTAAGAACAATGAGAAAATTAATGAATCCCATTTCAGTTAAAATTTCTATACTACAACTAATAAGTGCATTCTTAATTGTCATAAGTATTTTTAAATTTCTCAAACCTCACATATCACACCCAAAACAGTCCTTTCTAAGCCTTCTCAGAGTTGATTACTAAACAAAAGAAATGTAAATCAGTAAATCCTTATTAGGTATTTAATATGTTAAAGACTTTGTGTTACCCAAAATTATAAAGAGGAGTAAAATATAAGTCTCATTCTTAAGTAACAATCATTATAGTATTTTGCATATTTATGCTCAATATACAAATCACTACAATATAAATCAGAATATAATGCATATTTAAAAGCATAAGAAAGAACAAACTAAATCCATTATCTGTCTAAAAGAAAAACACCTGTCTTAAAGAAAAATGAATAAGAAATACATCAGCCCTAGCCAGCTTGGCTCAGTGGATAGAGCATTGGCCTGGGGACTGAAAGGTTGTTGGTTCAATTCTAGTCAAGGGCATATGTCTGAGTTGTGGGCTGGATCCCCAGTAGGGGCATGCAGAAGACAGCTGACCAAATGATTCATCATTGATGTTTCTATATCTCTCTCCTTTTCCTTCCTCTCTGAAATCAATAGAAAATAAAATAAAAATTTTAAAAGTAATACTTCAATAAAGGTAAATAAAGGTCATTTTACTATAAGTCATACAACTTTGAATCTAGATGCTAATTAAATGGAAAAAAACATGAATTTTAAAGAGTAGAAATATTATAATAGAAAATATTAAAGCACTATATGAATTTTTTTCCTAGTTAATGGAAATAATGAGCAGGAAAGCAAATTTTTTCTTAGCTGATGATGTAAGGCATTTTACCTAATGTTTGTTTCTTAACTAAAACTCCCATCTGATCATAATCCTATAATTTACAAGAATTTTTAGTAAATCCCAAATTGCAGCCTGAGGCAATTGCAGTTCAACTAATATCATTCATAGCAAGGCAGCCAAAAAGAAGCAGAGCCGTCCATGGTGTAACAAGAATTCAAACTATAGGTCCTTTCTCAATTACCTCATCCAACAGGGATTTTATTAGTCAGTTAGCATTGCCTCACTCTGTGGCATGGTTGACACATAACAGAAACAGCTTTTTGTGAAATGCTAATCAAAATGAAGATGCAAATAATTTTAGCTTTTGAAAAGCTCAGCTCAGCTTATTGTATATTCTCATAGATATTCTTTTAAATGTTTATTAGAGGTGGAAATGTAGAAGAAAGAAAATGGCATTGACCAATAGTAAACATCATTTGCTTCAATCCCATGCCATCTAGATTTTAGAAATCTCTTCCTTAGGACACCAATTAGGCACACAATGGCAGCATCTTATCTGCTTGCTTTACTAACAAAAGTAAGCTTTAAAAAAAATCTAAGTCAGAATCTACAGGCTTGTCGGCTACAAAGATGATCTTTGACTTATTAGCTGAGAGAATATTATATGGAACTCATTACAGGGGAATACCTAATAAATTCTGCCTTGGACTATTAGAAAGCCTCTTTCTAAACACAGCTGCACTTTTCTGGTTCATTCATTTGTATAGTCAAAAGCTCTTTCATTAAAAAATCACTAGTTTCCAATCAATCCACTGGCATTTTGGAAGCTTTCAAATTTCTAGATGAAGTAATTTAAATATCTAAATAAAAATGTTAAAATTTCTCAGTAATATATGTAGTACACATATTAAATGAAAATAAGGTAAGGTTCTAAAATAAATCCAAAGACAATATCATATGTAAACACATAGGAAGGCAGGCGAGGGTAGTAGAAACCCCCTTGGATCAGAATAGTGGTACTTGAGTTATAGTTCTGGGTATGCTGTTTACAACTTGCAAACTTTCTAAACAATCCTTTGCTCTGTTACCATATTTTAAAGAGGGAATAAAAATAAGACAAGATTTACCAATTAGAATATGTAAGTCTGTCTTTCATAGTGGTTACAAGCAAGGACTTGGAAAGATAGTCTAGGCTAGAGTCCACTTAGCGTAAATCTTGAAAAATTATTTTACATCTGTGAATCACAATTTCCCCATTATTATATGAATAATAATGACAATCTCATAACATTACTGTGAGGATTTAATGTATTATTAAATGTAAAGTTCTTAGCAAAGTTTCTAGCACATAGTAAGTATACAATAAATTACAATTATTATCTCATTTTACCTCTTATTACTACACTATTTCTAGCACTAAAATTACTTTTAATGATGTTTAAGTTTTTCAAAAAATTTAAATTAATTTTTGGTGTTAGGCTAGAAAATACACTGACATTTTGATAACAGTTGCATATAACTTCTGCCCTTCAGGTTTCTCAGCATCCATCATCATTAACATTGATTTAGAATATAAAGTAATTTAAAGATAAGAGCATTAACAGGAACTATAAATTGCACATTGAAATATTCTTCAAGTGAATAAAGGAGTCTTTGGAAAATTTACTGAAATATACATAATTTAAAAATTAGGTTGCAGGTAATATATTAATGCCCCAAATTCCTAATCCACATATTTAAGGATCATGTTTTACATTTATTCTATAAAAAGAAAACTGAATAAATGAAAATATTTTAAATTTTAAAAAGAGAATAAGGAGAACAATTTTCTAGATGTGTAAAACATGCTGTATAAATTGAGCTCAATCTCTTATAACTCACACATGCATAATACTTATAAAATATAATTAATGCTAATAATGATTACCCTGGGAAACTGCATGATTCTGAAACTGAAGAAATGCTAAATTATGTTCAGTATAATTGTAGTGCTAATGCATTTTGTTATATTCTAATTCTGTGAAGATAGATAATCCAACTACTGAACAGAATGGTTATTCCCAATTAATCAAAATACCAAAATAACCTGATTCTGTATAAATAATAACATGCATGTATGAAGTACTATATGTGTGTAAATAGGTATAGGTGAATACACACACACACACATATGTATTTGAATATATATATATATATATATATATAATAAAATTAATTGGTGCTTTATTTGCAATTAAGAGACATTATATTTTTGCACTTTAGAAGTCCTGTAGGGTACCTATTTTATGTATACAAGGGACAATTTCACATTAAGGTTATATTAGGAGCTCTTTGAGAGAAGGCTTATTTAAAGATCAAATAAAATGTGTGTGCTAATTGATATGAACCAGATGGCCCCCAGAGAAAAACAGTCTCAACAGATTGTTCCATTTATTTAATTGTATGCTATTCATTGAGAAACACCCTCATTCTTGTACATAACCCAGGTTTATTCTGACCCCACCTCAAAAAATGAACTACACCCTGCCCTTCCCTACCAGTCTATACATCAAGAACAACTCTTGTTTTCTGCATAACAAATGGATCTGAAAGGAAACACACCCAGTCGCCTCCTTACTCATTTAGTATAGTTCTTTTGCATTTACACATAATACAGACTAAATCTAACTCCTTCCACATAGGCCAAGCCACTCTTGTTCTTCATGGGATATTGGCAACTGCACAATATCCTATCTTAGTGCCTATTCATGAGCCATCATCCTTGATCACAGCTAAATCCCAACTCTTTCTATCTTTGCATTTTTCCACTCCATGATGCAACCCTCCCCTGGTTCCCTTCTTTCCATTTGTTTCATCAGTGCCCTCTGAAATTCCCTCTCTGTTATAAATGAAACTTCACACCCTTAAGCTTTATGTACTTCATTCCTTCCCCTGCCATGCCTGTACTCAATCAGAACTCGCCAAAGAACTCTGCTAGTCAGATATCAAACTGTGAAATAGATATGAACTGTATCTATTTCAAGTTGCCCATGTTTATTTTTCTTCTCCATATATGAGCTATGGGACTGCAATTAGCATTTTTCTTGCTCCCTAATAATGCCCAAGATTATTTCTCTACAATTCGTCCTGGTCAGTTTGAGCTGTTATAACAGGCTACCAAAAGACTGGGTGCCTTAAGCAATGAACCTTTATTTCTCACAGTTCTGGAGGTTGCTAGTCTGAGACCAGGTGCTAGTATGACCAAGACTCCTGATGAGGGCCCTCTTCCCAGTTTATAGAGGGCTGTCTTCTTGTGGTGTCCTTGTATGCTGAAAAGAGAACTAACTGGTTCTATAGCCTTTTCTTGTAAGAGCTCTAATACCACTTATGAAGGCTCCATCTCCTCCCAACTCAGTTAGGCTGAGGCCTGTGACTGACTGAGCAAGTGGACAGAAGGCAGATCCCTCACTCAGATAAAATGTATGTCCTTGATCCCCAATGCATCAGATTGAATCTGGGATGTCCCACCTTCTTGGTCTGTTGCCTTTCCCTCTCTGGCTTCCCTCACTCCCTTATTACTTTCTCTTGGGGTCACTTCATAAATCACTTGCATTTGAATCCTTAGTTCAGGCTCTGTTTCTAGAAAATCTGACTTAAGACACTTAACAAATAATATCTAATCCTTGTCATCCTTCTGGGTAACTTTTATGGCTTATAAGAGAGATGGCAGATGGTTTACATTTTGTCACCAGCCTTTCCTTTGACTTGCATTGCTGCCACTTATTACCTTCATTGCAGGTATTATGGCACCATTCCTGCTGCTCAGATGTGGCTCCTGAATTCTCTATAACACAGTTCAGAAAACTGCAGATAATCCTTATAGGTTTTAACTTCAATATAAAACAACAACAATAAATAATAGCAGACCTGTCCTTTTATTTTATTTTTATTGATTTTTTACAGAGAGGAAGAGAAAAGGATAGAGGGTTAAAAACATTGATGAGAGAGAAACACCAATCAGCTGCCACCTGCACACCTCCTACTGGGGATGTGCCCGCAACCAAGTTACATGCCCCTGATTGGAATTGAACGCAGGACCCTTCAGTCCACAGGCCGATGCTCTATCCACTGAGCCAAACCAATCAGGGCCAGACCTGTCCTTTTAAACACTCAATCCCCACCCGCATTCACTAGAGAACCTTTTATGCAAATCAGATGCAATCATGCTATATTCTCTGTTGCAGTCTACTTATAAGTAAGTGAAAACTGATATTTCCTTTTCTATTCTCATCAAATATTTTTCAAGGCATTCTGAAGCTATATGGTCAGAAAAAAAAGAGCATGTTATTCTGCTGTATGGCTGATCATTGACATATCTTGGAAAAATTATGCTTTTTGAATTACATGAACAGTGAAATTTAATATGGAAGGAAGTGTGTTGAAAGATGTGGTTCTTCTTTCTAATCCTTCAGAAAATAGCTTCAAATCAGCTTCTCTAATGACCATTCTTTAAAAGACAGTTCTCTGTTTTTCATGGTGCCTCTGTTTATTTTCCTTTACTTATCATAATCTGTAACATTTTTTGTAAGCATGTGGATTGCTTGACTTCCTAATTAAAAATATTAAATAGAAATATCATAAGAACAGGCAGCAGCTCACGTGTTTACCACGGTATTTCCAAAAGTCAGCTGCCTGGCACAGAAGGAAACTCAGCAGATAACTGGTGGGCAAGTTCATGATAAATGAAATGGTAGGGAGAGGCATGTATGAGGGCTCCTCCCAGGTGGTAGATAGCAAACGTACTTCAGAAATTGAGAATCCCATCCTATCTCTTACAACTACAATTTTATTTACATGATAGAACAGTGGATCACACAGGGTTTTAGGGGTGTGACTCAATGTTATGTTTACATCCTTGGTCTATTACTTACTACCGGGCTAATTAAATTTCATGACCCTAATTTGTTCCTTTTTAACATTATTTCTCATAGGGTTACAATGAAGATAAAATGAGGTAAACTATTTAAATATACAGTACCTGGCACATAGTAAGTACTCAATAAAAACAGCTATTTCAGATCTTTCAGCATATGTTTTCCATTTAAAATATTAAGAGGATAGATTAAATTAATATTATTCCCATATATAATACAGTTACACAACAGTGTTGAAAGTCCAGCAATGTTTTTAAATTATTTTATAAATTGCCAGAGGAACATGAATAATAAATCTTGATTATTAGTCTTGAAATTATCTCTGGCATTATGGGCTGATGATCTTCAGTCTTTTACATCTCATTTTGGAAACAATTTTGTGACCATCAAAGCTCCTTGGAAATTGATACACCAAAAATACCAAATGGGAAATGAAACACCACCTAGAGATTGGCATGGGTATGTTTGACTCATTTAGATCTAGATTCTCTTCTAATCAGTAGAGAACCTTGAGTTGTATAAATTTTATTCTAGTTAACGTTAGCTTTCTCCCACTTTGTCTTTACCATAACAGGAAAGCAAGTAGTTGGACTGGCTTCTGTATATGTCTGCATTTACAGAAAACATTATTTGAGAATGTCAGGTGTGTCTGTGCTCTGACTATTTTGTTCCTACCTATTTGCTCCCTCATTCACTCTATAAGCCGCTTGGAAGCTAGGTGTGCTAAAGGTAGTCCTTACCTGAGTCTGTGACAGTTTTTATCTGAATATGATAAATTCTGTTTTCATCTCATTTTGTTTCTACATTATAGAGGGGTGGGGTTCTTGTTTCCACAAGCATTTTAGCTGAATAATTCTTTTCCTGTTCCCTATTTAGAATTTAAGATGGAGATTATTTTAGAATTTGAAAATGGGACAACTGAAATGAATTCTGATGATAGCAGCACTGACCAAAGGTATAATAACAAGCAGAGGAGATGAATTCCACTAATGATTGTAAGGAAGGTGTAAAGAAGGCCACAGTACCCTTATTTTGCTAAATTCAATGAAAACTGACTCTATGCCCTCCTTTCACCAGGGTAGTGAGAAATTCAATTTTGTCTTTTCTTGAGGAATCCTTTGCTTTCCTAGGGTCACATGGCAAACTGGAGAACTTAGTGATGCCTAGAAAATGGAAGAAAGAGCTATAGATAGTCTCCAGTGCATCCAGTGATGTTCCAAGGCTTGTGATTTTTATATGTGAGCATGGACACGGAATCCTTTGCCCAAACACCAAGGCCATGGTTCTGAGGATTCTCCACCTCTCTGACTCTACATGCCACCCATTTTTTCTTCTATCAGCTCTTAAATTCTTTCATGTTTTTTTCATGTTTTGTGAAGAAGTCCATTCTCTGCAACTCTCATAAGAAATAATCAAAATTAAAAAAAAACACCCATTTCTATCCTTTACCTTAAAGAAGATATCTAGGAGATTAGGCCCTTCAGACTTAAATTTTCTGACTTTAGAAACACACCCTTCAACCTATGACAACTTAATCTGAAGCCCATTATATCTAGCTCTTGGGCAAGGGCATCCTTTTGCCTCTAGGACTCAAAGCCCAGCAAAATATTTTAAAAAGGGGTTGGCACAAAGAAAATAGTTTTCATTCTTTAAGATTACTTTATAACAGAGAGAATAAAGCATCAATTATTTATCTCTATAAATTATCTTGCTGCTAATGGTACTGGAACTGCTTGACATTAAGATACGCTCCATAATGCATCTCAATGGAAAAGAATGTTAATAGCCCATCTGAATTAGGCTTTCATGTATAATCTGACAGAAGTATTTTTCTAAAATTAATAATGAATTCTAAGATTGTGTAGATTTATAATTAACTTTCAAAACTTCAGGTGGTTGGTAAGATTTATTTGAGGCTTTTTTAAAAACTGCATTTCTGTAAGTAACTTTGATCCTTAGGTGAATGCACTGGAATAAAATGTACCCTAATGAGAATTTTTACTTTAATGTCACCATCTGAAACACATTTTGGGTTACAACTTTAATGCATTCATCCATCCAAAATCTGTCATTGATTGTATATCAGTTAGACATTACTGCTGTTACAATGTTGGGGTGAAAGGAAGCAAACAGACAAAAACCAACTCCAACTGAATGACAACAACAAAAAAGTTGTTATGATGTAATAGCATTTTGTTTATTTTTATTTTTTATAATAGCTATCCAGTCCTGACATATCTTTGCACAGTCACATAAAAGAGCCTAATTACTGTTACCAAAAAGGAGAGTGCTGAACAAGGACATTTGTGGGCTAAAGATTCTTTTATGGGACTCATTAGCAGTATCAGACACAAAAATATTTATGATGTTATAAAGCTGGTGAAAACAGAGGGTACATTCAGTGCAGTTCAGGTTTTATTTGGGCCTCAAACTCCTTTCATGGCCTTGAAATTCTCTCAAGCTGTATATGTAGGGGCAAATTATGTTATTCCAAGAGAGTTTACAGTGTTACCAGGATTTATCAGTGCTCAGAAAATAGCCTTTGAAATTAGTAGAATGCTGTAGTCATAGCAAATGATATCTAAGCGATAAAATTAATTTAAATCTTTCTAGATTAGAGAAGGCATGTTTTTCCAAAAAGTCATACCATTTTTTATTACAATTAGCCTTATTTGTATGCACATCTCCTTTAGTGCACATGCTTTTCTGTCTGCCCAGCATTACTTTCTTCATCCTCCCCATTGTTGAAAGCACCCACACATTCCATTAACTCCTGGCTTTCGTGGTAGGTCCCAAATCCAACCACTGCATTCTTTTTTCCCTGGACATACACATGAATTAAAGCTGGCCACGTGACCTACATAAGCCAATTAGGATAAACTTTAGAACAACTTGTTGGAATGCTGCAATCTAAGTGCTTTCTTTCCAGCTGGAGAAAACACCAGTTGCTGCAAATGTAACAAGAATTAATTTTAATCTTAGGTTAATGTTGATAAAAAGAAAATGAAAGTTATTGGAAGACCCAACTCCTATAACAAGTCTGGAATTATAGTCCTATGAATCAGTAGATTTATTTCACTTTTAAAGCAAAGAAAAAAAGCAATGCTTGGTAGAGTTTGGATTTTGCTCCAAGCTCCATATGTGTGCCAAATTTGGGCATAATGTCCTGACACATTTACTAATTTTAACCTAAAAGGCAGCCAGTTTGACCCAAGGAAATAAACTACAATGGCAAGTTCAGGCTGGATAGCAAACTAATACTTGAGTCTTGAGATTCAGCCAATGCAGTGATATCAGAAGTGCTTGGAAAGACAGAGATGCTGATAGGGAGACTGTGGCAGGCTCCAGTTAGGGAATTACAGACCAGATGCCAAGAGTAGGGCCACACTCTTTTCTCTGGCAAGTGTTTTCCATTCAGAAATAGCTTCTGACTTGCCGTAGGAACCTGGTATATACTACGCTTCTGTCCAGAGGATATCACAGGATTCCACAACCTGCTTCTACCATCCTAAAGAAATGCCATTATTTCATCCATTGAAATATAAAATTGTACATGAAAAGCAGCATCTATTATAAATAGAAATGATATCCTGGACCAGGAGGAGGAGAAAAGTTAAATACAGTAGAGGGGTGAGGAGTTTCACTGTTCACTACAATGCCTCTTAGTAGTCTATTGTCCGGTCAAAAGGAAACTAAAAACCCAGACGGCAAGAATGTCAGGACTTAGATCTTGCAGGAATGAGGGTTTGGGTCACATATACCAAATAAGGAATTTTCACTAAAGTGCTGACAAAAATAATATGATATGGAAGGAGTATTTGAAGAAAGTGGCTATGATTATCTTATTTAAGTCTTTTAATCATCCATTGATTTGGAAACTGTGTAGCTATTTTTATGCTGTTTATTTGTTTATTTTTTTCCTCCCTTTTGTCCTTTCTTATATGAAAAACAACAGTGGAGGAATACTTTTGACTAACAACTTGCCCTTCTAATTTCTGCTGTCACCTATTAAGCAAGAATGAAGTGTATTTTAAAAGAAAACATTTTATGAGAATTGAATTTGATATTGTTACTATATAATTTAGTTAAAATATTTTGCAAATTGATAACAAGTGAAAAGAAAATTGTTGAAAACTATATTGAATGTTTCTGGAAAGGATCAGACAAAAGTAGGTGTTGTGGGGCAACTTCCACAACCAGTTGCTAATGACCATGGAGGCGGTTAAGTTGGAAATAAGCAAGCAAGGGTTTAATGAACTGGCCAAGAAGGTCGGAGGGCACCACATGCTGGTGGAGACCAAACACTCATGACCATGCCATCCTGGGTGTAGGTAGTCCTTTTAAAAGGGGTCTGAACCATAAATTTTATTGCCCTAAGTTTCTCGAACAGCCCCAGGGTCATCTCTGGGAAAGGGAGGTGCCAGTGGACTATGATTGACCCTGTTGCCTCCTCCTTATCTCTAACCATACCTCCTGATGGACATGGGAATGCAGTCCTATTTCGAGAAAGAAGATGGTACAGTGTGGAAATCCTTTTCACATCCCAAGTGTCCAGGGTTCCCATGTCAGGGTTCAGTGTCTGGAGAAGGCCATACATAAATGAAGAGAGACTGGAAAAGCATCGATTTTGGGAATCATCAGGGCCAGGTGTGAGTCCACCTCTAGGGGGAGGACACCACCAGCTCTGGCTTTGCTATCCCCTTTTATTAGGGCTAAGTGATACATCCATGTCCTTTAGGTCAGGAAATTCCAACAATGAAATCACCAGCAAGAATTAACATAAGACTAAAAGTGTGGAAGCTTCTTTAATTACCAATGTGTCATCTAAACAATATGTGAATAGTTCATACTTAACATAAGACTAAAGAGGGGCAGCTAATGTCTCACCTAAGTGGTGAGTAAACAGATCCATTAAGGTTTGACCAGGTTTCTTATTTGTTCTATTTACATCTCTATTGGTGAGGTAATGACTGGTTTCCTGCATCACAGCTCAACTTCTGGCAGTGCCCCATCACTCCTCTGAGTTCTGGTCTGGTCTTCAAAGGGGCTTTTGCAGCCCTTAAGATTTCAAGTTGGAAGCTAAAGTAATTACCCTTTAGTTTTAAGCAAGCAAGTGTGAACAGTGGCCAGAATAGCAAGATCAAAAGATTCAGAACAGCAGTTTTACCTGAGATGAATGCTACCATATTTCAATAGGTAACTTGTTTTTGTTCTGTTCCAGTAAAGTACTTTTATATAAAGTACTAGAAAAATCTTAAAATTAAAAAAAAACTTATTGTTTAGATTTTTTCACAAATATTCTTAAGTTCTTGCTTTACTCTAAAGAGATTGAAATGGAAAAAAAATATAGTAGAAACATGCTTAAGGATACAGCTCAATTCAAATGAGTGGATAATGATTGTATCTTTATCAATACTAAGTGAAATCAGGATTTTTAAGTGTCTTCTCTCTTTTCATTTTTGCTTTGACTTTTTCAAGAAATAGTAACTCATGAAACCCCACAGGCTGATGGTTCTCAAAATTAACATTAAGATTGTTAGAAATAAGGCAAGCCCCCACATCAGGGTTTTGATAGAATACAAAACACTCAGGAGCCAGGAAGCAAAGCAAACATATATACTCCTACGTAGAAGGGTGCAAACACATGGTCTGCAACTGCGTGCACAGCAAGCAGATGGTCTGCTCTGCTATATAATCCTTGATGCACGTGACCTGTCCTTTGCTCTTGATTGGAGCTCAGATGTACAATCTTTCACAATTGGCTAATTCAAAGGGAGGGGCTGGCCTTTGCAATTTCAAGATGGTGGCCTCCATGTGAGTTTATACACCATGTGGCAAACATGGTGGCTGCCAAGTCACACAGTTGAAAATGGCTGTCTAAACTGTCCTTTGACAGAAAAGATGGCTTGTTTATTCTCACAAGATGAAGCTACTTCTCTGAGTATCAGAATCAGTGTCAAAGGCCAACACAATAGCTTGAATGTATGTGACTCACAGACCCTGCAACCCAACATGCCCAAAAGTGAAGATGTAACCTTGCCTACATACCTGTTTTCCTTATTCTCTACATCTCATCCTGAGAAGAGACAATATTATCCTGATTACTCAAGCCTTGTACCCTGATAGTAGGCTTTCTTTCTCCATATCATTTTCTGCCATCATGTGTAAGTTCAAAAACACCTCCTACAATATTTTCATCCTAAACATTTCCTGAAGCCAACATTTTCTTTCTACTGTACTGTTATTTCCTTAATCCACATTCTCATCACCCCACCAGAAATATAGCCTCTTACCTGATCTTCCCATATTCAATAAGGGTACCCATTCATATATTCTCCAGCTAGTCTCCCTCTGAAATGGAAATCTTAAGATCTCACCTCTTTACTTAAAACTCTCAAAATGGTTCCCCTTTCTTATAGTATAAACTACAAATTTATTTCCATGATCTGGCTTATTCCTTTTACTCCTTGACCTACATTTCTCATTTTAGAAAGACTATGCTGTTTATAATCCCTGGACTACACACGTGCCTTTCTTGAAATACCTGCTTTTAGATGAAGTGTTCTGGGATCAAACAAGATGGTTCCACAGGCAGACAAACTATACTACAAAGCTTAGTAATCAAAACAGTATGGTATTGGCATTAAAAAACAGACATGTAGGCCCAGACTGGTTTGGCTCAGTGGATAGAGCTTCAGCCTGCAGACTGAAAGGTTCCAGGTTTGATTCCAGTCAAGGGCATATACCTTGGTTGTGGGCACATCCCCAGTGGGAAATGTGCAGGCGGCAGCTGATCAGTGTTTCTCTCCCCTCAATGTCCTAACTCTCTATCCCTCTCCCTTTCTCTCTGTAAAAAGAATCAATAAAATGTATTTTAAAAAGAAAAATAGATACATAGGTTTGTATAACAGAATATAAAGCCCAGAAATTAACCCATATACATATAGTTAATGATTTTTCAACAAATGATATTAGCATATACAATGAGGGAAAGAATGGTCTCTTAAATAAATGGTTTTGGGAAAACTGGATTACCATATGCAAAAAGAATGAAAGTGATACCAAATTTTTGCACCTGGATTTTTTGTCAACTGGAATTGAAGAATGAATTTATAAACACAAAGTAGTATAGCAAAGATGGAGATTTATTGAAGAACAAGTACAGACTCCCACTTGGGGAGAGAGAAGAGTCCCACAGAATGGACTCTAGAGTAGGAAGTGGGAGAAGGATCCCCTGGGTTCCCTTTTCCTAAGACTTTTATAGGCTGCAGAGCCTAGTGCCTTGATATCCCCTCTGATTGGTCACTATTCCCTTAGTAGCTCCTGGCCTCCCCCCCTCCTTCCTTATTGTTTTTCTATTCCCTTTGGGCTTTCTTCTTCTCCTTCTGAATAAAGGACACTCTTCTCTTTATTTTGTAAATGTGACCTTTCTTGGCTACTTCCAGTTCCCTTATCTTATAAAAATATACCTGTTGCTGCGTCCTTGTCTTATGGAGATGTAACTGCACCTGGCTTCCTTATGTTATGGAAATGTACTTTTTCCCAGTTTGCAGCCCAGTGCTCTTTCCCAAGGACCCCAATTCTAAAAAATCCCTAAGCCTGCCTATAACCTCCTAAAATTCCTGCTTCAAAAGGACCCTAATCTTACAAAGAAATCAACTCAAAATAGATGAAAAACGTGAGTATAAGACATGAAATCATAAAACTAGAAGAAAACATAAAGGGTAAGCTATTTGACATTGGTATTGAGAATATTTTTTTTTATTTGACACTAAAAGAAAAAACAAACAAGTAGGCCTCCATCATATTAAAATGCTTTTGTATGGCAAATAAAACTGAAAAGCGAGAATTTCACTGGAACACGTGGTATTCCTTTGGGCAGGATGATTCCTGGATCCTTGTCCAGGTGGAGTTGAAGAATGAGACCGTTGATAAAAGGTGGTATGGAAAAAGATGGAAATTTATTGAGAAACAAGCACAGACTCCCATGTGGGAAGCGGGGGAGAGTCCCACTAAGTACTTTTTCTAAGGATTATAAAGGCTGCAATTCTTTGTGTCTTGACATCCCTCTGATTAGTCATTATAGCACCTTGAGAGCTCAAACCCCATGCTGAGGTTTCCCTCTTCTTCTCCCTTATTATTTTTCTATTCTCTTTGGGCTTTCCTCTTCCCTCTCTGAATGAGGGGTTTCCTTCTCTTTATTGTACAAATTTATACCTTCTGCAGCTCCCAGCTCCCTTATTCTATGGCACTGTATACCTTCTGCAACTCCCAGCTCCCTTATTCTATGGAAATGTATACCTTCTGCAGCTCCCAGCTCCCTTATTCTATGGAAATGTATACCTTCTGCAGCTCCCAGCTCCCTTATTCTATGGAAATGTATACCTTCTGCAGCTCCCAGCTCCCTTATTCTATGGAAATGTATACCATCTGGCAGCTCCCAGCTTTGCAGCCCTGAGGTTTTCCCAAGGATATCCTTATCCCTAAAATTTCCTAAACCTGCCTAGTTTACCTCTAAAAACTCTTTTCAAAACTTTGAACAAAATCAAAAGATTACCTACGGATAGGAGAAAATATTTGCAAATATTATCTTTGATAAGGGGTTAATATTCAAACATAGAAGAAAATCATTTATCTTAATAGTAAAAATAAATAAATAGATAGATAGATGATTGATAGATAGATAGATAGATAGATAGATAGATAGATAGATAGATAAAAATCCAATGAATGGACAAATAACCTTAAGACATTTTTCCAACTGCTACATGAATAGGTGCTCAATATCACTAATCATCACGGAAATGCAAATCAAAACCACAATGAGATATCACCTTTCATCTTTTAGGATGACTATTTTTAAAAAAATGCAAGAGATGACAAATGCAAGAGAGGATATGGGGGAAAAAAGGAAGCATTGTATATTGTGCATAAGGATGTAAAATGGTATAGACACTATGAAAAACAGTATGGAGATTTATCAAGAAATTAAAAATAGAATTACCATATGATCCAGCAATCCTGGCTCTGGCTATACATCCAAAGGAAATAAAACCATTATCTCAAAGAGATATCTGTACTCTCATCTTCATTGCAGCATTATTCATATTAGTGAACCTATTTTGTTGTAAGCTAGTTTGTATAAAACAACCTAAGTGTCTGTCAATGCATGAACGGATCACAAAAATATAGTATACATATGCAACAAAATATTATTCAGCCTCAATATGGATGAATCTGGAGGGCATTATGCTAAAGTGAAATAAGCCAGACAGAGAAAGACAAATACTGCATAGTATCACTTACCTGTGGAATACTGAAAAAGATGAAATCAAACTCATAGAAATAAAGTGGGAAAGTGGTAGCCAGGAGCTGGAAAATGGGAGAAATAGGAAGGTTGGCACAGGTATACAAACTTTCAGATATAAGATGAATTAAAGTCTAAGTATCCTAATGTATAAAACACGGTGACTATAGTTGATAATACCACTGTGTAATTAAAATTTCCTAAAGGTAGAAATTAAATGTTCTCACAAGCAAAGAAAATAGAGTAAATATGTGAGGTGATGGGTGTATTAGTTAACTGGAATGAGGTAATGCTTTCACAATGTATGCACATAGTAAATAACACATTGTACAGTTTAAATAGCTTATTGTTTTATTTATCAATTAATTGCAGTTGTGGGTGATCAGGCTAGCAGGGGAAGGCAGTTGTAGGTGATCAGGCCAGCAGGGAAGGGCACTTGGGGGGTACCAGGCCTGCAGAGGAAGGCTGTTAAGGGTGACCAGGCTGGCAGAGGAGGGAAGTTGGGGGCAAAAAGGCTGGCAGCGGAGCAGTTAGACATCTATTAGGCTGGCAGGGTAGTGGTTAGGGGGTTATCAGGCTGGTTAGGGGCAATCAGGGAGGCAGGCAGGTGAGCAGTTTGGAGCCAGCAGTCCTGGATTGTGAGAAGGATGTCCGACTGCCTGTTTAGGCCCTATCCCAGTAGGATCGGGCCTAAACAGGCAGTAGGACATCTCTCAGTGGGTCCCACATTTAAAGGGTACAGGCTGGGCTGAGAGACATTCCCTGCCTCCTATGCACGAATTTTTGCACCGGGCCTCTAATATCCTATCTAATAAAAGAGAAACATGCAAATTTGACTGTGCCTTCACTCCTGATTGGCTATGCTACCAGCCAGCGGCGGCTGCAGCAGTTGTGGTAGCGGTGTCAGGGAGCACCCGGCCCCTGGGCGCTGTGAGCAGAAGTGCAGGTTGGGGGTGAGCCACCAGCTGGACATCCCCTGTGGGCTCCCAGTACTTGAGAGGAGGCAGGTTGGGTTGAGGGACCACCCATCCCCAGTTCATGAATTTCGTGTACCCGGCCCCTAGTACATGAATAAATAATTATTCATACATATATATATATATATATATATATATGAATAAATATTTACATTGTCATTATTCTTTATCTTAATTAAAGCACCAAAGTTCCCCAGAATGAATATTTCTATTTGTAGCCCTGAATGATTGAAAGTCTCATGCTTTCTCCTCTATTTCTAAAATGTCCTCTTTCCTAGCCAATAGGGTTTCAATTGGGGAACCTGGGTTTCTTCCATAGAAACTGCTAACTGTGTATCTTCTGCTATCATCATGGACTCTCCTTTTGTAATGCAGTGTTGCATCCAAGCCTTTCAGCTGGCCTACATTCTCACAGATCCAGAGGATCAATAGGAAAAAAGTGATGATCTCACTTTGGTAAGACTCCATCACTAGGAACTGTTGCACGCACATTTATAATCGAAGTTTGATAATGAAATCAGCCAGAATTTTGATAATGAAATCTCATCATAGAACACAAATTAAAACTGTGCAGAATGGATAAGCATATATAAAATCCTCAAACATTTTAAAGCAGGTTTAAAATAAAAATTATTGTTTCCTATAATTATTGAAACAAAGATTGAGTAAAATAGGAATTGAAATTTTACATATATTATTTATTACTAGCTTTAATGCTAAAAATTAAATTTAAACACACACAAAACACAACTATAACAAAAGCCAATCAAACAAACAAATGATAGGGTGGATAATATTTTAATTGCTTCTTGTTTTAAATGTAATTTACACCTTGCTTCAGAAACAATACTTATATTTTAGATAATACCAAAATTGAACAGCAGAGGGCAGAAAGTTGCAAACTGTTTCTGGATACACACTGTATTTAACAGTACTCCCAGTGGCTTGGAAGTTTTCAAAATAGATTTTATTAATGACCAATTTCACATATATTCTTGAAACAAAAAGTTCCTAAATATTCAAAATAAATGACAGTATTTAACATTTATTTTCATGACCATTATTTCAATCAATTTAAATTTATTACATTTATATTGACAATATTCTATGTTTGAAAAATATAAGCCATATAAATATATAGTAATTTGAAAAAGTTATGTGAATTATAATATTAAAATAATTATGTGACTTTGCAGGAACTATTCCTAGATATATTCTGAAAAGTACCTTGTGAAAGAAATATTAATAGAATAGTAGTTGAATTACAAGCAATGCCTTCTAAAATTTTTATTTATGTTTTATATAGAAATTATGGTTAGTCAGTAAACAGTAATGTTTACCCTGATTTCTTACATATGATTTACCAGAAAAATACTCTATGATTCAGCAAATTCTTATTTTATGCTATTTGTTTCTATAGAATGTAATTCAGGCAATTTTGAGTTCATTGTTGCCTAGACTTTGAAATAGTTTTTGAAATGTCTTTTTAAAAAAGTAATTTACATTGAACTACACTTTAAACATCACTGTTTTTCCACATCTAAGCTCCTATCTCTTTTGCTCTCTCACTTCTTTCATTGCAAGATATTTTACATAAAACCAAGCTTTTTTAATAAAAAAATAAATGGAGAAAAACAGGAAATATCTGAAAAAGTATTTTTATTTTGCTCCGAACTGTCATTCATTCATATATAAATGAATATATATATGGAGAGAGAGAGACAACGAGAGAGAGAGAGAGAGAGAGAGAGAGAGAGAGAGAGAGAGAGAGAGAGAAATTATAGGGAATCAGTTCATATCATTGTTATGCCTTATATATCAATTATGAATTAAGTAGGTAAGATTTATTCAATTTTTCTTTCAAATTGGATAAATATTGTCTCTCTTACTATTTTTATTCTTATTTAATTTTAAAAGGCTAAATGCACTTTAATTCACAGAATCCATTCCATATACAGTGAAGTGTTTATTAATAGACTAAAATAATTTATTGGGGACAATATTGGGAGTTTTATTTTTACTTGTAGGCTATAAGCTTAGTAATGACAGCATAAATTATAAATATGTGCACTTCTTGCTTGAGGAATACATATCAAAAAACAAAAATAGGAAAAACTGTATCTGAAATCACATTTTCAAAATGGGAAAATTGAGGATCTGAGTGATTAATAGCAAGTATTCAATACTACAGTCAACACTGAAGGAATGATAGTTATCTATTGCACTGGAAGGCAGTATGACTGACTTTCTTCACATTCCGAAATATTAGCAAGTTATCCCTTTATTATTGCGCTTTCTGATTTCCTGCCTCCTGGAAACAGTCCTTTATACTTAGTCTTTATTTATTTATTTATTTATTTACTTTTTTGTTTAAACCACAAAAGCCATTTACTTTAATGACAAATTTTTGGGACAGCAGAGGGAATTTCCAGAGCAGGTTCCCAGCATGGTTTTGGCAAGCAATTTCACATGAAATGCTCAAATTCCACATGGGGAAGACCAGTCTGCAGTCTTCCTCACTAATTCCTATCCCACAAAGTTTAATCCCTAACTTCATCTTTCCCCCCACTCCCACCCCCAGTGGTCTAGAGCTCTTGGGTTCTGAATGATAACAGCTTGCTCTCTGTGGGCAGTGATGTTTTCGAACTCACAGCCAAAATGCGCTGGAGCATTCGGTTTCTGTGTGTCTGCAGCTCAGAGCCCTTTCTAGACATGCTTCAGCTTCTGACTTCTTTTTCTCAGGAACCGTTCCTTCTTGAAACGAAGGGAAAGCCTTCTGTTTTCAATCCGTATATAAAAAAAGGACTTCCATGGAACCAAGTCTACATGTCTCTCCTACAGGTGACAGTCTTCACTGAAGGTTGTTGAGAGCTCCCCCCACCCAGATGGTTCGGCGCCTTGGCATCACAGCCCAGTGGAACACACGCTAAACGATTGGATTTCCGTGGGCAAAGTGATTTCAAAGATTCAATCTCTATGCGTAGAATGTGGGGTTTTTCTCTGGATCAAGGCTATGTCATCTTTAGCTAAAGTTCACAATTTTGGAACACTTCTTCAGTGGGACTTTTGTTTGCTTATTCGCGTGTTGGTTGGATCCGGTGAGGTGAATGGCAGCGGTTCGATATTGCTAAGTGGGTTTCACAGTTCTTGAAATGAAAAGTCAAAATTACTTTTTAACACAAAACAGCTGGGCCTGGTGACAGACCGCTTCCCTGCCAACAACAATTAGCAGTTCGGCTTCTTCTGCACAGCAGCCGGAAATCAGCTTTGCTGCATTTGGTCCAGGCTGGAGCATCTCCGTGGCCGCAGCACACGCCACACAAAGGTAGCGCCAGACTGGCAGCAGGGCGCTGTCCTCGGTGCTGAAAGGCAAGAGCGAGCGGTGGGCGCGACAGCTCGCGAGACCCGAGGTCTCGCCAAGGGAAACCCGCTGCCGGGCTCTGAGCCGCGCTTTCCCAGCGCCGCGCACGCGACGCGGCCGGGGCTGTACAGGGTGCGGGTTTCGGGGCGGGGGAGGGGTGGAGGCGCGCTCCGGCAGCCTGCTGCGAGCCGCGCACGCGCGTCCGGGACTGCCTGCCCCTCTCTGTGACTTGCGTGTGTGTCTGCTGTGTGTGTGTGCGTGTGTGTATGTGTGTGTACGCGAGCGCGCGCGCGTGAGAGAGGGAGAGAGAGAGAGAGAGAGAGAGAGAGAGAGAGAGAGAGAGAGAGAGAGAGAGAGAGAGAGAGAGAGAGCGCGAGAGAGGGTGAGTGTGTGTGAGTGCATGGGAGGGTGCTGAATATTCCAAGGCACTGGGACCACAGCGGCAGCTCCGCTGAAAACTGCATCCAGCCAGTCCTCTGGACTTCAGGAGCTGGGACAGGGCGCAGGGCATCAGCAGCCACCAGCAGGACCTGGGAAATAGGAATTCTTCTGCCTCCACTTCAGGGTTGTGGCAGCTTGGTGCTAAATTGCTGTTTCAAAAATGCGGAGGATCTAATTTGCTGAGGAAAACGGCCAAAGAAGGAAGAGGAGGAAAAGGGGGAAAAGGGGGATATTTTGTGGATGCTCTACTTTTCTTGGAAATGCAAAAGATTATGCATATATCTGTCCTCCTTTCTCCTGTTTTATGGGGACTAATTTTTGGTGTCTCTTCTAACAGCATACAGATAGGTAGGTATCCTTTGTGCTCTGCTTTTGAATTGTGCATAATTTGGTAGTAATCTTTGTTCACAGCGAACGAATTAATTCATGTCATGTAGACTTATGTCATACCTTGACTGCATTCCAGATTTAAACTGCCTAGAATATACATGTTTTTTCTTAGGGTGAAGCAAAGGGAAAAGACGATGCCTTGATACAATAGAGGGGGGAGAAATCTCATTTCGGCCCTCCAGATTTTATTAATTCTGCCTTAACATTTTCCCGTTTGCTCAGATTCCCTAGGGATCTGAATGCAAAGCTTGTGATTAGGAGGAAAGGCAAATGTCTCTGGCCACCTGCCTTGCCCTCAGACGCTGTGCCTTGACCCCTCGGTTACTATTTGGATGTTTGACTCCCAGCTACCAGAGCCCCTTCGTGTGCTTATTCCGCTTCTTAGCATGAATAAGCGACTCCTGGGCTGTTGGGCACCAGCGGGCTCCTCTCCTTTTCCTCCCGGGCACTGACACTGTTCCCCTGCTTGGTGTTTGTTCTTTGCAGGGGGGCTCTTTCCCAGGGGCGCAGATCAAGAATACAGTGCATTTCGGGTAGGGATGGTGCAGTTTTCCACTTCGGAGTTCAGACTAACACCGCACATCGACAATTTGGAGGTAGCAAACAGCTTCGCAGTCACCAATGCTTGTAAGTAATGAATATTCATGCCTCTTCAGGCGCCGCACGCGGGAAGCGAGCGAGTGTGAGTGCGGGGTGGTGTGTGCGTGTTTCAGTGTGTGGGTGTGAGTGACTGCACACGCGCGTGCGTGTGACAGCGTAGGGGGAGAAAGTGGCTGCAATCTCCGGGGACCCCCGCTGGTTGGGGGTGTTGAGGAGGGAGCGAAAGATATCCAAGAGTGTGCGCACTGGAGAGGTGGGGTGGGAGTTGGAGCTGGCGGGGGCTTCCTTGGGCTCAGGGGTTTCCAGCTGACACCGGCTGCTTCCTCCTGCCCCTTCCTTCCCCACCTGGCGCGCCTGGTGGCACTCTGCCCGCAGAGAGCACGCGGTTCCCCAGGGCGCGCCGTGGGGCTTTGGGTAGATCCCACAGGGGACTGCCCGCACCCAGGCGGCCACAGCCCTGGCCTGCGGCCCAGGCTCACACGTCCAGACCAGGCCGGGTTCACTCTATAGACCCAGTGAGCCCTATGTTGCCCGCCTCGGCAGTCCCAGTTGAGAAACGGTTCCGGAGCTGGGCTCGGGTCTCTTACATAACGCCTCCCGGAGGGGCGCAGGCGGGGCGCGGAGAGGCTACCGTAGGCCTGGGGTCTACCTAGCCCAGTGCCCGTGGAGCGGGAGCGGGTCAGGTTCTCGCCGCTCCGTGGAGCTGCAGCTTCCCGTGGGAGGGGGCCATTCTGCCAGGGAGGCCGCGGGCAGCTCCCGGCCAGGCGCGCTTTGTTCTCAGGTAGCCTGGCGCCCGCAAGGGCAGCGGGAGAAAAAGGACCTGGAAGCAGCTAGACCCCACTGAGTTTGAAAATTGGGAGAAGTCTCTCTGATCAGCCATTTTAGTCTTTTCCGTTAGTTATCCATATCAGCCCTATCACTCCGCGCGGGGCTGCGGGGCACGCGATGAAGCTCCCTCAAGGCTACAAAGTGACCGAATCGGAGCCATTAGGTCTCTGAAGGGATCGATGGGAAGGCTCCGCGGCCCTAACTAATCCCGGAGCTCCAGCCCCCGCGCCCGCGTGTGCTGGGCGGCGCGGCCACGGTGCCTTCCTGCCCCTTTCCCAGCAGCTGCCATCATTTCCTGCCCGATGGGCTGGGATGATTCTTCCCTGATCTGATGTTTGCAGTTTGTATTTCATAGTTAACAATTTGGAGGGGGCTTTGCAGATGGCGCACCTCCCATTCTGGCTACCGTGTAAAGGAGCTAGTGGAAAATCACCACAGAAAAAAGCCCAACTGCTCTCTCCCCACAGTAGGCAAACAACTGGTGCCATCCCATTGCCTCGTATTAAGTCTTAGTCATGTATTCCATGGGTTAGCTTGATTATCATATCAGGGACATTATCAACTCATTTTGAAACCGCTGTCACCCGGATGATTAAAGAGATGAAACAATTTTCTATGACCATTAGAACAGGGTCATTATGATACTCCCATTAGATTAGATGCCTATGATTAAATTGTTATAGAGACCCTATTTAAGAAGGTTTCAGTGCTACAAGTTTTCTTCAAATGTTGATACCAAGTGAGAAAATAAACTGGGGAGTGAGTGTGGGAAGGAGGGGTAAGGAAGGAGAGAGATAGAGAGACAGAGACTCTCAAAGTGGATTTGCAGCTTCAAAAAAACCCCCATAAAAATATAAGGCTATCTTGGAAAAATCCCCCCCCCTCCCTCTCTCTCTCTCTCTCTCTCTCTCTCTCTCTATATATATATATATATATATATATATATATAAATTTAATTTTTGAAGGTTTTTATACTTGACCTATTTACCTAACATATATTCATTTGATTTGATGTTAAGTATCCAGTTTTTTTTTTCCTGAATTATGACTGACATACAACTGTGCTAATTACCTAACTGTATTTCATTTTATACGAGTGTGAAAATGCTTTGGAAAGTAATGAACCTATGGCAAGACTATGATTATTGAAAATATGTAGTTTTTAAAATGAGGTGAAAGTAAATGAAATCTACTCTTTAAAAATGGTTAATGATTGAGAAGTTCACTCACTGGTGAAAATAACAAGAGGGCCTGATTGAGATATAACGGGTGTATGTCCACGGAACAAAATTAAAATTCCTTGACTCCAACAAATGCTGGATCACTGTATTGGAGCTTTGTAAATATTAAAGGTTATGGTTAGTTTAGGTTTGTTAACTAATTTAAGTCTTCAGTCTCAATATTTTAAAATAGATTTGTTTTTTATATACATTTTATTGAAATAAAACATGCAGACAGGAAATTTAAATGTATTAAACACATATATAATGCAAAACTTGCATTATATGTAATGATACATCCATGATACATCCATGTACTAAGGAAATGGATTTCATTTACACATACACAATTTGTTTGGCTACAGTCCTGAGAAAAATAAATGAAAGTGACATCTTCATTTTGCACACATTGTTTTGTTTGTTTTGATTTGCTTGGAAAATGAAGCTGAAATTAAAATGTACATGTCTCCAGATCCCCAAATTACTCCTCCATGGATTATTATTCTAGGACACTAAAACAAATGATGGGGAGGAACTGAAAGCATTTTCAAGGTTCCCTCATGGGACTTCAGAATGATGGCATTTGCAATATCCGTGTCATAAGTAATCTCACTGATTGCTAAAGAGAAGTACTGAGGCACTGTTACAGAAGAGCTCATTGGCTAGAATTTTCTGGAGTTGCCATTGATTAATTGACCATTTGTTTGGCTCAGTTTCTTTATTCTTTTAGGAATTTCAAAATCTGGAGATTGTAAAATGTTTGTATCCTTATTTTTTTTTGCATAAGGCAACAAAAATGTAAAAATAGTTTAAATTACCAGAGAAAAAGATGCTTATATAAAACTACAATTCCAAAGTCAGCAATCAAGAAATTAGCTTTGCTTTCTTGCCTTTTTAGTTAGGGGTGTCCACGTTTCTCTATGGAAGCAGCAGCATCAAATGTGTTTGTAGCTAAAATCAAAATGACTTTATTTTCCTCCCAGAAATCAAAGGAAGTCTATCTTAAACTCCATTATTAAAATATGTGTCTTCAATCAGTGTACAGAAAGTAGCTTGTTTTCCTAGTTAAACCATAAAAATTACACAGGATTAAGTTTACATATTAAGAAAGTGGTGTTTCATACTTGAACTATTTCAAAGTACAAAATATATTATTTTGCTAATTTAATTTTATTTCTGAGATGGAGGAACTTATTTGGAATTGTTGAGGTTGACAACCACTTAAGGATCCAGCAAGATCTACTGAGTGGGTGAAGATTATGCAAATGAAATGAAGTCATTATATTCTGAAGTGGGTAAAATGACTGTGCATTGCACTGAACTCCCACATCCTTCTCTTTCACAGTCACAGCGGGATAATGCAAGTACCTATTTGTTCCCACTTGTTTCCATGGGTACCTGAGGAAATAAAGACAGATTCCAATTTCTCTCTCTCCCTTCCTGTCCTCTCCCCTCACCCCCACCTGCCTCTCCTTCCCCTCTTTCCTGTCTTCTTCCTTTTTGCGTAGGTACAGATTATAATAAGGTTTTCAGTCTTTTTCCCTGAAGGCTGTTCAAACAAAAACACTCATTATGAGAATATGCAAACCATAAAATTAGGGGAAAAAGAGACTAGCATTTGAGCATGATTATTCAACAGTTGAAACCACAGTGATGGGCCTCAAGAATTTCTTTCTCCTTACTCCCTCCCATATTCATTGAGTGCCCTGTAGTTGTCAGAGAATAAATGAATATTTTCCTTATATTAATTCTTTTTTTTGCAACCTTTCTCCACCATGCCCTTTTGAATAGCTTTCAAAGAGTTGCAGGTCTGTGCACTGGCCTCTGTGGTCTTGTCTAAGAACTTTAGTATGAGGATGTGAAGATCGTCTAATAGTTCTTACACAAAAGCAGTTTATTGCAGTAATTCAGAATTGTTGTGAAAACAATAAATATGATATTGCATATGTATTTACCACATAGTATATATTGTTAATAAAATCAATAGCAGATTTTAGAAGAATAAAAACTAAATGCTATTGCATCCTAAAATAATTTAATAAATGTTAATATTTTTCTCATTACTAAACCATGTTTAAAATAAAACTGTCTAAATGGACTGTAAACATAATTGTTTGATCCCATAGGATTTTGGAATTTAAAATATTAAATATTGTGGGAATCCTTTTCATAGATTTCTTGCTCAAATCTTTCTCTTTCATGAGTAATTTTGAAAAATAGCTATTTGTCTACTTAATGATAATTTAATAATTTTGTATTTCAATTACATAAAAACAAATAATAAAATATTAAATTTTAAAGAAATAGATAAAAATCTACTTTTTCTCTAAGCCAGCAGATGGAGATGTTGGAGAAAATATTGTTCTTTCATAGAACTGTTGCGCACACTGAATACCTTTTGAAACGTTGCAAAATTTTATTTAGGAAAACAATGAAAATATACATAAATGGCTCCCACTTTGAAAAATCATTTATAATGCTGTTTGAAAGATAATTCCTGATGCCTTTTAACAACAGAGTGCATTCAATTTTACTTTTAAAATGGGTTATTTTAAACATTTTTGTAAATCTCAGTTATAAAATCATTCAGAAACTGCACTGATTATAAATGCTTTTGGAAGAAAGAGAATTCTAAAATAATATGATTTCTTTAGCCTTGATTCTCCAGATACAATTTAAAAGGTGTATTTCTTATCATTGGGTTTTGGTCATGAATCTCTGAGATTGTGTATCTCAGTGGACGGCAAACTCATTAGTCAACAGCACGGCAAACGGCGGTTGGCAAGCCGCAGTTTGTCGACCACTGGTGTATCTATGTTAATCTAATTAATGTCTCTTATTATGCTTGTTTTTCAATGCAACTTCATGTGTATTGTATACATATGAAAATGTAATATGTGCATATGTATACTTATAGATTGTATGTAGTTATAGATTGGCTGGATTATCAAGTTTTTCCATTTTTGTTGAGGTAATTACTAAAACCTGGAGTTACTGACTTAAAGATATTCAAAATTTAATAAAATCAGATTCAACTTGGATGCTTTTAAGCAATGATAAGTATTCATGGTGTGAAGAAAACCATGAGCATATATACCAGTACACAATACCTTACGATATGGTGGTGTAAATATTCAGTCATATTCAATTGAAGGTTATAAAGAAAGAACTCTTTGTATGGAAGAGTAATTAATTTTCACTAGATTTCTTTTTGTAAATGTTCATATTTCACTTACCACAAGAGAATTTTAAGAAAATAATAGGTTACACTAAACAGAAATCAAAGAATGATGTTGACTGAAATATTCTATTTTAGGAAAAGAGAAACTGAATGAAACTATAGAACCTTAATGTTAAGAATCTATTCCTATGCTATCCTTTTTGAGGTCTTGCAGGCTTTACCATGCTGACTGGAAGTATAGAGCATTTCCATTTCATATCAAGCCTTTAAAGTGATAGGGTCACGCACTGTGACATTATGCTGACAGGGGTGCTGATTCATGCCCAAATCTTAGATTGTCTTGTAATCTCTTTCAATAACACTCCAGAAATTCTAAAACTTCCACAGCCCCCAAAATTTTAAGAAAGACTGCAAAAGAGCAGTTACTGCCTAATTATTTTAGAAGGTGTTACTATATAATTGCGTTTTCAAAGAGTTTGTATTTGTCCCCTTCCTCTTCCTCCTTCTAATTTTTTCTCCTAAAAAAAAAAAACAGAAAACAGAAACAAAAAACAACAACAACAACAATGGATAGAAGGATCTAATCTGCACAGAAAATGCTGTTATAGGAAATGAAATCTGAATGGATGTACAGAACTGTCTGTTTTTTTAAGGGAGCAAAGGGTACATTTCACAGAGCTAAAATATCAGATTTAAGCATGTTATTGGGATGTTAATGCTGCTGATTAATTTATTTTACTTAATTTTTAAAGGATTCTACAGAAGATACTGTAGATACCATTAAAATATTAGCTTTTTGGGGTGCAATTTTTAGTCAGAATTTCTGAGGTTTTCTCTAATGATCTGAATAACAAAATGACAAACCAGTTACATGACTATGTTTTTTTAATACAAAATGAAATTAGTTGTTGAATTCAAAGTTAAAATTTAAAAATCACCCATGATTAAAAAATTTCAAACATCAAAATGTTTTCCGAGAACATTTTACTAATTTGGATAAGAAACGTGGTGCTTCCATTGGTGCTGATTCAGTATTGTTCAATTTAAACTACTATGTCATTTTTTTTTCATTTTAATTTATAGAATGAACACATTTTAAAGTTAACTTGGAGAATGAAAAATGTCACATTCTTAAAGGCAGGATCATACCATTGTTGTCTATGTAACTTTCACAACCCTAGCATAGTGCTCAGTGCTTTGAGGCCCTTAATGATGATTTATCTCTTAAAGACATTACATCCTATCTAATAAAAGAATAATATGCAGATTGACCATCACTCCAACACACAAAAATGGCTGCCCCCATGTGGTCAAAGATCCTGTCCTCATGTGGACACAAGATGGCCACCACAAGATGGCCAGCAGGGGAAGGCAGTTGGGAGGGACCAGGCCTGCAAGGGAGGGCAGTTGAGGGCGATCAAGCCTGCTGGGGAGGGCAGTTAGGAGTGACCAGGCTGGCAGAGGAGGGAAGTTGGGGGTGACTGGGCCTGCAGGGATGGGCAGTTGTGGGGGACCCAGGCCTGCAGGGGAGAGCAGTTAGGGGCAAACAGGCTGGCAGGGAGCAATTAGGCATCAATCAGGCGGGCAGAGGAGTGGTTAGGGGATAATCAGGCTGGCAGGCAGAAGAGGTTAGGGGCAATCAGGAAGGCAGGTTAGACAAGTAGTTGAGAGCCAGCAGTCCTGGATTGTGAAAGGGATGTCCAACTGCCCATTTAGGCCCGATTCCCCACCTCCTGCATGCATGAATTTTGTGCACTGGGTCTCTAGTATTATATATTTTCATATTATAAAATTATACTTTTAAAGTCAGAGTTTTGCTTTTGCTCTACACTTGGATGTCAAAAGAAACTATTTGGTATCTGATTTAAGTCCTATTTAGAGGAAGGTGTAATATGTTTTACATTTTCCTCTGAAAGCTAGATATGTCAGTTATTTACTTATCCCTAAAGCTACATTGCTATATGTTAAAATGATTTGCTTAAAATATGTACAATATACATTTTTAGAGGATTTACATGTTGTTAGGATGATGTAAAAGCCATGTTGCAAGTGATTAGAATACAAGAATCCATTATAAGGGATCATACAGTTTGGTTGTGTGTATTCAGCTTCCATTTTAGTTTTGCAT
Organism: Antrozous pallidus; assembly: GCA_027563665.1. NCBI lineage: Eukaryota > Metazoa > Chordata > Mammalia > Chiroptera > Vespertilionidae > Antrozous > Antrozous pallidus. Next base: position 68,874,667 of record CM050516.1, on the reverse strand, counting down.
TTTCCTCAAAATGTGACTACAAATATTTTTGAATGGCAGCAAAATTGTCATAGTCTACACCCCTCACCTTCACACACATATCTCAGGGTATTATATTTCACGATTTCCCTTGTTAATTATTTTAGTGAATTTTTTAAAGTACTAAATTATAATATATTTTATAGTGAATGTCTGACACAGTTTTATGGATGCAGTTTCTTGACACAAGCCAATTCTAATATTTGCAATAATATGTGTGATTTTTTAAAAATATGTACGCCTTTTTTTCTATTTTTATTCAAGCAGTCTATCTTTAGGATTTGTTTTCTAATTATTTAGTTTTGTCCGATTTTTAAAAATGTTTTTATTGATTACAGATGGGAAGGAGAGGGAGAGATAGAAACATCAATGATGAGACAGAATCATTGATTGGGTGCCTCTTGCACACCCTCTACTGAGGATTGAGCCTGCAACCCAGGAATGTGCCCTTGAGCGGAATTGAACCAGGGACCTTTCAGTCTGCAGGCCAGCGCTCTATCCACTGAGCTAAATCAGCTAAGGCAGTTTTGTCCTATTTTATTCTATTGATAAATTTACTTCAGCAAATGTCCTAATTTGTTATTATAGTTTTGTTTTTATCCATTAATAAACATATAGAAAAATTATCCAGGATGCTTACTACTAATTTGGAATCTAACATTAATTTAAAATTTAGAATCTTTACCCATATAAATGTTTTCAATTGTATAGAACAAATAGGTTTGGGAGATAAAGGAGTCATTATAGTAAGGGAATTTATGAGTAAACAGTTTCTTAGATTGTTTGATTTTCATGTCTTCAGATTTCTCAAATAATTGACATATATAATCCTCATAGTTTTACTATTTAGATTTGTTTTTGAGAATTTTACTTTATAGTTTTATGTAGTTTATTTATGGGTATGCTAATTCCACATTTTTCCCGATTATTTCAGTATTTAAAATATAAATATCAACTGGTTTGAATTGAGCAACGTCTAAGTTTTAGTTTGTCTTTGACCATTCTATGTTTACAGAGTTTATTTATCCTTCATGTAAAGTTAATTGTAAACCATAAATTCTATTATATTTACTTATTTTATGGTCCCCTGATTCTTTCACTCTGATTGAATGTCACCGAACCTCAGAAGGTGCCCCTTTGATGCAAATACTTTTAGTCTAATCCAGTGGTCAGCAAACCGCGCCTCAAGAACCACATGCGGCTGTTTGGCCCCTTGAGTGTGGCTATTCCACAAAATACCACAGCTTGGGCGAAGTCTATTTTGAAGAAATGGTGTTAGAAGAAGTTTAAGTGTAAAAAATTTGATTCTCAAAAAAAAATTTCAATTGTACTGTTGATATTTGGCTCTGTTGACAAATGAGTTTGCCGACCACTGGTCTAATCTGTATAAATGGCCAATTATACTGATGGAAATGATAGAAATATGTTTATATAAACTGTGTATACTCTGTGCTTATTTTAAAAATATAGTGAAGTATTATCTGATTCTTCATCCCTATAACAAAATATGGCCTTACTCAATCATTTCTAACTTCAGTATGAATTTAATTGAAACTCAAGTTATATAATTTGCTATAAGAAAAGGTTTTCTTATTCTATAAACCTTTTGGAGCTGATATTAAGGCTTTGCATTAAAATACTATTGTTTCAGATTTAGTATTCATTTTATAATTTCTCTAGCATTAGTGTTCAGTCTATTGCAGTAAGAATATGTCAGCAATTGAGCTATATATTTTTAAATCTCTGTGCAAGAATAATAGGATAGAATAAGCATTTCGAAATTAGTATTTTCAGGCCTAGCCAGTTTTGCTCAGTGGATAGAACACTGGCCTGTGGACTGAAGAGTCCCAGGTTTGATTCTGGTCAAGGGAACAGGCAGGCTGCATCCCCAGGGATCCCCGGTGGGGAGTGTGGTAGGAGTGTGTAGGAGACAATCCCCAGGGAGGGGTGTGCAGGAGGCATCTGATCAGTGATTCTCTTTCATCACTGATGTTTCTGTCTCTCTTCCTCTCTGAAACCAATAAAGAATATATTTAAAAAAACAAAAGTATTTTCAGATCATAGAAAAAAGTTTCTATTGTAGATTGAAATTGTCAGATTTCTTAAACTGTGGGAAAGGAGCCAGGGATGCAGGAAATCTCCAAGAGGCAGGGTAACTTAGTGTACTGTTACGAAGAACTGTTTGATAAGTGCTGATGAATGCAGTTTATCAGTAGAACATAAAACTATTTAAGTTTTAGTCTTATGTTATCTGATGGTAATATATTCTATTTCTTCCCATCTGAAATATATCTATGATTTTTTTAACAATCCTATATATAATTAAAATATATTAGTAGGTCTTAGAAGAATACTTAACAAAATTAATGATCACTTTTGAGTAATATGTAATTTTGTCATTAATAAAAATTATTAAAGGATAATTTGAGACAAATAATTTGAGACAGTGAACACTTTGAACCTGAAGAATAAGGACTATAAGGTATAGGGTGATCAGTTTCACCAATATATTTGAAAAAAATTGTTACATACATTTTAGTAGTTTAGATATGGAACATTTTAGACATACTCTTCAAGGGCTTCATATAAGTTCTTTATATGAATTACATCTATTTAAAGGGACTATCTGTTTTGAATAATCCAGCTACCACAGAAATAGCTCTTACAATTCTAAAGTGGAAAGAGGGCTTATCTTTAGGAAAAAAACACAACATAAAAACTAAAACAAATTCTCATGACAAGTCTTTGGTAAAGAAATTCTACAAATGACTATCTCTAGGGATAGAAGCAAGGGTATACGTTTTACAAACCTTTTTTGAAAGATATATTTCAAGTTAAGTCATTATTTTTCTTTATTCCTATCTTGTGTTTTTGAGGAATAAAAAATTTCAATCTTGCTTTTAGTTTTGTATGAAATGGAGTTATTGAGCTCCCTAATTCCCAAGCACTTTCAAAATTTATAGGTTTATCTGTTTTACCATCTTTTAACTTTTTTTTTAAGTTTTTACTAGCTCACAGTGTTACTTCTAATTTACATTAGGAGAGGAACTTTTAGGAACACAGGCAATAATTTAGAGGATTTATCGAGAAGCTTTATAGTTTTAATTATTTGATGTGAAGGACCATATATTGTTATCTTTATATCACAGAACACAGACAACTCAAGGATTGTTATCTTAGTGGTAAAGGCACAAATGTTTTGTGCATGAAAATATAAAACCTTGATCCATGTAGTTTACAGCTCTGATGTCGTGGGAGACAGAATAGCATTGATTAAGAGTCTATACTTGGAACTGAATTCTAGTCCTAGTATTAAATGTGGACATTGGATAAGGTGCTCAATCTATCTAAGTCTTCAGTTGTCACCTTTGTAAAAGGAAATCATATGTGATAGGATTGTTTCAAAGCTACACAGTAGTCAGGAAACACTATGTACTATGGTTGGCCAATCTAAGTGCACAAAAAAAAATAATAGTGAAATTTTATTATTATCTCTTGTGTTAGGAACTTTGGGTAGTTTTGATAAGCACTTGGGATAAGAGGCGGAGAACAACAGAAAATGCATTATTAGTTTCTTGCTAGAATATTTTCTACTGAATCTAGACAGTATAGCACATATGACAAAGAAGAAACTAATGCAATAAACCACATAAGCCACTTAAAATTATGTGTAGTGCCCTGAAGTATGCGAATGATCTTTTTTATTTATGTTAAAATGTATAGTAAAGTCATTTATAAATCATTTATAAAAAAAGATCTTGATGGAAGATGAAAGTCATTGTGTGATATACTGACATAGACTATATTGTTGAAAAACGGGGTGGCCAATGAGAAAGTAGTGATATTAATAGTAATGTGAATTACAATGGTTCCAAAAATAATTTTTTAAGTTTTGAATCAGATTTAGAGATGTTTTGCAGCTATTTTATTCAGGTATTTGTTTTTCTTTTAAACTATTCATGATTTCAGTTTGTAATTTTAAAGAATACATATATTCTTGCCCTGGCTGGATGGCTCAGTTGATTAGAACATTGTCTTGTACACGAAAAGGTTGCAAGTTCAATTCCCATTCAGGACATATACGCAAGTTGTGAATTTCCAGGTCGGGGCATGTACAGGAGACAACCCATGGATGTTTTTTTCTCACACTGATGTTTCTCTCTTTCTCTCTTTCTTCCTCTCTCTCTCAAAATCAATTAAAACATATTGTCTGGTGAGGATATATATATATATATATATATATATATATATATATATGTATTCTTATATTAAGAAATTGTTTACTTTCTGCCCCAGAGCTTTTGTGCCTTGCTCAGAAAGGATTTCCCACTCCAGTGTATTTGAAAAATATAACTGCCTGTCCTTTAATTTATTTGCCATCCTATTTTGGTTTCATGATTCAAAATGGATCTTTAATTCATCTGGATTTATTTGATATAAATACTAAACTAGGGATACTTTAATCTTAGTATTAACCTAGGCTTAAATTTCATGTTTAGCCAAGTATCACCATACACACACAAACACACACACACACACACACACACACACACACACACACACACACACACACACACACACACACACACACTAGGGGTCCGGTGCACGAAATTCGTGCACTAGGTGTGTGGGGTCCCTCAGCCCACCCAGCCTGCCCCCTGTTACATACTGAGACCCCTCAGGGATGTCCTACTGATGGCTTAGGCCTGCTCCCCATAGGGAGCGGGACCAACCCACAGTCTGGCCTCCCTTTGTGGGAGGCTACTGGGCTAATAAGGGGAAAGCACCAGCCCCATCACCCTACTGCTACAGCCACTGCCAGTCACCACAGCCACCAAGGTGTTTTCATCAACATGGACTCCAGTCCCTTCACCATGAAAAAATGACAACTTTCTTTAGACATTTTCAAAATGTGTCTTTCATAGGATATGACATTTCTTTTTTAAAAATATATTTTATTGATTTTTTTACAGAGAGGAAAGGAGAGGGATAGAGAGTTAGAAACATTGGTGAGAAATAAATATCAATTCAGCTGCCTCTTGCACACTCCCTACTGGGGATGTGCCCTTGACTGGAATCAAACCTGGGACCCTTGAGTCCGCAGGCCTCGGCTCTATCTATGGAGCCAAACCAGTTAGGGTGGATATAATATTCTTTTCTTTTTTCTTCTTTTTTTTAATCCTTACCTGAGGATATGTTTCCATTGACTTTTAGAGAATGTGAAAGAGAAAGGGAAAGACAGAGAGAAACAGAAAAGTGAGGTGAACACTTTGATTGGTTGCCTCCTGCATGAGCCCTGACCTGGGCCCCAGCCAGGGAGGAGCCTGCAACCTAGGTACATGCCCTTGATCAGAACTGAACCCAAACCCTTCCTGCAGTAGGCAGGAGAGGTATTATCCACTGAGCCAAACTGGTTAGGGCAGGATATGACATTTCTTAGCCCTCTAACAGCATACCTTTGTTTTTTTCTCTAGGATTGTGGTGAAAAAACCCTAGATCACCTTTTTGAATTCTTATTACCCAAGTTACTAAGAATATTACCAATGACATACAGGAAGCTTAGCCAATGAGCAATTAGAAAAAGGTGTTTTCTCTGTAGTTCACACCAATCGCCAGCGGGACCTTGCCCCGGCCTAAAGCTTCTGGCCAAAGCTTTAGGCCTGGGCAGGGGACCCCCAACTCTCTCTTATTTGCCAGCTCCACCCCTGCCTGAGGCCTATCCAGGCCAAAAGCCTCAGCCAGAGGTTTTCAGCCTGAGCAGCAGAACCCCAGCTCGTAAAAATCCCAGCTCTTCCTGTGCCTAGGCTGGAAGCCTCTGGCCAATAGCTGGCTCTGATTGTTCCCTCCGATAGGTGGTTGTGATGGCAGGCTTGGCCCTGCCCAGGAGCCCCCTGGCTCAGGCCCTTCTCAGGCTGCTCAGGGCCCATGCCCTGGACCCAGGGGCTGGGCGCCTATGTATGAAAATTAACTGACATCTTTGTTGGGTTAATTTGCATACTCACTCTGATTGGCTATGGATGTAGTGAGGTACAGTCAATTTACATGTTTGTCTATTATTAGGTAAGATATACTATATAAGGCGAATATGAAAATTGGTTGAATGGTGAATGACCAGTCACTATGAAGTGCACTGACCACCAGGGGGAAGATGCTCAATGCAGGAACTGCCCTCCTAGTGGTCAGTATGCTCCCACAGGGGGAGCGCCGCTTAGCCAGAACCCTGAGCCAGGCTCACAGCAGTGGTGAGCAGTGGTGGCAAGAGCCTCTCCCACATGCAGGCATAAGCAGTCAGACATCCCCTGAGGGCTCCCAGACTGCAAGAGGGCACAGGCCCGGCTAAGGCTCCCCCCCACTTCCCTCCCCCAGTGCACAAATTTTGTGCACTGGACCTCTAGTATATATATGAAATCCATCTCTACAAATTGATTTAAAATGGTATCAAATTTTCTTCTTGAGTAAGTAGTTCCTCAGAAAATTAAAAACAAATAGGGAATTTGCCGAAAATGTGAAATATACAAGATTAAAACTCAATTACAATAAAGAATATAAAGTTATGCAAGACACTTATTTCCTGAGCAGTGCTATTTTTATAAATTGTGCTTTTGTGTCTCTGGGGTCTCAGATCAATAAATGCAGATCCCAGATTTGAACATTAACTGAGCCCAGAGGGATAAATAAAGAATTTTGTTATGTTTTTTGGCTGTGTCACAGCACTAATATCACTTAAGTGTACTGCTAGTTTTGCATATTTCTTAATCTATATCAAGGTTGAAGTAATGGGTTATGATTATGACTTTGCTTTTGAATAAAACTTTGAAGTTAATTCAGTGTAACAATCTGTATGTGTTCACAAAAAGAACATTAAAACTAAAGACAGCAATCTGTATGAAATGAAGATAGGTAAGGGAACTCAGATACTCATGGTTTTATTAACTAATATATAATTTCATTCTTAATTTGTCTTAGAAAACAATTCTGTGCTCTCTCTAGAGCCAAATATCAAGCTATTTATGGCATAAATCTAATTTAAGCTGGAATCTAGAATAATTAAAGCATAACATGCTAATCAGACTGATGTCCTTCCTGGAGTCCTTTCATCCTTCCAGGTAAAGCTAGGGCTGTGAGGGAAGCCCAGGTCCCGGGTGCAGGCAGCTGGGGGAAGGAAGGCCTACTCTTGCATGCATTTCATGCATTGGGCCTCTAGTACTAAATAGAATAATAATAAAATGTTAATTTCATCAAGAAATACTTTCAGTTTGCCTTATAATGTATGACATATACTGTGTAGTTTTTGTCAAACATCAGACAAATTTCTAATTCTATAACTGGCACATTTTGTGGAACTCTGAACTTAATATGGTCCTGAAGTGAGTTTTCTAGTACCCTGTCACACCATGAGCATTAAAAGAAAGGTTTTATGAAATGTATTTAATCAAATTTCTGCACAACTCTAGTCTTCTGTTTGTTTTAATGCATCTTTGGGTGAATGCAAAAATTTTACCTGCATGAAAATAAAAAATGTACATCAGTTGAACTACAGTGTTAATAACATTTTGTGCTAACACTTTTTAAAAATTTGAATATTTTTCAAATAGTAGCTTAGTTTCACCTCTCCCTCCACTCATAAAGGCAGAAGAAAGTGAATAAGGAAAAGCCAATTGATGCCACTCTACCTAAGGTGATACCACCAAAAGTGTGGGTAACACAGTTACAGTATCATAATGGAGCAGGATGAAGGTGGACTAAGGATGCAGAATTTTCTAAAGGACTTCCTGGAATACAGACCCTGTTCTCTTTCAAGAAATTGCTTCTGCTTTCTTTTTGCCATATAGCCACTCATGTTTAAACAAATACTAATATATGTCACAATATTTGTTTGGGCTTAAAACTTCAAAGTTTGTGTTAGCTTTTCATTTATTTTTAATTTTCTTTTGCCAATTTAGATTTTAAAGCCTCTTTAAAGCCTCACATTTATCTCCATTTTTATTTATTTATAAGGTTTTTTTTAAAGACTTCTGCATCATAATGTTTCTGAGATAAACCTAATTCTAGATACTTATTTAAATATTATTCCATAATTAATATAAAAATTTTGAAGCTATCTTAGAAAACTTTTCTCTAATTATAAAAATAACATATTAAAGTAGAAAATTCGAATAACACAAAATAAAATAAAAATTATCACTGATTTTACCGAAGAAATAATCATTTGTTTATATTTACATATGTTCTCTTTAGGCACTTTTGTACTTAATATCATACCTGAAAATTTTTTGGATGCCAGTAAAGCCATTTGTAAAATTAATAATTTTATAATATTTATCCCCTAATTTACTTAACTATTACCTAAGTTTATAGATTTTGTGCAAAACCTTGTTTTATCCATTCTAAAATATTACTGCAAATGAAATCCTTTTGCATATGTACTTTGCCTCATTTCTGATAAGTGAAGTATAATTTTACTGTATCAAAGGCCATGAAGCATTCACTTATTTCTGATATATACTAAGTAAATTTTCCAGTTTATAATTCTGTCAACAGTCTATGAATAGTCTAATCTCACATATTGTCAGAATCAATGCTATCATTTTCAAAGTCCTTCTATAGTTGATAGCTAAAAATTATTCTTCTTACATTTGTTTTACAAATTTATAACACATTTATGTTTCTTATTTCACAAATTGTTCATTAAAAACTTTTGCCCAATTTTCATTGCTATTTTGGTAGTTTTCCTATTGAATTGTATGAGTTATTTACCCATCATCATTGTGCCTGGGAAGGATGGGGCTGGAGAGTTGAACATCTGGAAATTAAATGCTTCTATAAGGACAAAAAGAAGGCTACTTCAGTTTCCATTTCATTGATTAGAACTATTCACATGTCCACATTCAGCTTCAGGGGAGTGGAGACATATTGTACTGTGTACAGAATCAGAGAACTATATATTGGTGAATGTTAGTAATATCTTCAACAGATATGATCTTGTTGCCAATTAAAACTTATTCAATTTTTTCCTAGTTTATTTTTTCATTCAGTTTTTAAGTATTGCTTCAAAGATGTTTGTTTTTGGAGTTTCTTCCCCCCTCCAGTATGTATGCACACTTTGGAAGGCATGTTCTAAGAACATTGACAGGATGGAAACAACTTGCTTCCTTCTGCTTATCCTTACTTACCTCTAGTCTCTCTCCCTATTTATATTATTCTTCTAATTATTAACACTATATTCATAGCATATCTATATAATTTATTTTACATTTCTCTATTTTTATCATAATTCATATTACATACTTGAAACTATATTTCTAATTTAAAATAGTCATAGATATCTTTTGACTGTCCACCTTCTGAGTTGAAAACTTTTTTGAGTCAAGATCGAGAACATCTAACATTCTACTCTGTATTTTTAATTGGTCTTAGGTACATATATTTTATATATAAGTTTATTATAAACATTTTAAATTAATGAATATTATATTAATAATCATTCTATATAATAAAAGACTAATAAGCAAATTGACAATACCTCTGCTACACCCACAAGCTGATGCCCACCAGCTGATCAGGAGCAAGTATGCAAATTAATCCAACCAATATGGCTATGGCCATGGAGAGAGCAGGAGGCTTGGCAATGGAAGAAGCCAAGCTTTCCACCTGCCCTGACCTGCCTTGGCCTCTGCTTAAGGCTACAAAGTTTCAATTATAGAAAATAAGTAAATCCGAACAAAAATGGTGACAGCCATGGAGCTGGAGAGAGCAGGTGGCTTGAGTTACCCCCGGTGATGGAGGAAGCCAATCTTCAGCATCCCTGGCCTGCCTTGGCTTTTGCTGAAGGCTACAAGTTTCAATTATAGAAAATAAATAAGTCCAGGATCCCAGGGCCTCCACTTGGGTCACCAGTCGTGGCCAGCCTGCAAATCACCACAGGTCCCTCACGCAGGCCACCCATGCCCCAAGGGAACCCCCATGCTGATCCAGAACACCCTTCAGGGTGAACCAGCTGGCCCCCACCCATGCACCAGGCCTCTATCTTATCTAATCCTCCTATCTAATAAAAGAATATTAGGCAAATTGACCATCACTTCAATACACAAGATAGCTGCCCCCATGTGGACATAAGAAGGCTACCACAAAATGGCTAGCACGGGAGGGCAGTTGGCAGGGACCAGGTCTGCAAGGGAGGACAGTTGGGAGCAATCAAGCCTGCAGGGGAGGGCAGTTAGGGTTGACCAGGCCGGCAGAGGAGGGAAGTTGGGGATGACCGGGCATGCAGGGATGGGCAGTAGTAGGGAAACAGTCCTGTAGAGGATGGCAGTTAGGGGCAAACAGGCTGGTAGGGGAGCAGTTAGGCATCAATCAGGCTGGCAAGGGAAAGGTTAGGGGATGATCAGGCTGGCAGGCAGAAGTGGTTAGGGGCAATCAGGAAGGCAGGCAGGTGAGAAGTTGGGAGCCAGAGTCCTGGATTGTGAGAGGGATGTCTGCCCGTTTAGCCCCGATCCAGAATGGGCAATTGGACATCCCTCAAGGGGTCCCAGATTGGAGAGGGTACAGGCTGGGCTGAGGGACACCCCCTCCCCCCTCATGCATGAATTTTGTGGACCGGGCCTCTAATATGTATACATATACATATACATATACATATACATATATATTTTAACTATTTTCATTGAACAGTCAAGTACTATGCTAAGATGTTTTTTCCCCTTTTATAACATTTTTTTCCTTTCCTGGATATTTAAAATGTCCAATTTCCACTTGCATTATGTGCCTGGAATATATTTTTAGTCTCTTACTATCATATATTTCATGAATTCTAGTCTTTCTAATGACTTTCTTCCATTCTCCTTATGCAATCTATGTTGAGTCTTCTGTACAACTGATGTTCTGGGCCAGTCTGTCTTTTTCTGGTTAATCAAATATACTCTAATTTTTAATTTACACTTATAATAACTTATTTTAAAAGAATTTTCATACAATAATAAAGCTCTTCATTTCCTCTCCTCTCTTTTATGACCTCTTTATAATTGGATGGATGATATATAGATAGAATGAACTTGGAAGGATTACATACTTATCTTCCATTATCACATGTTGAAAAGTTAAATTCATATTCCTTTGTGTATTTATTGTTTCCTTTTGGGAAGCTTTCAGTTTATTTTTATTTTCTTCTCCTAAAATTTTACAATAATGTGGCTACATGGGCATCCCCTCCCTTCCTACTCAGCATTCAATTTGAAAACAGATCCCCTTTTAAGATCTATAAAATTCTTAGCCATTATTACTTAAAAGATTTGCCTTCTTCTTTTTTCTTTATTATTTATTTCTTGGTAGCTGCTTAGTTGACTTTTTTCCTTCTCACTTAAAATTTATTTAATAAACACAACATTTTGAAGTAAGCCATCCACCAAATTTCTTTGTGATACTATAATTTTAAACATTACTTTTTCTTATATGAAGGAACTATAATAAGTTACATAACATTTGTTTGGTGCTATAGAACATTAACCAATTATATGATTACCTTGAAAAGTTATACCCAAGCAATACTTAACCATATATTTGCTTTTTCCCTTTCTACTCTTTGCATGGTTGTTTGAAAATAGTTTTTGTGAACTCTTGGAACCCATAGAGGATCACTGGGACAAGAAAAACATATTTCTAAATGAGGATCAAAGTGATGCGAAAAGCAGAGTGAATATTGGAATGTGGAAAACAGATGAGCAGGAAAATCTGAGCAAAGATAATAAAAGATATTTGTTTGTGCATTGCACATTACTGATTCTTGTTTTATTTTGGTAGTTCTCTCTCTCTTTTTTATCTCTCTCTCTTTGGTAATTACGTTTTTTTTTCCCCCTCTTTGCAATAGTTCTTTAAAACACACACACACAATTTTCATCTTTGCCATCTCTTTATTTTGGGAGATTCTTCATGTTGACCACATAATTGAATGTTTTATTTCTTTTCTGCTATTTTATCTTAGATATATGGCTTTTGAATTTTAAATTGGATAATCATTATAAGCTTCATTTCTAGGTTCTTAACTCTATTAAATAAGCCATGTTAAGGCTTCACATCTATTTTAACAGATATACCACTAATGTATGTATGATCAAATAAGAATATTCATTAGAAAAAAATAAGTATATTTGATAGAAAAGACAGAAGTGCAAATAAGAAACAGAGCTGGAGATTTAGGGACTTTTTTATTGTCAACTTTTCCTTCCTCTTTTCTTTGTTGATAATGGAGATGATTTCTAGTTTTAGAATATGAAAGCACACTGAAGAGATAATCACACAAATGATACATTACTGGCTGGTAGAAACAAAATAATTTTTTTTCTGAAGAAATTCTAGAAGATTGATTTGTAACCTTCCTATGAAGGAAGTGCTAGGGAGATTGCTAGTCTCATAACTCTTCAGAGTGTCTAACACTTATCTAAATAGTGTCTGTAGTTATTTCTCATTATTCACAGTAGTTACGTTCTATAAAATCGCTGTCAATGCTGAACTGGTGAGTATGGAAGCATTACTCTTGGGGAAATGCAGTTAGTTTCCTATGAGCCTCTGGTCATAACCTTTTCATCTGATCAATACATAACCTTGTTTTATTTGTGTTCCTGTTTCAGACATTTTAATATACATTGTGTATTCACTAACATTGACCTCATGGTGATAATTCATGCCTGAACAATGTTGATCTAACATGTATTTCTCTGTAAAGCACATCAGAGTCTTCTCACACTTAGGAACACTAGACAGAGCTTTAGCATTAAGCTTTGGGGTCCATTTTTAAAATGCAATATCATCAACAAAATAGCACAAGAAATGCAAAAACACTTAGCACTAAATTAGCTGCGGAAAAAAAATTTGTTTATAGTATGAGAGCAAAACAAGAAGGCAGTGTTACCTGTTCAACTTCAGCTGGGGAAGGTGTATTTCAGAAAACTGCCCTGCCCTGCAGGTTAGCAAATGGCTGCAGAGGTGCTACAGGTATTGCCCGGGGGGGGGGGGGGGGGTCGCAAATAAATGTTAGTGCATAAGTGAATTTGCAAATACAAAATCCATGGATAATGAGAATAGACTATATTTGATTTGAAGCAGTTTTGACAATGCAAATAGCTATCTATTTATTTTAGTAGTCTGATAGAATTTAAAGAATTTTACCTTGCTCTGAAATGTTTATAATTTTCTATGCTGATAAGAAACTGACATTATTTTATTGATTTTAGAGAGAGGGAAGAAGTGATGTTTGAGAGAGGGAGATGAGAGAGAAAGAGAGAGAGAGAGAGAGAGAGAGAGAGAGAGAGAGAGAGAGAGAGAGAGAGAGAGAAAGAGAGATTAATTTATTGTTCCACTTATTTAGACATTCCTTTGTTGATTCTTCTATATGCCCTGACCATGGAGTGAACCCACTACCTTGGAATATTAGAACAAAGCTCTAACCAACTGAGCTACCTGGTCAGGGCAAAGCCGACATTACTTTAAACCTTGGGGAAGGAATGAAGGGAAAGGTAATGCTTCCCCTCACCCTCACACACAAATTCAAGTTTATGATGGCATAGCTGAAGAATAAAAACATTTTATTTATTTTTGCTTTCTTTATCGAATGACCCTAAAAGGAGAAAGGTCTAAAGCATTAAAGGGCATTACACTCCTTTGAAGTGTGGAAGCAATACTTTTTGTAATTGTGTTGTCCTAGGTTTTTCCGCTGTTGTTTTGCCAGTCTTCTCACTAGGAAAGTCAAAGTGCCCAAGAAGTTAAAGAGAAGCACGGGTGGCTGTTGTGTGTTTCTGTGCACATTATTTGGTCATGTTGGAAGGCTTTACATGGGCTTAAGAGAACCTGGGTATCTTTCCGTCTCTTGTGTAGGATTGTCCTAAGCACTGAGGAGAGTGGCTGAGGAAGACAGAAAAAGTGTATGTCCTCAGAGAGGTGACATTAAATTGGGTGTGTGATAATAAATTGATAAAACAGAAAAAAGACAAGTAGAGATTGGAACATGTGCTTTAAGGTAAATCTGCAGGGCCATATGACAGGAGAAGCAGATGGAGACACTGTGTCAGGCACACTCCTGACAGAGGTGAGATCTGAACTCTGAGTAAAGACCAGGAAGATGAGACATCAGAGTGACAGATGAAGATTTGGGGAAAGAGCCTCCTAGTGGAGGGAACAGGAAGTACAAAGGGCCTGGATATAAAATCTTGTTGTGGTTACCATCAGGAAGATAGCCAGAGTGGGTGCAATATAGAGCAGAAGAGTGGGCAAAGGAAGCTGGAGGGGTCAGCAGGAGGCAGAGCACACAATACTTTGTAAGCCGTGGTGAGCAGCATATCTTTCCATTTATGCCTATTCAAGATTCACACACATCTCAGACTGAAAGGTAAGCAATAAAAGATCTTAACCCTGTAGTCACTTAGTTCACCAGAGAAAGCATCAGCAAAAATATTAAATGGGAAGAAGCAAATACTGCTTTCACATCCACAAATTAATTTTAGGATGACAAAATTACCTTCATTTGATTGGATTTCGAGGTGCCCCCCCCCCCTTTAAGTGGACATCTGTTCAGGATGAACAGTTCTCTAGATATGTCTTAGGCAACAGTTTTTGTTTGGTTGGTTGGTTGTTTTTTCTACAGGAACTTAGGATCCATTGCCTTGTGAATTGCTCCATATATATATCAGGCTACTGATGATAGTTTTATTTCAGCATCTTCAAAGTTTGTCCCTTACTTGGTATGAATCTGTTTTCTTAACAGTGCATGTCAGCTTTGACTTCCAAACTTCTTTCTTCATTGTGAGAAACAGGAGCTCATGGACTGGGCTGGCCTGGCCTGGCAGTCACTGTTTCCTTCCTAGCTCTACAGGGTGGGGCAGAGTTAGTTGCTAGTTGTGAGGAATGAGTGAGGGCCTCTCTGAAGCCACGTTATTGAATAGTCTCTGCTCACAAAGCTAAGGTGGAGAGCAATGTGATAATTAATTTGCTCAACCTCTGATCTGGCCTCATTGCCTTGGTCAAAATATGATCTCCTTTGCTGCGAAAATAGCTACTTAAAAAGCACATAATACCCGAAGTATTATCGTTTTTAAAAGCATCTATTTTGCCCAATTCATTTGTCTAATGGACAAGAAAAGGCATCTACACAGTGAGGGAGGTGAGTATTTTCAAACACTAAATGGTAGCTGGCAAAAGTGAAATTATTGCTTTGACTACATCAGGCCCTATGAAAGCTGTAATTCCCACTGTAATCCTTAGAATCAACGCAGATAATGTTTAAGGTGGCATCAGATATGTCAGTATTTTTTTGTTTTTGTTTTATCCTGCTTAGTTCAATCTATATCCATAGAACGAACTATTCTTTTTTTGTGTGTGTGTGAAAGCAACACTATGCATTCCTTTCCTTTTTACCTGACTGATAAATAGATTTGGAGTTACGTGTCATTCAAAGGACTGGAGTCCAAACCAAGAATGGGCCTCTTGAATCTTCTGCTATGTATCTCATTCAGATATTATACTTTCTGAATGGCTTAACCTTTGTACACCGTGAGCGTCTTCGAGGAGTATGGAGATGGTTTTCATTTTGGACGCGTGGGAGTTAACTGGTTAAAAACAGAATTAAGGCCTGCTAGGTATAACAATAATAATTTCTAGCTAATTTTTATGATAGTAGGCTTATAGTTAATTTGTTATTTTTATATTGAATATATTCCAATACTACATTTTTTTTGAAATGGCTTTATATATTGATGATATACATTCAATAGGTAGCCTATCAGGTTCACTGATGTTTTCTTTTTCTTTTAATATTCTTGTGTTTGATTAAGAATCCAAACTCTGCTACTTGTTAGCTATGTGATATTAGGCAGACTACTTAACCTTTCTTCTCATTGCTCTACCTGTAAAATTTGAATAATGAGATATTTTCTCTATAAGTATACTTAATGTACTAGACATATAGAGAGTGCTCAACAGATGCAAGTGTTCTTCCTGAGTACATTTTATTTTTTATATGTATTATGTGAAACTAATACATATATTCATATATAAAATATTATGTTTGTTCAGCATTACTCTATTTTTCATAAACAACTTTTATGACATGATCAGGCTACCTCTATTTCAGTTTTATACTTTAGAATATCCCTTTCTTCAAACATGTAAACCACATAATCAAAATCAAGTTCATCGAGTTTAGTTTCTTTTTTTTTTTTTTTATAAATTCACTTGGTAACCTATTCAGGATTTATTCTTCCAAGTGGCTTTGAGCTGCATGTGTCATTATGTACTCTATGGTGTCAAATATTGAAGTAAGAATGATGTTTCTTTTTCTATAGCTGATATGCCATCTTTTTTGTAATTTTGTGGAGATTTTCACTTTTGGGCTTAGGACTTTTTTTCTGCTCAGAAATAATGAGTAGTTAAAGTTTATAGTTCTCACTGTTTTTCTTAAGTGTTTTAGGAAACATTCTCATACTCTTATATGAAATGTATTAAAATACTATATATTATGTTTACATTTAAAATGTCTTTATTTTCATTTTGGATTTCTATATTCTTCTTACAAAACTAGTGATAAAAATAGGAAGCTACTTATTGTTCAATTATAACTTTAATTTACATTAATTATGCTTTAGTTCATTTTATTTCACTAGTAAATAGAAACTTTTCTGAGCTATTTCTTTTATTTTGCCTCATCTAAATAAAGATGGATGTCTATTGTACTTGAGACCTATTAGGCAGGTTTCTGTTCCATCAGATGAACACACTGGACTTCCCATTGCCAGCAAGTACCTTCCAGGTGTATTTGCTATGCCTTTGTGCTAGGATCTCTGAAGAAAATAAATCCAGAGTCATCTGCTCCTGTGTATTGCAAATATACCAGAAGGAAAGTAGCAAAGATACTAAGGATTTGAAGATTGAATATGCTATGTCCCTAGATATGTGCAGTACATGGATTTAGAAAGTGCAGAGAACATTGTGATTGATGAAACTGGGAAATATCCTTGTATGTTGTATAAATTTGGGAGTACAAGAGGAGGCTATGGTCATAACTTGGGACTCTTTTTAAAAATATTTTTTTATCTTTATTGTTCAGTTTATTAATTACATTGTTTCCCCGTTTTTATCCCCCTATATCTCCCCTCCACCCTGTACCTATTCCACCCTCCACCCTCACCTCCCCCTCCCCACTGTCGTTTCTCATTGTTGCAAGGTTTTTGTCCAGTCTCTTGCTGTACTTCCCACAACCCTTTTCTCCCCAAGAATTGTCAGTCCATTCCCTCTCTATGTCCATGTTTCTGTTATATTCACCAGTTTATACTGTTCATCAGCCTATCAATTCACTTGATTTTTATGTTCATTTGTTGATAGATGTGTATTTGTTGTTCATAATTTATATTTTTACCTTTTTCTTCTTCCTCTTCTTAAAGAATATCTTTCAGCGTTTCATATAATATTGGTTTGGTGGTGATGAACTCCTTTAGCTTTTTCTTATCTGCGAAGCACTTTATCTGATCTTCAATTCTGAATGATAGCTTTGCTGGATAGAGTAATCATGGTTGTAGATTCTTGCTATTCATTATTTTGAATATTTCTTGCCACTCGCTTCTGGCCTGCATTGTTTCTGTTGAGAAATCTGCTGACAATCGTATGGGTGCTCCCCTGTAGGTAACCAACTGCTTTTCTCTTGCTGCTTTTAATATTCTCTCTTTATCTTTTGCTCTTGGCATTTTAATTATGATATGTCTTGGTGTGGTCCTCTTTAGATTCCTATATTTTGGGGTTCTGTGTACTTCTTGGGCTTTTAAGGCAGTTTCTTTCACCAGGTGGGGGAAGTTTTCAGTCACTATTTCTTCAAGTAGGTTTTCATTAACTTGCCCTCTCTCTTTTTCTGGCATCCCAATAATTCGGAGGTTCGCATGTTTGAGGTTGTCCCAGAGGCCACTTACACTATCTTCAATTATCTGGATTCTTTTTGTTTCTTGCTTTTCCAGCTGAGTGGATTTTGCTTCTTTGTATTTCAAATCTTTGACTTGGATCTTGTGGCCCTCTGGACTGCTTTTAGGACTTTGTGTAATATTTTTTATTTCAGTCTGTGTATGCTTGATTTCTAGTTGGTCCTTTTTCATATCCGTGAGGGTCTGGTTCGTATCCTCAGAGGTCTTGTTAATTTCCTTGAGGGTCTCATTCATTTCCTCGTTGGTATTGTTTATTTCCTCGTAGTTCTCATTAAGTTCATCGGCCTTTTCTAGGAGCCTCTTGAAAAGCCTTATAACCGTGGTTTTGAACTCTATGTCTTGTCATCTTTTCTCCTCCATTTCTTTCACACCTGATTTATTTCCATATCTCTGCATGGTGGCTGCTTTATGTGGTAGATGTCCTCTAAGGGTCAGTGGCACAGCCTCCCCAGTTACTTGAGATGGGTACTCTTACTGCAATCCTTTATGGGTTGTACAGTATTTTTGAATTTAAACCCAGCTTGTTGTTGTTAGCCCTAGGAGGGTTTGACCTCCAGGCCAATTGGCTGTGAAGGGAGACTGTGTTCAGGTTGGATGGGCGGAGTCTCTGAGCTGTGCAGGCAGCCTCAGTGTCAGCTATGTCTTTTGCGGCGCTCGCGCGGCGCGGGTCTCTGTTGGATGGGGATGGCTGCAGGCACCTCCAAGAGAAAGCCGCTAGTCTCTTCCCCTTGCCAGACAACTCTGCCTCTCCCCAAATGAGTCTACACACCCAAAGTCTCGCCCAGGGTTGTAAAACAGGTGGCTTCCAGGACCAGGAGACAAGTTTCCAGGGAGCAAGTCGTGCATCTGTGCTTTCGCACAGTTTACTTGTGCGCAAACTTCTTTTCCCAGCTACCCAGTTTCTCCGCAGACTAGGAGACCTCTGCCGTGCCCGGCTTCCAGGGTGCGTCCCCCGGACCTCGGACCTTGCCTGGCACTGGGGAATCTGTGCAGTGGGACGTCTCCACGTACCCCGGATCTCGGACCTCTCCTGGTGCTGGGGAATCCGTGTAGTGGGACGTCTCAGCCCTCCCTGTTGGAGAAATCCAGCTGGGGTTGCTGCTCCAGCCCTACAGCCTGCGCGTGTGACCAGGACAGCTCCTAACCTGTTTCCGTCTTCAAGGCTGTGCTCCTGCCGCTCTTCTGAGTCTCAGTGTCCCACCTTTACTTTTATTTGTGGAGTTTTCACTCAGCCAGCTTTCTGGTGATTCTGGGTGATGTTTGTTTTGTTGTTATGTTGCAGTTTTTGAATCATTGTGCGGGGCAGAACAATAGGTGTTTACCTATGCTGCCATCTTTCCATCAGTTCCATAACTTGGGACTCTTAAATTAGTTGCACAGAAGGGTGTGAGATGAGGTGCAAGGAACGGCTATTTTTGATTGTATGGACACATACATAATCACACAAATGAACTTGTCAGATTCATCCAGGACTGGGATCAGGGCCAGGAAGGTGAGCAGGAAACCTGTAGCAACATGCACATTGGCTTCTCGATGCAAGGTTATTTGGGGGGAGGCAGGGCACTTAAAGTTCTTGTGAGCCCTGAGGTAAAAGCTGAGATCAGAGCTATTCAATGGAAATGGAGACTCAAGTACAGTTCTGATTGAAAGAAAATTTCAGGTTTTAAACCAGAACAGGGCACAAACATTATCTTCATAAGGGGATAGCAGAGATCTTGAACAAGAACACCATGTTAATGTTAAGACCTATCGTCATTGTGTCTATAGAATGAAGAATTATTTCTGAGACTTGCAATTGAGCAATGGATATGTGCTGGGGCCATTTCTTGAGTAGAAAGGATGATTGATTGTTCACAGTGCAAAGGCCTGACTGCTGTGATCTACAATTCTTTTCAAAGCCATCATTATGCAGCCACTCCTTACACTGGGGTTAGTGATTATGCATCAGTGGGACTGCCAGGAATCATTGCATCCTACCAATCGAAGAAAAATCACTTCCTTTTTGTTGATAGATATTTTAAGCTCAAAGCTTTAAGATATAAGTTTAACTGCTTTAATGTTTTATTTCTTGAGGAATGATACAGTCCATAGAAAGTAAAATGAGAAGCATAAAAACCTATCTTATTAACTCTTCATTGCCTAAAGAATCTTAGTGAGTTGACATATATCTAAATTTAAAGTGTAGGTAACTAGGCTCAGGAAAGTCAGTACTCAGGCTGTGCTCTGTCCTATTATTGAGATTTAGGGAGGTTAATTATTGCATCCTGGGAAAATATTTGGAGCAGGGTCAGTTTTCACAGTTGAAGAAATGGGCAATGCATGAGCTGACTAAATATCTTCCTTCTCATTTGTTTTAAAATAGGACCAGACTCTTCAAATGTTTGCAAGATACAAATCTATATAGAAGGAAAAGGTGATGAATACATTAAAAAATAAGAACCTCCACTCTCAAGTTAATCCCATCATTAAATCAAGAAAGCCTCCTTTTCTCCAGCAGAAATAACAAATAATGAAAAGGGTATATGATATATAATAAAATGCCATCCCCACATCCTTTTACAAAAAACAAATAATAAAAAAAAAACACCCACACACACTCATAATCTTTTCAATTATTCCCAAAGCAAACATCCTCCTTACCTCACATACTTCATGATCCTGGGGACATCTTAGCATAGTTATGGGAAAGTAATAAGAGAGAGTGCTTCCCATTACCCACCTATGTTCCTTTTTTGTTTATTTGTTTTCTATGATTCTCTTCCTTTGTTGTTGTTATTGTGTTTTTTTTGTTTTTGTTTGTTTTTGTTTGTTTTGTTTATTTTTAAGGGTAGTGGGGAGTGTGAAGGAGAATAGCCTTGGAAAGAGAAATACAAATTTAATATCCTCAGTTACCTGGCTTTAATGTGTTATAGCACCTATCAAAAACCATATATGTATATCTTCAAGCTTTATACTTTAAAAATGTCATTTTAAATGAAGGACTGCACTAATAACTAAAAGCAAGTCAAACTTATGTCATTACACCAAGATATATAGAGAGTAATAAAGAGGAGACATCTCATGAAAAATGTCTTAAGTATTTAAAGCCTTTAAAAATATTTTCTAATAGGGTGCTTATTATAAGAGAAATAGTATACTGATATCCTAGGATAGGCAGAAAAAAAATCATATGGACTGCTAGTTCTCTCTCTCTCTCTCTCTCTCTCTCTATATATATATATATATATATATATATCCTCTCTCTATATATACATATATATAATTTCTAATAAAAGAGTAATATGCAAATTGACCATCACTCCAATACACAAGATGGCTTCCTCCATGTGGTCCAAGATGGCTGTCCCATGTGGTCAAAGATGGCTGCCACAAGATGGCCAGCAGGGGTGGGCAGTTGGGAGGGACCAGGTCTTCAAGGGAGGGTAGTTGGGAGCGATCAAGCATGCAGGGGAGGGACCAGAACTTCAAGGGAGGGCAGTTGGGGGCAATCAAGCCTGCAGGGAAGGGCATTTGGGGGGGAACAAGCCTGCAGGAGATAGCAGTTAGGGGTGACCAGGCCTGCTAGGGAGGGCAATTAGGGGCAAACAGGCTGGCAGGGGAGCAGTTAGGCATCAATCAGGTTGGCAGGGGAGTGGTTAGGGGGTGATCAGGCTGGCTGGCAGAAGAGTTAGGGGCAATCAGGAAGGCAGGCAGGTGAGAAGTTGGGAGCCAGCAGTCCTTTATTGTGAGAGGGATGTCTGACTGCTCATTTAAGCTCGATTCTACCGGGATCAGGCCTAAACAGGCAGTCAGACATTCCTTGAGGGGTCCCAGATTGGAGAGGGTGAAGGCTGGGCTGAGGGATACTCCCCCCCCCCCCCCGTGCACAAATTTTGTGCACTGGGCCTCTACTATGTGTGTGTCTGTGTGTGTGTGTATGTGTGTGTGTGTGTGTGTGTGTGTGTTTATCTTATATAACAAGAGTAATATGCAAATTGACTGTTACACAAAGGCATAAGATGACTGTCCAAATATGGTCAAAGATGGCTGCCCCCATGTTGACACAAGATGGCCACCATAATATGGCCTTTAGGGGAGGGCAGTTGTGCGAAGTTAGGGGTGACCAGGCCAGCAGAGGAGGGCAGTTGGGGGGGCAAGCCTGCAGGGGAGGGCAGTTGAGGGGGGGCAGGACTTTCAGGAAGGGAAATTGGGGGGAGACAAGGCCAGCAGTGGAAGACAGTTGAGGGGGAGGGGACCAGGCCTGCAGTGGAGAACAGTTGAGGGGGATCCAGGCCTGCAGGGAGGGGGGCGGACCAGACCTGCAGGGGAGGGCAGTTTTGGGTGATCAGGCAGCAGGGAGGGAAGTTAGGGGTGACAGGGCCAGCAGAGGAGGGTAGTTGGGAGAGACCAGGCCAGCAGAGTAGGGCAGTTGGGGGGGAATCAGACCTGAAGGGGAGAGAAGTTGGGGGGGTGGGACCAGGCCTGCAGGGGAGGACAGTTGGGAGCCAGCAGTCCTGGATTGTGAGAGGGATGTCTGACTGCCAATTTAGGTCCGATCTCAGTGGAAACAGGCCTAATAGGCCTAAATGGGCAGTTGGACATCCCTCAAGGGGTCCCAGATTGGAGAGGGTGCAGGCTGGGCTGAGAGAAACCTCCTCCACCCCCACCATGCACGAATTTCATGCACCAGACTGCTAGTGTGTATGTGTGTGTGTGTGTGTGTGTATGTTTGTGTGTGTGTATTTATATATTTATATAACTATAACTATAACCATAACTATAACTAACTATAACTAAACTATAAATATATATATGATATAGTTTTTTAAGAAAAAAATTCAGTCCATTTACTTATTTGTTCAGATACAGAATAAAACCTATTCTTTATATTCTGTGAGTTAAAAACTGTACCTTCGGAGTTATTTTATTCTCATCGTACCATTTTTTGTTCTTAATTTCACCTCATTTTTCTTGATTCTGACAGCCTGGTGATGCCTACCATTATTGTTGACATTATGAATAAATTTTGAAGCCAATTAAGATACATATCTTTCTAATAAAGAATAACAGAGATGAATGCTCTTCTAATAATACTGCTAAGAGCATTGACTACTACAATAAAATGTCAATTTTCTAAGATTATTTTTTGCTTCCTGTAACTGTGTATAAAAATTCAGTGGAAAGGTCATAGTCATTCATTCATTCATTTTATGATTAATACAATCAGTGATATTATTAGCCAGAAGCCTTAAAGGGTAGTCCAGTGATTCTAAAAGTTTTGTCTGAGGATCCTGAGATTTTTGAGACCTTAATGAGAGTCTATTAAATCAAAATTATTTTGATAATAAAATCAAGACATTGTTTGTCTTTTTACTTTGTTGACTTTGTGCAGATGATGAAAAAGCAGCCATTAGCATGAACTAACCTAGGCATTGGTACCAAACTATATACTGAACAGCCATTGTAGTCCCCATTTTCACATACTCATTAAAAAAAAAAGGAAAAAAATGTTTTGCTCAAGAATGTCTTTCATAAAGCAGTGAAAATTGTTGATTTTATTGTTTTTAATTCTTAAGTAGATACCTTTTTGTATTGTAGGAAACAAATGAAAATATACATAAAGTACTTACTTGTTTACTTATTTTTCTATCTTCTTTTGATTTGAAGGAACAACTGATTAACTAGAATTATTTAGCCTTGGTAATTTTGCTAATAGTTTTGAGAAAGAACAAAGTAAGTTAATCACTTTAAGGAAAACAACTAACAGTTTTGGGTTCCAATTATAATATTCAAGCTTTTAAATTAAAAATAGAATTTTGGAAAACATATTTGCCACTGTCAGTTTGTCACCTTTCCAATAATTAAGAGTTGTTACATAATATGAGTGGTAATATTAAAGAATATAAAATTGTTATATTGTATAATATAAAAATTTAACTGTAGCATTTGGAATATCTGTTTAACACAGTGAATTGAAATAATCCAAAATACCAATGCATAATATTGTGAAGTTATGCATGAGTAAAAGATTCACTTCAAGGAAAAGATAGACCATTAGATTTTAATGGAACATAGTACAAAAGAATTCACTTATATGGTTTTAGATTCTACATGACAACTAACCTTTAAGAAACTATATTTACCACCTTTAGTGTGGTTTCAAAGAATAATATCCACAATTATCTGAAAAAGCTATCAAAATAGTTGTCACTTTTTAAACTCTATTAGTATGTAAGGAAAGTTTTACTTAATATGTGTTTACTGAAGTAAAATTTAAAGAATCCAGCTGTCTCTTTTTTTTAAACATGAAAAATACTTGGAAAAATAGAAAACAATGCCAGTCTTCTCATTTGGGGGGCAATATAGTTATTTTTCATAAAATGTTATTAATATTAACTGATGGGGTTAATTTTTTTATTTTAAAATGAACTAAGTAAATATTTTAAAATATCTTCGTTTTAATTTACAATAAACTAAACAGGGATAAGTATTTACAATATCGTGTAAACAGAGACTCTTTGGGATCCTTGATAATTTTTAAGATTGGAAAGGAAGGCTGAGCTCCAAACTGCTGTACTAATCTAGAGCTTTTCCACCAGTGGGATTTAGAGCTTGTACTGAAATTATAAAAAACAGGAACTTACAAATTTAAACTTCAAAATAATTGTTTTGTTCACTCCTACACAAAAGTTTACTGATTTATATAATGAAACCCTAATATGCAAATTGACCAAACGATGGAATGGCTTGTCTCTATGACAGTGATGGGCAACCTTTTGAACTTGGTGTGTCAAAATTTGCCAAAAAACTGAGCATAACTTGGGTGGTGTGTCACTTCGAGGAAAAAAACATAATTTCGCGATATTTATAGTTTAAATAACAAAAATGTATAATCCTATCTAATAAAAGAGTAATATGCAAATTGACTATACCTTCGCTACACTCAATAAGCTGCGCCCCAGCCATGCCCACCATCCAATCAGGAGTTATATGCAAATTAACACCCAACCAAGATGGCTGCTGCATTTCTGGCCTTGGACAGGGCGGGGCCGGTGAAGCCAGCGATTGGCCCCATGACAGGGCGATCGCTGGCTGGCACAAGGCTGGGGCTAGGGCAAGGCTGGGGCTGGGGTACCCCGCCCAGGGCCCGAGCCTCCGAGCATCAGGAAGAGGCTTAGGGCCTTGGCCGAGGGTGGAGCAGTGCAATTGCACATGCTGGGGGTCAACTGCCCAGGGCCCCATCCTCAGAGCATCAGCCAGAGGCTTGGGGCCTTGGTTGGAGGTGGAGCAGGGCCATCACATGTGCTGGGGGTTCCCCACATAGGGCCCGAGCCTCAAACAGAGGCTTGCAGCTTTGGCCAGGGGTGGAGCAGGGCGATCGCCTGCACTGGGGGGTCAACTGCCCAGGGCCCGAGCCTCAAACAGAGGCAGCAGGGTGATCGTGCCTGCTGGGGGTCAACTGTCCAGGGCCCCATCCTCAGAGCATCAGCCAGAGGCTTGCGGCCTTGGCCAGGGGCGGAGCAGGGCGATCACACGTGCTAGGGGTTCCCCACTCACGGCTGGTGCCTCAAACAGAAGCTTGCAGCTTTGGCCGGGGGCAGAGCAGGGTGATTGCACATGCTGGGCGTCAACCACCCAGGGCCCCATCCTTGGAGCAGGGTGATCAAGCGCGCTGGGGGTCACTTGCCTTAGACCTTACTCTCGGACCCTTGGCCAGAGGCTTGGGGCCTTGGCAGGGGTGGAGCTGGAGATCAGAGGAGATAGGTGTGAACTGTAGAGGAAACACCTTTTCTGACCGCTCATTGGCTAAGCTCCCTGTATGCCACTGGTAATATTCTTAGTAACTTGGGTATAAGAATCCAAAAAAGTAAGCTAGGGTTCTTCCACCACACTCCTGGAGGAAAAAAAAAAAAAGGTCAACTGCTGGAGGGCTAAGACATATCATATCCTTTCCCTAGGCAGTTTGGCTCAGTGGATAATGCCTAGGGGTGTCAACCGAAAGGTTTCAGGTTATATGCTGATCAAGGGCGTGTACCTAGGTTGCAGGCTCCTCCCTGGCTAGGGCCCAGGTCAGGGCTCATGCCAGAGGTAACCAATCAAAGTGTTCTTCTCACTTTGATGTTTCTCTCTGTCTTTCCCTTTCTCTTCCACACTCTCTAAAAATCAATGGAAACGTATGCTCAGGTGAGGATAAAAAAAAAGAAAAATAAAGAAATATCATATCCTATGAAAGACACATCTTGAAAATGGCTAAAGAAATTTGTCATTTTTTTCATGGTGAAGGGACCAGAGTCTGGGTTGATGAAAACACCTTGGTGGCTGCGGTGACTGGAAGTGGCTGCAGCAGTGGGGTGATGGGGCTGGTGCTGATCACCTTGTCGCCTCCCACAAAGGGAGGACGGACTGTAGGACATCCCTTGAGGACTCCCAGCATGTAAGAGGGGGCAGGCTGGACTGAGGGGACCCTTCCCCTCCCAGTGCACAAATTTCATGCACCAGACCCCTAGCTGTAATTATAACTGTATTTAATAAACCAAGAACTAATTATTTAACTTACCTGCTTAGTGATGTCTTTGTTCATCTGTCAGTCGGTCTTTATATTAACTTGTGTGGGGTGCTGTGAACTAAGATAAGTGAGGGGGAATTCTTTAACTAACCTGCCTATTAGTGACTTTTTTGTTGCTGAATTTCATTGGCTAAACCTTCAATTGAAAGTTGGTATTTTGTACACTTCAACCCAAGCAAGTGCTACTAACTTCATCTGTCAATCTCTTTCTTTTGTTGGTTTTGACATTATTTAACGCTGAGAATAAGGTCTCACAAAAGTATGTAGAGGGAAAAATTGTTAGTAAAGCCATTGCTATATTTTTCAGGGTGCTAAAAGTGTCTTGTAATCTGGTAATTGGTTTCCTGTTCACAGTGGCACTCCTCTTGATTCTCCAAGCGGCACCTTTCCAGATTCTCAAGCTTTGACCTCAAGTCCACAAAAACCTGAGCCCAGATGCTGTCTTGAAATTCTGCAGGTTGCATCACCAAATCATCAATTTGCATTCATTGGAAACCATTCAATTCCAAACTACTGTAGATTACTACATCAAGATACTTAATTATTTTTATGGTCAGTTCTAGGCTTCTAAATTGATTACATCTATCACTGAACTGTCAAGTAATGAGTCTAAAACATGCTGGTATTTTATATGCAAGGGATCCATTTCATTTTGTACAGCTGCACTGGCTTTCTCAAAATACTTTGTTACTTGAGGAAAATACAAGTTTATTTTCTACATCTTGCTTGAAAATTTTAAGTTTACTTTCAAAAGCTTTTATGTATCCAAATATAACATCAATACTTTTGCCAAAACCTTGTAACTTTAAGTTCAGTTCATTAATATGAACAGAGAGATTTTTAAAAAATATCAGGATGTTGACCCACTTATCATCGTTGAGTCGAGAAAAGTTTCCCAGATCCTTATCCTCAAGAAATACCTTAATTTCTTCAAAGCACTTCATAAAGTGATCAAGAACTTTGCCTTGGCTCAGCCATCTTACATTATTGTACATCAGCAGTCCACTGTAGCTAGAAACAACCTCCAGTAAAAGTGAAGAAAATTCCTGCTTGTGAAGGGGGCAAGCAGCTATTAAATTAACTATTTTTGTAACAACTGACATTCAGTCCTTTAAGTCAGGGAATCCTGCCTTGGCACATAAAACCTCTTGATGGATAATACAATGAAAAGGCACAATCAGATTTCCAATAGCTTCCATAAACAATTTGACAAATCTGACTTTTTCCCCCACCATGTTTGGTGCCCCATCTGGCCTCACTGACACAACTTTAGATATATCAATGCTTAGGTCATAGAATGTGTGCACAACCACCTTCCATATTTCGCTTCCTGATGTACTTTTTGGCACTGATACGAACTTTTTCAACTCTTCTCTCATTGTGAGACCATCAGAATATCGACCAATAATGGCCAAGTGAACATGTGATGTGACATAGTAGTTTCATTAAGAGAGATAGAAAAATATTTACAATTACTTATGGCTGTCTTTAATTGATTTTGTACGCTTATGTTCAGTCTCATTATTCAGTCTTTTATGATATTTCTACTGAGTGGTAATTCAGATATTATTTTAATAATTGCATCTTTATTCTGCATATTGTGAAATTAAACTGGTGCACATCTTAGGAGAGTTTCTTTAATAAATTCTCCCTCACTGAGTGCTTTTCCATGCTGAGCTATGGAGTGAGCAATGCTCAAACTTGCAGATGTTAAATTTGTAGAGCCTTTTATAAATGTAAGGATGGAATTAGATTGGCTCTTATAAAGGTGTAGCTGCCTGGAAATTATTCCTTCCTTTCATTCTCTTTTCAAGAGCTGGGAATGATTAGTTTCAAAATGTCTATTTATATTCCACATTCTGCTTACTACCATTTCAGTACATAGAACACAAAATGATCTACTATTTTTTTTCTATAATGCCATATATCTTGGTCTATGTCTCCTGAAAGGGTAGCTACTGCTACCACCACTTCCTTTACTTAACCTTGTTTTTTTATTTTTTGGGTTCTCCATAAGGAGGGCAGTGATAGAAGATAGAATTATGGATAGCCTGTTAGCCCTGCAGGCAATTAGGGGTTAACTAGCCTAACTGACCACAAGATGGCACATGTAACTGTCTTTTAGGAAAGGGCAGGATTAATAAGCAGAAATAGTGGTGAAATGGAGTCTGCACTATGCTGCAAAATGGCGTTCCTTATTTAAATTAAGATGGCTGCTGCTATTTCTAATGGCGAGGAAATGGCACCCATAGCATAGGCCCTCGCCTTTCCCAGCCTCCCCCTCACTTATCTCAGTGATGATGGTCAATTAGAAATCCACAGTACCCCAGAACAGTAGATTGAATGATGGTTGCTATGGTTATGTGGTTGCTGGTAATGGCGATCACAGGGCTCACAGAAATGCTTCCCCCGTGGCATTCTGCTGCTCCCTGCTCCGCCAGCCAGAAGTGAGGTCAAAGATCCCCTAATGGCCTAACTGGAAGACCCAGAACTAGATGCTCTGTGCTGGAGTTCTATTGTTTTGGCCTATAGACATCCAGCACAGAGTGTCTACACTACAGCAAATGTTTCATCCTCGGTTACTGTACCTGGCAGTGCAGTAGCTGAGAGTGAAACGTCCTTCTTGGCATGTGGCCCCATACTTCTCTGTATGCGACCACATGTCATCGAAAATGGCTATGTGTGTTATTGCTTGACACGTGTGTCATAGGTTCACCATCATGGCTCTGTGATGTAGTAGGAGTCTCTCCTGCCTCTGATTCAGTGCTAAGCAGCAACAGAATTCAGTTCACACCTTGAAATGGTACATATATTTCACAAACATATGAAGAATTTAGTAAACTGATAATATTATGAAGATTAGAACTACCCATAGTTGAGGGGGGATGAAATAGGCTACTTATGCCTTGTTTGAGGGGTTTTAACCTTTCCAAATTTGTATATCTAATGAGCAATTCTACATCTGGTAATTATCTTTGGGACATATGTTCTCATTTGAGAACAGCCTAAATCAGTGGTCAGCAAACTGCAACCATGTTGACTAATGAGTTTGCCTAACATTGGCCCAGATGATGCTCAATCATAAATTAGTTGAATAAATGATGGCAAATCAGTTTGACAGATTTCTCTACAGTAATGAAACTATATATAGTTTTATATTCAATGAAAAATATTTTATCATATTTTAACTATAAACTGTTATTCTTTTTATAAAAATACTATGTGTATAATGCATGCCTATATGCATTGAGAACATGTCTCGTGAAAATATACACCAAGGTAATGAGAATTGCTTAAATCAGTGATAAATCTATGATAGAATTTTACTTTCTTTTACTGTTTATCTCTTTCTTTCTTTCCATTAAAATTTTATAATGATCAGGTATTAATGATAAATTAATTATATTGCAGGCTTATCCTTACTGAAACACATTATGTAAATATATCAGGTTTATTGATTATTAATTGGATTTTTCTGGTGACATCAATTGAATACAATCAGTTCATAAGATGGATGCAACTTAAATCATTGATTTAAGATATAAATGAATTCTTAAAGTATGTACATACTAGACCTTTGATTTTTTTTTAGGGATTTAACCTTATGTGAACTTCTCCCTCCTTTTAAGTAATTAATTATGTATAATTGAAGAGCTGGCAACTGCAATCTAGTTGATACTTCAAAACTCTTCATGTAATAAAATAATGAATAAATTTTTAATGGAAACTAGGGAAGGAAATTACCATTTTCTTTCATCATATTTTGATATCTAGAAAGTATCAAGGGTGAATTCTAAATTGCTTGTGTGTTTTTTTTCTGATGCTTAGTATCATTATCCTATACAATAAAAGCCTAAAATGCAAATCGACCAAACCCTGAAACAACTGGAAGAATGACCAGTCGCTATGATTCACACTGACGACCAGGGGGGCAGATACTCAATGCAGGAGCTTCCCCCAGGTTCCTGTCAGGCCCCAGGTTCCCTGCAGAGAGAGGCAACTGGAAGCAGGGGGCAGGGCCAGTGAGCAGGTGGCCAAGCGAAGTGCCAGTGAGGGTCCTGATCACCCTGCTGGTAACCCTATAGATTGGCCCTGATTGCCAGCCAGGCTTAGGAACCCTATCTGTGCCTAGTTAGCTATAAGAGAGTATTTAAATTACAGGCCATTATGAGTCTTAAGATATTTTTGTGGGAGGATTATTTTTGTAGTAGAGTTTTAAAAATTAAAATCTTATTAGTCTATTTATAGTAGGAGCCATTGAAAAACTAATCCCAGTTGAAAGATATAAGTTGTATCATAAAATAATAATGTGGTATTTTCTATAAAGAATTACATTGCAATATAGAGATATGGTGGCATGTTCATTGTCAAATCAAAACTAACTGTTAAATATTAATTTACTTTTAATATGGTATATAAAATATTAAGTATGACTATGAGATAATGAACTAGAAAACTGCAGCTCATAGTAGAAGATAATATATGAATTACCAAATAATTAAAAACCAAAGGAGCTACAATTTCAGAGGAAGGAAAAATGTCATAATCTGGAACATCGGCATTGAGGGGGAGGAAATTAAGCTGGGTCTGGAACAACAATTAGGCTTTAGTTAAGAGGTGAATTTTGGAGGGCTGGGAAGGATTCTATAAATAACAGAAATTATTAGCAGCTCTCCCATTCTCTATGAAACATTTTCTGGGTTTTTTATGAATTAGGGAAAAGGATTTGATATAATGTCCCTGATAATATTTGTTACCTTCTGAATTTTTAAGCATGCTTGCCTTATGAATAAATGAATTAATACAAGTTAAGCTATTATCTAGGCAGGTGACTGGTATTTAAAGACACATGGTTCTTCATATGAATTTCTTATTATATAGCAACAGTTCTTTAAAAGCTTGTATATACTTAGCATCTAAATCTATTTAGCATCTACTATTACCTGCTACCTTATTGTGTTCTTATAGAAGCATTGACATAGATATTGTTACCTTCATTTTATGATTGAGGAGACTGAGGCACAGTGGGTGATATTCCTGATGGCACATGCTTTAGAAAAGCTGAGATTGAATCCATCACTCCATCATTCCAGGCCCAATGGTCTTTTTACTGGGCTGTGTGCCACATTCAGATATATCTTGTGTTTTCTTCTTCCAGTGTTTAATCGCTCTTTTAAGTTGTTATTTGTTCATGGAATTTATTTTGCCTTTTACTCTACTGAAGGAAGATTTTATCTTTACTGCTTTCGAGCCTGAATGAATATATCTTTAAAAAATGTAGCTCTAAATGCTTACAGTGATCAATGAGCCTTTGACTAATTTCACTACATATTATTTGCAGTAGATGTTTGAATTGGTTCCTTGACTGAAATGCAAGAAATATCAATGTGAAAAAGAAATGCATTTGTTAAAATCTACAGAATTGATTTCAAAAGTTTCAAACTCATTCATCATAGTGCATGTCAGCTTTATTTGGGAGACCAGAATATAATTTTCTTTTGGCATTAATCTTTTAATCCAAAATACTGTGAAGATGATTTATTTGGTGAAGAGAATAATGATGGGAACAAACTAAATTTTCTACAAATTTTCATATTCAATGTAATTGAGTATGGAGAGTCAATTTCTTTGGTGTCTTGCTTACTGAACCTCAATATTAGCTATTCTTGAAAAGTGGACAAGGGCCCAGTGGTTTTGAAACAGAATGAAGTAGTAGAAGATAAAGAAGTAAAGGGATTGAGAAAAAAGCCTTTAGACTACTTTCACTAGGGTTTACACATTATTGGCCATCAAAATATAGCTCCCCACACTGGGTTTGGGGAGTTTTCAGTCATTTTAGTGAAGCTCTCCTGTAAAAGTTACTTAATGCCTTTGAATATTACTTTCCTTAACTGTGACAAATTGGATTGGTCCATTTGACCAATGGTTCTATCATTCTGTAGGCATATTATTTCACAGCATTCTGTAGGCATATTATTTCACACCCATGTTTCACAGGGTGACATTAACCTTATGTTCCATTCATCCTATAACCTGGAGGAGAAACAAAAATTTAAAAGAAGAATGTCATACTATTATTCTGTTTTTTGTTTTCTTTATTTCCATTTTACATGATCTTCCTTTGCCAGGGTTCTTTTCCCAGCCTTACAAAGTATTCAACATTCTGGAGAAAGGGCTGTGCGCAGATGATTAAGAAAGAGTCCATGGATGAAAGATATTTTTGAAAGGCATTGGGGGTCAGAAGAGCTTCCAGCCGAAGGAGCTAGAAGGCTCTACCTTGACTAAGGACTCGTGCTTTTATTAAACACAATTTGTCCCAAGACAAGGTGGAAATATACACTTGAAAGGGTACAGTATCAAAGGATATACAGAAACATTGTCAGTTTGGGGAATAGGCTACAGCTGTTCAGGTGTTTGGCCAACAGGAGGCAATAAAATGCCTTGAGTTCTCTGGCAGCTAACAATCTTCCTATTCAGGTTTGGGGGAAATGCTTTGTAGCTGGTTCCAAGAGGTAAACTTCATGTGACTCAACCCTGTTGAGCTCCCCAAGCTTCACCAACCTTTTGGTAAAACTCTTGTAATTATTACATGCAGGAATTGGTTGTCAGCATTCCTTGTCTATTTTGTCTGGATGTATTTCACTGCTGTCCCTATTTGGAGAGAAGCAAATATAGATACTCCTTTAAATATTTGTTACCCAACATTTGTATTTCCAGTTGTCATTTAAACTTGATTAGAACTGAACACATTTGAAAAGTACTCTTTTTAAAAAATGTTTTTAATTGATTTCAGAGAAGAAGGGAGAAGGAGATAGAGAAAAATCAATGATGAGAGAAAATCATTGACTGGCTGCCTCCTGCATGCCCCCAATTGGGAATTGAGCTCATAACCCAGGCATGCACCCTTGACCAGAATCGAACCTGAGACCTTTCAGTCCACAGTCCAACTCTCTCTCCACTGAACCAAACCAGGTAGGTCTGAAAAGTATTCTTTATAACCTGTCAGACAGCACCATTAAAAGTATATTTATTTCATGTTCCTTCATTTTGTCTTTGATTACAATTATTTTTTATGTCTCATTGCATCTCCTAATTGGAAGATTTCTCTTCATTCCCATTTTTACTGTTGTGATCAGAGCCTATACCAGTGATCAGCAAACCATTTGCTGACCACTATCATATACTACCCTTTACCTCTTTGCACACAATATGCCACAATTGCCTAATCCTCGTAGCTTCCAACTGCATGGTAACATTTAGTGTAGTCCTGTGGTTGGCAAACTCATTAGTCAACAGAGCGGTAATTGCAGCTTGCCGCGGTTTGCTGACCAGGCCTATACCATATTTTCATCACAATAGAGAGCTCATTGTCTTTGGGTCCAGTCTTTCTTTCTTAAAATTTTTTCTACATAACTTTATTTTCCTTATGTACATGTTTGATTATGTCCTGCTTCTTTCAAGAGTGATCTGTGACTTTCCACTGCAGAGAAAACAACACAATCTTCTCAGTCTGGACTTTTCCAGGTCTTCACTTTCTGGCCTTGTCATTCCAAGCCAAATCTCTCTTCTAGACATCTTTCTATACTTCAGTCATGTCAGACTACCTACCATTATTTAACTCATACTGTTAATTATAATATACATTTGTGTAAAAGACCCCATATACCTGTGACTTGACCAACATAAAAGCTTAATTTTCTGTCACATAACAACCCAAATGTCGATAGCCCAGAGAGCTAGTATGATGAATCCTTTTCCTGTAGTCAATTAGGTACCCAGCCTTTATCATCTGAAGCTTTCAGCATGATTGACTGTGACTCAGCACCATGTCCTCATTTCTAGCAGCATGAGAGAGGAAGTGAGGAAGAAGAGCACACTGTCTGCATTTAGAACACACCCAGGAATATTCGTGTATTGTTTTCTCTCACATGGCATTGGCCAGAATTTAGTAACACTTAGTAATCTGACCATATTAGTTGCATAGAAGGCTAACAATGCACTCTTCATACTAGTCAGATATGTGCATAGTTAAAATTGCAATTACTAGGGAAGAAAGGGAAAACAAGATAATTAGGAATAGCCAGGAATCTTTCTCACATCCTAAAGTTGTTGATGGTAATAGTGATATTTTCTTCTTTTCTCCCTCATCATCCCCTTCTCTTTTTCCCTTCCTCTCTTTCTCCTCCTATTCTTTCTCTCCTTAGGTCAGTGGTTCTTCCTATTATAATCTCTGTTGAGTTGGCTTTTCCTAGTTCTACCTCCATTGTTAAAATTCCTATTCACTGCTCAGGACCAAGCTTCAACCATACTTTTCAAGATTCTGTGATTTTAAAATCAATCTATTTCTCCTGGCTTTCTTTTGCACATAATGTTATACTTCAGTATCTACCATATTTGTTTCATCTTTATAATCAGAATTTGGGCATGTCCTAAATCGTGAACAATTGATTTTTGAAATCCTTTTAAAAATTTTTTCAATTGCAGTTGGCATACATCATTATATTAGTTTCAGATGTATACCTCAATAATCAGACATTTTATAACTTAATAAGTGATCACCCCAATAAACCCCATACCCATCCAACACCATGCATAGTTAGGATATGATTTACTCTATTTCCTATGTTGTACTTTACATTCCAATGACTATTATGTAACAATCAATTTTATTTCATAATCTGATCCATAGTTTGTGTATTTTAAAATTTAAAAAGTAAATATTTGGGCATCTAATAGGTTCCAGATACTATTTTATCTCATTTTACTTCATAAGCAAACAAACCCTATCAACCAAAAAAAAAATTAGCAGGACTCATAAATTAAATAACTTGACTAAAATTATTTAGCTAGTGAATTGCAGGAAAATAATCTAACAACTGACAGACTTGCCATAAGCCAATTTTCTGGAAGACAATTTGTGCAAATAAGATTGGTTAAATTATTAATATTTCTTTAAAGTTTGTATTTTTTAGAGTTTCATAGTGTTCTGCTTTTTATTTGTCAATTAAGCTTGAGCAGATATCTATCTTTATTTACATTTTTCTGGTGCTCAGCATATTTATGAAAATATGTACTTTTTTTTTTTTGTAAAGGCAGTATATTATCTTTTCTTTTTGTTCACCTGTGCCCTATCTGTCATGCTTATGTTTTCAAATTTGCTTTTGAATGTGTTTTTATTTCAGTCTCTGGAAGACCTGAGGTTTTATAGGACTGTATTTTTTTTCTATTATACCATGCTGCCTTATTGACTATATGCTCAACAGTCTTTCAGAAATAATTTGAAACCCCAGCTACTGTCTTGCTGGAAAACATGGCATACTTTAACCATGTTAGATAACGGTCTCTTAATAACTCATTAATTTTATGTGACCAAAAACAATGTCAATATTTTGATCCTATCTTGGAAACCAATGTAAGTTTCTCATTTGCATGGATCAAAGGTTTCATTGGGTGGGGAAGCTCATTTGTAATCTTCACAAATAAGACCCAATGAGCATATTATCCAAGTGTTTGTATAGAAGCTTGAAGAAAACACCAACTATACATATTAAGCAGTTAAGCCATTGGCTTTCATTTATCATCTCTTGCCTTCTTTCTGTTGTTCCTGTCCTCTAATATAGACATGTGCAGTTTAAATGACAGGGACACAGCCTGAGAAATGTGTTTTTAGGCACCTTTGTTATGGTGCAAACATCAGAGAATGTACTTACACAAACTTAGATTATATAGCCTACTACTACTACTGGCAGTTCAGTAGGTTTTTTTACACTAGCATTACCACAAACATGTGAGTAATGCATTGTGCTACAACATTATGAAGGCTCAGTGCATGAAATTCCTGCATGGGTGTGGTCCCTATTCCTGGTCAGCGATCAAAGTGCTAGTGTCTGGGGTGGAAGGGCAGTATCTGGGCCCCCAAACCCCCTGCACGCCTTTCTGCCTGAGTCACAGTGCTCAAGTCCCCATGTGGGATGTGGTGAGCACGGCCAGATGCCACAGGCCTGGATGCAGCGTGGGCCTTGGGCCACCCAGCAGAACCACAAGGAAACCAGGCAGGCAGTGTGCTCTCTCCCATCTGGCCTTCCAGTCCAGTTCCTGTGTGACCCATGGGGAGCCTGACTGGCCCCTTCGGTCCCAGTGGCTATGGCCCAGCTTACCTGTAAGAGGCCATATGGGTGCGGGGCAAGCTCCTTGCCGGTGCTGGGCACCTGAGTTGGGGGGCTTCCCCAGCTTGTGAGCCCTGGTGTCCAGGGGGAGGTTAGCAGGGGAAGTGAGAGCGAGCTAGGCAGACACCCTTCATTCTCACCACATCTCATTCCCTGTTTCCCCTGCCCCCAGGTAGCTGGCAAGAGGTCACAGCCCCTTGCCCAGCTTCTGCTGGAGGTTGGTTGCCGCCACCCACCCCCAATTCCCAGTCCCCTCCCCCGGGCCCAGTCCTGCTTATCAGGGCCACCTTGGCCACACCCCCCACAGCCTGGGCTGCCTCGGCCACACCCCTCAGGTCCCCCCAGGCCCGGGCTGCCTTGGCCATGCCCCCATGCTCCTGATTGGCTGGTGGGCATGGCTGGTGGGTGTAGTGAAGGTTTGTCAAATTTGCATATTGCTCTTTTATTAGATAGGATAATTAGACTGTGTTGAGAATGCACCATGAGCACTCATGCAGCTTCTGAGCAATAGTCTATCCTTTCTTTAAATTTTGCCCCTAATTTTGATCCAATTCATGGGATTTGAATCTATTCTGACCAATATTTCATTGAATACTTTTTGTATTGCCTACAAACAAATCTTTTGATCTTTCACTTACTATTAGAGACACAATATACTCTTGTTTAGGTCAGCTATCCACTTTTACCTCTTGCATTAATCTCTAAAAAAAAAAAAAAAAAAAAGAGGACACAATACAAAGATACAGCAACTATAATAAAAACCTCTTAGGGAAATATTTCCATTTCTGTTTTCCACATATGTTCATATGTTATACTTCTAACATGATTCATCACTTAAATGATTGAAGTTATTTAAGCAGATGAGAAAAAGAAATTCAAATTCCAAATAGTAACAAAGTTGCAATATTTTATAAAATATGGATAATGTAAACTTATTTATTTACTCCACAGTAGTTAACACACCCCTACTTAAAATGTAAATTGTCTGGTTGTCATATAAATTTGTCAAGGTAAGCTAAGAATAGCAAGATTTCCATAAACTAGGTCACAATTTTACACAGTTATTTCCTTTGAACGAGGAAGCAAAAAATATACATATTAAGCTCTTCAACTCAAAATTTCTTCCAAGGCACTTTCCACCTTGCTTCTTTCATTCCCTGGTGAATACTCAAAGCAATAAGCAGACATGAATATTTTACTGCTTCATATTTGGCTCACAAAAATTGCAAATATTATACTGCTTTGTATGAAATAATTTCTACTTTTTATGTCTGCTCTTAGAGAATTATCTCGGTAGTGCCTCAAGTATTTTGTAAGTAGTTTAAGAGCTTAATATACCAAATAATCTATTTGCATTCTTATTGCTATTTAAAGAGTGCAGACCTCATGTACTAAATTTTATTCTGTTTTATTGGAGTTCATTCACAAAATATGGCCCACCAGGTGGCATCAAAGGTCTCTCTACTTCTGAAGCATATAAACATATTACAACATATGGTTAAATATTCATTTACAGGTGTGACAGCTTCTGCATCTTGTTATCCTAAATCAATTTAATAGTGGGTTGGGTTAGTTTGGTGGTTGCCAAATTGCGGCTCATGAGCCACATGCGGCTCTTTGGCCCCTTGAGTGTGGCTCTTCCACAAAATACCACGTTTGGGCGTGCAGGTACAGTGCGATTGAAATTTCATGGCCCCTGCGCAGAAGTTGGTTTTCGGCTCTCAAAAGAAATTTCAATTATTGCACTGTTGATATTTGGCTCTGTTGACTAATGGGTTTGCTGACCACTGAGTTAGCTGACTTGGCAGAGTTATTCATCTGCTATTAAAAAAAAAAAAGGTCTATACAGGATAGATCCAATGAGCATTTATTATAATTGCAACAAATTTAATAGTTCTTCTGACCCACTGGGAAATTAGGAGGGTGAAAATCACTTTTCCAGGGGAGAATCAAGGTCAGAGGTGCTGATCTTTCTGGGGGAATTGCCACTCAAGAATCGTTTGCAGTGAATATGAATTCTTAAAATTAACTTTATTTTTTTCTTCTACTGTGTTTTCTCTTCTAATGTTTTATCTCTTTGCCTCTTCTTATTTTTGAAATTTATTTTAAAAAATGAAAATAGCATCTCTTTCAGCAGTTGAATATATTGATAAAAGAAGATAGAATAATTTGAATGGCCCTAAATGGAAATATCAAAATGAAATACCATAAATCCAAGACCCACTTTACAAAATGTATCATGTATTGATTTTTGGTATTGCATGTAGGTTAATGAGTCCACAAAAACTTTATTGAGTGATGTATTAGTATCCTCTTTGCTGCTATAACAAATTTAGTGTTTGTAAAACACCACTAATTTAACTTACAATCCTAGAGGTCAGAAGTCGAAAATGGCTTCAGTGAACTGAAATCAAGGTGTCAGCAAGGCTGCATTCCTTTGGAAGGTGTAGGAGAGAATCCTTTTTCTGGCCTTGTCCATCTTCTAAAGGCCCTCTGGACTGGCATTTCTTGGCTTATGGTCTGCCATCTTCAAATCCAGCAATGGCAGGTCAAGTCTTTCTCACCTTGCTCTTATATTTCTCACATTGTATCACTCTGGCAGTAACTCTCTTCTGCATTTCTTTTCCTCTTCTAAGGACCTTATAATTGTACTGGGAAGCTGTAGGAATACAGAATAATCTCCTTTTCTCAAAATCAGATGATTAAGTAACCTTAATGCACTTGCTACAAAACATAACATATTCACTGATTCCAGGAAATTAGGGCATAGGAACCTTTAGGGGACTATTATTCTGTCTACTATAGCTGATGTTGACATTAAAAAATAACAGAAAAGGAAGGTGTGAAGAGAAAAACAACAATAACATAGGAAATTGGTTTGGTAGGCCTAGCTCTCTGCAGACAATTAGCAAGCAGAACTCAGAAAGTGACTTAGTTTCTTTGCTTCACAGTTTATCATTTTCATAAAGAAAAAATAAATAACATTGAGTAGAAGGCTTTAATATGCAATTCACTCATTTATACATGTATTATTTCATTTAATTATCCAACTGAAATTACCGTCACTTTGCATATAGTAAATTGAGGCACAGAGAGTTCATGTCCCATTTTCCTAACCAGGAAGTGGAAAGGTAATTTCACTCATGAAGTCTGGTGTAGCAGCTCACAAGTTTTTAACCAATTGGGTCTACTGCCTTGGTTGAAATAAGGTGGTAATAATTTATCTTTTTTAAATAGCTAAATAAGTCAGCAAATATTAACTGGTCACCCACTGAGTGACTAGAAACTCTAGTAGGCATTGGAAACATGGTGGTGAATATGCAAAACATAATTTCTGTCTCTGTGAGTTGGAATATAGATAAGAAGACATATAGACATTTGTTCCTATAATTTATTGCTGTATAACAAAGCAGCCCAACATTTAGTGGTGGCTTAAAATAACAATTATTTCATTATCTCTCAATGTGTCTATCCCATGTAAATTCATCTGGGCTTTATGAAGCTAGAAAATCTAAGATGGTCCACTTTTATGACTGGCAGTTGATATTTTGGCTGTTGGTTGGGAGCTCACCATGTGAGTTAGGCTTTTAATTACATGATGGACACATTTTAAGGAGTGTTCCATGAATGAATGTTTTAAGAGAGAGGAAGCAGATATTACTAGTGTTCTTAAAGACTAGGTCAGGGATTTATACCAGTACTTCTATGTGTGCTTGCTGTTGGCTAAGCAGCAGCAGAGTGGCTTCATATTCAAGAGGAGGGTAAATATACTTCAATCCTTTATAGGGAGAGTGACCAGAAGCTGTGTCCAAATTTAGTCCATTGCAGATTAGACCATGGGAAGCAATTGGGAGGAGAGTTTTTATAGATGAGATTAAGAAAAGAATCACTGCAAATCATACAAGACCTCATAGGGACTTTGAAATATAAAAATAACAGCAATAAGAAGATATTGGACAGTTTCAAGCATAATTCAGAATTAAATTATGAATTAGATCATTTTGGCTGCAATATGGAGAATGGAGTAAAACTCTAGGATTAGTAATAGTGACTTGGACTATGTAGGTCATTAAGGCTGAAGGGAAGTCAGACCTGAATGATATTTAGAAGGAATATTTGACAAAGCATAGTGACTACTCCCATGTGGTAGATGAGGTAGATGAAAGCATATGACTTCTGTCTTAACTTAGAGTGTTACTTATTGCATTAGCTCACAGCAGAATGGAAAACAGTTCTACAGGGAAATGATGAGCTCAGTTTTGGAATGCACGTACAGGCCTATGAAATATCAACTGAAGTTATCTAGAAGGCAATTGGATATATGGTCTGAAATTGAGGAGTAATATCTGAGAAGAAGATATTTTGTCATTTTATACCTGCACATAATTGAAGGTCTGTCTGACTCTGAATGAATGAAGGTACCTAAAGAGAGGATGTGTTTTGAGAAGCATGCTTAGGACAGAATTCTGAGGAAAACTAACATTTAATGTTCAGAGAGGAGGTGAAAGATCAAAGATGACTGGGAAGAAGCACTCAGAGAGGTAGAAAAACTCCATAGAGAATGCGGTGTCATGGAAGGCAAGTAAAAACAGTTTCAGATAAGTGTCATAGGCTCTCTGTGAAATGGTGCAGAGAGATCAACGGGTTTGTGGGATGGAGCAGCAGGAACATCACTGGAGGCCTGAGTAGATGAGTTTGAAAGAGTGGGTTTGGCAGACTCATTGGTGTAAGCTAATGAATGACTGGAAGTGAGCACTTGGAGACTGTGTGTAGGCCTTGAACTTATTTGGAGATGTTTGAGACTGTAGAAGAGGGGAAGATGGAAGAGTACAAGATGTTGAGCAGGTTTATTTTTTTTTTAATTGAGAAACTTGAACAAGAGAAGGAACTAGTTCAAAATCTAGGAGAAAGAAATGGTAGTTTTGTGCTAAAAATATTTTAAGACCTTCCTAGAATCGTAAGTGTGGGAATGCTGTGAAAAACAAGATTGCTAATACTGTAAGAAATTCTTACAAGCATTTGGTCATTAGTTATTATAAGCATACTAAACTTATTATAAGCATATTTTCATTTGCTGATTTTATTCATATCGTTATAATTAATATTAATGACATTTTAAATCTTGTATGCTAAAATCTTAAGACATGAAGATGACTCTGACTTGGAAAATATGAGTGACCAGTATTTTTTTCTTTCTTTAGAATCTTGATTTAAGAAGTGGACACAGTGCATTTGTCCTTGAGATTTCTTTCCAATGTTATTTATGAAAGTAGAGACTATCTTCAAATCAGAATTTTTAACTTTGGAAACACTTTCTTTTAAATTCTTCTCAACATGACTGAATAACATGTTTCTGGCTTCCTTTGAAATGTTAGTACTTTGAAATTGAAACTGCCTCAACTCTTGAATTTTTTATTCAATGCATTTAAAAGAACTCTTTGTTTGAGAAGTCAGAATGTTAAAAGAAGAGATGATCCAAGTTATTAAAGATAATAAACATGAACTTTTCCACCAAATTTTATATTTAATTAGAAGACACCCCTTGAACACAAAGAAAACAGTTTAGGAAAAATCAAAAGAAATATTGTTTTCAACAGTCTGTTTTAAATTTATGAAAGAGTAACCAGAGCTGTGAGACAACATGAAAATACAAACAAAGGTTACTCACGAATAAGAGAGGTGTATAGTAGTTTTGAGTTGGTCAAGGTTATGGTGAATATGTGGTATATGACTTTATATGGTTTCACAAAACTGTTCTTTCACATGACTCAGATAAAAAAAATTACACACGGTCTAAGGGGAATGGTGGTCTTTCTAATATGGGATTGGTACTTCATTTGGTTTCATGTGTTGGAAGTTAATGATATAAAGTATAATTGAAAGAAGTTGGCCCACTGTCTATACTAGAAACTTAGTTCTGTGGCTTACTGTGTGTCCTTGGGCAGATTACTTAACTTTGTTTTGTCTCAATATCTTCATAGTGAGAATAATAGTATCTATCTTATAATACTTTTAAGAAATATTAAAAAAGATTAATTAATATTTGCAAAGACCTTGATGTCCTTGTTGGCACTATTGTTATGCCACGATACTATACTACTGGTTTTCTTGAAATTGTATTTTAAATAAAACTTAAAGCAATTTTAAAATGAATTTAGTACTTCTATTTAAATCACTAAAGTAGGGAACTAATATGCCAGAAAAAAGTTTCTTTTAAAACATTATATATATATATATATATATATATATATATATATGTGTGTGTGTGTGTGTGTGTGTGTGTGTGTGTGTGTGTGATTAATCAAGTTTGTTAATCAACCAGATCACATTTAATATTTATTTAACTAATTTTTATTGTACCTGAGTGATTATTCAGTTTTACAATCAAGGCATACATTTCCCCCCCTAGGATATTAATTTTATTTTCTTGTTAATGTTTTTTTAATAAAAATAGAAATAAAGGAGATATTTTGAAACCAAGAACAGAGACCTTAATTTTGTTGTCTGAAAAATAAAACAAACTAGTCATTGGATGCTAAGCTTCATCCAATCATAGCATCAAGCTCAAAGTTCATGATTTCATCATCTGCATCAGATCCATAGATGAAGCTCTTTAGATGTAGTTATTTATTTGGAACACTATGAACTGAAAATATTACTTATGTGTCCTTCCTCACCCCCCCTCTGTATGCACACACCTAACAGCAGTGTTGAGAGGAATAGGATAATTCCAATAATTCAAAGCCCTTAAAGGGCTTTTCTGTCTGTTAGGGTCTAGTCTGTCAAAACCTTAAATCTTTCTGAGGTCCTACTAAGGGGTCTTATTGCAACCTCTTGATTTAATCTTTATACTGAGGTCATTTCTGACTTTGCCA
The DNA here is from genome assembly GCA_027563665.1 of Antrozous pallidus. Classification (NCBI taxonomy): domain Eukaryota; kingdom Metazoa; phylum Chordata; class Mammalia; order Chiroptera; family Vespertilionidae; genus Antrozous; species Antrozous pallidus. The sequence continues at coordinate 68,831,112 of CM050516.1, read as the reverse complement.
ATAGAGATACTGGAAATGTGAAGCAGATTATTTACCAACACAGCATGCCCTGCCCTTTCTGTTTTTTTCTAAATTCCACTTGCAAATTGAATAGATCTCTCTTCAGCTGATCTCTGTCCTATATCTTCTTACAAGCAACTAAAAGATGCAACCTGACACCTTTGTTCTGATTCAAAATGTTCTTAGCCAGACTTACAAGTTTATTTGGCACGTTTTCAATCTTTCAGGGTGTTACAGGTGACAGTTTTGCCAATGCTTTTACCAACACATGAATGTTCATCTTTCCAATGTCCACTAGCAGTTTCCTATGGGCTTTTTGGCCTCTGTTGACTTTTGTCATCCCCCCAACCTTTGTTAACCATCTCCTCGCTGGTTTTCTAGCTCCTGCCCATTTCTTAGTCCCCAAATCAGTGCCACATTTTCTAGGGTTTTGTTGTGGTACCCCCCTATTTTGAGATACCAATTTCGGTTCTAGTTGCTACAAAATAAAATACCCCAAAGCTTAGTTTAAAAATAACAACTATTTTCCCCCTTAAAGTTCTGTGGGTTGGCTGGGAGGTTTTTTAGCTGGTATTGCTTGGGTTCATATATACATTTAAGCTGCTCCCTTTTACAGCCTCAAATATGTGTCAGAGAAATACTCTAGAAAACTGATGTTTTAAAAAACATCCATTGAGACTTGTTTTCCATTGTGAGCTCTGGGAATGTGGAACCTTGACGTGTCTGCAATGTACGATAGACTTCCTATTTACCACATGTTAAAGCTCTGCTAAGGTCTCAGGATCTCTTCCAAGTTCTTGTAAGAGCCACTCAAAGGGAATGCGGCATTGATTTCATTTTGTTTCTGCACAATATAGAAAGCACGGCAACAGGAATTTTGGGCCCCTCCGACTTTGCAAACCAGCGTTGAGTCCTGGATGAGGGAAGAGGGACTGTTCTGTCTTTGCAGGCACAGAGGCCAGTTCCCCCCAGAGTAATCTGAGGCCTGAAATGCTAGGCTCATATTGAATGTGACAAATAAGCCACAAAGGAAATTCCAATGATTAATGTGCTATTTTCTAAGTACTTAATTATATATAATATAGAAATTATAAATATATTAATGCCCATTTAGCTTAATTGAATACGTAAGCCCTTTTTTTTATTATGTATTGATTTCAGTTTACACCTTAGTGGTTTGACAATCATATACTTAATGAACAAAAATAATTTATTTGGTGCAAAAATCCGTCTGAATCTCTGGCATTATATGTGCAGAAAACATGTCTATTATGTCTTTGTCAGTTTAATTGTGTGTGAAAATAAAACTAGTATTTTAATACTATTTACTATATTCTAATATTTCCTAATTCTAATTTTAGCTGGTATTGCTTGGGTTTATTTATAAAAATTATATACATATATACTTATATATATATATATATATATATGTATATAAATTTACTCTCATATTTTAAGTTTTAACCTTTGATTTAAAAGGTTACTAAAAACTAATGTCCTTTTAGAAGTAAATTAAGACACCCTCACTCATATTTTTAAATAGAAAAGTAGTCAAATCTTTAGTTGTAAAATAGGGATAATATTTATTACCCTATGATTCTGTTAAAGATCAAAGACATACTGGATATGAAGTTTTTTTCCCCAAGGTAAATGTTTAGCATCATTAATAAATAATGAACTATGTTTTATAATTAATACTCATTTCTGGATGAAGTTGAATTTTAATATTGTATCATCAATATGCCTAGTTTGTATTTAGCAGAAAATAGATTTCTGGAGAAAAGTGGACCTCAGATTTCTCTAATACAAAACCACCTTTACATTTATCATTTTAACTATCTGCAAGTAGAATGACCCAGAAGTAAATTGACAAGACATAATTTACTATTTCTTCTGAAGAGCAAGTTTGAGAGAAGTTGATGTTGCGTGAAAAGGAGAACTGGGCCAATGAGTGCACTTAATTAAGTAGTCAGCATTTATTTCTTAACATAGCTTGCTAGTTTCTTATTAAGAATAAAAAAAACACTAATTAGGGCACTGCAAGAGAAATTAAACTCTGTCTACTTAGACTTTAGAGGATTCACATTTTATATGGTGTGTTTTCTGTTCCTTGTCTGATCCTTGGTGACTTGATCCAGGTTTCACACATGCTCTGCTCTCCAAATCATCCCATTATTTACTTAAATAATTTTACTAACAATATCAGACCTACAGAAAGTCACACAGCATATTATAACAAGCATCCTTACACACAGCACCCAGCTCAAGCAGTAAAGAATTACTAATACAGTCGCATGCTCTCAGAATAGCTATTATCTCAAATTTGATGTTCATCATTTCTATAGATTTAATTACATGTTTTATTACTCATATGTTTTTTTTAAGAGCGTGTGGTATTTTTAACATTATGCAAGCAACTTATCCATCTGCTGTAACTTGATTTTCTCTTACTCAAGATTGTTTTGAAATTTATTCTTATAGTTTTAGATGAAAATATGAAATAAAAATGAACACAATTGTTTTCACTTATGTATACTATTTCATTAGATATTCCATGGTACCTGGATTTTTGGTGGAAGAATGTTTTGGATGTTTGGTAGTACAAATAATGTGTCCATGGATATTATAAATGGCATCTCCCTATTTACATTTCTCAGTATTTCAGGTCATATGCCTAAGAAAGGAATAATCGCTGGTGAGTATTTCTTTAATTCAACAGGATCTTGCCCAATAAATAGTTGTCCAACTATATATCTGTTATCAGTATGTAAGTTCTTGTTTTTATATTATATCAATTCCTGATACCATCATATTTTTCACTTTTGTCAATTTGTAGACTCAGTTGGTCTTAATGAACATTTCCCTGATTTTTCAATATGGTTAAGCATTGTAAGATTTTTGTATAAGTCTCCCGTGTCTCTTTTTAAATGCAATGTCTGTTCATGTCATTCTTAATTTTATGGTGGATTTTTAAGCCTGTTGGAATCATAAGGTAGCATGCAAATGTACATATACACACATATATCTTAAGAATATATATTAAAAAATAACTTTATATAAAGGCTGGGGAGATAATTTTCCTCTAATAACTGTGTTTGATGTAGAATATAGTACTTTCACTGCTCTGGAATTTATTTTTTTTGTATCTATTACAGTATGTTTCCCAAGCTTTTATGTGTGAAATTATCTAGTTTAAATGGTGTGGGTTCAAATTCTGTATGTATGCCACTAGCTGTGTGAATTTGGGAAACTTAACCAAAAAGCTCATAGAAGTGATAAGAGTTCAATAATATCACAAGATATAAAATTATTGTTTGAAAGTTCAATAGCTTTTCTAGGTATGAGAAATATCTAAATAGGAAATATGAAGAAAAAATATTTGACAGAAAATATATAGAAAAATATCTGACAACAGTAGTAATAAAGCAACAAAATATCTAGAGATAAACTAATAAGAAGTATGAATAAAAGTGTACAACTTTACTAAAAAAATCATAAAACAGATCTGAGCTATTGTCTCTAAAGTTAATAATACAAATGTTAATCTCTATCAATTAATTTATATTTTAATTCAATCCAAAACAAATGTGAAATTTAAAAAACTAAATCAATAAAAAGATTTTGCAAAAAGATTATTTCCAAAAAGAATAATAATTAACCCGTTCCAAAAAAGAATAATAGTTAACCCTTGTTTTCTTCTTCAGAAATAGACCCAAGCACAAACAAATTTAACATATAATAAAGATAATATTTAAAATCAAAGGGGAATCAATAAAAGTGCATTTAAAGGGGTTGGAAAATTGAACATCTATGTGAAAACAAAGTTAAATTTCTACTTGTGTATAATCCAAATATTAAAATGAGAAGAATCCTATATAATAAAAGGCTAATATGCAAATCGACTGAATAGCAGAATGACTGGTCACTATGACACACACTGACCACCAGGGGGAAGATGCTCAATGCAGCAGCTGCCTCCTGGTGGTCAGTGCTTTCCCGTAGGGGGAGCACCACTCAGCCAGAAGCTGGGCTCACAGCTGGTGAGTGCAGCGGCGGTGGCGGGAGCCTCTCCTGCCTCTGTGGCAGTACATTATATGAGATCACATAATGTCAGTAGGAGTTGTATGGGGAACCGGAACTGGCATCCCAAACCTTTACAGCCAGAGGGCATGTATGGAGGCCCAGTAGGAAATCTGGACTTCAACCTCCACTTGACACTAATGAGGCAGAGCCACCAGTCTTCCCATTGGAACATCCTGAGGGTGCGGGCCTAAACCATCAGTCAGACATCCCCAACAGCTCCCATACTACAAGAGGGCACAGGCCAGGCTGAGGGACACATACACCCAGTGCATGAATTTCATGCGAGTCTCTAGTTAATTATAAAAGTGATCATTATAAAATAAAATATAACATAATATTTTATAATTCTTAATATGGGAAATTCTTATTATACAAGACATAAAATCTAGGAGTCATCAAGAAAAGATTGATAACTTGGTTAAAAATAAGAGTACAGTACAATGGCTAAAAGTACAATCTCTGGAGTCAGGCTGCTTAGGATTGACAGACATTGTAATTTTGTAGTGTGACCTTAGAAAATTACTTGTTTTCAAGTTATTTTTTGATCTATGAAATGAGGGTAATATTCTATCCCAAAGGATATAATTAGTTTCAAGAGTTCATACTTGGAAAAACCCTAAATGCAATGCCTTCTTTCCCAAGAATACAAAAAAGTAAATTGTCATTACTAAAACAACAATGTCACATTAGTTATTAAAAGGTTCAAAAGTACCCACTGTTGGTGAAGAACACCAAAAAATAAGAATCTATCTTATTTTAATGGGGATATGAAGTGGTATACTGTATTTGAGTGATAATTTGATAGCAACAGTAACATTTTATTCAACATAACATCCAAACAAGCAACTTTAATAATCTGTCCTGCAGATATATTAGCTCCAATATACAAAGGTGACAGTCCTGACATGTTCGCGGAAGCCTTGTTTTTAGCCTTGTTTCATGAAACTCTAAATATCTCTGGGAATGTTAATGAGATAATAATACATCCAAACCAGGGAACACTGGGTAGTGGTTTAAAAGAATGAACTAAGTCTTTACCAACATTGCAATTTCTTTGCCATATGTCAAAGAAGTCTTGGGATAATTGTCATATGGTCTAATTAATCATAAACATAACAAAAACAGAATCAACAAACATTATCAACTCTAACTAGAACTACAAGTGTGGAAGATCACACCAAATAGTTGTTACAGGGATTGCCTCTGAGAAAAGGAGTCATCAAAGGCAAATTATAACTTTTAAGGAATATGCGTGCTTAAATTTATAAACAGTTCCTTCCTGTTGTTTTCTTAGTTATCAACATTTCATTTATATTAATAAAATAAATGTAAGGGACAAACAGTGAGTTAGTAATCTTTTCTTGAGGGAACTCTTTTCTATCCTGGCTCCTCTTACTAAAGGGGCTGTGACAGTGAGGCAAGCAGGCCCTTTGGGCAGCATTAAAGTAAAACACCATGCTCAGCTACCAAACATTAGCTCCAGGTCCAATTTTACCAGGTCCATTGCATCAAATGTGAAAGTTCATTGTGCAAAAGTTAATTTCTCCGGTTACTTAGCAATTTATGGAGGCATGCTAATGGTAGTATCTTTTTCAGTACATTTACATAATTGTTTATTATGTTATATTAAAGTTACCCTCTTTTAATAAATTTATGAGTTAACATATAAGTGCTGAGGCATCTAGATAGAAACCCTCTCACTTGCCAACAGTGGGTATGAGCAAGAAATTTCTGTGAGAGAAACTCCGGGCCATACACAGGCAAGAGGGTTATCAGATCTAATTGGAGAGCATCTAGACAAGTGAGGCAATACACTTCTTTTCTTTTTGCCTGTTACTCAAAGAAAAATTCTCTTAAGTAAAAATCTAGGCATTTGAAAAAAATTCTATTATATTTTAAAATAGTTTTTTTTTTATCACAAAAGCTAAAAATGTTTATTTGTATTAAAATATCAGATCTAAATTTTGGAATAAAAATAGTCCTTCAATTTTGAATATCCTATTTACATTCAGATTACACCCTAATTACTTTAGACATTTCTTTAGGCATCAGGATTAAGAGTGCTATGGAGCTTAACGTACCCCTCATAGACTAAAGGTAAGCACAAAGATAAAGTAGAAAAGTAACCCCCACAAAAACAAGATAAACAAACAAACAAAAAAAACAGAGGGAGGAAACAGGAAAAGTGGGAAGAAGATAAAAAGAGGAAAAGGGAGAAAGACTAATCAAACATGAAGAGAGTGGTAGAATTTAATTTGCAAAAATATATTTCATCTCACACACTCATTTACATAAGTAAGAATATGATGAATAATAAATATGCGCCACCTGACATTTTGTATAATTTCTATCTTTGATATTTGGCCGTACAAGTCCAAGTTTGAGCAACATGGGGCCACTGAGGGCACTGAGACATTTGAAAGCTGCAATTTGCCAAAAGCACACAGCTGGCTGGTGTTGCAAGGGGGCTTGAACGCCAGGCCTCCAGGCATTCTTCCTGGCACTCCTCATCCACAACATTTACATCGCATCTGGACATGCAGCGCCCAGAACGTACATAGAGCATAAGTAGAGCAAGAGTTTGCAGAGGGTAGAACTATGTGTATTTATGAGAAGGAAACACATACCTAAGGATGAAGAACGGGACTATCTTTTGTGAAATAGCATCTTTTATAAATGGAGATAATTCTCTTTAAGTGTCCAGAACCCATCATTAAAATTCACATGAGAGTTACTGTCTGTTACTGCCAGTCCTCCTATTGCCTGTTCTCCCAGATGATAAATGAAGCCGGAATAAATGTTATAGATTTTTAAGCTGCATATAATATGAGCAACAGCAATAAACTCACGACACTTCACCTCGCAAACATAACACAAAGGTCAGGAAGGATAAATGTTAAAGAGAAAGAAAAATGTACGACTACAACTTCATTATCTTCTACTGAGTGATGATGCATCATGTTTAGTATTTGTATGAAAAATGGAATCAAAACGTATGTAAACAGGAAATGATTTATCATAGTAAAGATTTATGGCAGGGCTATATGGAACCTCATCAGTGAGGCAATTTATAGAAAATGTTGTTGTGGTGAATACTTATTATTCTTCATGATTTCTTTGAATCACTTAGTGTGTCATTCAATAGCTATATACTGCATGTCTATGCTAGTATCAGGCTGGGCTCTGAGTTTTATGAAAGACGCTAATTGTCATGAGAGCTCCCAAGTGGGAAATACTTCCTGTGAATTGATAAGAAAAGAAGTGTCCCAGTAGAATATAAACTCCATTTTATTATGAGAATAGCATGTTGCATTTGCCTAAAGAGTCTAAGAGTAAAAGAATTATAGTCCCATTTTTAACATTCTCTTAGGTTTATATAGGGGAAACCAAATGTGACATTTACCAATGATTACAATAGTTCTATTTTTTAAGGGAATAAATGTTGCTCCTGATAAGTTTTCAGGATTGAAAAAGTCCATTGAGTTAAAGAAATAAGACATTTGAGATTGTGAGGATATTTCTGAATTCAATATGTGCTACCAGACACATGTCCAATATAAAGAAGTCGCCTCTTTTGTTTAGATTTCCACTGCATCCCAGACTATGTATGGATTTAACTTCACCTCTCTTGGTACAATTTCTCCACACAAAAGACATTTTGAAAGCTTACAATAATAAAATTTCATAAACATTCCAATTGTATTCTCATAGTAATGATTGTGGGTTTTTTTCCCCTATTATGAGAACTGGCAGACTAAGTTGCACAAGTGATTTTAAACTAACACTAGTTATATTTTAATATGATAGTTAAAGAAGAAAATATTGTAATGATCTAATTCCAGAAATACCCGTTTCAACAGAAATGAAATTTTAATACAAGAACCTGATTTATATCTTTGTTATCTAATTGGTTCAGATCTTGTGGTCACTCAACAAATATTTAATGACATACTTATGAAAGTTTTCTGAATTTAGCATTCAAGAGAATATAAACATCATCATGGTTGGATTTATTGTCATTAACACATTTATGTAATGATTTATATTTCCCAAGTACTTCTTTTATTCAATTTAAAATTTAAATATTCCTCTAAAGTAGGCAAGATAGGAATTAAGATCCTCATTCAATAGACAAAGAAACTGAGGCTCAGATTCAGTGATTCTTCTACCAGATTGCCATGGAAGATTAAAGCTAGGCTCCCAATTCAGGTATTCTTATTCTCTTCTCACACTAACCCCTGCTTTCAAGGAGGTAACTCCCTCCCTCCAACCCCTCGTTACATGCGCGCACGCACGCACACACACACACACACACACACACACACACTCACTCTAAACCATATTGTACTTCAGGCCATGAGGAGGGTAAAGACAGAATGCTAATGGGTTTCATAATCAAGGAAAATCATACTTAGTTGATAGTAAGCAAGACACCCTTCATGGAAGAGTTGATATTTTATTGCATGACATTTATCAACTGTCTGCTCTGTGCCAGCTAATTGATATGCCATGCATTTAGAACTAAACAGCAGCACTTCATACTCTGCTTTCAATTAGCTCAGAGAGGGCAAGATCATTGTAACCCAGGCTACAATGCAAAAGTGGAGACTGCTTTCACATGTAGGAGAAGCACATAACTCAGACCTCACTGAACAGAAAACATCTGAGCATTGTCATGTGTTATTCTCTAAGCAATGGGAAGACAGTTATGGATTTTAATCAGGAGGATTATATCTGCTATGATAGAAAAGAGATTTATTATGAAATGGCTATTTGGGAAGTTAATGTAGCAATCCAGTCAATAAATATTTAAGGGCCACATTAAGACAATGTCAGCAGAGCTAGGGAGTACAGATTTGAGAGGTCAAATGGGCTGTATTTGGTGACAATTTGCAAGCTAAGTAAGTATAAAGGAAGGGACAAAGTCAGAAGTGATTCTCATATTCTGAAAAGGTGAGTGTGATTTTAACACATGAACACATGTCTCATGGAGCTGGGGAATTTTGTGCTACAGGGAAAAGATGAGTAAGTTAATATCAATATTGATTTAAACATGCAATATAATTAGTAAGGTTGCAAGAGATTTACTTAGGGCTTACTACTTGCCAGCACAGTTTCAGTTTCTTTAATACTGCTCATCCCAGTGAGAAAGGTAAGTAATATCACTATTGTCTTTTACACATGACTAAGCTAAGACAGAGGAAAACAAAGCAACTTGCCCAATCAAATCCAACTAGATAACAGCAGTATCAGGATTTGAACTCAGGTTGTTCTCTTAGCCTCTACAATTACTACATCTAAGGTCAGAGCCCCAAGATCCTTGGATACAGAATAATAACTTTTCTTTGGTATTTAATGTTTGAGATTAAAGTTATAAGCTTTTGGATAATTTAAAACAATGGTATGTATTTTAGGTACTTCTATTTTTTTATTCTAGAAAATTCATATTTCAGATCTTGAAATAAATAATTTAATTAGAAATCATACTAGCAAGGAAATAATATGAAATAATCATGAAGTGCATCATTTAAACTGTAATTATATGTGATATATTTACAGTATGTATTTGTATTATACAGTATATATAATATATTTGGTACACTATTATATACAGTATGTTTACAGTATATATTTTCTCAGCAAATAAAATTGAATAAAAAACAAAAATGGTTATAGGTGATGTTAGCAGAACAAGGAAGACTAATAAATTGATTATTCTTAAGAAGATAGAAAATCAATGATTGCAAGAGTTATGATACTATGAGCAAAAAGGGGGAAAATCATCAAATACATGATTTATAGGATAAGATTTTAGGATTTTCTCTCCTCGTTTTTTATGGAATTAGTTGGAATGATATGGAATTAGAAGTTTTCTAATGGAAGACCCTGGAGGGTGAGACTGGAACTATGAACTCCAGTTCAGCAGTGATTCTGTCTATCCCATTTGTTGTGGCATATTCTAAACCCAGAACCATGTTAGTGACATCAAATATTTATAGTATGTATTTTTAAGTAAAACTAGATAAGGGGACACAACTGAGGTGACAATGAAGTTTTAAGAAACATGCATAAAAAGTTGAATCTAACATGTTAAAAGGAAGGAGACCACTAAGAGAATGTAAAATGAAAAGAAAAAAAATTGTAACACAAATCCTTGGAAAATTCCTTTTGAAACTGGAGAGGAAAAGTACCAACATGGTGTGATTTTTACTCAGCAGCAATGTAGAGAAGGAATTGAAAGAGAGGGAAACTAGTAGCAGTATGGAGAGGTTATTTTAAGAAGCAAGTGTTTGACTAAAAATTCAGAGAAGCTAAGAAAGCTTGATCTGATAAAAAAAAGATTATTGGATACCATGACTAGATCATAACTGAAATGATAGGAAACTTTCAATAGTAAAATCAGGGTCCAAGTTTATAAGGAGTAGTGTCAGAAGGGTAAGGATGAAAGTGAGATTTTCGGTGGTCTCCATATTTTGAAGCTGAGACTGCGTGGTGATGCATCTTCACCACACTTTGCACAAGTTACAAAGGAGCTGACTCCATTCCTGCTTATGAAGCAGTCCACGCTGTTTCACTGAAGTGAATGGTGATTTACAAATATAAAGAATGTAAAACAAAAATAAATCATGCCCTGTTCTCCCTGCCTTTGTACTAAATAACCATGCAAGGCTCTCCATACTGTACCGAGTATGCTACATTAGCAGCACCAACGAGCAGAATGACCCAAGAGAAAAAGATGTGTGTTGGATGCACCATCAGCACTGCTATTGGCTTATATCATGTGGGTTTGTAACGAAAAGCGGAATAATCAGCAAGTTACTTACACCCAGGAGATTACCATTTCTACTGTTTGACCTAGCGTGTCTTTTAAAAGTACTCCTCTTTGCTGAGTTTCTCATAGTTGATATTAAATTTTTAATTAAAGTAGAGCTCAGTGAGAGCATCTTTATCTACTATATTGCAATCAGCTTTGAGTCTTAAGACCTAACTGCAGTTCTAATATTAATTAGAATAATTATTCAGAAATTCATAATAGTGTCCCATGGGGTAATTGTATGGGTTAGGAAGCTGGAGGTGAAACTGAGAGTCTTTCTGCTCCTTCCTCTGTTTCAGGACTTGACGTAAGAAAATAATGATGATGTATAAGACGGTGGTACTGTTTAACTCATTCTAGAACTTTGTCTTTGAAATTATATCGAGAGCTTGTGACACATTATTTTTGGATATTCTCAGTGAAAGTAAATTTTCCTTCTTTGAGGATGAATATAAGTTAAGGAAATAGCTTTAAATTTTGAAGGCATTGTTGGGGAATAAGGTAGAGGTCAACATGAGAAATTGTATTGCTAATCAAATGAGGAGTAGTTTTAATAGTAATGCTGTTTTCCCATAGTAAATTCCCCTCAATACTGGAATGAATAAAGTAGAATAAAACAGATGTTTATAGATGACGTTAGTAGAACAAAGAACTCATTTTTTTTGTGTAGTGTGTCAATAGTGTCCACATTACTAGTATATTGAGGAGAACTTCAGTATTAGAGTACAAAAACTAATTGAATATTGTGAGAATAGAGTGTTAGAAGTATGGTGCTAGTGTTTTAATAATGAGATGGTCACTGTAAACTGGGTAAGCAAAACACCTTAGTTCAAGACAGAAATTATTTTATTTATTTTAAAAATATATTTTATTGATTTTTTTATAGAGAGAGGACATGAGCGAGAGAGAGAGAGATAGAGGGAGAGAAAAGAGGAGAAAAGGGAAAGGGAGAGGAAGAGGGGAAGGAAGCGAGGGGGGGGAGAGAGAGAGAGAGAGGCAGAGAGGCATTGATGTAAAAGAGAAACCTAGATTGTTTGCCTCCTATATGCACCCCAACTGGGGATCAAACATGCAGCCTGCATATGTGCCCTGACCAAGAATTGAACCAGCAATCTTTGGGTGCATGGGATGATACTCGACCAACTGAGCAACACAAGCTAAGGCAAGTCAGCATTTCTTGATTGTAAATCACAGTAATTCTTACCATAGTTGGGGACAGGGATAGTGTCTGGCCAAAGGTAAGGTTGGACATGAGCAATTTGGCCAAATTGCAGTTATTTGTATGTGTAGAAAAGGCACATTAAGAAAGAAATATCTAGAAAAATAGAAGCTATAGACAAATAGAAAATTTAATATGTGTCAGGAAGAGATAAAGAATAAAGAATAAAGGAAGAGGGTTGAGAGAGAATAGGGATAGTCAGGAGAGAAAGGCCATTTTTATAAAATTATGTTAATTGGAGAATTAGCTGAATTGTCAGGGAAGAAAGGTGCCTTCTAAGTTAGGAGAACTGTGATAACTTCTGAAGTTTTCACAGCGTGGGCCTGTTGTTGGGCCAAAGCCAAATGGTCCAGATGGTCATGCTAATCAAGAGGCTCCTGAAAACTCACTCCAGAGTCTAAAACAAACGGGAAATGAGAGATACGGCTCCTTAATAAGATTGCCTGTGCTTTCAAACAGTGGCCTCCGTTATCAAGCATTCTGCTGACGCTGTGGCTGCTATTCCTATCACAGAAGCTATTTTACTCAAGATGAGAGGAGGTCTTGTTAATAACACTGCCTGCTATGCCTGTTCTGTTTCGATGACATACCAACACTGCAGGAAATGAAATGAAATAGACCCAGAGAGAACTCTGTAGCACATCCTTTGTCATCAATTTCTAAACAAATTTGAGATTTAAGATATGCATGCTAGTACACATATATCCTTTATAAAATAAGAAACTACCACAAGTTTTTCCTAGATGGGTTTTCACAATGGAAGGACTTTTTCATGTATAGTCAAACACATTAAAGGTTATTTTCAACTTCTATAGTCAGGCAAAGTCAAAAATATAAACATGAATGAAAGGCAGGAATCTCATCTTTGCTTTATGTTAAAGTATAAAATAAATGTAAAGAAATATATTCATTTGTTTTTCTGAGATGCATGAGACTGTTTGTTCTACAGAAGACTGGTAATAAAGGAAAATATTTCAATTGATATATTATTATAAAGATATAACCTAGAAATCCTGAAAAAAATTGTGTTAGAAAAATGAAGATGAGTTGAAGATTAGTAAATATTTAAAGGAAAATATGAATATTTTATACTCAAACAAATAGCCAATCTTGCTTTCCTTTTTTTCATATCATACAGTAGTTGCTAAATATTACTTCCTATCATTTATTGTGTGCAAATTACTAGAATCTGGGTATATTTTAGCAGTGTTTTTATTTATTAAGCAAATACGTTTTTACATAATTCTTAATTATAAAGCGAATCTTTTTTGTGAAAGAGATGAAATGAAATAAAATTATGTTGGTCTTGTCCTTTAAATGGGATTAATTAATTTAAAAAGATGTTTTTGGTATTATGCTCTGAATTGCTAGATTACATTTGTGGATAGCAGATTTGTATTCCTTGGATTGAAACAACTCTTGAGAATAAAAAATATCAGGAATTTATTCACTCAAAGCCATGTGGCTAACTTGAAATGGTGGTCTTAAACACTGATTGTTTAAAATGAATCATTTTGCCAAAACCGATTTGGCTCAGTGAAGGTCCCAGGTTCGATTCCTGTCAAGGGCATGCACCTTGGCTGCAGGCACATCCCCAGTAGGGGGTGTGCAAGAGGCAGCTGATCAATGTTTCTGTCTCATCAGTATTTCTGACTTTCTATCCCTCTCCCTTCTTCTCTGTGAAAAATCAATAAAATATATTAAACAAATAAATAAAATTAATCATTTCCATGGGGCATTGCAGGGCATGAGTCTTGGAAAAAGCAAACCCTACTTCTCAACTAGATATGTTTGGATTTGTTTTGAAATTTATTTTGACTATATTGTGGGGAATAGAATGGAAGGAGCATAAACAGAAGAAGGAGGAAAGTTGGCTAGGTATTCCAATAATCAATTAAAAGCATCAACTCAAAATCCAGGTTGCCAAGGACTGAGCACAGCATACTTACTAGTTGTGCGACTTTGGGTGAATCACTTAGTCTCCCTATGTACCAATTCTCCTATCAGTTACTCAGGAATAATAATAGTTGTTACCTCTAGGGTCATCATCAGAAATAAATGAATTAATGTACCAAAGAACATGCCAGGCACAAGGCAAGCACAATATAAGTGCATGTGGTAGTCAACTAGGATGATTAGAATGGAGATAAAATAAGTGGACCACATTTCAGTACATTTACGTATTAGAATGAGCAATGCTTAGTGAGGTTCTGACTATAAGTACTGAAGAAGGTAGGGTCATATGCCATTCACTGAAATACAGTGTTAAAGGATAAGGGATTGTGTGAGCCATGGGAACTTACAAATATATATGGTCCTAAGAATGATAGTCCTAGGTAAAAAAATATATATAATAGTCTTTGTTTTGTCTGAGTAGAACATGTGAGATAAGTCCATGGAAAAGGTAAAAATTAAGTGTTCTGAACTTCATTTAGTTGCTACTTGACCGAGTGGTATAGGTGAGAAAGAGGTTTCGCTCCGCTGATATGATTATAGGTGGTGAGAGTCTTGCACCCAACTTCTCTTAAAGAAGTTTGCATTATCAGTAGGTGATATGCTTCATAGTCAAACTGACCTTCTAGTATAAAAGCACCATTAGCATAACAAAGCCTTTTAAAGGAGTCAGTATTATAGGGAATGTGCTGTTGTGAATATGTTTAAATCCCCTATAACTATAGTTTGTTCTTATAACTAATGATTTTTACTTGTACTCTTTTTTTTAGAAAAAAAAAATTTTATGGCTTTTCATTTTTCTGTGTGTGTTATTCATTTTAATAATATCTTTTCATAGGTTTTTTATTTTTTATTTTTTTATTGTTTAAAGTATTACAAATAGTAGTATATATGTTTCCTTTTTTCCCCCCTTGACCCCCCCCCGGCTTTCCCAACCCCCAGCACATGCCCTCACTTGGCCCCATCCCCAGTGTCTTGTGTCCTATGGTTATGCTTTTATGCATGCATTAAGGAACAGTTTGGCATTGAAACTGGGTCTCAGAACTGTTGGTCATTGAAATTGGGTCTCAAACATTTCTTGTGCTCATATGTTTATTTCCAGTCTTCAGATGCAAGATTTTTTTTTAAAGAAATAAAATGGGGGAAGTAAAAATAGAGAAGCAAAGAAGCATGGAACAGATTGTCGGACTACAGTGGGAAGGCAGGGGAGGTTGTGGGGAGGGCGCGGGGTGGTGCTGCAAGAGATCAACTGAAGGACTTGTACTCTTTTTCTTTAATTAGTCTGTCCTAAAATATGTTTACATTCACATAGTTTGTTAAAAAATAATGTATTTTCATAAACCTAGAATTATTTTAATGCTTTATAATTCTTTGAATTCCTTAAATAGAATGCTAAGTAAATAAATGCTACTACATTTGATGGATCATTGATTGATATAAACTCCATATTTCTTTTAATTTATTGATTATTTTTTATTTTATATAGAGGGGCATTCAGTTGCAAGTAAATCCATGATTGTATGCCAATTTTAATAACTTATTCTTTCTGTTTTCCTTATTCTTCTAGTCTGCTCCCAGTTTTCAAGAGGAGTCTATGCTATTTTTGGATTTTATGACAAGAAGTCTGTAAATACTATCACATCATTTTGTGGAACCCTCCATGTCTCCTTCATCACTCCCAGCTTCCCAACTGATGGCACACACCCATTCGTCATTCAGATGAGACCTGACCTCAAAGGAGCCCTTCTTAGTTTGATTGAATACTATCAGTGGGACAAGTTTGCGTACCTCTACGACAGTGACAGAGGTAAGTGAAAATATCCCTATCTCTTCATAATGGGTCAAATTCAATCCCTAACTTGACACTTATATGGGGCATTACAGAGCTACCTAGCTGTATTAAAGTCCCAGGGTTACATGGTTTAATTTTGCTATGTAAATGAAAAATGCAATTCAAAACCTGGGGAACATATTTAGAGCAAAATATTTTTAAAAAGGTAAATGTGCAATTTACAGATATAGACTGTGTCAGCCCAAGGCCCTGCTGTAATGTAGACAGCACCTTCCGGTAGTAGCAGTTAAGACTGTGATGCCTAGATTACAAGGTCAGTAAAGAGGTTGCCTTGAGAATTGGTTGAAGTAAAATTTGTAGTAATACATAAATAAGAAATGCTACATAAATTTATAGTTATTACATATTTTCAAGTGCAAAAGTTTTATCAGGTAGTTACAATTATTATTTAACTTTGCTTTAAAATGGGATTGCTGAATGTCAGACAAGTTAAAGCTTTGCATGTGATTCTGCCATAAGTGATCCTGCTGAAAAAAGGTTTTCTGACACCAAATTCATGTCTATTTCACAGTTCTATCTGATGTTCTTGATTAGTATGCTAATTGGATAGAGTCTTGGCTCATTATATAAATTTTATTTTGGGGGTGGTCCTTCCTTGTGTTTTCCATGTCCATTGTTGAGAAGTTTAATATTAGCAGACCTGCCTGATTCACATATTGTATCCCAGATATCTTAACCATCCCTGGGTCCATGATTCAGCATCAGTGGGTCTGTGTACTACCTAAAATTGTATGAATATTTTGTGCATATGTTCGTTTATGTAATTTTCTAGAAGGAGTATCCATAACCAAACTGGAAAGGATTAAGAAACATGTTGTAAGAGTACCTAAGTACTCTTCTTCAGTAGCTTGCTTCCTGGAATATTTAAAGGTTCAAATGGAAAACAGAAGCCTATTTCCACCAAGACAGGGCACCCCCGTTAACCCACAAGGCAAGAGGAAGAGAGCCAGCCATTAGTCAGTTCTCCATTGATCAGTTTGTAGTCATTTGCTGTCGGAGGCTGGAGTCAGGAGTGCTCAAGTTAGGTGTCTGATTCTCTACCCTGTCCTCCCAGTCTGACAGTGGAAAAATGAGTCAGCACTATACAAGCTGAAAATTTTGCCTTGTCAACAACTTTTTCTCTAGACTTTGAGAAAGGAGAGCTTTGCTCTTCCCATGGCGAATGGAAAACTAAAACACAGAACTATTAATGTGAATATGGACTCCAATGTGCTAGATAATTCTGAACCATATTTTATATTAACGTGGTAAAAAGCCTTATAGAACTGAGCTAAATCTTAGTCTTTCCTCTTACCTTCTGAACTCTTGAGTACTCCATTATGTTAATAAAACTAGCCTGAAATTGAGAATATTCTCACTAAATATATTTTATCTCTAGAGACTCTTCTTTCTCATTGCCTTGACTCCAGACCAAGCCACTGTGATGTGTTTATTCCATTTTCTTTCCATTTCCACATTTATATTTCTTTAATTCAGTTCTACAATGTATCCAGAAATTTTAAATACTTCTCTGAGCACCTCACTCCTTTGCTTAAAACACTTTAATGACTTCTCATTATCTATACTAATAAAAGGGTAATATGCAAATTAGACTGAAAGTCTTCCATACAAAGCCACAGTGGCAGGGGTGAGGCCGAGGTGGTTAGGGGCAATCAGGCCAGCAGGGGAGGAGTTAGGGAGTGATCAGGCCCACAGGGGAGGGCAGTTAGGGGTGACCAGGCAGGCAGGCAGGTTAGCAGTTAGGAGCCAGCAGTCCTAGATTACAAGAGGGATGTCCAACTACCAGTTTAGGCATGATCCGAAGGGGTCCAAGATTGAAGAGGGTGCAGGCCAGGCTGAGGGCCACCCTCCCCCACCACCTCCTGCATGAATTTCATGTACCCAGCCTCTAGTAATGCATATAAAGTTGAAAATTCTTAGCACAGCTTTAACACTGGTTCCTGCCATTTTATCCTACTGTCCAGCCCACTCACTAAGCTCAATCCACCTAACTAACCTTCATTTGCTTTTCAGATGAACCAGTCTTTCACTTCAAATCTCTGTACACATTTCTAATTCTTTCTCTCCCTTCATATCTGTTTATATAGCATCTCCATGGAGATACATTTCACACTGTAATTCTCTTTCAAAGTAAATCTCTCCTTTTCCTACATAGTACTTATCAATAATGGTGTTCATCCTTCACCCCAGGAGTGCTACTGAGCTTCCACTATATTCCAGGGACTGTTTTAATCATACAGGCTAAGGATTATGCTATTTATTTAAGACTAGAGGCCCAGTGCACGAAATTCATACACTGGGGGTGGGAGGTGAACCTCAGCCCAGCCTACACCCTCTAAAATCTGGGACCCCTCAAGGGATGTCCAACTGCCCGTTTAGGCCCAATCCCAGTATGACTGGGCCTAAACGGGCAGTCAGACATCCTTCTCACAATCCAGGACTGCTGGATCCAAACTGCTCGCCTGCCTGCCTCCCTGATTGCCTCTAACTGCTTCTGCCTGCCAGCCTGATAACCCCCTAGCCACTACCCTGCCAGACTAATTGATGTCTAACTGCTCCCCTGCCAGCCTGTTTGCCTCCAACTTCCCTTCTCTGCCGGCCTGTTCATTCCTAACTGCCCTCCCCTGCAGGCTTGATCACCCCCAATTGCCCTCCCTTTGCAGGCCTGCTCCCTCCCAATGGCCCTCTGCTGCTGGCCATCTTGTGGTGACCGTCTTGTGTCCACATGGGAGCATTCCTCTTGTGTGTTGGAGTGATGGTCAATCTGTGTATTACTCTTTTATTAGATAGGATAGAGGCTTGGTGCATGGGTGGTAGGCAGCTGGTTTGCCCTGAAGAGTGTCCCGGATCAGGGTGGGGTTCCCTTGGGGTGTGGGGTGGCCTGGGCGAGAGGCCTGTGGTGGTTTGCAGGCTGGCCATGTCCTCCAACGACCCAAGTGGAGGTTCTGGTATCTGGGGTTAATTTATGTTCTATAATCGAAACTTTGAAGCCTTCTGCTTGCTCTGTGGCGACAGCCATTTCTGTTTGAAACTTTGTAGCCTAGAGTGGAGGCCTAGCTGCTAGGGATGCAGAAGCTTGGCTTCCTCCATCGCCCCAGCAACCCTAGCCTCTGCTCTTTCCAGGTCCATGGCTGCTGCCATTTCATTTCTATTTGGATTATGTATTTTCTATAATTGAAACTTTATAGCATTGAGTGGAGGCCAAGTCCAGCAAGGGCAGGTGGAAAGCTTGGCTTCCTCCATTGTCTCCCTCCTACTCTTAGTGCCTGCAGCCATCTTGGTTGGGGTTTATTTGCAGAATTTGCTCCTAATTGGCTGATGGGTGTGGCTGTGGGCATGGCTTGATTGGAGGTAAGGTTAATTTGCATATTATTCTTTTATTAGGTAGGATATGGCTATAAACCTTTTATTAGATAGGATATGGCTATAAACCAATGCCCAAGCAGGACCAGTACACTGGTATACAGTTCTTAACTCTACACACAGTGCTTAAGATAATACTGGACAGAGTTGATAGTCAATAAATAGTGGTTATAAGTGAATGGGTTTAGACTTTTGTATTTTAACTTTGAGATGATATTATATCCTGCTGCATCTTGCTTGCTAATTCTAAGGATCAGCAGATAAATTCTATTTACTGTTTCACAAAGTTGAAGGTGGCATTTTTTCTTTAGAGACATAGTTTGCCCTCACTCTGCCCTCTAGATGAAACTGAACTTTTGAGAACACTTAAGTAGACAACAGCTGACATAAATAGAAAAAAAAGAAACTCTAGTATTTGAGGAGAGAGACTAAAGAAAGGAAAGCTCTGGGGAATGATGTGGTGAAGGGGGATGGATTTATGTACTTGTGAAAAGAACCTGAGACATTTTAAATGATTTTATTAATACTTTAGAATTATTAAATGAAATTTAAGTGATGAGATAATCTCTAGTCATTAAATTATACAAATGAATTTGAGTTCAAGTGCATTGTAGAGAGAACATTAGAGTTATGATATTAAGTAATTATATAGTAAAGCCAAAAATGACCTTATGGATCCATTTTAAGTGTTGTTTTTTTTAATTAGCTGCTCATGTTTTAATAAGAAGACTACTGCACTGGATTTTCATCTGCAACAATTTTCAGGGATAAGTGTGTAAAATTCAAAACACTGGCATAAGATTTGACCTTTATTTAGTGTTTTACTTGGCTCATGGAAATGGAAATTTTGCTATCTAAAATTCTTATAATAATTTTACAGCTTTGTCATCATATTACATGCATGAAAGTTTATTTATGCATTCATCATGTGACATTATTTCTTTCCTTTGGTTCTTAAGCCATTATTTATTTGTTTTTACAGTTCAGGGACCCTCTTATTTTAGCACTATATGAGTTGAGAATGCATTTCTGTTCTCTTTATTCATAGTATACATGCTTTTAAAAATAGATTGCTTAATTTTCATCTCTCAGCTTATATCTTTGCATGGTTCAATTTCAAAGGATTTTGGTCTGTTCTTCTGGAATTATATGCTTTTCTATTCATTTTCAGTGTTTAATAAGCTTTATTTTCTGATGGTCTAGATCAGGTAATCATATTTAATTTTTTAGATTTCTAAATAAAAGAATTGATGTTTTTTGGAATAACAGAGGGCCCAAGCATGAAAATGGCTCTCCAACATTCTGCCCGGAATAAGAACTAGATAAAAAAGACTTAAAATGCTTCCATGCTGCTTCTTTGCACTGTTCTGAACAATAAAACCTTCCCTGCATCCAATTACTCACGACATCCAGTGTTGAGCCACCATCCAGTGAGTGCATCCCGGTTGTAAACAGACAAGAACATAGGTGTCTCATGATCTTTGAACAGGTCATCTTTGATTATTTCAAAGATGGGTGAGAGGACTGCTAAAAATGTTCATGAGTTGCCGTGTGGACCTTTCGAACTGCTGGTGTCTTCTATTTATCCAAACATGTGGCAGAAACCAGGCAATACTTTATGACCCAGTGCTCTTCCTAAAAACTGTGTATTACTTCTCCATAGAGAGTTGGTAGATAGATCTACATTTTGAACTATAGACTAATAGGTTTATCTATGTCAATGAATTAAATACAGGATTATTTAATGAATAAAAAGTGCTTTTTATTTATCAGTTTAATGTCAATAAAGTAAGGTAAATATATTTCTATAGATAATAGGTAAAATCAGAACTAATGTTTCATATCTTCATGTCTTGGTTTTAATTTTGAGCCATACTCTTTTCATGAAGAGAAACACTTATATTTCAGAACCAAGAAGACATCATGCATAGAATAAAAATTCTTCCACATAATAAATTTTCTTTTCAGATGTTCCTGAAAAAAATCAATGAGAGAAATATATATTAATTTAATATGGCTTAGGCATGCTGCCATGATTTAGTGATCATGAATATTAATTTCTGTGCCTGAAAGATGAATAAGGCCAATGAATTTTTAATGGATCAAAGAAAATATTTTTAAGAAGGAAGACATGGTCTGAATGAAATATATTTATTTGCAGTAATCATTTTTTAATTCCACCCATTAATGTCCAAACTAAAACATTTGGACTCACCTGTTTTTAGGCTATGGATTTTCTATAACTTCTCATAATATTATTAGCAGTAGCTCACAATGAGACTGAACTACTATTACTAATACTTAGAGTTTTAAGGAGATTAAGATAGGTTATACATCTATAATGAGTCCCTTAAAAATTAGAGATAAAAGGAAGTAATGTAATCCAACAATTCTTTAGCCACTCTTTATTTTAACTAAAAGTCTGAGAACTTAATTTTCAACTCCTATAATGTTCTTTTTTAAATATTTTTTTTTGTTTAAAGTATTACAAATAGTAGTACATATGTCTCCTTTTCCCTCCTATTGACCTCCCCTTGGCCTCCCCTACTCCCCAGTACATGCTCTCACATACTCCCCCCAAGAATCTTGTATCCATTGGTTATGCTTGTATGCATGTGTACAAGTCCTTCAGTTGATTTCTTACAGCTCCGTCCCCCCAACCTCCTCTGCTTTCCCTCTGTAGTTTAGCAATCTATTCAATGTTTCTTTGCCTCTGTATCTATTTTTTTCCTGTTTCTTTTCTTTAAAAAATCTTTTCTCTGCAGACTAGAAATAAACATATAATAACAAAAAATGTTTGAATCCCAATTTCAATGTCCAACAGTTCTGAGTCCTATCATGTTCTTGAGATTTTTCTTGAACATATTTTAAATATATTTTCTAAGAAAAACAGTTAATTTTCTGGATTTTCTTGTAGAGTTTATGAACAACTGTGAATTTTAAGTTATTTTTGTTCTAAGTAATTCAGCAATAATAAAATTAGTTTCTGCTATAATAACTCAAATATATAGTAGTATAGATACCTACTAGTGGTTTTAAATAAGCCAGTATTCATATAGAATCCCCATTGTCCATACATGTTTATATTCTGAATTAGGGAAGACTTGTATTTATAAAGATACTTCTATGCTACTTTGTGTGAAGAGGAAAGAGACAGATCCCAAGTAGCACTTGTTTCCCTAACTAGAATATTGTACCAAGAGACCAAAAACATGTGTTTATATTATATTTAAAAAGAATTTAATTTCACTTAAATATTTGTAACACGCAGTTATTTCAGTGATTTTTAAAGCTTAAAATGATCCATTAATTTTGAAGACACAAGATAGTAACAAACTTTTCCTTATGGGGAAGGAGCAGAGAGTTTGAGAGGGTTACTGAAGAAAGAAATCTAAGAATATGAATCATTAAACATATGCATCAGCAATCTCTTCAAATCCTGAGTCTAATCATACCAAGGTTTGTGAGTTATTTCCACTGTCATTATGAGATGATTTAATGTTGTTCAATGTCTTCTGATGAAACTAAATTCATCAAGTCTGATATATATTACTTGAGCAGTTTAGCTTCTTAATAGATGAAAGTTATTTATTTCAGTTTTATAGGTTACAAAATATTAATCCTGAGAGTTTTAATAATAGAGAATCCACACCAACTGAGTTACTTTTGACTCAGAATAAATGAGTTTGAAATCCAGCCATTACTTTAAATTAATTCTTATTGATTTTATATAACATATTATTTGACGAGATGAAGTACCAATAAATATTAGGCTAAGAAATATCACTTGATATATTCCAATTGTCATATTTAAACTTCCTCGTAACATATGTTGAAAAATAGGACAGAATGTCAAGAATATCACCACTTGAAACTTATTTCATTAGTTGATAAAATTAATAATTAAATAACTAAGAAGTAAAATAATTTATTTTCTAGAAGGAAACCCACTTGTAGGTGCTAGATGATAATATGTGGATAGCATATAGAATATCATCTATGGGTGTAATGTTTTTAAGGAGTTGACATGAAAAAGTTGCATAATGTTTGGAAGATGGAAAAGTAAAATCTTCACAGTAGAAGAGGTTCAGAAAATTAGCTTTTCTTTTCCTACTTGGAAAGAAAACTGGATCGAGTTAATAACTGTTTTGATAGCTGTTGAACTGATCATGATGACCAGCTATGCATTCTATCTTCATTGATGAAAATAGGAAGAGGATTTGAACTGTATTACGGGAGGATTTAATTTACATACAGTGAATCACAGGTTATCCATGAAGTTATTAAATATGTTTTATCAATTAATAATTTTTATAATAGCATTTTATCTCTTTATAAATTTTCCCTTGTGCAGTTCTTGTTTATACTGTAGTTTCTGATAAAAAACTGGATAAAGGAAATTAATTTTACCAAAGAAACACAAAATTCACTTTAAGTCTATTTATGGTTCAACTTTTCAAATTGAAATAAAAGTAATTTCTTTTACATTTTCATTATGAAATATTTTAAATAACAAAATAGAGAGCACAATATAAAGACCACTAAGAAATCTTCACCAAGCTTAATTAATGACCATAATATGAGAAATCTTGTTTTACTTATAGCCCTCTGCCTTTCAGTTATTCTGAAGCAAGCACATGACATCATGTCATTCCGTCTGATAATATTTTAATGTGTATTTTGAAAAAAAATAATTATCTTGTTTTAAACATAACCACAATATCATCATATATAAAAAATAATAATTCCTTAATATTTTCATACATTTTTTAGAATTTGCTTGCATCAGGATAAATATAAGGTCCATATATCTCAATTGCTTAAGATATTGCTTAAGGCTTTTATAATGTAACTAGAGACCCGTTGCAGGAAGATTCCTGCAAGAATAGGGCTTCCTATGGCCTAACAAAGCTCCCTCCCTTCTCCACTGCCTCGCTCCTTCCCTTCTTTCCTGCCTTACTCTCTCCCATCTCCCCTGCCCCGCTTGCTTCCCTCCCTTCTCCCCTACCTGCCTGCTTCCATCCCTTCTTCCCTACCCCATTTGCTTGCTTCTCTGCAGCTTTGCTCCCTTCTACAGTGCTTGGCTTCCTTCTGCACCTTCTTCTGCACCTGGATATACAAATTAACCACCATCTTGGTGGGGTTAATTTGCATACTCTGACTGGTGGGTGTGGTTTTTGGGTGTGGCTTGTTGGTGTAGCAGAGGTATTGCCAATTTGCATATTACTGTTTTATTAGATAGGGCTAGCAGCCTGGTGCACAAAATGTGTACAAGGATAAGGTCCCTAGGCTTGGTAGGTGATCAGAGCAGATCAGGGCCTTCTGGCTGCCAGCCGTGCCTTCTTTCATTCCACCCTGCCCCCCTGGTGGTCAGTGCATGTCGTAGCAAGCAGTCTCTTGGTCGAACTCTAGTTGGGACAATTTGCATATTAGGCTTTTATATATTAATGGATGTAGAGTTGTCTACTGTTTGAATTTTGATGATTACAACAAGATATTATTCTTTGCCTTATATTTCTTATAAATTTGTAGTTTGATCCGGAAGCTAGATGGGATCCAAATTCACTTTTTTAACATAAATATTTCATACGTGGGTTGAATATTCCCATTTGGAGACACATAACTTTCAGGTTGTGTCTCTTTTTGAGTTATTAGCAGCAGTTATGATTGTTGCCTTGATACATTAATTCACTAGGTGCTACAAAGTTGTTACAATTCTAAATCTATATTTATTTATCATGTTGTAGCTGGAGTCTTTCCAAAGAGAAAAACCACTATTCTGAATCTAGTTAATTTAGGAAAGGCAGGAAAATGCTTGTCTCTCT
This sequence comes from Antrozous pallidus, assembly GCA_027563665.1. Taxonomy (NCBI): domain Eukaryota; kingdom Metazoa; phylum Chordata; class Mammalia; order Chiroptera; family Vespertilionidae; genus Antrozous; species Antrozous pallidus. The sequence continues at coordinate 68,806,003 of CM050516.1, read as the reverse complement.
TCATTTACCAATTTTCAAAGTAATAACTTGGTTTGCTAGCATCTACAATGGCAACCAAATATTTATCCTTACAAATACATCATTATAAATTATGTATTTAAAGTGTTATGTATTCAAGCCTTTTGTGGGTATTATTATTCTTATTAATATTCAAATTGCCTCATCTTTATTTATAATGATCCTCACCAAATTGACTCCTGAGTCCTTTGACAAAATTCTGGTAGTTCTGGAGAGCTTCCTTGCTTGCTGATATCACAAGATGTTCTAGGCTCATCTTATATACTCTTGGCCTATATGGAATATATACAATTTTTAATGATACTTTTTATGTTTAAATAGTTTTTTTTTAAATATATATTTTTTTATTGATTTTTTACAGAGCAGAAGGGAGAGGGATAGAAAGTCAGAAACATCGATGAGAGAGAAACATTGATCAGCCGCCTCTTGCACGCCCCCTACTGGGGATGTGCCCGCAGCCAAGGTACATGCCCTCGACCGGAATCGAACCTGGGACCTTTCAGTCCGCAGTCCGACGCTCTACCACTGAGCCAAACCGGTCTTGGCTGTTTAAATAGTTTTTAACAGCATTTAGAATGTGCAAATATTGTTAATTGATAAATAGATTTAAATAAATACATGAATAAAACTTACAGAGCAATGTGGTCACTTTAGGTATATCCTACATTTTTAATATAAAAAGGGATCAATATTCTTTTGGGAAAGATGTAAGTCCTTTTGGAATCAGGAAGAAATGATGTTATTTATGGTTCTGAATTCTTTTTGGAGATGTAATTTGCGTTTTTCATTAAGCTATTAATAGAAATGATGGTTTTGAGTTGGCTGTTGCAGTCATGTGAAAGGCAGTTTATGTACTGGCTTTCAAAGTGCTAAACTGCACATTCAACTTTAAGAAAATAAATTCCCAAGTTGTTTTCCTTCTCAATCCTACATATGAGGTAATGTATGGATATTAAAAATAAAAGTAAGATTTTAAGGTATATGATGCTATAAGAACATTTATTAATAAGTAGTAAAATGGTTTTACATTTGAGGAGTTAAATAAATATAACAAACCTGTGCTAGAAACTAAGTTCTACCATCTGGTTAATAATTGAACATATTAATCTCTATGGGATCAGTCCCAATAACAAAACATGAAACAGAAGGCTGAGGAAAAAACAATTTATGAGTAGAAATATAGGAGGAAATAGAGATTATTGATTCTTAGACTGGACACAACACATTCACCTCACTGAAAATGTACTCAACGTCTTTAAGATATCAGTATGACATGATAGACTATCATATATCATGAAATGTTTTCTTCCATTCTGCCAGAGAAAGAAATTTTTGTAATGTCTTTTGATTTTACTCTAACTAGAGGTATTGAAGACATTATGCTTTAATAATATCCCAAAATATAGTGAGAGAGCTAAAAGAAGGGGATACTGGTCCCCCTCCAAACTATGACCCTTTAGTCAGAATAATAATGTTTAGATAAAATGTGATATGAAGTGGAAACAAGTAGAAGTTGATCAAGATCATAGATGTAGCTTTTTAGAAAAGTCATTATTAATTTAGTTGCACAAAAATATCATCCTTAAACATATATTTTCCCCCAGGTTGGGTAGCTCAGTTGGTTACAACATGGTCCAGATAAACCAAGGTTGTAGGCTCAATCTCCAGTCACAGTACATCCACAAATGCATAAATATGTGGAACAACAAACCAATGTTTCTCTCTTTCTCTCCTCTTCTCTCAAACACACACACACACACACACACACACACACAAACATGTGTGTGTGTGTGTATGTATATGTATATATATATGCATACACATGTCATCCTGTATAATAAAAGAGTAATATTTAAATTGACTTTACCGCCAATCAAGCCACACCCAAAGTGACACCCACCAGGCAATCAAGAGCATATTATGCAAATAAACCCCAACCAAGATGGCTGCCACCACTGAGCAAGAGGGAGGCTTGGGTTTCCTCAGCAATGGAGGAAGCCAAGCTTTCTACCTGCCATTGCGGGCCTAGGGCTCCACTCAATGCTACAAAGTTTCAATTATAAAAGATACATAATCTGAACAGAAATGGTGGCAGCCACTGAGCTGGAGAGAGCATAAACTAAGGTTGCCCGGGCGATGGAGGAAGCCAAGCTTCTGTAGCCCTGGCTGGCCTAGGCCTCTACTCTAGGCTACAAAGCTTCAATTATTAAAGGTAAATGTCCCAACAGAAATGGCTGCCACCATGGAGCAAGCAGAGGTCTGCCTCCGCTCCAGGATACAAAGTTTCAATTGTAAAACATAAATTAATCCCAGATCCCAGGGCCTCCGCTTTGGTTGCTGGGGGGCATGGCCAGCCTGCAAACCACCACAAGCCCTTTGCCCAGGCCTTCCCATGTCCCAAGGGAACCCTCACTCTGATCCAGGACACTATTCAGGGCAAATCAGCTGCCCTCCCCGTGCACCAGGCCTCTATCCTATCTAATAAAGGAGTAATTTGCAGATTGACCATCACTCCAGCATACAAGAGGGCTGCCCCCATGTGGTCAAAGATCCTGCCCACATGTAGACACAAGATGGCCACCACAAGATGGCCAGCAGGGGAGGGCAGTTGGGAGGGACCAGGCCTGCAAGGGAGCAGTTAGACATCAATTAGGCTGGCAGAGTAGTGGTTAGGGGGTGATGAGGCTGACAGCCAGAAGTGGTTAGGGGCAATCAGGAAGGCAGGCTGGCGAGCAGTTGGGAGCCAGCAGTCCTGGATTGTGAGAGGGATGTTCAACTGCCCGTTTAGGCCGAATCCTGGTAGGATCAGGCCTAAATGGGCAGTCGGACATCCCTCAAGGGGTTCCAGATTGGAGAGTATGCAGGCTGGGCTAAGGGACATCCCCGGCTTCCCGTGCACGAATTTTGTGCACTGGGCCTCTAGAGTGCGTATGTGTGTGTGTGTGTGTGTGTGTGTGTGTGTGTGTGTGTTTGTATATAGATGCATATGTATATATATGTATATGTATACACACTCATATATATAAATATATACATATATGTGTTTGCTGTCAATTTTACAACACAGCAAACTGGGTATCTTTTTTAGTATCTTTTTTGAATATCTTTATCAGTCATCATTTTTCTTTGCCTTCCTAGGCTTATCAACACTGCAAGCTGTGCTGGATTCTGCTGCTGAAAAGAAATGGCAAGTGACTGCTATCAATGTGGGAAACATTAACAATGACAAGAAAGATGAGACCTACCGATCACTTTTTCAAGATCTAGAGTTAAAAAAGGAACGGCGTGTAATCCTGGACTGTGAACGGGATAAAGTAAACGACATTGTAGACCAGGTTTGCTATTCTAATGGTCCTAAATATAGAATATGCATGCACTGTCAGCGTTTGGATCAAGTATTTGTGGAAGGTGCTTGAACAGCAGTTTCTACTTTATGGTTTATGTAGGATGCGGCAAAGATCATCAATTAAATTATCTCCAGCTTCCGTTAGCAATAGCAGATGGTCTTCCATAATGCTGACACATCAGACTGATCATGAAATATAGTTGATATATCATTCTGAACTTTTACATTTTACATTAGTGTTGCCCTAAACTTTGATTTTTTAATTGGAAATTTTAATTTTAATTTTGTTGGACTTCTTAGAGATAGACATGTATTAAGTCTGGTTCCTAAGAGAAAAGTGAATAATTCATGATTTCTTTGTTGATACAGTGGATTACTTCAAATAGTAGGGTACAGTACTGTGTGCTAACCCTATTTTGTTGTCTAAATGGGTTTATGTCTTCAGAAAAAGCTTGTATTTATTTTTCCAAGAAGTAATTTTTTCTCCTATTGGGGAGATTTTCTATCACTTTAAAACTATTAATCTATGAAATTAAAATATGTAGGGAAGACACATTCAGTCTGTGTTCACTGTTTTAGAAGCATGATAGATAGTATATTCATTTGGAATGTTTTAAGGGGTAAGATGATACCAGAGTTACAGATGTTTTATCTGTGTTTACTATACTACCTTGCCTCAGTTTAAGATATTTTAGGATAGAAAGCCATGCCGTAATATATTATGAGAAACATTTAATCCACTATGGTTATAGATAGGGTAAGTGATGACAGATGGTAGCGAAGCAGCATTATGACTTACTAAGATTTCATCTGCTTCTTTTCTTAGCTGGTGTGTGTGTGTGTGTGTGTGTGTGTGTGTGTGTGTGTGTGTGTGTATGTGTGTGTGATTTCTAAATGATGGCTGTAATACGGTTGATATATAAAATAATACACAAACATATACATATATACACATTGAAGTAGTTATTCTCCATTTTATATATATTAGGATGGCTGCCACCTCCTTTGGATAATACAGGTTTAGAAGAAAAGCAGAGTTGAGTATGCATTTCATAGAGTTTGATAAAATAATTAGATTCACTAGTATGTAGAATACAAATCATTTTGCATATATAAATGTTGATGAAGTTTTAATGACATGTAATAACTGGATCTTTCATAAGATACTGAATAATGCTATCTTCTTATATGACATAACTAAATGTTGTATGCCTGAGAGGTGAACATTTTACTAGAAAAATCTTGATTCCTGTCTCAGGAGATGAATTTGAGATTGTTTTTAACCTGGAGTTCTTTTGTTCAAACATGAACCTCAAAACTCATTTGAATTTCATAGGAGATTATCATTAAAACTTAATTTTAATATTAGCCATTAGTCTTTAACATTTTAAGTAGTCCAAAGTTATCATAATAAATGTTGGGAAGGCCTATATGAAAATAATTATTTCCAAAATTAGAAGAGAGAAACTATAAGATAAACCAGGAAGATATGGAATGGAATGTTTAGAAGTAATATGATCATGTTTAAATAAATAACCATTTGGACATCCATTCAAAATGCACAGGGTATTTTGCACATATATATTACATACATATATGTATTTTCACAAAACACTCTTGAATATGTTAAATTAGTGTATGCAATGGATACAAACATATATTGAGCACCTCCTCTGCATCTGGAATGAGGCCAACAAAGAAAGGTAAGAAAGAGTGATTTCTTTGCCTCATGAACTCATTGTTTAGAAGAGAAGAAAAATATACATATATAATTCTACAATATTATCAGTGATAATCAATAGTGTCTAACAGCATGGAGGAGGAAATACCTATCTTAACTTGAGTGGGATGATCTATAAAGATCATCTCTATGTGTAACATTTGGCTAGTGTAGATTCACTCATTTATTTATTCACTAAATTTTCCCAAGTGTCTAATGTTTACTGGACAGGCACTGGAGGTAAATTCAAGGCAGTAATGTTAAACAAATCCGGCAAGTCCCCATCAAGGTGAATATCCATGGTATAATTACAGAAAATAATACATCGTTATGATAATGGTACATACTATGAATGAAAAGAACAGGATGTTACTTTTCTTTTTTTTTAATCATTATTTTTCAGTTTATTAATTACATTGTTTCCCCTTTTTTATCCTCCTATATCTCCCCTCCACCCTGTACCTATCCCCCACCCCCTCCCCTCCCCAATGTCCTCTCCCATTGTTGCAAGATTTTTGTCCAATCTCTTGCTGTACTTCCCACAACCCTTTTCTCCCCAAGAATTGTCAGTCCATTCCCTCTCTATGTTTCTATTATATTCACCAGTTTATCTTGTTCATAAACTTATCAATTCACTTGATTTTTATGTTCATTTGTTGATAGATGTGTATTTGTTGTTCATAATTTATATTTTTACCTTTTTCTTCTTCCTCTTCTTAAAGAATACCTTTCAGCATTTCATATAATGTTGGTTTGGTGGTGATGAACTCCTTTAGCTTTTTCTTATCTGCGAAGCACTTTATCTGATCTTCAATTCTGAATGATAGCTTTGCTGGATAGAGTAATCTTGGTTGTAGATTCTTGCTATTCATTATTTTGAATATTTCTTGCCACTCGCTTCTGGCCTGCATCGTTTCTGTTGAGAAATCCGCTGACAATCTTATGGGTGCTCCCCTGTAGGTTACCAACTGTTTTTCTCTTGCTGCTTTTAATATTCTCTCTTTATCTTTTGCTCTTGACATTTTAATTATGATATGTCTTGGTGTGGTCCTCTTTAGATTCCTATATTTTGGGGTTCTGTGTACTTCTTGGGCTTTTAAGTCAGTTTCTTTCACCAGGTAGGGGAAGTTTTCAGTCACTATTTCTTCAAGTAGGTTTTCATTAACTTGCTCTCTCTCTTTTTCTGGGACCCCAATAATTCGGATATTGGCATGCTTGAGGTTGTCCCAGAGGCCCCTTACGCTATCTTCAATTATCTGAATCCGTTTTGTTTCTTGCTTTTCCAGCTGAGTGCATTTTGCTTCTTTGTATTTCAAATCTTTGACTTGGTTCTTGTGGCCCTCTGGACTGCTTTTAGGACTTTGTGTAATATTTTTTATTTCAGTCTGTGTATGCTTGATTTCTAGTTGGTACTTTTTTTTTTATCTGTGAGGGTCTGGTTTGTATCCTCAGAGATTTTGTTCATTTCCTTGAGGGTCTCATTAATTTCCTTGTAAGTCTCATTCATTTCCTGGTTGGTCTTCTTTATTTCTTCGTAATTCTCACTAAGTTGATCGGCCTTTTCTAGGAGCCTCTTGAAAAGCCTTATAACCGTGGTTTTGAACTCTATGTCTTGTCGTCTTTTCTCCTCCATTTCTTTCACACCTGATTTCTTTCCATATCTCTTCATGGTGGCTGCTTTATGTGGTAGATATCCTCAAAGGGACAGTGGCTCAGCCTCCCCAGTTACCTGAGGTGGGTACTCTTACTGCAGTCCTTTATGGGCTGTATTCAGTATTTTTGAATTTAAACCCAGCTTGTTTTTGTTAGCCCTAGGAGGGTTTGACCTCCAGGCCAATTGGCTGTGAAGGGAGACTGTGTTCAGGTTGGATGGGCGGAGTCTCTGAGCTGCGCAGGCAGCCTCAGTGTCAGCTGTGTCCTATGCGGCGCTCGCACGCCCCGGTCTCTGTTGGATGGGGATGGCTGCAGGAGAAAGCCGCTAGTCTCTTCCCCTTGCCAGACAATTATGCCTTTCCCCAAATGTGTCTGCACACCAAAAGTCTAGCCCAGGGTTGTAAAATAGATGGTTTCCGGAACCAGGAGACAAGTTTCCAGGGGGCAAGTCGCAGGTTTGCGCAACCCTTGCGTGGAAACTTCTTTTCCCCGCCTCCGGGTTTCTCGCAAACTAGGAGCCTCTGCCACGCCTCGCTTCCAGGGTGCGTCCCCCGGACCTCGGACTTCGCCTGGCACTGGGGAATCTGTGCAGTGGGACGTCTCCACGTACCCTGGATCGCGGACCTTGCCTAGCACTGGGAAATCCGTATAGTGGGACGTCTCCGCCCTCCCTGTTTGCGAAATCCAGCTTGGGTTGCTGCTCCAGCCCCAGCCCGCGCGCGTGGCCAGGACGGCTCCTAACCTGTTTCCGTCTGAAAGGCTGCACTCCCGCCGCTCCTCTGAGTCTCAATGTCCCACCTTTACTCTTATTTGTGGTGTTTTCACTCAGCCAGCTTTCTGGAGATTCTGGGTGCTGTCTGTTCTGCTGTTATGTTGTAGTTCTTAAATCGTTGCGCGGGGCAGAACAATAGGTGTTTACCTATGCCGCCATCTTGGTGTTCTCCCTATCCAGGATGTTACTTTTCTAAATAACAAAAAGACTGGGAGCTTATGGAAGACCTTCAAGGAATAGAGTTTACCAGGCAAAAAGTAGGTCAAAGTACATTTCAAGAAAACATTATTTACTTCCTCATTTTATCAATAATTAAAAGAGAGCTGAGATGTGACAAAATTTTATTTTCATAGTAGCTGATATTGTGAGTTTTTAAAAATAATTTGATGAAAACTTTTTTCTTGTGTTATTTCAGTAGGAAACACAGTCATGAAAAACATTAAGAAATCAATGTAACTTCCTATTGTTAAAACAATACTAAGGGTTATTATAAAGCAAATATATTATTATTAGTATGGCCAACACTAATTCTTATATAGAAGTAGGGCTGATCAATTTTCATATCCCTCCTTCCTCTTAACACTAAATTCAATTAGGGACTACTGGTAGTACCATTTATACTGTTTTTTCTTAATTCCCAGAAGAAAGATATTCATGATTCAGAAAGTAGATTAAACAGTAAGTAGAACCAACAGATACAGTAGGAAATATGCATGACATAGTCACCTCAATTTAGCTGATGCTAATTAAGATATATATTTTTTCATTTAGAAGGACATCTTGTCTTCAAAATTCTCCTTTCAATATAGAGAGTCCATTTTTTAGAAAAGCCAATTTAGTTGCGTTACATAAAAATAGGTTAGAAAATGATGTTAGTTCTAACTCCCTTCCAAACAACTACCCCTATCAAGGTAACATGGCAGAATACTTCCTAGGATTTTGCCCTTGCTCTTTAACTAAATCCATTGCTAATGGAGCATCTTACTTTGCCTGGGACCAGGGAAGATCAGGGAAGTCTTCCAGGATATTTTATTGGGCTGAGATTCATTGTGCCTTAAGATGGAACAAGACAAAGGAGATGGTGGTGGAGAGAGCTCTCCAAGTAGAAGAAACAATGTGTGAAGCCCTGAAGGGATGGAAATAAGCCTTTTTTGTTACAAAAATACTGAGAGGCCAGTCTCCTGTGTAGAAAGAGGAAAAAGGTGGCCCTGAGAGGCTTGAAAGACCATTGGATTTTGCAGGATATGAAGCATTTTTACTTTCATGCTAAAAGCAACAGGGAGCCACCAAAACAGCAATCAAGAGGGGTGGTTAATGATTGGAAATTTTGTCTATTGCCTTGGCATTTCATGCTTTCCACTGGTGTAGCTATATTCTTAAAAATAAAAATTACACTTGAATATCTAAGTATCAGGACCACAACATGGCCATTTGACTATTTATACTCTCTTTGTAGCAGATATAGAACAGTAAAATGTCAAATTGATTCATCAAAGTCCAAAACTGTTCCAGGATTACCAAAACAGGCACTTCTTCCATAATGCATTTATTTTGCTATTGATTTTTGACTTAAATTTATGGATAAATAGCTTCTCTGATACTCTGCTGCGTCAAGCTAGAAATAATAATGTTTATTTGAACTAAGCTATAAACATTTCAAGAGTCTTAAGATAGGAATATTATTTTATAGATCCACAAAATAATTCATTTACATGCTTGTTAAAAGTTTTTTTTTAAATTTCTGTATGACTATAAACTCTTTGTGATTATCTTTGAATGTAAATGTGTGAATATGAAATCCCAGATGTTGATTTTAGCTATTTAATGTTTCACTGAAAGGACAAAAAACATAGCTATGTAGGAATAAAATTGTGACATGGATTCCACATGTCTTTGTCTTTAAATTTCTTTAAATCTTGTGGCCTTATTTTCACTATTTTTGTTCAGTTATTGATTTTGAAAGTTAACATCTATTAGGCACTAAAATGTACTGTTACTTTTTCCTGAGAAAAATATTCTCTGGGTTTGATAATTTTATTAAATATGACTTATTGTGGAATATAAAAAACATAGAAGTTAATTATTTAATTTTTTGAGTCAGGTCATTATGTTAGTAATTTTATAATTATATTACTAATATTTATTAAATGTTTTTTCTTTATCTATATTAGGTTATTACCATTGGAAAACATGTTAAAGGATACCATTACATCATTGCAAATCTGGTAGGTGAATTAATTAATAATTTTAATGAAGGTACCTATTAATTAAAAAACTTTTGAACTACCAGCATTTATCAGTGGTATTCATAAAAACATATTTTGAATATATTGATTAGGTGATAATATATTTCTGAATTTATGTTTAAATTTATTTCCCACTTTAATCAATTATTATAAATTATATAATAAATTATAGTACAGTATTTGGCAAGCTTTATAAATTGTCTTAGAAGGTGTATTTTAACTACAGGAGAATTTTCAAAAATATATAAAATTTAACTCTCCCAATTTCCCCTTATATCTTATTGTCACTGTATTTTATGAACTTTATTCTTTGCCTATTCCTTTAAAGTGTTCAGCACATGTAATATTCAAAGTAAATGCAAATTTGTGGTAATGTCTCAGTAAAAATTAAACCTGGAAATATCCAAATATAGAAAGTTTAAATATTGTTTATTTATTATTTACTACTTGCTGTATAAGCAACATGATGAAAGTTGGGTTCCTACAGCTAATCACATTTTCATTATGATTCCTATCAAAGAATGTATTGAGTGTTCAAGTGGTTAATTGTATCTATCTCCTTCTCAGATATACAGAACCAATTTTGAATTATTAGATATTTTTAAAAAAAACTTTTATATCATCATTAAAATAAGCTTAAAACTTCACTTTTACAAAGAGCTGTATTTTTTAATAAGTACAATTCTATGTGATTGAGAACATCATCCCTCCCAATCTCAGGAAAAAAGGCAAGAAAAAGTTGGACAGAGGGAGAGAATGAGAGATTATTCTAAATAGCATAATAGGACTCTGAAAAAGTTTCATATTTATACCAATGCAGATTTACTTCATAGTGGCTGGATTATTAGATTGTTACATGAGAAAACATTTCTAGTGGTGATGGAGGAGATAAGAGAAAATAAACTGCAACCTTATAACTGATAAATATTTTTACTAGAAGATGACACCAGTGATTTAGAATATTAAAATATTAAACCTCAAACCTATATACTATTGGGAGAAAATGATTTTTCAAGATAAATTTCTGTTTGGCAGTGAAATGGCTAACTACTACAAAAATTCATTAGAACTTACCCTCATAATATAATATTGTAGGTCCTAAATCACCCCCTACTGGAGAAGCAAGAGTTAAAATTTAGACTAGTTCTGTATCCAGTCTCTTCAGAACTAAATTTCTGAGCAGGAAACAGCCTGGACAGTCAGTCCCCTGTGTGAATCGTGCCATTTGATGAACAACACACAGCCACATTGAAAGCTGCGATCTTTAAAAATGTCCAGATGGAGAAGATTTTGTTGGAACATTGAGAAATAATGACAGAAGGTGGCTCATCAATTTGAGAGTTGATAACTGATGCTATGAAAAATGAAAGAAATGTTTGAGTGTCCAAAGCAAAAATGTTTTAAAAAACAAAAAGAAAGTTCATGCTGCTATGATGCTTCTAGGGAGAAACCTACCCAATATTTTCTCTGAATTCAAATTTTGCTTTTCCTGATCTGAATACTTGGTATCCTTGTCATATGGAATTTCTGATGAATCAGTAAATTCAAAGAAACTGTAGCAAGTCTCAGTTTCTGTGAAATTAGAGAACACTTGAAAATTTCACTGACATTTAAAATTGAAGAATGCTTTCCGAATTTGAAGGGCTTTTCACCTTCCAAACTATTGATTGAGAATACCCCTTTTTTTCTGTCCAGGGTCTGGTGAGTGTTACAGTTGGCAGTTATGCAAGAGAAAAATCCTCACACTTTTGGTTACTTTCCTCAGGAATTACTGAATGCTTGCTTAGGCTGTAAGTTCCTGATGTAGCTTTTAAAAGGATAACTTGTATATAAAGTGATGAAGATGTGGCCCATAATGGGATCCTTTCCTCATTTCTTCAACTCTTCAGATATTGGCAATAAGCATTGCTGTCTACCCCACCCATCTACCTTTCAGTAAAGCACACTCAGTGCAAACAGAAATTTAAAGCCTCTTACTATTAAATAACCAAGCATAACCAGATATTTGAGAAAAAGTATTTGCCATGAAGGATTCAATACACATAAACAGAAACAGGACAAACCAGAATCATAAGAAAAAAAATTTTAATGTAATGAGTATCTGAACAGAAATAAGAGAAAATATATCATCTATAAAAAGAAAATGATACTATGGGAAAGAAAAAATTAGAGAATAAGAAAGAGCTCTGGGAAGTTAACTTGTTTTTTCCTAATGTAGTAAGTAAAATTGTATGACTTTAAGAATTAGTTGAGAAAATCTTTCAGATTAGGTACATCCTTCTCACAATCCAAGACTGCTAGCTCCAAACTGCTCGCCTGCCTCCCTGATTGCCCCTAACAGCTTCTGCCTGCCAGCCTGATCACCCCCTAGCCACTACCCTGCCAGCCTAATTGATGACTAACTGCTCCTCTGCCAGCCTGTTTGTCCCCAACTTCCCTCCTTTGCTGGCCTAGTCACCCCTAATTGCCCTCCCCTGAAGGCTTGATCGCCCTCAACTGCCCTCTCTTGCGGGCCTGGTCCCTCGGAACTGCCTTCCCCTGCTTGCCTGATGGCCCACAACTGCCTTCCCTTGCATCCTGGAACCTCCCACTGTCTTCCCCTGCTGGCCATCTTGTGGTGGCCATCTTGTGTCCACAAGGGGGCAGGATCTTTTATCACATGGGGTCAGCCCTCTTGTGTGTTGGAGTGATGGCCAATCTGCATATTACCTTTTATTAGATAGGATAGAGGCCTGGTATGGGTGGGGACCTGCTTGTTTGCCCTGAAGGGTATCCTGGATCAGCGTGGGGGTTTCACTGAGGTGTGGGGCAGCCTAAGTGAGAGGCCTATGGTGGTTTACAGGATGGCCATGCCCCGCCAGCAACCCAAATAGAAGCCCTGGGATCTGGTATTAATTTATGTTCTACCATTGAAACTTTGTAGCCTGGAGTGGAGCCAAGCCTTCTGCTTGCTCCATGGTCATAGCCATTTCTGTTTGAAACTTTGTAGCCTAGAGTGGAGGCCTGGGCTAGAGCTGCAGAAGTTTGGCTTCCTCCATTGCCCTGGCAACCCTAGCCTCTTCTCTCTCCATCTCTGTGGCTGCCTCCATTTCTGTTGGGATTATGTATCTTCTATAATTGAAACTTTGTAGTATTGAGTGGAGGCCTAGGCTGGCAATGGTAGGTGCAAAGCTTGGCTTCCTCTGTTGCCAGGGAAACCCAAGCCTCCCTCCTGCTCTCAGTGGTGGCAGCCATCTTGATTGGGGCTTATTTGCATAATTTCCTCCTGATTGGCTGGTGGGTGTGGCTGTGGGCTGGCTTGATAGGAGGTATGGTCAATTTGCATATTAATCTTTTATTGGATAGGGTTACATATGTGTCCTTATCCCCCGATTGCCCCACTATGCCCTGCTTGTGCCCTCACCCCCCTAATGTCTGTGTCCATTGGTTATACTTATATGCATGCACACAAGTCCTTTGGTTGATCTCTACCCCCTCCCCCAATACTCCCTTGACTCCCCTCTGAGGTTTGACAGTCTGTTTGATGCTTCTCTGTCTCTGGATCTATTTTTGTTCATAAGATTATGTTGTTCATTATATTCCACAAATAAAACACACAATATATATATTTTTTTAAATTATCATGCAATGCAGAGATAAATAGAATATTTAAAAGATTTCAGGTTGGTGGGAAGTGGGCAGATGTATGAAGCAGGTCACATCCAAAAATTATAAAATTGCATTTTTTAATAGAAACAATGAAAGTTAGTGGAACAATGCCTTTACATAATGAGGGTTTTGAATTAAAATTCTATGCCCAGCCAAAATACTAATCAAATGGTAGAGCAAATTAAAGATATTTTCATACACTCAATATCTCAAAAAGTTTACCTCCAATGTGTCTGAGGAAATTATTGACTCTAGCAGAAGAGAGGAATAAACAATGACAGAAAAGTGATTCAAGAAACAGAGGAATTACTAAGAAAAGCAGTGAAGGGCCACTAGGGTCACAGCTTCAGAGTAGAGGAATAGGGTAACTGACTCAGATAATAGGAATAAATTGCTTATAGTGTTAGAGCTCTTGGACCAGTAACCCATTACTAAGTATCTGTAACCACCAGAGATGTTTTGTGGTAGATTTAATAAATAAAACCCAGTCCTTCTCCATGAAATGGAGAACTCTTGTGTCTGTACAACCAATAAACAATCATGGATTAAGCACCCACCATGATGCTTAAGCTATGCAAGAAGCTGGTGAAGAATTTTGGCTGGAAAATAAATGAAACATTTACTATAGGCTTTTCATCCCTCATATGTTCTTTGACATTTGTAAAATCCACAAGGCATAGAGTTATTTGATAAATGTCAAGTTCTGTTGGACATAAATGTATTCTCTGTCTAGGGATTTACGGATGGAGACCTATTAAAAATTCAGTTTGGAGGTGCAAATGTCTCTGGATTTCAGATAGTGGACTATGATGATTCCCTTGTATCTAAGTTTATAGAAAGATGGTCAACACTGGAAGAAAAAGAATACCCAGGAGCGCACACAACTACAATTAAGGTATGTATCCATCTGCCAATATCTACATCAATATCTACATCACCTTTGATATCTACCTGCTGGCCAGTAGCCTGTTCTCTGGGACACTTTAGAAAGAAATATCAATTAATTTTAGTAATTAAAAAAATGTCTTGCTTTATGCACTCAGACATAGGATCTTTGAATGCTTAGTGCAATGTACTGCTCTGATATAAGTACTATGCAGACTGCTCTTTTCTTTTTCATGGGTTTGACAAGTTAAGGTCTTCACCTGTTTATTCAGTGTATTTTATTGTGTATAGATACATGCACAGATTTACCTCCAAATACCAAATATTTCTGCCATTTATAGGAAAGTATTTTTCCACTGGTGGTCACCTTATTCAGAGCAGAGATAAGAGTATAGCTTGGCAAAGAGTGGGACAAGGAGTGAGCTACAGAAGATGAAGTTCATTCTTTATGAAACTACACTTACAGAAATCCAGAGCAAACGTTGCAAAACATTTTTAGATGCATAGATTTAGTTTGTTTCTTTGTGTATTATAAATAGTTTGTGCATGAATCAGTCAGAGAGTATTATTTCGGTTGCTTTCATAGTTATGTCTCTACATCTCAGAGACATCTTGTGTTGTTTTTCTGCACATCTTGGAAAAAACAAATATTGATGTTTGTCTTTCGATTTGTGTCTGGCTATGATTCTAGCTCTGATAAGGATTTGAAGCTTTGAAGTTCTCAACTTTTGAATGTATAAATGGATCCTATTAACTTCAAGTCAAATTCAGAAGAACATCCCATAGGATGTGAAAGAATAACCCTGAGTTAATTGTCCCTCAAAACTAGGTGACTTCTTGTTCAGTGACATTGAGATTCAGCATACATACTGTGTATAACAGTAGTGTGGGTTTGTGGGACTACTGTCACCTAACAGGCTTCTGAAAAGGCCCATAGACACCAAGTTTTCCAGTTGGTGTCACTGTGTGTCCCCCTGCGCCCAGTAGAGGTCTGGCTGCTGACCCAATTGTGTAGTATTTCAGGCTTCCATCCATTCAGAGATGGTACCATTTAAGTTAAGCAATGAAGAGTACAAGTGGCATTCATCCTCAAATGGAACTAAAGTGCCCTCTTTGAATACTCTATTAGTCATTCTGTTGCCTCCCACTGCTGCCTGCTGGAAGAAAGCAAAATGAGATGATTTTTTTTCCTTGTAAAAGTCATATCATTATTACAGTTCCTATGAAAATGCAAAGTGACTTAGGGGTAGGAGAGATCTTGGCAATGCATTCTTTTAACATATTTGCCAAAACTCAGCACCAGCATTCCCTGTGTTGAGAGCCTGCCTAGTGACCTTTCTTTGCTCCCTCCCTGCTGTAGCATTTCACTCCCTTAGCTCTCCCTTTTGGGTGCTCCTGCCAAATGTCAGAGAGATCCTACTGGCCCCTCATTGTGGAGAGCTGCACAGAGTACAGGCTTTAAACACTGTGGCCCTGATTCAGTGTTGATATGCAGTTCTTGTCTCCACAATTCAGCTGTTACTGTGAATTCCCAGGTTGCCATGAAGATTCAACAACATTTACAATGACTTAGCACAGCTTTAGAAACATAGGTGCCAAGAAGAGACAGAGTTTGTATGGCTTTGGAAGTTTGATCAGAATTACAGAAAATCCCTGGGAGAATATGGCTTTAAGTAGGAGTTCTCCTAACACTGACATGTAGGTTCATGGACTAGCGGACCAGGAGCTCAATATATCTTCCATAGTCAAATAGAAGAGACAAACATGGCAATAAGCAAATATAGAGAATGCTACATGTAAAATATGCCAGCGCTGCTTCTGGTTATGCCAGAATGGGAGGAATGATGGTGAGGCAGGTGTTCTGGAGGTGGGGCATCTGAGCAGGGCTTTGCATATGGCTGTGCAAGAGGGAGAACAGAGGAGGCACTTAGGAAAGTGCAACATATATGGAGACTCACAGTGATGCAATGGCTCAAGACAGATCCAGGGAGATTGACAACATGTAAGCCTTGCAAACTATTCCCTCAACAATCTCTCCATCTCAGTTGATGGCAACTCTATCTTTTCAGTTGTAATTTTGACCAAAAACTTGGAAATTCCCCTGACTCCTCTTTTTCCCCCAGTAACCCACATTCAGTCTGTCAGGAAATCCTCTCAGCTCTGGTCTGGCTCACTTCTTACCATCTCTTCGGTGCCTTCTAAATCCAGCCACTGTCGTCACTGCCAGGATCATTGCAATGATTGCCTATACCGGTTCCCCTTCCTCCACAACTGCCCTCTTTATCCCATGTTTGTGCTCCTTTTAAAATCACAGTTAGCATATGGCACATTGTCTGCTATAAGTCCCCCAATGGCTGTATGTTTCACTTGAGGGAAAGACAAAGGCATCCCATTGGCTGATAAAGCCCTAAATCCTCTGTCTCCTGGTCACATGACCTTCTCCCTTGACACTCTCCCCACCCATTGCTCACTCTGCCTCAGCCACATGGGCTTTTTGTTCTTTCTTAACCACTTTAAGGTGTTTGTGCTATTTCCTCTTCTGTACCATTATCTTCTTAAATATCTCCATGGCTCAACCTCCTGCACTCTTTAGGTCTTTGTTCAAACGCCATCTTTTCAAGGAAGCCAATGGCAGGATCTCTATTTAAAATTGCAGTTTCTGCCCTAACCTGTTTGGTTCAGTGGACAGAGTGTCGACCTGCAGACTGGAGAGTCCCAGGTTTGATTCTAGTCAAGAGCACATGCCCAGGTTGCATGCTTGATCCCTAGTGGGAGGTGTGCAGGAGGCAGCCAATCAATTATTCTCTCTCATCACTAATGTGTCTATCTCTCCCTTCTCTGAAGTCAATAAAAATATATTTAAAATTTAGAGGAACCAAGATGGCGGCATAGGTAAACACCTATCTTGCTGCCCCACATAACAATTTCAAAACTACAACTTAACGACAGAACGAACATCATCCAGAATCACCGGAAAGCTGGCTGAGTGGAAATTCCACAAATAAAAGTAAAGATAGGACACTATGACCCAGAGGAGTGGCTCAGGGCAGAGTTGAGGATACGTACGGAGTCAGAGATTTGGAGCCCTGCACACATGAGTGGATAGGGTGGGCGGCTGGATACCTGGCTGGTTTTCCTGAACAGGGAGGGAAACAAATGCATTTCACTGCACTGATTCAGTTCTGGGTGAGGTCTGAGGAACCCACACTCATACAGAGTGAAATTGGACAGTAAGGAGGAAGCATGCTGAAACTCGGGCACTGCAGAGGTCTGTGAACTTGTGGAGAGGGCATGTAAACTTGGGAACTGCAGAAGAATGCGAGCACACAGAGAGGACTCTTGACTTGCTCTCTCGTTTGGGAGGGGGAAAATAAAGGGAAACCACCGAACTGCATTGTTTTAAAACCCTGGGTGAGACTTTGGGTATGCAGACTCATTTGGAGAGAGGCTGAATTGTCTGGCAGCGGGTAGAGCTCAACAGCAGTTTCTCTCAGAGGTGCATGCAGCCATTACCACCAGGCACAGAGGCCCAGGTGCCCCATAGAGTGAAGTTGATAGGAAATCAAGGCTGCCTGCTCAGCCCGGAGATTCCACCCATGCAATCTGAGTATAGCTGATCTTCACAGCCAATTGGACTGGGGGTCAAATTCTCCTAGTGCTAACACAATAATGTAGGCTTAACTTCAACAAGACTGTGCAACCCATAAAGGGCTGCATGAAGAATATCCACCTCACGTAACTGGGGAGGCTGAGTCACTGTCCCTTAGAGGACATCTACCACATAAAGCTAATCGACCAACTCAGGGAAGCAGCCATAATGCAGAGACATGATAAGAAATCACATGTGAAAGAAATGGAGGAAAAAAAACGCCTGGACATAGTGTTCAAACCACGGTTATAAGGTTTTTCAAGAGGCTCCTAGTAAAGGCCAATGAACTTAATGAGACTTTCGAGTATATGAAGGAGACCCTCAAGGATATGAATGAGACCCTCGAGGATATAAAAAAGGACCAACTAGAAATTAAGCATACACTGACTGAAATTATATATATATATATATATATATATATATATATATATATATATGTGTGTGTGTGTGTGTGTGTGTATATATATATATATATATATATATATATATATATATATTATACAAAGACCTAAAAGCAGTCTAGAGGACTGCAAGAAGTAAGTCAAAGATTTGAAATACAAAGAAGCAAAATCCACTCAGCCAGAAAAGCAAGAAGCAAAAAGAATCCAAACATTGAAGATAGTGTAAGGAGTCTCTAGGACAACCTCAAGCATACCAACATCTGAATTATAGGTGTGCCAAAAAGAGAGAGAGAGCAAGATAATGGAAACCTATTTGAAGAAATAGTGACCAAAAACTTCCCCCAGCTGGTGAAAGAAATTGACTTAAAATTCCAGGAAGCACACAGAACCCCAAACTATAGGAATCCAAAGAGGACCACACCAAGACACATCAAAATGAAAATGCCAAGAGCAAAAGACAAAGAGAGAATATTAAAAAACAGCAAGAGAAAAACTGTTGGTTACCTATAAGGGAGCACCCATACAATTGCCAGATTTCTCAACAGAAACTATACAGGCCAGACGGGAGTGGCAAGAAATATTCAAAGTGATGAATAGCAAGAATCTACAACCAATATTACTCTACCCAGCAAAGCTATCATTCAGAAATTAAGGTCAAATAAAGTGCTTCACAGATAAGAAAAAACTAAAGGAGTTCATTACCGCCAAACCAATATTATATGAAATGCTGAAAGGTATTCTAGAAGAAGAAGAAGAAGAAGAAGAAGAAGAAGAAGAAGAAGAAGGAGGAGGAGGAGGAGGAGGAGGAGGAGGAGGAGGAGGAGGAGGAGGAGGAGGAGGAGGAGAAGAAGAAGAAGAAGAAGAAGAAGAAGAAGAAGAAGAAGAAGAAGAAGAAGAAGAAGAAGGAGAAGAAGAAGAAAAAGATAAAAATAAAAATTATGAACAACAAATATACATCTATCAACAAATGAATCTAAAAATCAAGTGAATTAAAAATCTGATGAACAGGATAAACTGGTGAATATAACAGAATCATGGGCATAGAGAGGGAATGGACTGACAATTCTTGGGGAGAAAAAGGGGTGTGGGAGGTGCAGCAAGATACTGGACAAAAATCATACACTTATGTAAGAGGACAGTTGGGGGGGTGGTGAAGGGGTGGTAAAGGCAGAGGGTGGGATGGGTACTTGGTGGAGGGGAGCTATAGGGGGAGAACAGGGTAACAGTGTAGTTAATAAACTGAACATTAAAGATTAAAATTTAAAAAATAAAAAAGTAATAAAATTCATAAAATTACAATTTCTGCACCTGTCAACGTATGTACCCTTGCCCTTTCTCTGTCCTCCCCCCCACCCCCATATGTCCTTCTAGTATACTGTATTTATAATTCATCTGTTCATTACTTTGGTAGTTGTCTCCTCTTGTAAGTGCCAAGGCAGCAGGGATTCTGTTGTTTGTTTGTTCAATGATGGATCCCAAGCTCTTAGAATAAGGCCTGGCACATAGTAGCTATTTGATAAAGATTTTCTGAAAGGACAAGTGAATGGAAGCAAAGGCACTGTTCCAGCTCCCATTAGACACTCCTAAATTCTGGAAACAGGGAGAGGCTTCTCAGAAGAAGCACTATGGAATGTGAAGTGTCAAGAAGATATAGGAATTAGAAGAAAGAAGGGCCAATGGCTCCGCAGAAAGGAAATAAGGCATGTAAAGTCCCCAGTGCAAGGAAGATACAAATATTTCCATAGGCCCAAAGGTTGAACAGAGGTGTTTCTGAGAGCATTCTCAGAACCAGTACTATAGAAATATGCAGGATCCCGATCTTGTGTGGCTGAGGGGTGTGTTTTTGTTTTTTCTGCTATTCTGAGAGCAACAGGGAACTGGTAGAGGTGACTGATGACCATGGTTTTGATAAAGGAAGATTACTATGACTGCCCTGGTGACAACAGATTGTAGGAAGTGCACATGGTAGCAGGGGAGCTTTAATAAGATGCCGCAAACAATCTAGGTAACAGATGATGATTGTATGAATTAAGATTGTGGCATAAAAGTAGCAGGAAGTAAATGTATTTATTATATTTGCCAAGTCTTTCAATTTCTTTATTTGTAAAATAAATAATAACCGCAAAAGCATTCGTTTATAACATATCAATATAAATTTGGATCAGAGATATTTGTCGATTAAAAACCAGGAAACTGAAAAGAAGTCTGTGTCACTTGTAATCTTATTGGGCCCAAATCTCATACAGTGGTTTGCACAGAGTAAGCACATAACGATCGTTTCCTGCAATGAAGAGTAATGAAACGAAAAAATATAAATGCTTTGAAAATGTCAAATCACTGAGGAAGAAAAACTAGGTAATTATCATTGCTATAAAATTTGGTTTAAATTTCTTCTCTAGGATTTATGTGTTTTTTTTGTTTATTTTTATTCAGCCATGGCAGAAAAGTAGCATTATTTTACTTGATGAGATGTAAAATGACTGTAGTTATCAAACCTACACCTTTATGGCACCTGTGGTAAATGGCACAATGACATTTTTACCTTTTTTTTCCCCAAGACAAGGAAGATTTCGAGGATGATTTGCTACCCTTTCAAATATAATTTACAACTATTTTTAGGTAGATTTTCGGTGTCTTCAACAACTTGCAAGATATAACTATACATTCTACCTGGTCATACCAACAATTTATACTTTATTTAGACTCTTGTGTCTTCCATGTCTTTCTGATGTTGAATTTAACAATAATATGTGACTAATACTTGTGTGGCATTTAAAGAGTGTCTTTCTCACAAGAATCCCATTTTACTCAGGAAATGACTTTACAGCAAAGACTCCAACTTTCTTAATTGCTGTCCTAAGAGAGTTATTAAACCTGTCTGAAAATAGTATAATCTTTTCAGTCTAGTAATTAGTGCCATGCATTAAATAGCACTCTGGTGGCCTAATAGAATTAATTCTGCTTCGTGAATGTTTTAACTGACCGAAACCATAGCTGACATCAGAATCCCTTACTTTTGATATTAAAGCATTTTGCCACATGAGAACCTACAGGTTGAACATGTTTAGATCCTTATATTTTGTGGTTTAAAAATATGTATATGACTGAAATAAGCCTATAAATTAATAATTTGATATCAATAAAATTACATATCTTGTAAAGAAATATTTTTAACTTTAAAAGAAGGATTCTTTAATTAAAGTTTACTTTGAGTATTATTTTATATTGGTTACATGTCACAGCATTGTGGTTAGATGATCATATACTTTAAAAAGGGTTCCCCCTGATATTTCCAGTACTCACCTGGCACCATAGTTATTACAATATTGTTGATTATGTTTCCTATGCTGTATTTCACATCCCCATAACTATTTTGTAGCTACCAATTTATACTTCTTAATCCCTTAACCTTTTTCATCCAGTCCTCCAAGCCCCCTTCCTTATAGCAACCATCAATCTCAACTTTTAAGAATGGTTATATATATATATATATATATATATATATATATATATATATATGGAGGCTAATATGCAAATCTACTGAACGGTGGGATGACCAGTCACTATGGTGTGCACTGACCACCAGGGGGCAGATGCTCAATGCAGGAGCTGCCCCCTGGTGGTCAGTGCGCTCCCACGGGGAGGCAGGTGCTGCTCAGCCAGAAGCTGGGCTCATGGCTAGTGAGATCAGTGGCAGTGGTGGGAGCATCTCCCATCTCCACAGCAGTGCTAAGTTGACTGACTGCTTAGGCCCACTCCTCATCAGTCAGACATTCCCTGAGGGCTCAGACAACCCCCCCACTCCAGTGCACATATTGTGCACAGGGCTTTCAGTATGTATATATTACACCATTAAAATATACATGTGTTTTTATTATTTGTAATTATAATGCAGGGTGTCTATGTTCATCTCTTTTTCACAGTTATCTCTAAGGGGAATTATTGTAGATGATCTCTAAGATTTCTTCCAGATATATAATACATAGTTATTTAAAGAGCTAATTTAGGCACATAATAAAAAAAATTAACATTTGTAATTTTTGCTAAATCTATGTAACATCTAATGGTTCTTCTGTCTCTCAGATAGTAGTGGTTTGCAGGTAGTCATCCCTGGATTCCATCTGCCAAAATCAAATCCTAATTCAGTCTGGGAACTATTAGTTTTATTTTTTATAAATTAGAAAAAATGAGGAACTTTTCCTTTTTTGCAAAGATTTCCAGGAAGTGGGGAGAGTCATGTGAAGGAATTTATGCAACCAAAAAAATAAAGATTTGCTTCTAAGAATGCCTTTATCTACCT
The DNA here is from genome assembly GCA_027563665.1 of Antrozous pallidus. Lineage (NCBI taxonomy): Eukaryota > Metazoa > Chordata > Mammalia > Chiroptera > Vespertilionidae > Antrozous > Antrozous pallidus. The sequence continues at coordinate 68,783,365 of CM050516.1, read as the reverse complement.
ATAGGTAAATCAGAACCTTATTGTGTGTTTATATGAGTATCTTCTTTTATCTTGATGAATCTGATTAGGTTTATCTGAAAACTTGAATCTTTAACTAAATCATAAGTTTCAGGACATAAATGCCTTGGTTCATAGCAAGATTTTTCAGTCAGGGTCAATAGCCAATTGGAAAATTTAGGCAAACATGTTATTTTAAATGGATAATTTTTACATGGAAAGTCTTGAGTGAAAAATATCACAGTGTGTTAAAAATTATTTGTACTATAGAGAATAATAAAAAAATGTTAATGTTGGTTTCTTGTCAAGAGAAGTATCTTTTCACCCTTGGAAATGTGATACAGCTATGTGTTCACTAAAGATGTTGAGTACTTTTATTTTTTGTTTTAATAAGAGTTTATATTTTATAGAACTCTCAGGTTCCCAGCAAAATTGAGCAAAACGTACAGAGATTCCCCATATTCCCTCTATCCCCACACATACATAGATTCCTGCAATATCAACTTCACTCACCAGTGTGATAAGATTTATGAGAATTCACACTCAAGGTACATAGCTTACATTATGGTTCAATCTTGCTCTCCTGCATTCTATGGGTTTCGACTAATAACATGCTTCCAGTTTTATAGTTTTACATATAGAACTAGGGGCCCTGTGCATGAAATTCCTTCACTGGGGGTGGGTGGTCCCTCAATCCAACCTGCCCCCTCTCACATACTGGGAGCCCTCAGGGGATGTCCAACTGATGGCTCTCCCTCAGCCTGCCCAAGGCCTAAAGCCTCGGCAGAGGCTTTAGGCCTTGGGCACCCAGCCATCGCCCTGCTCAGCTCAGCCCCAGCTGCCTGCGACCACCCAGCCCCAGGGGCTGGGCACTCGCCACCACCTTTTTATCTCCACCCCCGCGGCTCAGCACTCGCACCACTTGGCCCCGCTAAGTGCTATCATTATGAGGACCCATAGAATTTTATATTTTAGCCTATTTATACTTTTTGCATATTCACTAAATTCTAAAGGTACATAGAGCTACTTTTCACTTTCTCTTTATTTTGGTAGCATAGTCAATCAGGAGTGAAGGTACGGTCAAATTTGCATGTTTCTCTTTTATTATATAGGATATTTTCCCTGTTCTAAAATTCCTCTTTCTATTCATCACTCCTTCCACCCCCATCTCCTAGCAATCACTGACCTTTATACTTTCTTTTCTAGAATAGCATATAGATGGAATTATATAGTATGCAGCCTTTTCAGATTGGCTTTTTTGCTTAGTATATCTACTTAAAGTTCCTCCAGGTATCTTCATGGATGATATAGCTCATTTCTTCTGAGGACAGAATTTTTTCATTGTTTGTATGCACCACAATTTAATTACCCATTAACCTACTGAAGGACACCTTGGTTGCTTCCAAGTGTTGATAATTATGAATAAAGCTGCTATGGACATCTGTGTGCAGGTTTTTGAGTAGACATACGGTTTCAACTCCTTTGGGTAAATACTGACTGGTGCTATTGCTGGATCATAGAGTAAAAAGATGTTTAGTTTTGTAAGAAACTGCCAAGCTTACCTCCCAAAGTGGTTATACCATTTTGCATTCCCACCAGCAATGAATAAGAGTTCCTGCAGCTCCACTAATGTTGTTTTTATGAAGATTTTGTGAGTTTTTTGAAGCTTCAAAGGGCACATTCAAAAGGCTTTCCAGGAAGTTAAAGATGACCTTATCACTGACAGCTCCTTTTTCAGAAGGTAGACTGCAGATGAATTTGAAATTAATGCAAGTGAATAACTTTTAGTTTGTAATATATTCAATACTATTCTTTTTCCTGTGCCTCTAGTTGATTCTTAGACATTGCCAAAAATCTTTAAAAAAAAGTTTACAAAATTTTTTTGTACACGCTTATTTTTCTTAAACTCATCAATTTTGACCCTGTTGATAATATTGCAGAATGAAGAAACTGAGAATTATGTTGTATAAATTTATCTAGAGATATCATTATGTATTTAATACTTTTATCAAACTAAATAGTTGATGCTATTTAAAAAGTGACTATAAAAGGTTAATGATAAAATCAAGGCTTGAGCTCTGTCTGCTGATGCTATGTGCAGTGCTTTCTCAACTAAACTCAATTTCAAGGGAAATTTGGAAAGTGGCGACTCATAGGACATGTTGTAATACTTCTTAATACCTGTAGTGTAGTACGTCTTTTTGAGTGATATTTCTATTTTAGCATGGTGAAGATAACATGTATTTAGAAATAGGTGCTATCATTATGATGACCCATAAAATTTTATATTTTAGCCTATTTATACTTTTTGCATATGCACTAAATTCTAAAGGTACATAGAGCTATTTTTCATTTTCTCTTTATTTTGGATGTCAGACTATTGTTTTCTGATTATCAATGATTACAGTAATGTATTACAGAATATTGTCTGATGACTATTGGGCATCAGAAGCATATTTAAAATGCATATTTCATTGTATTTTAGAAAAATAAGTATCAATAAATTTACATTTAGAATGAAATACAGAGCACATTTGGAAAATGCTCCATAACAAAACATTTTTCCAGATTTCTTCTAAAGTCTAGACATGATGGGATTGTGATATAACACTGCCCACCATAATGGCCTCCCACGGAAAATAAATTTTCAGCCTTGCTGAGGGATTCCACAGAACATAAACATCAGGGCAGAGATGATGCATTTGTTTGCCATGATGCACTGTCATCATGTTCCCTTCAATTAATTTACATCTAGTTTAGTGAATGGTGGGATAAAACGGAAATATTTAACTATCCAATCAAAATGTGAACATATTTGTTTAGAAAAAGAAATGAGCCACATATGCAGAACATAAACAAAATGGAACTCTGGATATAGAGGCTGTTGATTTTCTCTCGGCCCAGAATTGAGTTTCTATGATTGTGACTTTTAATTTAAAATGATAATGGGCTGGAGACTTGATTAGATTTGAACATTTGCAAAAAAGGTTGAAAGGGTTTTTCTTCTTAAAAGAAAAATCAGGCTCTGAATCATAATTATAACATGCCACATGGAACTACTGTAGTGGTTTTAGTTTGTTCAAAGTAATCTTATTTTTTAATGTAGCTTACCAACTTTTATAGACCTCTCAAACATATAGCAGATGGCTTTATACTTTTCTCCTAGAAATGTGAGCAAGCTCACTCAGTAAAGATTGTAGCTTTTAGCTATCATTATAATGTTCCAATGCAAATAGCAATCATTTTTATAATATTCAATTTATTCAGTTAAAGTTCTGCTTCTTGCTTAGTGACCTAGCCTTTGTTGTGAGAATCATATTGGCAAGGAACTGGTTGCTGTATAAGAAAGCAGATGGATATGTTTTCTTTTTTTTAAGGGAACTGAAATAAACATGTAAGTGAGGCAGATAAATCCTGCTTTATAGCTCTTAATTTTCTAAGAAGTCTTTTCTTAAGTAGATACGATTTAAAACAATGATTTTAATATAACATAGGTGTGTCTTTTTTTTCTAAGTGGTACAAGGATATTATAGAATACTTGGAAAATAAATATAAACTTGTATATTTCCTCATTATTAAAAACAATTTTATTTATTTTTCTTTCCCTTTTTTGTCAAAAGGATATGATTTTAAAAAAATTACTCTAATTATATAGAAAAATATTTTAATTAGTTGTAATAATCTTTTCCCTTATTTTATAATTAGCATTATTCACATAGTTACAAAATATTATCACTTTAAAAATATATATATTTATTGATTTCGGAGAGGAAGTGAGAGGGAGAGAGAGATAGAAACATCAATGATGAGAGAGAATCATTGATAGGCTGCTTCTGTAGGGCCCCCACTGGGGATTGAGCCTGTAACTTGGGTATGTGCCCTCATTGAACTCAGGACCCTTCAGTCCACAGGCTGACCCCTCTATCCAATGAGCAAAACCAGCTAGGGCATTAATATTACTTCTGATGGCTGCCTAATACTTCCTCAAGACAGAAAGCATAGTTTTTAAACATTTCTTTACTGTCAGAAATTTAGTACAAATAATACTGAAATTCATTTCTTTGTATGAAAGATATTTGTATTTGATAATATTTTCTTAGGATAGGTTCCCAATAATTACATTTTATTTATTTATTTTTTAGGGTTTTTTTTTTATGTGTGCAAGAAATTAGCAAAATATTCTATGTTATAGATCTATGTAGGCAATTTATATTCCCAGACTTAAAATGTAATTCTTTAGTTACATTTTAAGTCTGGGAATATAAATTGCCTACATGGATCTGTAACATACTATATTTTGCTAATTTCTTGCACACACATTTTGAAGGGTAGGGTTACAGATTTTGGAAAAAAATGGTAATAGGTTTTGTTAAGATTTCTGTAGTTCAGTATTTGTAGGAAACTCCAGTACCACCACTCAGGAGATAATCTACATATGTAAAGGAGGACTCACATATAGGCATGCAAAGACATTGCTTAACTCGAACAGGAGGAGAATTTCCAGTAGGAAAATTTAGAGGTAAACGTGAATATCATTACAGTTAAGAGTTTTCAGTCACAGTATACGTGACCTTCAATTTTTTTTTCTTCCTCCTAACTTTCCCATTAAATTTGATTCACTTTCATAATAAAATGAAAGCAATTCAACTACACTCATTTATACAGATTAGATGAATGATTTCACACTACAATTGTACCATTAAAAACAGAGGCTTAAAAATGTTTGCATGCAAATACCCTATGAATTCACATATATGTGAAATCTAAGGAACAAAATAAACAAAATTGAAATACATTCTGACACAGAGAACACACTGAAGGTTGCTAGAGGGGAGGAGATGTGGGAGATGGGTGAAAAAGGTGAAGGGATTAAGAAGTACAGATTGGTGGTTACAAAATAGTCATGGAGATATAAAGTACAGCATAGGGAATATAGTGAATAATCCTATCTAATAAAAGAGCAAATTTCCCACACCTCTGCTACACCCACCAGCTGTACCCGAGGCCAATCAGGAGTGAGTATGCAAATTAACTCAACCAAGATGGCTGTGGCTACAGAACGATCAGGAGGGTTGGGTTTCCCTGACAATGGGAAAGTCAAGCTTCCCGCAGCCCAGGTTGGCCCTGGACTCCACTTAAGGCTACAAAGTTTCCATTATAGAAGATAAGTAAATCTGATAAAAAATGGCAGCAGCCACAGAGCTGGAGAGAGAAGGAGGCTTGGGCTGCCCCCAGCAATGGAGGAAGCCAAGCTTTCTGACTTGCTCTGGCCTCTGCTCAAGGTTACAAAGTTTCAATTATAGACGATAAATAAATCCCAGATACCAGGGCCTCTGCTTGGGTTGCCAGAGGGTGTGGCTGGCTGAAAACCTCCACAGACCCCTTTCCCAGGCCCCAAAGGAACCCCCACCCAGATCCAAGACACCATTCAGGGCAAACCAGCAGCCCCCACCTATGCTCCTGGACTCTATCCTATCTAATAAAAAAGTAATATGCAAATTGACTATCACTCCAACACACAAGATGGCCACCACAAGATGGGGAGGGCAGTTGGTAGGACACAGGTCTGCAAGGAAGGGCAGTTGGGGGTGATCAGGCTGACAGGGGAGCAGTTAGGCATCAATCAGGCTGGCAGGGGAGTGGCTAGGGGGTGATCAGGCTGGTAGGCAAAGACTGTGAGAGGCAATCAGGAAGGCAGGTAGGCGAGCAGTTGGGAGCCAGCAGTCCTGGATTTTAAAAGGGATGTCCAATATCTCTCAAGGGGTCACAAATTGGAGAGGGTGCAGTCTAAGCTGAGGGACACATACACTTACACACAAATTTTGTACACCAGGCCTCTAATGTAATAAGTATGTATGGTGTCAGTTGGGTACTGGAAATATTGAGGGAAACACTGTAAAGTATATGGCTATCACTGTGCTGTATACCTAATCTACACTAATAAAAGAGAAACATGCAAATTGACCATACTTTCATGACACCCACCAGCCAATCAGGAGAGAATGCAAATTAACCTAACAAAGATGGCGGGTTATTTTGCATATGCAGGCATAGAGTGGCCAGGCAGGGCAGGATGCCTGCTATGAGAGGGAGGGCGGGGGTTGAGGCAGAGGGAGCTACAGGAGCAGTGTTCTGGCTGGAGCAGAGAAGACTGAAGGTGGAAGGCAGAGGCCAGAGGGAAGGCCTGTGTCCTAGGTGCTGGAGGAAAACTGGTGCCGGCAGCAAGAGGAAGAAAGGCCTATTGCACAAACAAATCTTCATGCAACAGACCTCTAATACAAAATAATACTGATTATAAATTGTAAATGAAAAAAATTAAAAATTTCTGGATGCACAGAGGGGATAATTTATTATTTTCTCATTTGCTTTAGTGTAACATCTCTTATATTTTAAAAACAAACAAGACAGATAGCTATCCACCATCGACCAATTGATATATGACTAATATGCAAATTTTCCCCATGGGAGTTTGACTAAGAGACCAGGAGTTCAATTGCTTGCTATGAGATGCTCTGACCACCAGGGAGCAGCATGGAATGAACTAAGGCTCTGGCTGGCAGCCAGAGGAAGGCCCTGATTGGCCCTGACTGCCCACCAGGCCAAGGAACCCTATCCATGTACCAATTTTATGCACAGGGCCTCTAGTAATACTATAATAGATTTATTGTAGTTACTCATCTATATTTTTCACTGGACTAGGAGACAATGTGAGTCCCATAAAGAGGGGGGCCATATGAAGATATCTGACCTTCCTTTCAATTCTTCCTCCCTACTTCCTTCTTTCCCTCCCTCACTCCCTCTCTCCCTCCCTCCCTCCCTCCCTCCCTCCCTCCCTCCCTCCCACCTTACTTCCTTCCTTCCTCCCTCTCTTCCTCTCTGCTGCACTGGACTCTGAGAATTCAGTGGTGACAGACAAATCACACAAGTTTTCTGCTTCCCTAGAGTAAGGAAACATCTTATAGGGACAAGAGATAAAGGAGACAAATGAAGAATGCATGAACAAGATACTCAGATATTGGTAGAGACTATGAAGAGAATAAACAAGATCATGTGAAGGAGAGTGATTGGAAGTGGATTAGGCAAAAAGAGCATCACTAAGGAAGTAATTTTTAAGCATATGGATGCAATTTAACTTCATGGCTCTTTCAATGACTGAGCCTAACAGAGAAGTTTATTTGCTAAAAGAGATGACCAAAAGAGAGAAAAAAGGCTGATGCAGGATACTGAGGGTGTAGTGGCAGGGGTGTGTGCATGGGGGGGTGTCCTTAAGATTAGAGGGAGGGAAGGAGATAATGTGGAGCTGGGTCATGTCAGGTTGACACATAAGGGGGTTTTGTCTAATAGTTTCTATTTATTATGTTGGGCAAGATAATCAGCAGGAATCCAGACCAAAAGAAGTATATGGAGGCATGGGTATTTGTGAAGATAAAATAAGAGATAAAATACTGTAATCATTTTTGAGAATGGAAGAACTAAATCATTAAAGGAGGATAGTTTAGAAATATTAAGTGCTCATTTTGGACTCATGGTTAAGAATTTTAGAGTGTCACAAAGTCAGTATGATAGTGTTCTTCCCCCCGCCAACTGCCAGCCACAGTATACTTTTGTTATCTACAGATTGGAAAATACTCACCAACAGAAATTTCCTTGGCATTCTTTAAAGCTGTTATGTTAAAACTAGAGGTCTGGTGCATTAAATTCCTGTATGGGAGGGTGTCCCTCAGCCCAGCCTGCACACTCTCCATTCTGGGACCCCTTGCCTGCCCTTTTAGGCCCAACCCTGGTAGGATTGGGCCTAAATGGGCAGTTGGACATCCCTCTCACAATCCAGGACTGCTGGTTCCCAAATGCTCACCTGCCTGCCTTTCTGATTGCCCCTCACTGCTTCTGCTTGCCAGCATGATCACCTACTAACCACACACCTACCAGCCTGATTCATACCTAACTGCTCCCCTGCCAGCCTCTTTATCCCTACCTGCCTTCCCCTTCAGGCCTGGTCACCCCTAACTACCCTTCCCTGCAGGTCTGGTCCTCCAAATGACCTTCTGCACTAAGCCAGGGCTGCGACAGTTGAGGCAGCCGCTGCAGCTGCCAGGACTGAGCCCCTTGCATGAATTTAGTGCATCAGGCCTCTAGTATTCACATAATAATTCAGGCAATACTTTATACACATATTGTTTTGTTTGTTTGTTTTTCTTGCTTGGTTCTTAGCACCTGCAGTAACCTGGCTGTGCCCATGGGATCTGAATACCATGATTTGGAACCAATATTATCACAGACTGTTGAAGCATGAAGTGGGCATAGAAATTATGAAGTTTGGTGGTAGTTCAACTTGATTACCATAAACATTTAGGAGACATTAGAAACAAATACTCCCAAAGTCCATTGCAGGTCTCCATGAGCATCAATAAGGTTGTTTGGAGATGAAGAATCGTGAAACTAATCAGTATGTTCTCCTTATTCTCACATGAATTTCTCAGTAGACAGTGGAGAAACAATTATTGGTTGATTTGATAATTTCTATATCACCAGAGTAGACCATAAAGTGGTGCTCTAATAAGAAAATGATTAGAAAAAGACAAAAACATTGGCATAATTATTATAAAAGGTGTCACCTGAAATAACTGACATCTATACTAATAAAAGGGTAATATGCTAATTAGATTGGATAGATGGAATGTCTTCTGGACATCCTTCTGACAAAGCTAGGGACGCAACCAGCCTGCTATCCACCTGTGGTCCCTGACCCCAGCAGGGACCTCTACCCCAGTTGGGGGCATGGCCAGCCTGCAACCCCCAGTGGCCACTTGCTCAGGCCACCCAGCCCACTAGTGGGGACCCCCACCCTGATCAGGGTTGTGGCCAGCCTGCAAACCCCTGGTGGCCCTTGGCCCTGGCCAGCCCTTCCTGCCACCAGGGACCCCTCACCTCAATCTGGGACTCCCTTTAGGACAGGCCAGCTAGCTCCCACCCATGCACCAGGCCTCTATCCTATCCTATATAATCCTATATAATAAAAGGGTAATATACAAATGGACCCTAACGGCAAAACAACCACTGGACCAGTCACTATGAGATGCACTGACCACCTCTTGGTCCCTTTCCCCAGCCAGCAGGCTCCAATTGCCTGATGGCCACCCATGGCGGAAATGGGGCCTGCAAGTGGGCAGGAATAGTCAACCTGTAGGTCCCTTCTCCTGGCTGTCAGGCACCAATCACCCAATGGCAACTGGAACCAGAGGTAGGTGGCAGTGGGGGTGGGGCCGGTTGTGAAAAGCTGGGAAAGATGGCCTGACCACAGGCCAGGCCTAGGGACCATACCTGCACACGAATTCCATGTGCCAGGCCTCTAGTATTAATATATCAGAAAATGTTGCACGTCAAGATACTTTCCACAGTCCCGACATTACGTACCACTTCACTTAGATTCTTAAGTTTCTAGATGCACTGTGCCTGAATTCTTGGACTTGATATGATATTGTATGGTAGGCAACTGCAGTCTTGATGGTGGTGAGTTTGAATTTTCTCCCATTCTCATGAAATGTGTGTGATATTTTTCAGTATACTTCTGCTCTGACCTATGATGCTGTTCAAGTGATGACTGAAGCTTTCCGCAACCTACGGAAGCAGAGAATTGAAATCTCCCGAAGGGGGAACGCGGGAGACTGTCTGGCCAACCCAGCAGTCCCCTGGGGACAAGGTGTAGAAATAGAAAGGGCCCTCAAACAGGTCAGTCACTCAACACAACTGTTCATGTGATTTAACAATGGTTATCATTTTTTTCTCTGCTGAATTAGTCACCCTTCTTTTATTCCTTATGTTTGATATAGAGGGAGTATTCTTTCCTAACTACGGAAAGGTAGGTGGGAGGTTGAAAAGAAACCTTATAAATGTAGATTTCTGGACTTAAGCCCAGTGAGAGTAATCTGTACAGTTTGTATCTTTGGTTGAAATAAATTTGTAACTGTGCTCCCTTCCCATTTCCTTATTAGGTTCAGGTTGAAGGTCTCTCAGGAAATATAAAGTTTGATCAGAATGGAAAAAGAATAAACTATACAATTAACATCATGGAGCTCAAAACAAATGGGCCCCGGAAGGTAAATCATTAGTGATTTAAAGGCAGTTCTCTCTGTGTGAGAAGGTGAGTTAGCTAACCCCTCCCTTCATCTTCCCAAAGAGTCAGGAAGATGTGTCTTCACATAGAGCTTAACAGCTTCCAGAAGCAGACATGTTTTTAAATGTGTTTTTTTCCTATTTCAAATCTATTCACTTATGGTAAGTAATACTGCAATGTAAGCTTTAAATAGAACTGTTATACTTTTATTTTAGAACATGGTAGAAAAAAAAAAGAATTTGCTGAGAAGAAAAAGAACTATTGCTGAAAGTTCATGGTTCAGAAGACAAAACATAACCACTACAATATACAATTCAATATATATTATTTTACTTTTATGACCAAAATGTCACTCTTTGGACTTTACTTATATTTCTATGTGGTCACTCCCAAACAAATGATCCTTGGCGAATATGACAAGTGAACATAAAAAGAAAAGACAAACTGCTTTTAAGAATAGTTTCTGTTTGTTTTATAGTCCCTTTCTGTTCCTATTAGCTTCACATATATCAAGGACACATCAGTGTTTAGAGTTAATATAGGATAACTTCAGATTCAGGCATGGATTAGAAAATTATTAAATGCTTTGCTAATAAAAAAGTCATTTATTCATTTGCCTACTTTCTGTAACATTTTTCAGATTGGATACTGGAGTGAACTGGACAAAATGGTCGTTACCCTTACTGAGCTACCTTCTGGAAACGATACCTCTGGGCTTGAGAATAAGACTGTTGTTGTCACTACAATTTTGGTAATTAGCTACATTATCCTTTGATATATTTCATTTTTCTTATCAAAAGTATGTGCCAGATAGAATCCTGATTATGTTTTAGGGCAATAACTATCATAGTGTTGCTTTTGCAATGTTTTAATCATTTATTGAATATTTACTCTTGCAAAAGAACTACATAAGCATTAACTAAAGCATTAAGCTTCCTCTGAGCTTTACAGATAATTCATAACTTGGTGCATATCCCAGATTTTACAACTGGGTAAAATCTTAAAGAGCATGCCTTGTATTTGCTCAGGTGCTTTACCTTTCCCATTTCCATACCATTGTGGTTATATTTTATCTTTACATTTCTTACAAGTTTTAGTTATGTTGCCAACTTCTCTTTCTTTATAATAAAAGATGAAGTCCTCAAAGGTAAGATGGATCTCCCTTCTTTTTAATCCCAAGTCGCTACATGGTAGTTGGATATAGGATTTTGCAGGAATCATTAGCCTAACAATATTGAGGAGGACATATAGAAAGGCTAACAAGGATTTGGATACAAACATTAGCTGGCATTTAGAAATATCTTAATAAGTCTAAGCTACACATTTTCAGATTTTTGCCTTAATCATGCCATTAAGAGAAACCACCTCATTGAGACGCCATATATCATTGGTGCCACTTTTCAGTGGAAAATTTTGGGCTATGTTAAATAATTTTTTTATGCTTCCTATTTCCAGTGTTTGCAGGGAGAAACTAATAGCTATCCTTGTAACATCACTCTAGTATATTATATCTCATAGATGAATCATGACTTAAAATGTGAGAGTGCAGAATTAGAACTTCACCCTGGCAATGATCTTTTTTTCAGGCTGTATGTCACTGGCCATGCTTGAACCCTATGCTTGAAGTAGCAGTGAAATAGGGTTTGGAATGAATGGTGGTTCTTAGGGTTGGCATAGCCTTCACATAGAATAAGAGTGTGGTGGATCCAGAGTTGAATTCAATGGCCGTTGAGCAGAATTATTCCTTTCTAAAGTGTAGGAATTACAGACAAGACAAAGGGACATGCCAACAGTTTGTGCTTTTGAGTCTCTTGTTTACTTTGATATGGCTAGATACAAGGCATGCTATTGAAATATGATAGATATTTGAGGACTTTTTTCAGAAGGATTATGCTTAATCTTTTCTTCTATACTAGAGGCCGGATGGATAAAATTTGTTCAAGGGGCTTGGCCCTCACAGCCCTGGCTGCCTTGTGGCCCCGCCCCCCACCCACAGGTCGTTCTAGAAGGTCATTCCACCATCTACTCTAATTAGCATACTAGCTCTTTATTATATAGGATTCTACAATGTCTCTGGCTAAGGGGTAATTATTAAACCAGAAAATTTGTTTCAGAGAGTAAATAACAAAGCCATTTTAATCAACTAAGCCACAGTCTTTCCATCTAGGAATCTCCATATGTTATGATGAAGAAAAACCATGAAATGCTTGATGGCAATGAGCGCTATGAGGGCTACTGTGTTGATTTGGCTGCAGAAATAGCCAAACATTGTGGGTTCAAGTACAAGCTGACAATTGTTGGGGATGGCAAGTATGGGGCCAGGGATGCAGACACGAAAATTTGGAATGGGATGGTTGGAGAACTAGTCTATGGGGTAAGTATAGCTCTTCTCATAAAAAGTGATTCAATTTGAACTGTTGTTGACAGAATGCCTTTCTCCCTGCAAAGTCCCTTTGTATGAGGTTGTTGGGTTCCCACTTTACTCTAAGAATATTTTATTTCATTTGAAGATTAAAGATGAAGTAAGAAGAAAACGTGCAGATTGAGACAGACATTTTACCTGTCTTGAAGCATCTGGGCCATATGCTGTGCAAAGGTGGCAAAAGCCCAGATGCAGTGTAAAGATGGAGTTAGCATAATCAAGCTAGATGGGTGTACTCTGTATTATCAAAAGGAGGGATATCTGTGAAAGCAATTGCTTTTTTTGTTTATTCGTTACTGGGAATATACCAGAGAAATAATTATGGCCATATCCTTGATTTCCTTTCCTTCCATTTTGATACAATAATATAACCATGATTCCTTTCTGCCCTTGACTCTAGATACTATTACTTTCCTTTGTTTCCCTTACAGAAAGCTGATATTGCAATTGCTCCATTAACTATTACCCTTGTGAGAGAAGAGGTGATTGACTTCTCAAAGCCCTTTATGAGCCTCGGGATCTCTATCATGATCAAGAAGCCTCAGAAGTCCAAACCAGGAGTGTTTTCATTTCTTGATCCTTTAGCCTATGAAATCTGGATGTGCATTGTTTTTGCCTACATTGGGGTCAGTGTAGTTTTATTCCTGGTCAGCAGATTTAGCCCCTACGAGTGGCACACTGAGGAGTTTGAAGATGGAAGAGAAACACAAAGTAGTGAATCAACTAATGAATTTGGGATTTTTAATAGTCTCTGGTTTTCCTTGGGTGCCTTTATGCAGCAAGGATGCGATATTTCGCCAAGGTTGGTTACTCACCTGCTTCAACTTTGTGCATTTTAGGTCTCATGCAGGCATTCACGGTGTTTATAAATTCACTCTAAAGAAATTAACAGCTGCCGACTACTTGTCCAAGCAGTTTAAGACTCAAGGACAGATACTTAAAATCGGTGTAAGTCTGTGAAATATTTGAGCAATGTTCTTTGAATGTTGAGCTTATATTTCCCTGGTGAAATTATACACACCATGGAGAGGCTGTAAAATGCATAAGGTTCCTATCATTCCATGCCTTCTTGGAGGGGTACCGTGTTTTTGCTGCATATTCTCATTTTACAGTCATCTGTGTGTTGATCCACAGACCTGTATATGGGAAAATGGGCAATGTTACATATAAACTACAAAAGCAAGAGCTTCTTTACAAAACTTCATTGGCACACATCCCATCGCTTTTATTTTCCCATCATAAGCTCATTGAAAGAGTGTGAAAAGATGATAAAATTTGCTTCTTTTAAGGTTAGGTTGCTGAATTTAAAGGACATTAACATGTTACAAATGTCTAGGAACACATGATTGGGTAATAATTGAATGGCAATATATACATCGTGGAAGAAATTTGTGTATACACCTCTCTTCTCATTATGATAATTCCTACTCTAGAATGCCTGAATATGGGTATATCACAAAACATATATTGCTTTTGTTCATGTTATATACATATAAAAAGAATGACAGACATACTTTGCTCTTGTGAAGAACAAATCATACCATTTCTGGTGTACTTGCTTTCATATTTAAAGCCTAAGTGATTATCTGTTGGCATATTTTAAATTGGGTTTGATTACCCTCCTCTGATTCTATGGGATATTTTAATAACTAGAGAAGAGGGTGAATTTTCTAAAACTATTTCATTATATTAATTTTTTGGCACTTTGGGGGAAATAAGTGATTGACTTAAAAATATATAAGAAGCTAAAAAATTTGTATGTTTTGCAATTTTTTACTTTATACTCCACCTAGTGAGATAAAGAAAACACAATGTGTACCCAGAAATAATCACTTACTTTTCTTATAGTAAGTCAAATTTTTATGAAATATATTGACCTAAACAATCTTAATTCAATTATATTTCTTATGACTATTCTGTAGAACTGCATTAAATTAGTAACACGCCAATGGTATTTTTAGGTTGCGCGCATGCATCATTTCTGATGATCTCTGACAAAATATGTCAAATTCATAGTTTTAACTCTATATTTAGTTTTAATTATATATCTGATGTAAGGTGACATAAAGAGAAGTTTCTAATAATGAAGAAGAAAAATACTAAACAAATTTAGATCTCAGAGAACATTCTAGTCCATAAATAATAACAAAATGATTAATTTTTTAATAAAAAAAAATAAGGCTACTGATGCATATTACCCTATTCCTGAGACATAAGGCAATGATCTTAGAGTGACATAAACTATGCTCTGCCTTATGAGTTAGTAGGGAGAAGTGTAGGGAGATTATTATGGAGCAGGATATGTTGACCTGGCTTCCCATAGATGGACCCTGTTCCATGTCCATCATGGCTTTGAAGGTAGTTGTTTTGATGTCCAGTCCTTGTTCAAGAAGCAAAAAAACATATTTTACACCTGGGGTCTGGAGCATAGGGCACATCTAACAATCCCTGTTATTCCAGGGCCCACCATGACATATAGACAGTTCTAATTTTCAAGAAGCCTGCTTCCTAAAACATGATTTTTTTTGTGCACTTTTGATTTTATAACAAATGCTCATGTCATAATTTTATTTTATGGTAAGATATATTTTAGGTAGTGTATTTTTCCTTGTTTTTAATTGAATTCTTTTTGCTACAAAAATATATGGGCAAATTCACTTATTAAAGATTTTAAGCATATATATTTCATCTTATGTTAAACGTGCACTTAAAAATTGAACATATTATATAATATTGGCAAATTTAGTGACTTTTAGTGAACCAAATTATTTTTATTTAAAATGCAGTGATAATTACTTATTCCAGTTTAGAAAAGAATAGAGCAGCCTAACTTCTAAAATCATCATCATCATAATGTATGAAATGCACAGATCACTTTAGAGATGCTCTTTAAATATTTTAAAATATATTTATCATTTCCTTCCAAGTAACATCTAATATGGAACTATATTATTAATCTTAGTGAAACATTTAAATTTTAATCTGGAATGATTTATTGAATTGAATTGGTCACTTACCTGAAATCAAGTTTGGAATATGTTAACTATAATTTTCTGAAGACTAGAACCACAGTAATCATGAGAGCAAAAAGCTCAGAAGTGGCTTTTTATTTTCCTGTTTCCCAAATTTAAAATATATTTAATATCCTTTCAGAATATAAGTGAAGAGTGTTAAACTTTTCATCCTGTCACATTTATTTATTTATTTGTTTGTTTGTTTGTTTGTTTGTTTATTTATTTATTTTAATCCTCACCCAAGGATATTTTCCCATTGATTTTTAGAGAATGAAGGAAAGAGGGAAAGACAGAGAGAAATATTGATGTGATACAAACACATCAATTGTTTGCTTCCTGCAGTAACCCAATAGGGCCCAAGCCAGGGAGGTGCCTGTAACCCAGGTATATGCCCTTGACCAGAATCAAACCCAGGACCCTTTTGTCCACAAGGCAATGCTCTATCCACTAAGCCAAACTGGTTAGGGCCATTTAATTATTTGCATCTCTTAGAAACTGTGATAAAGACTCTTAATTGCATTCTTTTTGTTTTTCATTGCTTGCTCCCTCTCTCCTTCTTTATTTTAGCAACAAATGCTTTTTATCTAAATATATATATATTTAGTTTTAAATTAGCTTTTCCTTTTTCCTTGACTGATTGAGTAGTTTATTCTAAAAATATTATCCACTAATTTGTTATAGTATCTGTGATTCATCAGAAAGTATATTTCTTACTGTTAATTGTAGAAAGTTTGATTTAGGTCATAAGTTTCCAAATTTTTGTGATTTAATTTTTTTAGAAGTGTTTCCTCTTCACTGTAGCAAATCAAAATTTGAGACACAGCATTTAGCAAAAAAAAAGTTATACATTTAATATTATTTAAATGCCTTTATATGTAGAATCCCACCAAATCTTTTAAAATAGCATAGTGTACATTTGTTTCTGTATGTACATATATATGAATTTATCTATCTATGGTTTAAAGTAAATTATTGGGAACCTACTAAGCTTTTAAAAAGTATTGTATGTAAGAATTTATGGCCATTAGTATATCTTGACAAAATTTTGTGTCTAATTTGTTGTCCTTGAGCTTTCTTTTCTTGAGCAGGAGCCACAGAGGAACAGGGTGATAACCATCCATGCCATGAAACATCTGATTTTTATTCATTTAGAATTATATTTCGTTTCATACCTTTGTAGTTAACATTATTTTTTTCATCTACTATCCTTTCTGCTTCTAAAACCTACATTTTGGCACAAACAAAAACTACCAAAATTTTGGATATTTTTTTTTTTTGAGGGTTTTGAAGCTTCATGGGCTGACTAAAGGGAGGGTTTTTCTAGTGTTTAAAGCTATATCTATGGTGCATACTCTTATTTTTAATATTTGGTTGTCAACATTGTTCTGAATATTGCTGATGATCTTAGATTCTCTTGTTCATGTTTGCTTATGCCATGCATGGATAAAGTAGAAAGAGCATTGAATGTATTATTTGCACATTTCTTGAATTTGCTTTGTTAGGAGACTTCAGACCACAAAAAATTTGGGCCTGATAACTATAAAAGAATCTCAGGAATCTGAAAGTTTTTGCTTCTGGGTACCTTACCAAAATCTGGTTAATCTGTGTTCCTTGCCCAGTATGTTTAATAATTTCAGTTTGATTAAGGTTCAGATATATTGAAAAGTATCAATTATTTCCCTGTAACTTAATATGTGCATAATACTGCTAACTTGTTTTTTTATTAGGTCATTCATTTCACTTTATAAATCCATTTCATACTTATTAGATCCCTCTCTGGGCGCATTGTTGGAGGTGTGTGGTGGTTCTTTACCCTGATCATAATCTCCTCCTACACGGCTAACTTAGCTGCCTTCCTGACTGTAGAGAGGATGGTGTCTCCCATCGAAAGTGCTGAGGATCTTTCTAAGCAAACAGAAATTGCTTATGGAACATTAGACTCTGGCTCCACTAAAGAATTTTTCAGGGTAAGAAATTCTGCTTTTGTTCTTAAAATTTAACCTATTTCAACTTTGTCCCTCTTTGCCTCCTCTCAAGGTCTGTACAAAGGTACTACGTGAAAGTAAACGCCACCTCTGTCTCTAACTCCATTTCCATTCTTTTTGTTATTGAATTTATTGGGTGACATCTATATGATAAACGTCTAAGTGACCATTATGGCAGAACGACCAGAACAACTGTCACTATGATACGCACTAACCATGAAGGGACAGATGCTCAATGCAGGAGCTGCCCTCTGCAGGGGGAGTGCTGCTAAGCCAGAAGCCAGGCTCATGGCTGGTGAGTGTAGCAGCAGTGGTGGGAGCCTCTCCCACCTCTGTGGCAGCACTAAGTAGCAGTGAGCCAAGCCGTAAGGAGCAGTGAGCAGGGGGGCGGTAAGGAGCAAGGGGAGTGGGCCTAAGCCAGCAGGCAGACATCCCCAGAGGGGTCCGGCTGTGAGAGATGCAGGCTGGGCTAAGGGAACCCCCCCCCCATTCCCATTGGATGAATTTCGTGCACTGGACCTCTATTTGGTTAATAAAATGATAATAGGTTTCAGGTATACAAGGCATCATCTGTATATTGTATTGTGTGTTTACTACCCCAAGTCCAGTCTCCTTCTATCCTGTTTACATTCTTGGCTTTGTCCCTATCCCCCTCCTTCCCCTATTCCTATCCTTAGCTCTACCTCTATCTATTTTCTCATTCCTCACTTATTTGGATGAAAATACAACATTGCAATGAAATATTAGTTTTATAAATTTTGATTGCAATTTTAGAACAAAATTGAAGCAAAGTACAGTTAAGTATAGATTAGTATTATTTTTAAAACAATGGTGTTTTTTGTTTGATAATAAGTATGACTGTCATTACTATACATAGTTTACATTTCAAAACTCACTTTTAAATCAGTTATGCTATTCTTATGTCAGAAAACATATTATGTTTATATGTGAAAATTCTGAATTTTCTGTCAAACTCTCCAAGAAAAGGCTAGCAAAGGCCTTCAGCTTTTTAAAATGCACAGTATAATTATAATGTATTTTACCTTTTAAAAAATTGGTGGCCCTATGATCTCTGTTTATAAGACAAACTCAACTGATGTTGGCATAATTTTATTTCATTATACTACTAGAGGCCTGGTGCATGAAATTAATGCATGGGGGTGGGGGGTATCCCTCATCCCAGCCTGCACCCTCTTCAATTTGGGTGATCCCTCTCACAATCTAGGACTGCTGGCTCCTAACCACTCACTTGTCTGGCTGCCTGATTGCCCACTAACTGCTCCCTGCCGGCCTGATTAACACCTAAATGCTCCCCTGCCAGCCTGATCAATCCCAAATGCCCTTCCCTGCAGGCCTGATCACCCCAACCTCCCCCCCTTTCCAGCCTGATCAACCCCAAATGCCCTCCCCTGCAGGCCTGGTCTCCCCCAACCACCATTCCCTGCTGGCCATCTTGTGACGATGTGGGGCTGACAATATTGTGATGTGAGGGTGTGAGGGTCAATTTGCATATTATCTCTTTATTATATTGGATTATCTCTATATATGAACTCATTCTATTAAAAATGTTTAAATATAGATGATAAACTTAGGTCTTAAACCAATATATATGACATACAATGATCTCTGATAATTCAGAAATACCTTTAAATTATCTGAGTTTATTTGAGTGAGAGCTAGGTCAGTTTACTTCAAAATTAAGGTTAAATAATTCAATTTTCAGTTGAAGCAAATTATAATTTGAAGACTGTCTCACCCTACATTGGCATCTGCTATCTTTTTCTCATAGGCTAGGCTAACTGAAGTTAGGAGAAAAAGTGGTCAGAGGCAGTCACAGTTGATAACAGATAATGACCTGGAATTTGTTGGACTACAGAAGCTTAATGCTTTCATTAGGCACTGCAATTAAAGTGCAGAAGTGTGGTCAGTCTATCAGCAGTTATTTTAATGTAGCTCTGCATATTATTACAGATTGTAATACAAATTCACTACTAATGACAATTTACTCTCTCTCCCAATCATATATGTAATATGTTTAAGTACTCTTAATATAACATAGTGCTCTAACTTGATCATAATAATCTATTGAACTAAATTAGAAAATTTCATGGTTCTTAATTAGCAGTGTATTTTGAAGCATTTTTTTATTATTTGAATTCCAACAGGATACAAACATATTTATATATTTTACTAGTATTCTTCCTTCTTGAAATACATGAGATCTATGAATGAGGCATTAGTACTGTTTATTTGATTAAAATGATCTTAATTGTTTCCAGATATTCATTTCCAGGTGAGTATACATATTTTGAGAGTTACTATCATTAGCTTGTTTGGAGAACAATAGAACCAACTACTCTCAACTATGGCACATTCAAATTCCCAAAGCTTTCAGTATACCTTAAGTCAGTCAATTATAGAAACATGCCATAATTACCAAGATGCCAAGGTACACAAATTCTCTATTAAACAGATGAAAAGGCTAGATGACTGTGGGCAAAAGAGTGCTGCTATTTTATTCTTGTATTTCAGTGCACTAATTCCATAAAAAACATAACACATATAACAGATAAATTTGAATATTTGTCCAAATTCAGATAGCTCTTCAGTGTGCAGAGGCCTGCTACTCCTAACCCGTTCTTTTCATATAATATCTTTCCTTGAAGAGGTAGTTCCCTGAATTTATTCTGCTGCTCCATGCTCTGTTTTGTTTGCTTATGTAATGTTAGAGAATTATCATGGTAGAAATTCAAGAAGGGCTTTGCTGATCCTGCCAACATACCTTCAAAAGGAACTGTCAAATCAACTGTGGCTAAGTCTCAGTGCATAGACCATTGCAGTCAGCTCTCCCTTGTCTAGAGAAAGAAAGATATGAGCTCAAAAGTACCCCAAAGCCACACTATTTATTCTGTTTGTACCAATAAAGGGAAGCTAACATAACAGCATACGTCACCAAAGTGAATAGGAGCTTGCCAAGTTAAGACCTCTACTGAAAATATATAATGTAGCTGTGATTTGGAAAATGATATACACAGAAGGATTGTTTCTTAAAGTTGGATTAAATAAAACAATGCTGCTAAATTCTGATTAATTTTGTATCATAATTGGGTACCATGATGATACTAGTAAGGCTTGATTGATAGCTTTCTCCTTCTTAGATACTGTTTTTGACTAGGATTTTATAGTTTATTTTATTTACAATTTTGTACTATCACAGAGTTTATCAAACCAATTTCTGTATTTACCACAGCAAGAGCTTTGGATTTAGCCTTTGGAGAAATTGATTTGAGAAGTTGGGTAATTGGCTAAAGATATAAAAATAGAAAAACAATGAAAAAATAATTTTAAGACAATTTAGAGATTAAATGGCCAGTTTTAAAACAGAATTCTAACTTTTAGTGTTTTTTTCTAGATGTTAACTAATATTGCCTAAAATCATATTCTCTATCAAATTATAGAATGAGTATTTCATCTTTTTTATAGAAATCTATCTCTTTGGTCCACATGTGATGTCAATTAATTTAAGCCTAAAGTATTTTCAGATTTCAGTTAAATAATATTATAACAAACTGTTATATTAATATTAATTTAGTAGATTCAGTGAGTGTGCATTAGTTTTAGAATTCCAATTTAAGTTTTAAAATTTTAACCTTAAAAACTATATATCCCATCAATGGTAATCAGTAAAAAAAAAAAACATGAATGATATTCTCTTTGTTTTGCCAGAGAGTGTAAGTCAAAGGCAATCTTCTAACCATCAAGAGGCATGAGGAAAAAGACCCTGTATCTTTATCTCCCAAGCTTTTCTGCTATGGAACTCATATACATCCTTGTACAGAATGAATGATAAAGCCTGACTCACTTTGGAACTGCTGATTGTCCCTAATTATAGAGCACCACTGTAGCATACCTATAATTAAGAAAGAATTAGGCTTTCAATTATAAACCACTATTTTTAGACTTTTACATTTTGATAAACCCCTTCTCTCAATAAAAGAGGCCAGATCTTAGATGAGTTTGAGTAAAAAATAATTTCAGGGGACCTATACGCTTTGTGTTTCTACAGAAACATAGATTTGAAGGATAGGAAATTACTTCTATTTATAAGCCTATCATTGGCCTGTCAATCTCTGAAGCCCATTTATTATCCTACAGAAGAAAGTGCTTCTTCGTGCCTCTCCTAAATCCCCCACGATGCAGTCTCTTACTTCCTCTGTTTCTCTTCTCTGGGAGGGTGAGGGACAATGTGTAACCTCTGAATAAGTGATTTACATTATTTATGCTGACTTTGGAAGGAAGCAATTCTAAACCATTGTCAGAAATAAAGGTATCCCTAAATGAAGTTAATTATTCCATTCTCAGAAGATACATGTGGTCTGATACTAATCCATGAAACTATAATGTTGTTACCCAGCATAAGAGATTTTTTCAGAGTTTATGAATAGTATAAATGACAAATAGCATTAATACAGATGTTCTGAAATGAACATAATAGTTTGAAATTTTCTCTCTCTCTATACACACACACACACACACACACACACACATACTAGAGGCCTGGTGCACAAAATTTGTGCACTGGGAGTGGGTGATCCCTCAGCCCAACCTGCCCCCTCACACATACTGGGAGCCATCAGGGGATGTCCAACTGACCCCTCACCCCAGGCCAAAGCTTTTGGCCTTGGGCACCCAGCCATCACCCTGCAATGGGGCTGATGGCTGGCTCTGCTCTGGCCGCCTCGGCCACGCCCACCTGACCCTGGCCTTAGTTAGCCCCAGCCACTGGTGAGCACCAAGCAACCACCTGGCCCTAGGGGTCCTGCACTCACCAGAAGCCTCGGCCCCACCTCCCCAGCCCAGCCCTTAGCTCCAGCAGCAACTGCCCAGCCCCAGAGGCACCACACACTTGGCGGCTGTGGCAGTCTCGCCTGCACCATGGCGGCCCTACCCCCCACCTCACACGTGCCTCGGCCCCGTCCCTTGCCTCACTTGCTTGCCAGCGGCCTTGCCCCCCGCCCCTTTCCTCACATGCTCACCAGCCACCTCGGCCCTGCCCCCTCATGGCCCAGGCCGCCTCGGCCCCACCCCTGCTCCTGATTGGCTGGTAGGCATGGCTTGTGGGTGTAGTGAAGTTATGGTCAATTTGCATATTACTATTTTATTAGATAGGATGATTTATGATCCTATCTAATAAAATAGTAATATGCAAATTGACCATAACTTCACTATACCCACAAGCCAATCAGAGTATGCAAATTAACTCAACCAAGATGGTGGTTAATTTGTATATCCATGTGCAGAAGACAGCATAGAAGGAAGCCAAGCACTGCAGAAGGGAGCAAAGCTGCAGAGAAGTAAGCAAGCAGGGTGGGGGAGAAGGGAGAGAGCAAGGCAGAGGAGACATGAGCAAGGCAGCAGAGATGGAGTGAACAAGGCAGCAGAGATGGGAGAGATCAAGGTAGTGGAGAAGGGAGTGAGGCAGCAGAGAAAGGAGGGAGCTTTGCTCAGGTCACAAGAAACTCTATTCTTGCAGAAATTTTCCTGCAATGGGTCTCTAGTACATTATATAATCAAAATTACCAAAGAATTATAATAATTTAGTTTATATTCTTAAAGGTAACAATGTTTTTTTAACTCCCTCTGTGGCATTAGATATATCTATTTATATTTATATATAAAAGCACTGACATAATTACAAGTAAAAATGAGGTACATAACAGCTTCCCTATAGAACTACATTAAATGCTATTTCATTAAAGTTACATTTTGTTCCATTTACCACCTGTGTTCAGTAATAATACAGTATGCTTTCTTTACTGACAGTCTATTGAATAGAGTTTTACTCATTTATGATAATTCTCCATACTTATTTTATTATTTCTGGTATAGCTAATGATTTCTCTGTTATAGTTTCCTATACCTATCACATATTTCCATGTGGGAAGAAATATGTATTTATACTTCTAGTTTTATATATTTGTGATTATATGTAAATATGCTTCTAGATTCCTCAATGTTAATACACATGTACACACATTTTATATCTTCCAAATATTTTGTAAATAGTGTATAGTCCCACATATGTGTACACACTATATGTATGTAATTGTTAGTAATATCAGAATAAACTCTTCATGGATCTTTCTCTCAAGCTTAACCACTTAAATGACTTCTATAATACTAGGTATTAAATAAATGCAGAATGTGAATAAATTAGAATAAATAATACATTATAAAAGTGTTGTGAGTCACTCATGCATGGTTAGTCATATGTATTACTGCTTTTTCTTTCTTAGTTTTTGGGAGCTTGATTATTGCATAACAATCTGCATCGCCCAAGGCTTCTCTAGATGATCCGGGACACATTGAAATCACTTCCTCGCTGGTTGGCAGTTTTCCTTCCTCTGACATTTTAATTTTTCTCACCTTCCACAAAACATCTGAGGACAGAACTGAATTCTTAAAGACTTGAAAGATAGTTCTTGCCTATATTGCCTGGGGAAAGCCTGTGTTCTGTCAGTTCTGTCTGCTAAATGTAGCTGGTTTACCAGTGCAGGAAAGGTCAACATTTTAGAAGACTTTGCCAATGTCTCCTTTCAAAATTAGTATTCAGTTTATGGACCTTGCTGTGCATTTAGTAGTTCTCCAATTCATAGGAATATAAATAAATGTATGAGAGACTATATTGAATATATTTTCTGTGATTAGACTGCTATGAGAGGAACAAGAAAGGGTATGTGTACCTGCTGAATCATGATCATGGTGCAAAGAGTCACCTCTCCCCAGGGTAAATATGTTAATTTGGTCTTTCTCTTCTTCCCATGGCCATGAGGGCAAATGTCAGTGCGCTTTCCACTCATTCACTTCATTTAGAGACCACTCTTGCAAAATAGAGGGGAGGTGTGAGCTCGCATTATCCCCTGGATGCATCATTTGGCTCTAATCAGATTACAGGAAGCTTTCTATTATTGTCCCAGTTAAAGAGAAAATGTCCCTTTTCACACTATCATCATATCATGAGGACAATTATTCTAGCAGAAAAGGTCAAACAATGGAGAAATAATTTGGGATTAGTCTCTAATCCCCAAACTCTACTTAAACTCCTGCTCAGATTCCTCTGAGAAGATGAATTCCAGTATAAACCTCTATCGCTGCTTCAGATGAGACTTAGTGTTCAAATCACTCTATTTTTGTGTTTATGTAAGAGAATCATTTCTGCTTGCTCTATTGGATGTGTCACACTAGTTACCATGGTAATAAACATAGTCCCAGAGCTCTGCAGAGAAGAGCAATAGAATATGCAATCATTTAAATATACTGGAATTAAAATCTGTGCTATAAATATTATTGATAGCGTTTGAGAATTCTTTAGATGATATCTGAAGATAAACTTGATTCTAAAGTAATTGAGAGTTCACATTTCCATCTCATATGCTTCAGATCATGTTGAGTGATCATCAAAAACAACTTGGGACACCCTGTACATACTGTGGGACTCCCACATACCTTTCTTTAGTTTAGTAATGAAAGCTGCTGGAATGGGGACACAATGGACCTTCTATTCCTTATAAATAAGTCAAATACCTTCCAAGTATTTTGGAGATAAATAATGTTTAATTTCAAAATCCTCATTAACTAAAGTGTTTTTTTGTTTTGTTTTCATTGGAGGAATCCCATAAAAACAAAATCACTTTCAGTATTGTACAGAGGCATGGAAGTCCATTAGGCTCTTATATTAACCAACAGAATTCTATTCTGATCTTCAAGGTTTTATTCACTAGTGTCAGAGGAATAGTTATCCCTATTTTTGTAAAGTTAATGTCTCCATCTGGACCTTGGACATCTCTTTCCAATTATCTGAGATGTTGCTCTAAAACTTACACTTTAATAATGTCTCTAGTCTTTTCATCTCCACGGGCTCTAGCTTTCATTCTGGTTTCAATTTTGCCTCAAGTTTGAAACATCCTCATGACAGGACTCTCCTTTGTCTTCTCTTTCTCTTGTTCCTTTCCCTTAGTGGACAAGTTTATAAATTTGTTTACTAGAGCTTTCTGTTTTTCATTCTGGCTACTTTTTCCTTTATTCTTTCAAATCTAATCTCCCTTATAAGAATCTATGAAAAATGCCTTTCTAAAAGGGTCCTGTATTGCCCTTATGGCAAAATTGAAATGTTGTGTGTTTTCATGCTTGGTAAAATCTGTGTTGTGCAAAAATATTCTGGTACTTTTTCCTCTTAGTTCCTGAAACTTTAATGCTTCTTTATATTTTCTCTTATTCCTCTTACCTGTTCTTTCCTTCACTGACATTTTAACGACTGTCCAGACTGCAAAGTAGAGCTACATGCTTTCCTCCTACTACAACTCATTTTGTAATAGATTTACAAAAATAAGTTTATAATCTTTTTACATTTGAAGACCGTTCACATTTAATATACATAGCTGTGCAAACTACTAAAGTGAAGCTTTAAACATCAATATTATTTTAGCACCATTTAAAGAGAGGTTGACAATTTGGGGATACTGAAAAGTTCGAATGAACCACACATATTGATTCCCTTGATTCAATTTGAATATATTTTGTTTATGTTGGAAATTTAAACCCAAATAAAAAAATGTATAACAGATACACTCTACTGGGTAGGGGTAGGAGGATCTGACTATTAGGAGTCAAAATACCAGTGTATAGTAGTGATTAATTGTTAAAATTCTTATTTCCAAGAAGAGACTATATTTAGAAACTTACAAGAATGTTTGTAGGGACTATAGATTTGTAAACCCCAAAGAATAATGTGATTTATGTGAAATTCTTTTTGGTCTGCCAACTCCAGTGGTTGACTGGGACAATTTGAGTTTCTGCTGACATCCATAATGAAACAATGGGCCAGGCTAGATTACCCTAGGGAGGATAATAAATCAGCCAAAAGGATGAAATGCTAAAGGAAGGATAATCATCTTTTGTCTTAAATACAAATTTTTATAAAATGTCAAACCAAATGGACTAGAAAATAGAGGTTATTAATTTACACTATGATACTCTAATCTTTATGTGTAGGAGGCTTTTGGTCAATTATTTTAGGCATAGAGTTACCTTCATCTTATTGGTTATACTACCTCAGACATTATAATAATACTAAAAAAAGGGAAATTTTTCATGAAATTTGCTTTATTCATGTTTGAAATGAAATTCGAGATTAGCAAAAGAAGAACACAGTTCTAAATACAAATTTTATGAAGACACTCATGATATAGAATCATGTTTGGCATTTGGAAATCTCTATATTGTCTGGACCTCATTTGTATTTGGAAATCGTTTATAATTCCCATTCTTGAAAAAAAATAGCCTTGTTGTCATTATGAGAAAGTATTTTGACATTTATTAAGAGTCAGGGGGTAAATATATATGTTTTTTCAATGAACAATGTAAAAATTAATAACCTAAGTGGTGAAAAATATCTGGAATTAAGTACCAATGTTTCCTACTAATCCATGATTAAGTGTGTTTTATAAGAATAATAACATATTTCTTTACAATGTCACTCCCCCTACCCCAGGATGAAAGGGCTTATTTAGCTGGTAGAAAAATTAGTGCCTATATTACTGTATATGAGGAAGAACTAAAACTAGATTAAAATGACTATTGGCTTATTTCACAGAAAAGGAATCCATCTTTTTTAAAGATATAATTATATCAGATGTAGTTAGTGTATTTGGAACAGTTCCCCAACAATGCTTAAAAACAGGATTTTAAAATTCTACACTGTTATTTGTTGTGATACATTAGTCAAATCGATGTGCCTATTAATAATCTCAAACTATGGAAACGGATTTGAATAGTCATGTTCAGAGTCTTACTCCTTAGGAAACACAGTAAATCAATAGGGTTCTCCTGACCAAGCTATCATTCATCTCCTCTTATCAAGACATGACTTAATCCTCATCAGAATGTGATGGAACATGCCATCCTGAGGAAATTAACTTGATTATGCTTCCTGAAAGAAGGACTAGTTGCCTTTGATTTAACATGTAAATAAAAATTGCAGTCCTGGCCATCTGTAGTTGGGTTATGGAGGATGTTTTACACTATAGACTTGCTTTCACAGCAGAGAGCAAGTCTGATTTGAAGGTCCTGATGAAGGTTGTAATGAAGGTCCCAATCTTGTAATGTCAAGAAGGGGCATTGTTTAGAGATAGAA